>CM057483.1:148642094-149842094 GCA_030035585.1 Dugong dugon
CGTTCAGTCTCTTCTAAGGCCCAGTAACAAGCCAAAAGTTGTTTCTCAAAAGGAGAGTAGTTATCTGCAGAGGATGGCAGAGCTTTGCTCCAAAATCCTAAGGGTCTGCGCTGTGATTCACCAATAGGGGCCTGCCAAAGACTCCAAACAGCATCTCTATCTGCCACTGACACTTCAAGCACCATTGGATCAGCTGGATCATATGGTCCAAGTGGCAGAGCAGCTTGCACAGCAGCCTAAACCTGTTGCAGAGCCTTCTCTTGTTCTGGTCCCCACTCAAAACTAGCAGCTTTTCAAGTCACTTGATAAATAGGCCAGAGTAGCACACCCAAATGAGGAATATGTTGCCTCTAAAATTCAAAGAGGCCCTTGTGCCTCCTTTTTAGTTGTGGGAGCAGCAAGATGCAATAACTTATCCTTCACATTAGAAGGAATGTCTCGACATGCCCCACACCACTGGACCCCTAGAAATTTCACTGAAGTGGAAGGTGCCTGAATTTTTGTGGGATTAATCTCCCATCCTCTAGCACGCAAATGTTTTACCAATACGTCAAGAGTCATTGACACCTCTTCTTTACTAGGTCCAATCAGCATAATGTTATCAATGTAATGGACTAGTGTGATGTCTTCTGGAAGGGAAAGGCGATCAAGGTCCCTGCGGACTAAATTATGACATAGGGCTGGAGAGTTAATGTAGCCCTGAGGTAGGCAAGTGTAGGTGTATCGTTGGCCTTGTCAGCTGAAGGCAAACTGCTTCTGGTGGTCCTTTGAAACAGGTATGGAGAAAAGGCATTAGCCAGATCAGTAGCTGCATACCAGTTACTAGGAGATGTATTAATTTGCTCAAGCAGTGAAATTACATCTGGAACAGCAGCTGCAATTGGAGTCACCACCTGGTTAAGTTTTCGCTAATCTACTGTCATTCTCCAAGATCCATCTGTTTGTTGCACAGGCCAAATAGGCAAGTTGAATGGGGATGTGATGGGAATCACCACCCCTGCATCCTTCAAGTCCTTGATGGTGGCAGTAATCTCTGAAATCCCTCCAGGAATGCGGTATTGCTTTTGGTTTACTATTTTCCTAGGTAGGGGCAGTTCTAATGGCTTCCACTTGGCTTTTCCTACCATAATAGCCCTTACTCTATTTGTCAGGGATCCAATGTGGGGGTTCTGCCAGCTGTTAAGTATATCTATTCCAATTATGCATTCTGGAACTGGGGAAATCACTACAGGATGGGTTCAGGGACCCACTGGACCTACTGTGAGATGGACATGAGCCAAGACTCCATTAATAACCTGACCTCCATATGCCCCCACTCTGACTGGTGGGCCACAGTGATGTTTTGGGTCTCCTGGAATTAGTGTCAGTTCAGAGCCAGTATCCAGTAATTCCTGAAAAGTGTGACTATTTCCTTTTCCCAATGAACAGTCACCCTCTTAAAAGGCTGTAGATTTCTTTGGAGAAGGCTGGGATAAAGATTAACAGTATAAAGTTTTGGCAGTGTAGCAGGGTCCTTCCTCAAGGTGACCTAGCCTCGCCATCATTCAAGGGGTTGTGGGTCTACAAACTGGCTCAAGTCTCCAAATTAATTTAGGGGTCGTGACTCTCTATTATGCTGATTTGAGTTAGACTGCTGTTCACTTGACCTAGAATTCTTCTACTTGTACAGATCAAGTAAATATTTAGTAGATTTGCCATCTATTTCACCACTAGGGACACCAGGACTAAATAGCTAACACCATACATCCATAGAGGTCAGACTCTTCTGATTACTGCTTTGACTCCACTGTCCGTTATAGTAACAATACCCACCTTGTCTTTGTCAATTGAGTTCTGCCACTTGGCCCATACCACCATGGGCTCTAATCAGCCCCATTGTAGTTAGGTGTCTTAATTGAGGTAGAGCAGTTCCCACTGTCAAACCCGACTTACATAAAATAGCAATCACAGCAGTCTTCAAGGATGCTAGGGCTCCCTTCACAAATTTGTTCCTCACCCTTGTGGTAAAAGGTGTATCCTCTGGGCACTCTATGTGTGTGTCTGTGGGTCTAACCTGATAAATCTACTCTAACATGTCAATTTCCCTAAGCTTTTGTATACCTTCTTCTATAGTATACCAAGGCAGATTCGGTAGTTCAACTTGATTTAGTGTAGGCCACCAAGTAATCTATGCTTCAGCAAACCAACCAAATAAATTATTAGATCTTCTCCTAACCTCTTGTGCTGAAACACTGAAGGAAGAATCTGTGCTTAGTGGGCCCATGTTTCAATAAACTCAGACTGATCCAACTTTATGTTCCTTGCACCATTATCCCACACCCTTAATAGTCACTCCCACGCATATTCCCCAGGTTTCTGTTTGTACATGTTAGAAAAGTCAAGTAGTTATTTTGGAGTGTAGCATACCTCTTCCTGGGTCACACTTTGTACTTCACCTTTTGGGGCTCACTGGGACTTAAGTCTAGTTATAGGTCTAGAAGAAAAAATGGGTGGTGGGGATATGTTCTAAGAACATTCAGCAATGTCTTACAAGGTATCTGCCTCAGGCAATGCCCCAGGCAATGACTCAGATGCTGCCCCAGGCGATCTCTCAGACAAAGGCTCTTCAGACACAGCTTGGTCAATCTCATCAGATGGGGGTGGAGGGGCTAATGGTTTTACTGGAGAGGGTGACTTAGTAGACAAAGATGAAATAATCTCTTCAGATAGGAATGAAAGCACTGGTTCTGCTGGCAGGAGTGATTCAATAGAATTTAGGAGTCAATGTCCTCAGCTTCCTGATTATCTGCCCATATGTCTGAAACTCAAGTTTCATGATCTTGTTTCTTCCCAATCAATGCCCTGTCTTTAACTTTAGATACCATTTGAGGTTGGGAAGTCAGTTGGTGTTGTAATTTAGCCACTCTTACGATAAGACTGAATTTTGTTTTCGTCAGTATTAGCTCTGTTACTGCAAGAAATAAGGCTTTCTTTCAGGTCACAAGTGGCAACTTTGAGGTCTTTTATGCAGGGCTTGAGCTTTGACTCTGAAGCCCTGAGTTCATCTCTTTCTTTCACTACTTTGTCTAGTGAAAGTAGGACCAACCAACCAGCTTCCCTATAATTCTCATTCTGACAAAATTGTAGAAAAGCATCAAACATGTGATCACCCATAGCCTCGCTTCACACCAATACTTGATCTACTGGTGGTGATATTTTGCATATTTAACATTGCCACCTCCAGCCATGGATTAGCAGCACCCTCTGTACTACTGGAGGCAGAGTCATCAGTGCCTTTAAGACCAGTCAGACTTGAGAACCAATTTAGAAAACTCATCTTAACGATTTTTTTTCTCTAAAACCACTCTTGGTACCAAATATCTTAGGCTAGGTTCTCTAGAGAAGCAAAACCAGTGAAATGTATATATATGTAAATGTTATTGGCTGTTAGTTCAAGATAATATTTTTCATGATAATATAATATAGTTCTTATATTATTTCATTGGAGTCCTAGTGGCACAGTGGTTAAGAACTCAGCTCTAACCAAAGGTTGGCAGTTCAAATCCACCAGCCGCTCCTTGGAAACCCTGTGGAGAATCGACTCAACAGCAGCAGTAAGCTATTTTTTCATTCCTGAGATAGCCCTTTATTTTATACTCAGCAAGTAAGTCACTTAATGAATGCTTGAGTTAGTTCTCAAGAAATAAAATTTTCTCATTTGAATTTACTTGAGATTGGAGGATTGTGAAATTACGGTTGTACGTAGATGTGTGTATGTTTGTGTGCACTCATGCTCACCTGTGTCCATTATCTTTGCCAAGTATTGGTAGGACAGCTGTGCTCCATTCAAAAACAAATCGCCTGGCTTTCCATTATTTTCCGTAAGAGTAAATAGTTTATTTAGCATGTAAATGATCTTAGCAGAAAAACAACATATCATCTTTACTGAGAATCTATTTTCAAACTTTAATACATTTAAAAAATTCTTCCATGCTAATTTGTTTGTTCATATTTTGTCTACTTAAATTAGATCATTTTGTATTTTCCATAAATATTTTTTTCAGATTGCTTGAATGTATGCATTCTATTTTTATATTTTTAAACAGCTCTGTACTTATTTTTTCTATTTGCTTGGGCTTCAAATTGTATTTATCAATGTTTTCTGTCATTATTTAATTTGTCAAAATTTTATGTATGAAATATTTGTAAAAAACCAAGTATTCTATTGCTTTAAGTCATTTTCCAAATTCTAATTTATTAATTTATAGTTTAAATTTTCTAATTTGTTTCATGCTTTTCTTCAGTTAATATTTCCTTCTTAAATTGAACATTTATTTAATTAATTTAAATTATTTTGTTCTGTATGGGACATATTTGAGCCTATGAGCCTTTTTTAATGAGTACTTTGACCATCTTTCCTATGTTTTAATAATATTTAAATAATATTCTCATTATTTTATGAATTATCTGAAATTATGATTTTCTTATGTTTTTCAATTTACATATTTAAAATATAAAAATACTGTAAGCTTTTTATAATAAATCAAGCATACTAAAGATGTATAAAAAATGTTGATATCTTCTCTATGCCCAGGTTACCAGTGTTATAAGTTTAATATCCCTTTGCACCTTTCTTTGTGCTTCTATAGATATATTCAAACATAAATAAATGTGGAATCACCCCCTCCCCCACAATGATGTGTTTGCAAAGATGAGACTATTCTAGATATATTAGTTAGCTATTTTTTATTTTGGGCATTTTTATTAGTAATATACTCCACATTAGCCTCCCATGATAATACATGAAGAGCTAGCTCATTATTTTTAAACAATTGATTAATACTCTCCAATACTAATGATATCCATTGAAGGGTTTAGGCTCAGGCTACAAATTGTATTTTTCAATCTAGCTCCATTACCCTTTGTAACTGGTAAGATTCTGTCTAGGTTCTATCAATTAGATTCAGTTAATTTAATGTTAGGTATGGTGAGGATTTTTTTTTTTTCCTTCTTTATTTTCTTTGTCTTTAGCTCAGCAGGTACTATTTGGAAAGAAAATGAGAAAAGATGTGTTGGCAATTTCTAGCCAGACCCAATTTTAAATTAGTAGTCTCTCTAACTTTTAAATCCTTGTGTCATTCTTTTCAACGAGCCTTCCCCTCCATCCTCTTCATTTATGACAGTTTGTTCTTTCTAAAATTAAAGTTAGAACTCCAACTTTTCAGTAAGATATACAAAGACCTTCATGCTATCTCTTCTCCTTCTCTCTCCAGCTTCATCAACAACCTCTCCCCATTTCCAAACAGGTACTCAAACAATACCCAAGCACTTTCTATTCCTATATTATGATTTGCTCTTCTGGACTTTCTTACCCCAATTCATGTTTTTTCTGTCTGCATGAAATATCCTTTCTCCAATTCTGTCCCTGATTAATTTTTACACTCCCTCCACTATCAGCTTAGGAATCACCACTTCTGAAATCCCAGCCCACCCTCTCCCCTGTCCAGTTCTGGGCTCATTTATTTCCTTTTCAGTTCAATAATAGCATCTATGTTCCTGTTTCAGGACGTGACTGTCCAAAAGTGTTTTCTGGACTTCTCAAATCCTTATTATGCATCCCTTCTTTGATATCTTAAACAGCAAAACCCAGCAACACATATCACAAAACTTAGCATTTAAAATATAATACAAAACAAGCAAAATTATGTGTGTTGAAATTGTTTTAAAATATAAATAATAAGCTACATGAAAAATATATTAGCCAGTATATATACAGATAACCAATACTGACATAGACTTAAATCCCTAGATGTTTAAACCACAAGATGTAATGGTAATCAATGAACATGTGTTAAATAACATATAATTTATTTACTTCATAAGAACAAAATCATCTCATACTGTTTTATTCTCTTTTTGTACCATGTGCAATACAATTTTTAATGAGTAAGTTCCAAGAAGAGCCATGGACACTTTGTAGAACAGGATAGGCTTTTCTGTCTATGAAGATTATCCATTAATCAATAAAGTGACAATTCACAGTCAGTTCTACCTATTGAGAAGCTAAAATTCAGAATCATTTAAGAAATAGAAATTTCATTCTCGAAAAAAATATATATGAGAAAGAGACAAACATTTTATGTGAATATATACTTTCTTTTTAAATTGTTTCTTTCCATAGGCATAAAAAGAATGAGAATCAAGGAGATAGAAGAATTTGAAAAGTATCTAATTTTATTTATGCATTATGTATGTATTCATTTATTGCCTTATGAACTATAATCTAGAATTAAGGAGGAAGAAAAGTTAAGAGTTTATAACACTCGTCCAAGCTGATAAGATGGCTTGAAGCCTCAGGCAAAGCTAAAAAGCTCCTTAAAAGTTCAGAAAAAAATTAAAGTAAATTAGAAATGTTCAAGCTTGGGGAAATATCAGTAGATACTAAGCAGTGATTGTTGTTGCTGTTGTTAGATGCCATAGAGTTGATTTTGACTCATAATGAACCCATGTGACAGAGTAGAACTGCCTCACTGGGTTTCCTAGGGTGTAATCTTTATGGAAGCAGATTGAGATCTTTCTCCCGCAGAGCAGCTGGGTAGGTTTGATCCGTCAGCCTTTTGGTTAGCAGCCAAGTGCTTAACCGTTGCAACACCAAGTCTCCTTAAGCAGTAACTAGTAACACTTAAACATGAATGAAAGTGTGACTTATCTCTAGAAATATAATGTGGAATCAGAGGACTAGCACTGTCCACATTAGATGATTGCTTGATTTCTCTGAGTCTCGGTATCCTTCACTATAAAAATGGCACCAAATGGCATGCCTATACTCCAGGTTTGTTTGAGTAACAAATGAGATAAATACCGTAAAATCCCAACAAGAACATAAATCAGTATATAACCTGTTTCTCAAAGGAGGAGTGGAAGGACTAAAGTCCATAGGGCCAGAATCACTCATAATCATCTATATTTAAGCTATAGTTGCAAGTGATTGGTAAATTGTAAATATCTACACAAATTATAATTATTAACTCTTAGGTATACTAATAATATCCTTATTTAGGTTTCTTTAGGGATAAATTTGTAGTTAACAAAATAATACTAGTTCACTGAGAAAATCAAGGTAGGGCCTGAAATATTTCCTTTGTCTATAATGATCAAATTAATTAAATTTCATTTTTTCTTAAATAAACATGGTATTGGTGTACCTGTTGATGACAATAAACCCTTATATTTTATAGCGAGTAGCTTGAGCCTAATAAAGGAAAAAAAAATTTAGGGTGAAATGGGAAAAATGAAAATCAGTAATTTAAACTATACCATTTACATATCTGAGTATAATGAACAACATGAGTCTTGCTCATCTCTGTTGTTTATAACATAGCCTGGTTCATGTTGTTGTTAGGTGTCATCGAGTTGGTTCCAACTCATAGCCACCCTACGAAAAACAGAAGGAAACACTGTTAGGTCCTGCACCATCCTCACAATCATTGTTATGCTTGAGCCTATTGTTGCAGCCACTGTGTCAATCCATTTCATTGAGAGTCTTCCTCTTTTTTGCTGTACCCTCTACTTTACCAAGCATGATGTCCTTCTCCAGGATTGATCCCTTTTGGTAACATGTCCAAAGTATGTGAGACATAGTCTCACCATCTTCCCTTCTAAGGAGCAGTCTGGCTGTACTTCTTCCAAGACAGACTTGTTCTTTCTTCTGGCCAAAAAAAAAAAAAAAAAAAACCAAACACATTGCTGTCGAGTCGATTCCGACTCATAGCGACCCTATAGGACAGAGTAGAACTGCCCCATAGAGTTTCCAAGGAGCACCTGGTGGATTTGAAATGCCAACTCTTTGGTCAGCAGTCCTAGCACTTAACCACTACACCACCAGGGTTTCCTTTCTTCTGGCAGTCCATGGAATAGTCAATATTCTTCGCCAATACCACAATTCAAAGGTGTCAGTTCTTCTTCAATCTTCCTTATTCATCGTCCAGCTTTTGCGTGCGTATGAGGTGATTGAAAACACCATGGCTTGGGTCAGGCGCACCTTAGTCCTCAAGGTGACATCTTTCTTTTTAACACTTTAAAGAGATCTTTTACAGCAGATTTGCCCAATGCAATGTGTCTTTTGATTTCTTGACTGCTGCTTCCATAGGTGTTGATTGTGGATCCAAGTAAAATGAAATCCTTGACAACTTCAATCTTTTCCCCGTTTATCATAGTGTTGCTTATTGGTCCAGTTGTGAGGATTTTTGTTTTCTTTACATTGAGGTGTAATCCATACTGAAGGCTGTGGTCTTTGATCTTCATCAGGAAGTGCTTCAAGTGTTCTTCACTTTCAGCAAGCACGGTTGTGTCATCTGCATATCACAGGTTGTTAATGAGTCTTCCTCCAATTCTGATGCTGCATTCTTCTTCACATAGTCCAGCTTTTCAGATTATTTGCTCACCATACAGATTGAATAAGTATGGTGAAAGGATACAACCCTGATGCACATATTTCCTGATCTTATCCCATGCAGTATCCCCTTGTTCTGTCTGAATGACTGCCTCTTGATCTATGTACAGGTTCCTCATGAGTACAATTAAGTGTTCTGGAATTCCCATTCTTTGCAATGTTATCCATAATTTGTTATGATACAGCCATGGTATCTTAGTTATCTAGTGCTACTATAACAAATACCACAAGTGGATGGCTTAAACAAAGAGAGATTTATTCTCTCACAGCCTAGGAGGCTAGAAGTCCAAATTCAGGGTACTAGCTCCAGGGGAAGGCTTTCTCTCTGTCAGCTCTGGCTCAAGGTCCTTGTCATCAATCTTCCCCAGTCGAGGAGCCTCTCAGTGCAAGGACCCCAGGTCCAAACGATGCGCTATTCTCCTGGCTTTTGTTTCTTTGTGGTATGAGGTCCCCATATCTCTGTGCTGGCTTTTTTATATCACAAAAGAGACTGACTTAAGATATAACCTAATCTTGTAGATTGAGTTCTGCTTCATTAACATAACTGCTTCTAATCCCGCCCCATTAACATCATAGAGGCAGGATTTACAACACACAGGAAAATCACATCAGATGACAAAATGGTAGACAATCACACAATACTGGGAATCATGGCCTAGCCAAATTGACACATATTTTTGGAGGACACAGTTCAATCCATAATACATAGTAACTGGGGATTGTCTATGAAACTAAACATGTATGCTTGGTTAATTAATATTGCTGCCCAGTAAGCAATAAAGAGAAAAAGTACATAAAATATACAAGAAAGAAAGAAAAAAAAATGGAAATGGGAATATTGGAGCCAGTATGTCAAGGAGAGAAAACAAAGGACAGAATGTCATGAAAATAAATTCCACCCTGTGGAATGTTTGATCTAGTCATTTATCTTTACGGAGCCTCAGTTTTCAGATCTTTAAAATGGGAAAGGGAGAGTTGGAGGGTTGTCAAATGTCATTCAGTTTTCTTTGCTGTATTAAAATTGTATTTTCTGTATTATTGAAAGTTTTCAGAATTTCTAAAAAAAAAAGTCATCTATTTCTCATACTCAGTTTAAAAATAGATATGAAAATGAACCACTATATCCTCAGGTATGCAGCTCCACATTTTATCACATTTATCAAGTCACACAACAATTTCATTAGCTACTTTCAGCAGAGTTTCATGCTAGGACTTTTGACTCTGGCCATGTGTAAACAACACTAGAACTTTCTGTACAGATAGAACCACTTAGAATTTCAAGTAAATTCTATTACTTCAAAGGATCCAAATTCAGACTTTAAAACATATAACTGAGTGATGATAACGAGAAGTCTCTTGTGTTTTTGTTATTTGCGTTATTTATTTTTGAGCATGGGCAATCAGTTAGATTTTCAAAGGACATATTTTTCTCCCCGGTTACCTAGGATTTCCCTATCTCCTAGGAGGAGCAAACGCTATAATCAGTTTTCCTCGGGTTTGAAATTATCAGTGCTGCAGCTTGGGTTCTGATTGCACCTTCTTTCCAAATCCTGGCTTCAGTTATTTGTCATGAAAAATTACTTTTGGGGGCTGAATTTTTTTATACTTGGACTGAGCCCAGATTTATTTTGAAGAATTTAACAAAAATACACCCAGATAAGGTTTATATGCTTTCCAAAATCATTTTAAAATAAACAGAGCAATTTCCCTCCATGTTCTTTTGTGCTACATAAGTGAGCAGAAAAATAAAATCTCAAATTAGTAGGCACTTACAATTTTCATTAATTTTTTAAAATAGTGTCCACTGCAGCAGTACATCAATAGGGAACTTCCAGAAATTCAAGCCAGATTCAGAAGAAGATGCGGAACCAGTGATACCATTGCTGATGTCACATGGACCTGCTGAAAGCAGAGAATAGCAGAGAGATGTTTACCTGTGTTTTATTGACTATGCAAAACACATTCGACTGTGTGGATCATTACAAATCATGGAACATTGCGAAGAATAGGAATTCCAGAACACTTGATTGTCCTCATGAGGAACTTCTGCATAGACCAAGAGGCAGTTGTTTGGACAGAACAAGGGGATATTGCATGGTTTAAAGTCAGGAAAGGTGTGCATCAGAGTTGTATACTTTCACCATACCTATTCAATCTGTATGCTGAGCAAATAATCTGAGAAGCTGGACTATATGAAGAAGGTGCATCAGAATTGGAGGAATACTCATTAACAACCTGCATTATGCAGATGACACAAACTTGCTTGCTGAAAGCAACCTGCCATAATTAAATGCAAATTCCTATGTAATAAATGCAGAAGTATCTGATAATTACTGAACATCTACTATGTGCTTGTCATCATCCTTGGGGTTAAAAATCAAAGACAAATAAACTACATAATAGCCTTCAAGAAGGCTGTAGTCTGAGGGGAAATGGGAAGGTGCCAGGGAAGCCTCCCAAAAGGAAGTGATGCTTAAGCTGTGGTTTAAACGCTAAGTTCTAGGTAGATAAAGTGGGGATAGGACATTACAGACAGAGCAAACAGCATTTTCAAAAACATGGAATCACAAAAAAGTATGGAAAATTCAGGAAAGGAAAAATTCCTCTTTATTAACATTGTATAGGAGGCATATGAAAGAGTGAATGCAAAGATTAGCTCATTTGTTCATATGCTACAAAATATATTTGTGTTTATGTTTGTATAAGTATGTATGATAATGTATGCATTATATAAATGGATATAACAGTGTTTTTTGGGGTAAATCAAGATTAAGTATAATAAATTCAAGTTAGCAAGCATGATCAAACGTCTCTTACAATATCAGTGACAAATCACTTAATCTCTTTGATACTCATGTTTCTTATCTGAAAAAGAGAATAATAATAACTACTCACAGGGCTGTTGTATCACAGAGGTGATTTTGTTTTGTGTGTGTGTGTTTTTTTTTTTATTGTACTTCAGGTGAAGGCTTACAGAACAAATAGTTTCTCATGAGACAGTAGTACACATATTGTTTTATGACATTGGTTAACAACCCCACAACATGTCAACCCTCTCCCTTCTCAACCTTTTTTTTTTTTTTGGTGAAAATATGCATAGCCAAAGATACACCATTTCAAAAATTTCTACACGCACAGTTCAGTGACATCGACTACGCTCTCCATTTGTGCTGCTATTCTCACTTTAGATGAAGGCTTACAGCACAAAATAGTTTCTCATTTAAAAGTTAGTACACATGTTTCCCTATGACAATGGTTAAAAACCTCACAACACATCAAAACTATCCTTACTCAACCCTGGGTTCCCTACCACCAGCTTTCCCGGCCCTTCTGCCTTCTAGTCTTTGTCCCTGGACTGCTGTGCCTCATTAGTCCCATTTGGTTTAATGGGGCTGTCAACTCCCCAGCTGAATGGTGAACTTTGGAAATGACTTCACCACTGAGGTAAAAGGGTGTCTGGGGGCCATACTCTCAGGGTTTCTCCAGTCTCCGTTAGGCCAGTAAATCTGGTCTTTTTTTGTGAGTCAGAATTATGTTCTACATCCTTCTCCAGCTCTGCCCAGAACCCTCTGTTGTGATCCTGGTCAGAGCAGTCAGGGGTGGTAGCCGGGCACCATCTAGCTGTACTGGACTCAGTCCAATGGAGGCCTTGGTAGCTGCGGTCCATTAGTCCTTTGGACTAACGCTTCCCTTGTATCCTATTCTCTTCATTCTCCCTTGCTCCCGAAGGGATGAGACCAGTGGAGTATCTTAGATGCCCACTCACACGCTTTTAAAACCCCAGACGCTACTCACCAAGGTAGAATGTAGAGCATTGTCTTTATAAACTGTGTTATGCCAGTTGAGCTAGATGTTCCCCGAGACCATGGTCCCCACAGCCCTACGCCCAGCAATTCAGTCCTTCAGGGAGTTTGGAAGTGTCTATGGAGCTTCCATGACCTTTCCTTGTGCAAGTTGTGATGGTTTCCGCTGTATTGTGTATGGTCTCACCCTACACCCAAGATACCACTTACCTATAGCCGATTTAGTATTCCCCCCCCACCCCTCCCATCCCTGGTAACCAACAAAGATTGTTACATTTTGTGTGAGAACTTTTTCATGGGTTTTTACAATAGAGGTCTCATACAATATTTGTCCTTTTGTGATTGACTTATTTAACTCAGCATAATGTCCTCCAGTTTCATCCATGTTATGAGATGCTTCACAGATTCATCATTGTTCTTTCTCATTGCACAGTACTCCATTGTGTGTATGTACCATAGTTTGTTTATCCATTCATCTGTTGATGGGCATCTAGGTTGTTTCCATCGTTTTGCTATTGTGAACAATGCTGCCATGAACATAGGTGTGCATATGTCTAGTCGAGCGACGACCCTTATTTCTCTAGGATATATTCCTAGGAGTGGGATTGCTGGATCGAATGGTATGTCTATTTCTAGCTTTCTGAGGAAGCGCCATATCATTTTCCAAAATGGTTGTATCATTTTGCATTCCTACCAGCAGTGCATAAGAGTTCTGATCTCCCCGCAGCCCCTCCAACATTTGTTATTTCCAGTGTTTTTAATTTGTGCCAGTAATGCTGGGGTGAGATGGTATCTCATTGTGGTTTTAATTTGCGTTTCTCTCATGGCTAGTGATTGCAAGCATTTCCTCATGTGTCTGCTGGCCATTTGAATGTCTTCTTTGGTGAAGTGTCTGTTCATTTCCTTTGCCCATTTTTTAATAGGATTATTTGTCTTTTTGTTGCAGAGGTGTTGGATTTTCTTGTAGATTATGGAGATTAGACCTTTGTCTGACTTGTACTGTCCAAAATTTTTTTCCCAATCTGTAGGTTCTCTTTTTACTCTTTTGGTGAAGTCTTTTGAAGAGCATAGGTGTTTGATTTTTAGAAGATCCCAGTTATCTAGCTTATCTTCTGGGGTTTGTGTGTTGATGGGTATGAATTGATCCTGTTAATGCCATTTATTAAGGCCTGTAGTGTTGGTCCTATTTTTTCTTCTATGAACTTTATAGTTTTAGGCTTTATATTCAGGTCTTGATCCATTTTGAAGTAGTTTTTGTATACGGTGTGAGGTATGGGTCCTGTTTCATTTTTTTGCAGATGGATATCCAGTTTTGCCAGAACCATTTGTTAAAAAGACTGTCTTTTCCCCACTTGATGGACTTTGGGCCCTTGTCGAAGATCAGGTGACCGTAGGTGGATGGATTTACATCTGGGTTCTCAATTCTGTTCCATTGGTCAATGTATCTGTCATTGTACCAGTACCAGGCTGTTTTGGCTACTGTAGCTGTATAGTAGGTTCAGAGGTCAGGTAGTATGAGTCCTCCAACTTTATTCTTCTTCTTCAGCAGTGTTTTACTTATTCAGGGCTTCTTCCCTTTCCATATAAAGTTAATGATTAGTTTTTCCATCTCTTTGAAGAATGTTGTTGGTATTTGGATCAGGATTGCGTTGTATTTGAAAATTGCTTTGGGTAGAATTGTCATTTTCACAATGTTGAGTCTACCTATCCATGAGCATGGTATGTTTTTCCATTTATGTAGATCCCTTTGGGTTTCTTGCAGCAGTGTTTTGTAGTTTTCTTTGTATAGGTCTTTTACATCCCTGGTTAGATTTATTCCTAAGTATTTTATCTTTTTAGGGGCTATTATAAATGGTTTTGTTTTCCTGATTTCCTTTTCATCATTCTCCTTATTGGTGTATACGAATCCAACTGATATTTGTATGTTTATCTTGTATCCTGCTACTCTGCTGAATCTTTATATTAGTTCCAGTAGAATTCTTGTGGAGTCTTTAGGGTTTTCTATGTATAGTATCATCAGCAAACAGGGACAGTTTAACTTCTTCATTACCACTTTAGATGCCCTTTATTTCTTTTTCTTGCCTTATTGCTCTAGCTAGAACTTCCAGCAAAATGTTAAACAGGAGTGGTGATAAAGGACATCCTTGTCTTATTCCTGTTTTCAGCATCTCTCCATTAAGAATGATGTTGGCCATTGGTTTTGCATAGATCTCTTTTATTATGTTGAGAAATTTCCGTTCTATACCTATTTTATTCAGAGTTTTTATCAGGAATGGGTGTTGACTTTGTCAAATGGATTTTCTGCATCAGTTGAGATGATCATGTGATTCTTTTCTTTTATTTATGTGGTGGATTACTTTGATTGATTTTCTAATGTTGAACCATCTTTTCATACCTGGTATGAATCCAACTTGGTCATGGTGTATTATTTTTTTGATATGATGCTGAATTCTATTGGCTAGAATTTTGTTCAGAATTTTTGCATCTATATCCATGAGAGATATTGGTCTGTAATTTTCTTTTTATGTGATGTCTTTGCCCAGTTTTGTTATCAGAATTATGCTGGCTTCATAGAATGAATTTGGAAGTGTTGCTTCCTTTTCTATGCTCTGAAATAGCTTCAGTAGCACTGGTACAAACTCTTCTGTAAATGTTTTGTAGAATTCTCCAGTGAAGCCATCTGGGCCAGGGTTTTTTTGGTTGGGAGTTTTTTTTTATTACCTTTTCAATCTCTTCTCTTGTTATGGGTCTGTTCAGATTTTCAACATCACTTTGTTGTAGTTTCGCTAGGTAGTGTGTTTCTAGAAATTTATCCATTTCCTCTAGGTATTCAAATTTGTTGGACTATAGTTTTTCACAATATTCTGTTATAATCCTTTTTATTTCAGTTGGGTCTGTTGTCATGTCCCCCATTTCATTTCTTATTTGGGTTGTTTGCGTCTTCTCCTGATTTTCTTTTGTCAGTCTGGCCAGTGGTTTGTCGATTTTGTTGATTCTTTCAAAGAACCAACTTTTGGTTTTTTTGTTACTTTCTATTGTTTTTATGTTCTCTATTTCATTGATTTCTGCTCTGATCTTTACTATTTCCTTTCTTCTGGTGTCTGTGGGCTTTTTTTGCTGTTCTCTTTGTATTTGTTTGAGTTCTGTAGTTTATGTTTTGATTTTATCCCTTTCTTCTTTTTTCATATGTGCATCTATTGCTGTAAATTGTTCTCTGAGGACTGCCTTTGCTGTGTCCCAAAGCTTTTGGTATGATGTGTTTTCATTCTCATTTGATTCTAGGAATTTTTTGATTCCATCTCTGATTTCTTCTATTACCCACTGATGTGTAAGCAGGGTATTATTCAGTTTCCATTTAGTTGATTTTTTTCCCTAGCTCTTTCTATTGTTAATTTCTACCTTGATGGCATTGTAGTCAGAGAAGATACTTTGAATTATCTCAACGTTTTGGATCTTCTGGAGGATTGCTCTGTGGCCTAAGATGTGGTCTATTCTGGAGAACGTTCCATGTGCATTGGACAAGAATGTGTACTTTGCAGCGGTTGGATGGATTGTTCTATATATGTCTATGAGGTCCAGTTGGCTGATTGTGTCCTTTAGGTCTTCTGTATCTTTGCTGAGTTTCTTTTTAGTTGTTCTGTCCTTTACTGAGAGTGGTGTGTTGAAGTCTCCTACTATTATCGTGGAACTGTCAATTCTCTTTTCAGTGTTGTTAGAGTTTGTTTTATATATTTTGGAGCCCTGTCATTGGGTGTGTAGATGTTTATTATGGTTATTTATTCATGATGGATCGTCCCCTTAATCATTATATAGTGTCCTTCTTTGTCTTTTATGGTAGATTTTGTTTTAAAGTCTATTTGATCTGAGATTAGAATTGCCACTCCTGCTCTTTTTTGGTAGTTGTTAGCTTGATATATTTTTTTCCACCCTTTGACTTTTAAAAAATTCACATCTTTGTTTCTAAGGTGTGTCTCTTGTAGACAGCATATTGATGGATCCTGTTTTCTGTCACTCTCCATCTCTTTATGGGTGCGTTGAGTCCATTTACATTCAGTGTAATTATTGATAGATGTGAGTTTGTTGCTGTCATTTTGTAGTGCTTTTTTTGTGGTGCTGAAGTTTTCTTTGTTCTTCTTACTCTCTTGTGCTGAGTTACTTTTGTTAGCGGGGTTTTTTTCATTTCTTTTGTTTTGTAGGTTTTGTTTTTGCTGAGACTTTATGTTTTTCGTCTTTATTTTTATGAGTTGGTTTGTTAACTTTCTTTGTGGTTACCATGAATTTATCTTTCTAAATTTGAAGCAGTCTAGCATTACTTGGTATCGCCTTGCCTTCCTCTCCATTAGAAGGTTCTATACCTATGCCGTTTATTCCCTCTTTCATTGTTTTGATGTTGTTGTCATCCATCGATTGACTGCTCTGATTCCCTGTTGTATTTCTTTTGGTTTTGGATAGTCCTCCAGAGTTCATTTCTTAGATTGGTATCTGGCTCATACGATCCTGCGTCCTAGGTTC
This sequence comes from Dugong dugon, assembly GCA_030035585.1. Lineage (NCBI taxonomy): Eukaryota > Metazoa > Chordata > Mammalia > Sirenia > Dugongidae > Dugong > Dugong dugon. The sequence goes on from CM057483.1 coordinate 148,658,841, forward strand.
TGCCTGTGGGCTGAAGCTGTTTGTCCTCAGATCGAAGAACTCCCTTTAATAATTCTTGTAAGTTTGGTTTGACTTTTACGTATTCCCTTAGTTTCTGCTTATCTGGAAATGACCTAATTTCACCATCAAATTTGAACGAGAGTTTTGCAGGATATATTTTTCTTGGCTGGAAATTTTTTTCTTTCAAGATTTTATATATGTCATCCCATTGCCTTCTTGCCTGAATGGTTTCTGCCCAATAATCTGAGCTTAGTCTTATTGTTTCTCCTCTGTATGTGACTTCTTGTTTTTCACGAGCTGCTCTCAGGATTCTTTGTTTGTCTTTGGTTTGGGCGAGTGTGAATATGATATGCCTTGGTGATTTTCTTTTGGGGTCTCTTCTATATGGGGTTCGTTGAGCTTCTTGGATGGCCAGCTTTTCATCTTTCATGATATTGGGGAATTTTTCTGTCAGCAGTTCCTCAATGATCCTCTCTGTGTTTTCTGTTTTCTCCCCCTGTTCTGGAATGCTAATCACTCGTAAATTTTTGCTTTTAATTGTGTCCCACATAACTCTCAGGGTCTCTTCATTTTTCTTTGTTCTTTTTTCTGAGTTTTCCTGAAACAGAGTTGTATCCAAGTGTTTGTCTTCAGTTCCACTGATCCTGTCTTCCACGGTGTCAAATCTGCTTCTCAGCCCTTCTATGACATCATCCATTCTGGAAATTTTCTTGTTTATCTTTTGGATTTCTAATTGTTGTTTTTTTATAATTTCTAGTTGTGAATTTATTTTGATATTTTGTTCCTGCATTATTTTCCTGAATTCTTCCAATTTTTTGTCTGTATTTTCCATGAATTTGTCTATTTTTTTCTCATTTTTGTCTTCTTTTTGCTTCAGCTCTTGGAGAATTCCGAGTAGTAGCGATTTGAATTCCCTATTAGGTATTTCTAGTGCCTTTTCTTCCACTGGAAAGTCATCTGGTGTTTTATTTTGGACGTCTACTGGAACTATCCTGTCCTATTTTTGTAAATGTTTTGATATTGTCTGCTGTCTTTGGGGCACTCAGTATTTATTTTTCTCGTTTATTGATTGTAGATTTGTTTGTTTCATCCCTTTCTTTTAAATTTAGCTATGTCTGAGCATTCCGGCTGTGTGTTCTTTGTTGTTTGCTTTTCTGTGGGCATGATACTTTTCACCTCCTTCTCCAATTGGCAGGGTCAGTTACTCAGATATGGTATGGCAGGGCAGGTCTAGCTGAAGAGGAGTTACTGGGACAGGTTGTTTGTGGCACTTACTACAGCCACCATGGCGGGTCGGTAATCAGTGCAGAGCAGGTTCCAGTAGGCCTTCCCTGTGCTGCTTGGTGGTGTGATGTTAAGCGCACAGTGCAGGTAGGTAGGATGTAACAGGGAGATTGTTATGTGTGGAGCTAAGATGGATATGGGAGAGAGGAGAGAGGAACAGGAGCCAAAAACATACAAACAAAAAGAATGCTAGGGGAGCTTGCCATTGGAGTGGAGAGATGAGAGACTATGAAGTGGAGAAAAACAAAAAGGGGAAAAGGAAGAAAAGAAAAGAATGAATAAATAAAAATCAGAAAGGGCAAAGAATATCAAAGTTCCCAGGGATCCCACCATGCAGCTATGAGGTCTGGGGAAGTTGTTCTCAGGTGTTGCAGTACAGCCTGGCTAGAAGCCTTAGAGGTATACAATGCTCGGTATTCAGGGAACAGAAAGAGAAGGAAAATATAGAGAGACAAGAAACTGAGTAATGAAGAAAGACAAGAAGGGAAAAAGAGGGAAAAGAAAACAAAACAAATTAAAAAATAAAGAATAAGAAAAGCCCCCCAAAAAACAGAAAAAAAAATCAATGAAAAATAAATGCCCTCAGGGATCCCTCTGCACGTCTGTTCAAGCCGAGGGGTTAGGTTCCAAGCAATGCAGCACTGCCTGGCCAGAACGGGCTCCCAACGCAAGAAAAGGAAAAGAAAACAAACAAACAATGCAAAACAAACAAACAAACAAAAGCCCCAGGATCCACCAGCACAGCAGCCCAGACTGGGAAGCAGCTCCACACTCGAACGGAGCTCCGAAGTCCCTCAGGGAGAAGCTAAGATGGCGCATGGAGCCAGGTATTTGAGTGAAAGGAGAGTGAGTTGGTGAGAGGTAAGGAATAAATCAAAAGAAGCCAAAAAAAGCAACACCAGTGGCCAACAAATGGCACTCAGAGAGCCAGCTAGTGCAGGCTGGTGGAATCCAAGCAACCGGTGCTTCCCGGACAAGATACTGTGTCCGCGGGAAGCAGAGGAGGCCGAGTGTGGGTGAAGAAGGGTAGAGGGTGGGAAAGTGTATATCACAAATTACCGGAGCTCCTCAGCCCCCAGGAAGAAGCAAAGATGGCACACTGAGCTACATATTTGAGCAAAAGGAGGGGGAGGTGATGAGAGGTAAGGAATAAATCAAAAGAAGCAGAAAAAAGCAACCCCAGCAGCCAACAAATGGCACTCAGAGAGCCAGCCCATTCGGATGGGTGGAATCCAAGCAGCCAGTGCTTCCTGGACAAGAGATTGTGGCCGCGGGAAGCAGAGGAGGCCGAGTGGGGGTGAAGAAGGGTGGGGGGTGGGAAAGCGTATATCACCAATTACCGGTTGTTTTGTCTTCCACTGGAAGCTCTGTGAAGCTGCTTTCCCATACCCCCTGTTTGCTGGTCTCTGATAGGAGTCCAAGATGGTGGATCCACACTGCATTAGCTGATAGGGGACATCTGCATGAATCTCTCCTTGCTCTCCGCTCTCTGTCAGTTTTCTCACCCGATTTGGTGCTTGGCTGAGTTCTTTATCTCTTCATTGGATGTTTTAGCGTTTCAGGATTGTTGTTTTCTCTGTTCGGCTTAGTTTTTCGGATCTTTGCTGTGGAGAAATGGCGTGGTGCTTCTGCCTAGAGCGCCATTTTGCCGGAAGTCCATAGAGGTGATTTTTTGTAAGGCACACTAAGCACCCAGCACAGCGGAACTATTTTGTGCACATCAGGGAATTAACTGTAGTGAGGAATGTTAAATACAAAATGCAGATCTTACTCCCTTGTGAGATTATAAGCTCTCTTGGAACAGAAATCTTTAAAGGGCAAAAGGGGTAAGCATCCATTAACCTATTAATCTTTTAATATAATGACTAAAAATAGTAAAACTTTCTGGACCAAGAATTCCATTTCCCAAATGCAGACTCCTGCCATGAGGTCACTGGGGAAATCTTTGATGGTGAGCATTGACCTCAAATATTTAAACAGCTAAACTTACCATGTTTGTGTACCCAGGCCCCATTCCCCTTTATGTTCAGCCGCCATATATTTCTCTCCGATTACACACATGTTCCAGTAGTAACTAACTTGATTACCTCCTGCTAAACAAACCTTACAAAAGCATCTTAGCCCTCAAAATAGTTCAGGAAAACAGCTTAAAATTACTACATTAGTTTTGTTTTGGTTTTAAATACGAATAGGTCAGGTAATGGACACTATCGTAGCACCTAAATGAAAATGAATATAGAGAACATCTAAAAATGAGTTAAGAAATTCATAGTCTATATATCACTTTGCAAAGAGCTCAGAAGTTTAGACTTTTAAATAATAATCTCAAGTCTGTCCTTTACAAATTTAAGTCAGAAAACTCAAGAGGACAGATTTTTCACCAGACTGCTAATGCCTCTGGTTACAAATAGAACTACTGTAAATGCAACTTGTATTGTAATATTCTGACACGCAAGGATTTTATTTTGGCCAGAATTCATAATTAAAAATGTTAAGGATCCAGTCTGATCCTAACTGGGAGAGGCCTAATAGAGTAGAATGCAAATATTAATCAGGAGTTTATAAACTTAATAACACATTCACCATTAATTACATCTTAAAAGAAACATTGTTTTTTGTTTTTGTTTTTAGCTGCATTCAAGTTGGCCCCAGCTCATGGACACCCCGTGTACAAAGGAAGGAAATGCTGCCTGGTCCTGCGCCATCCCTATGATCAGTGCTGGATCAAACCATTGTGATCCATAGGGTTTTCACTGGCTGGTTTTCAAAAGTAGATTGTCAGGCCTTTCTTCCTAGTCTGCCTTAGTCTGGAAGCTCCACTAAAACCTGTTCAGCATCATAGCAACACACAAGCCTCCACTGACAGATGGGTAGTAGCTGCTCATGAGGTGCATTGGCTGGGAATCAAACACAGGTCTTCTGCATGGAATATAAGAATTTCACTACTGAACAAGTGGCACCAGGTTTTCAGAGAGTTTTAGTCTTTGACTTTGATATGATCTTGTTTTCATCTTTTGTGAGTGTTGTTTTCAAGGTATTTAGAGGTAAATTGGGATTTGTTGCATTAGGACTTTACTGCTATAGTCAGGTGAATTTTAAACTAGAAACTATCAGTCTTTTACACAGGACAGGCGATTCACAAAATCTTTCCCATATGAAAACTGAGGTCCAAAGAAGTAAGTCTAGCCTGTACAGGACTGGCCCTGCCAAAATCTCTATTTCTGGGGTGACAATGGGTACATCCATTTAAGATAATTTTATTTCTTTATTATTTTAGTAATCACTGGTATAGAACAAAATAGAAATAGAATGCCATTTTGCACAAACAATGAAGCCTCACCTTGTTAATTTTGGGAATTTATTATTTTCTAAAGAAAGGGTTTAGATTGTTTGGGGCTACCAAAGTTGTTTATTATTCTTGTGATATCTACAAGTGCTTCATCTAACAGGTTTAGAAGTTAGAGGATCGGGCATGTTTTCACCTCTCGCTGATATAACTTAGGAAGATAAACCCGAAGAATCCACTGCCAGACAAGATCAAGGGACTTGCAACAACTGAGAGGAATGCCTCAAATGCCCGCCATGCTAGCTCTGGTGGGTCTACAACTTCCTGTAAATTGGACTATAGTGCAGACAAATAAACATTATACAAAAAGCATTCTAGGAGCAGTGAGTAGGAATCGATTGGATGACAGTGGGTTGGTGGGTTGGTTTGTTTTAATAGGAACAGTGGTGTATGATCTGGGAATAGGTGGATATATACCCCACAATTCAGAATAGTGCTCCTGAGTGTACAACTCTAGAGAGACAGACAGTATAGGATTATTTAAAAAAAAAATCGCTGCCATCAATTCCAACTCATAGCGACCCTATGGGTAGAACTGTCCCATAGGGTTTCCAAATAGTGGCTGGTGGATTCAAACTGCTGACCTCTTGGTTAGCAGCCAAGCTCTTAACCACTGTGCCACCAGGGCTCCGTATGCTTCCTGATTATCCTATTCCAGGGTCTCAATGGCAAATGACACAGAGGTCAGAAGATAAATATGTGACAAAAGTAATTGTGGTGTTAGAGAAAGCTAACTTTGGAAAAGAGAGGGAGGCAACCAGTTATCTTCATTATACCAAAACTTCCTTGAGCACTTGGGCTAACCAGGAAGTTTTCTGTGTATTTTAAAATTCAGAATTTCCCAGAGGGTCAGTCCTGAACTAGATGAGAACTTTGTGCCAGAAAGTAATTCAATGCACTGCTTCCTTCATTGAGGAGCAAAAAAAAAGTGTTAACTGAATGAAATAGTGTGCTTAATGGTGTAGTTGATTTACATTCTGACTAACGATCTTTATCTCATTGCAGCCTGGTTCATGGAGAGGTAACCAGTCTGTGAACTTGGAGTGCCATAGTTTTACATGTATCATCTAATTTAATCCTGAAATAAACACTATGAACACTAATAATTAACCCAACTTTATAGGAAACTGAGATTCAGAGAGGTAGTATAATTCACTCAAGTTTCCACAGCTAGCAAGTGCTGCTGGGTGAGGTTTTCAAGGCAGACTGTCTAACTCTAGTGTTCTCATATTTAATTATTGTGCTTTACTGACATCCAGGACATAAATGAGCTTTAGAAGCTTTAACAGAATGTTTTTGAAATGAAATTTCATGTTTATCCCAACATAGAAAATAGACAGAAGTGGATATGTTTGGTTTGATTTGGGAAAGCGGGGGATTTGACATCTCACCCACTCAGACTCCATTAGCCACAACTGCTTTAGCCTGTGCTCCATGGCTTGGAAGCTTCTGGACTAGATTATCATGGCTATTGTCATAAATCATTAGAGCCTGACCAAGTTTCATTCTGTTCACTTGATCACATAATCAAGATATATATTACAGTAGAAAAAATACAATTTCATTTTTCAGATGAAAACTATAGAGGACTAAAAGAAGTTACTCAAAAGCCTGGGGGAACATTGGCAGAACAAACCCCAAATTCAGCAACCTGGGAATATCTTAACTCCTTGTTCCAATTGCTCCTCTAAGTCTCTATTTACCACGTCTTTATTGGTATAAAGAATCGTTGCGAAAACCCACATGTGATAAATGAAGCATAATTCCGGAGTCTCCTATTGCTTTTAGCTATGCAGGTACATGTTAATTCCATTTATAAAATTTCTCTGAGGGTGCTGCAAGTATATCAATATTTCTACTGTTTCATCATGAACACTTCGTTAGGGTCAGTTGTCTCAGGTTAAAACATGGGAATATGTTGTTTCTTTCACTGAAATAAACTTCTCTTAAGGCCCAGAGGAATAAAGTTTAAATTGCATCTGTGATCACTGTTTGTATATTGAAGTTTGCATACAACTTAGGCCCTACACTGTATTAACAGGATGATCAACAAATCTGTTAAGATTGCATTTCTTCCAGGCAACAGCCTAGCATAAAAATACAGAGTTAACAAAAGGACTTTGCAATGTGAAAATGTATTATATGAAAATAGCAATGTTAACGTAAAATATTTACATCTCATAACCTTAATTTCAGTAAAATAATTTTATACTGTATGACTTAATAAGTGACCAAGTAAAATAGCAGTCTATTAATACTAATTATTCAGCTTATCCCCCTTGAAATATTTCTTACAATATGCTTCAATTACTAAACCATAACTGAAAAAGCCACAAAACATCATTCAGATAAGTATTCCTGATATGCAGTTAACCACCAAGAGCAAATGCATTATTAAGTATCAGAGCATTTGCTAGTTCCACTCACATTCTGCTGGGTAGTAGTTACTGCCATTTGCCATTCCATTATTTACACTCCACTCAGACCTAACTGCTTGCAGCTTCTAAAACAAACAAAACACAACTGTTTCAAGCCTTGGGTGCCTGCTGACATTGTTCTTTTTCCCTGGGAACACTTCACTTTTAATAGAGTAACTAATGCTCCCTGCTGTAACAAACAACCCCCAAATCTCATTGTCTTCACCCACAAAGATTTACCGTATTCTATCAAACCTAAGCTGCCATCTATTCTAAGACACAGCAACCCTGGTGGCATAGTGGTTAAGAGCTCAACTACTAACCAAAAAAGGTCAGCAGTTTGAATCCACTAGGTGCTCCTTGGAAACCCTATGGGGCAGTTCTACTCTGTCCTATAGGGTCACTATGAGTTGGAATCGACTAGACAGCAATGGGTTGTTCGTTTGTTTTTAAGAAAGAAAATGAATTCTGCCAGTTAAACTATAGCATAGTGTTTTCTTATCACCTTAATTGTAAGATACATCCTGACCACGTAAAAGTTAAAATGTAAAAAAAAAAAAAAAAAAGCACCTTAGAAGCAGTGTGATTTTGCATTTGCCTCATGTATGGTCTGTGAGGATCACACAGCTGTGAAGGATCTGCAGCTTACATCCTGAGGTTCCACTGTCCCCTGGGGACTTCTCAGAGTTCTCCATGAGACCCTTTGCATCTGGATTGGCAAGAAGCCATGAGACAGAGAACATAGAGGATAGCAATGGCTGTTTCAAGAGTCAGGCCTAGGAATGTCTTCTCTCACTTCCACCTACATTCCATTGGCAGACCTGGTCACTTGGCCCAATCTATATGTAAGGGGTGGGAAATGTAGTCTTTCTGTGGTCCAGGAGGAAAATGAAATGGTGTGAAGATCACATAGCATTGCCACTCCATTCAGCACTATCACTTCCACTCATCTTTTAAGACTCAGCTCAAGAATCACCTTCTCTATTAAATTTTTCCTTACTCCTCCAGGTGAAAATGCCTACTTTTTCTTTTGTGCTGTAGTAATTCCTGATATGACATTAGTAACTCTGTGTGTTTGCACTGTTAGACACCAAGTCACTTTTTATCAGTGCCTGTAAGAGTTTTAAAAAATTAATACATTTGTTTAATTTAATTGAAATTAAATTAGAAGATCATGAACAAGAGAAAGGAAACACATGAGTTCTAGTTCCAACATTCACATTAATGAACTGTGTGAATTTGAGCAAATCACTTTAACCTCTTCAGGCATAGTTTCTTCATCAAAAAAATAAAACAAAATAAAAAGAGGAATTGTAATAGATGATCTTGAAGTTTCTTGAATGCTAAATCTATATTCTATTTGACACCTGCAATAAAAATACAGAAAAGTTCTTAGCTCTCAATCAGGATTCACAATTTTGATGTGTACTCTGATGTATTCATACGTTTAAAGCAACAAATCCTATTCCTGGTTTGGGTCACAATCTGTATGTCTGTATTCCATGATTCCTGGCTTTGCAATTGCACTCTGGCACATACTGTAGACATATAATGCTAATCCCGTTCCCCTGCTATTGACAGGGTTCAAACATATATTGTAATTCTGCTTCACTATCAGGGAGTTCTTTAGCAAATCTTTCAACTCAGTTATTCCATTTTTGCAATAGAGATGGGGAAATTTTCACATTTTAAAACACATGTGATATAATGTTCACATAAAAGTATCTTTCAAAATATAAGCAAGTCAACTCATTTGAACTCTAATAAGCAGGGGCGGATTAGCCAATAAGCAAGGTAAGCACGATGCTTACCTTGCTTACCTGATCACCTATAGTGAACAATTTCACATTTTTTCACCACATCAAAGATTCTGGTTCTGGGTATGACTGACATCTGTCTCTCTCCCAACCCCACAGCACTTTCCTACAGAATCAAAGCCTCTTTTCAAATTTACAGTCCATAACAGGGGCAGATGACCCGGTTATCAAGGTAAGCACAGGGTTACCTGTGCTTACTTACTAATCTGTAGTGAACAATTTCACTTGAGTTTCACCACATCTTTGATATCAAGAGCATACAATTAGAAGATTGTGGAGCCCAGACAGTTTGACTCCAGAATCTGGGCTCTTATCACCATATTAAAATACTTCTGGTAACACTGGGGCATCAGTGGTGTGTTTCATGCCTAGAGAAAATAAAGCCTTAATAAATTTCATATCTTTTTATGTCTTAATATAAGTAACTTTTTATAGTGCCTAATTAAGAATGGGTTAGAAACACTTCTGTGCTATTCTTGCTGAAATACATGAACAGAACCTAACCATGAAGATACATCAGACAAGCATTCTATAAAAAATTATACTCTTCAAAAATGTTAAGGTCAAGTAATATAAAAAAAAAAAATGCTGAGGAAATGTCCCAGAGTAAAGGAGACTGGAGAGACACAACAATTACAAGGCATGATCTTGAACTGGATCTTGGACTGGAGGTAAAGAGGGATAGATATAAAGGATATTACTGGGAAAATTGACAAGATTAGAGAATGAGCTGAGGTTTAGATAATAGTGTTGTATCAATGTTAAATTTCCTATACTGTGGTGATGTGAGAGAATACATTTGTTCTTCGGAAATACACACTGAAGTATATGTGTGCACGTATGTGTGTCTCTGGGCATATGTAATACGTATACAGGTAATCCCCAATTTACAAAGTATTCAAGTTATGACAAACCGCACTTATGATCATCTGGTATATTTTTGTTTGTTTTTGTACATCTTATCATTAGTAACATGTACAGGCAGTCCCCAAGTTACGAACGAGATCTGTTCCTAACTGTGTCTCTACGTCTTTAAGTCAAATTTGTAGGTAAGTCGGAACAGGTGCATACGGTTCTTACTTAGCCTTACTTTAGTGCAAGAAAAGGCTCTGAAGACTTTTTGATGATTTAAAAGCTGCATGTGCAGCAAGTGAAGGTGATTTTGGTGAAGAATTTGTTGCAATCAGGTGTTGGTTCGGTCATTTCAAAGCGAGGGCAAATTTACATAACATTAAAGGGCAAGTATGAGTTTTCTGTAAGTTGGACATTTGTAACCCAGGGACTGCCTGTACTACGTACAATATTGCATCATGTAATTTACTGATGCTTATATGTAATGTTTCCAACCCCCAAAGACAAATAAATACTGGATTTATAAAGATACAGATAATAAAATGCAATAATAATGAAAAATTAAAAAAAAAAGAGGTATTTGACTTACATCAGAACCGGCTTATGATGGAGTCATTGGGACAGAACACTGTCCTAAGCTGGAGACTACCTCCTGTATATATTTGTGTATATATATATATATTCTATCTCTCTATATATATGTTCTCTCTATATATGTATATTCTCTCTATATATATTCATGAATATATAAAGAGAGAATATATACAGACAGAATATAAAGATACATGTATATAAAACATATATAATGTATATATAGAGAGAAAGAATGATAAAGCAAATGGGGTAAAATCTAAACAGCTGAAAAATCAAGTCAAGGGCATAAGGGTTTTTCGTACTTTTCTTGCAACTTTTTTGTAAGTCTGAAATCATATCAAAATAAAACTAACACTAAAAGAATGGTATACAAGGAAATGTGGTATCATTTAATTCTAAAGCTTATAAAAATATAAATTAATAAACAGCACTAAAGCAGGCACTAAGGATCAAATGAAATTGAAACTAAGTATCTTCATCAGGAATTAAATTATCGGAGAAAAAATGTTTGAAAGCAATAAAAACCTTCAGCTAAACAGAGAAATGGGATATAGTAGTTTAATTGTTTTTTTAATAAAAAAACTATCAAGAGAATAAAATAATATATTCCAGCTAATAATATTATTAAAATATGTTGGCTTCCTTCACAGGAAATATCCATTTTAACCATGGGAATGTTTCCTTTCTCGTGGATTACTGCTTTGGTAGTTTTTTTTACTGTTGAATATGTTACACCCTTTCACTTATATTATTATTTTAATTCACAACATCATTCTCTGAGGTAACTATTATTATTTCCATGTTTGTAGACGAGGAAACTGAGACTCATAGAAATTAAATAACTTGATCAAGCGCACATAGGCAGTATGTTTCTTGGATTTCACACCCACATCAGCCTGATTTTAATCTCATGTTTTTCTACTATACTCCTCTGGCATTTAGTGAAAGGCAATTCATTAAACTGAATTAAAAATATATAACAACCAAGACCACTTTCATAAAAAACGGGATGGAATTCTTCTTGGTGGCAAATGGGTTTTGAGCTGTGCTTTTAATTTTTTTTGCCCTGGTGGTACAGTGGTTAAGCGTTTGGCTGCTAACCAAAAGGTTGGCAGTTCAAATCCACCAGACGCTCCTTGTAAACTCTAGGAGGCAGTTCTTCGCTGTCCTATAGGGTCGCTATGAGTCAGAATCGACTTGATGGCAACAGGTTTTTTTTTGTTTGTTTGTTATGAAATGCTAGCCCTTTACAAAATAAAAATTGTTGATCTCTAAACAATGGCCTTTTTCAGTTAGTTTACTAAAGGAGAAAAAGAGGCTAAAAATGGAAAGAAAGAATACAGGGAACACTACTCATATCCAATAATGTCCTAGAGATAAAAGTGGCTGACTAATTGGAAATTTTCCCTTTTCATGCAGTTGCTCTGATACTGAGCAGTTTCAGAAACTAATGGCTTAAAACCAAATGGTTCCTTAGAGATCTTTTTCCACCCCAAAGCAGCAATGCACCTTAAGAAACCGTTGTTGGCAAGAGCTTCAAAGCTGCTGCAGCGTTTTGTATGACAAAATATCTGACAGGAACTCCTCTCACTGGGACAGCCATTAGAAGCCCAGGAAATATGCCAATAGACTGAGTGATCCATCAGCCTAGGAACATGTGCCTTGTTGGCTTTTTCATTTTATTTTAAACAGAATCATAAAATAAATGTGAGTAATTTGTATCTGAAAGGATTTTTAAAAATGTTACATAATTATTTACTTATTTCATAAAGAAAATAATTTATGTGAAATAATTATTTAATTCATTATTTAGAACACAGTCATTGCTCCACAACAGCAGTTTTCAAAAGTGCCATCATAGTCACCTGGAAGGCTTGTTAAAAGCAGATTGCTGGACTGTGACCCTAGAGTCTTTGACTTCAGTTTGGGGTGGAGCTTGATAACTTACATTTCTAACAGGTTCCCAGGAAATGCTGATGCTGCTGGTCTGAGGACCACATTTTGAGAACCATTCAAAAAGCAAACATGTCACTTTAAGGAATAAGGTGTGTCTGACCTAAGCCATGGTGTTTTCAATCGTCTCATAAGAATGTGAAAGCTGGACAATGAATAACGAAGACCAAAGGATTGATGTCTTTGAATTATGGCATTGGTGAAGAATACTAAATATACCATAGACTGCCAGAAGAATGAACAAATCTGCCTTGGAAGAAGTACAGCCAGAATGCTCATTAGAAGCAAGGATGGCGAGACTTTGTTTAACCTACTTTGGACATGTTATCAGTAGGGAATAGTCCCTGGAGAAGGACATCATGCTTGGTAAGGTAGAGGGTCAGCAAAAAAGAGGAAGACCCTCAATGAGATGGATTGACACAGTGGCTACAACAATGGGCTCAAATATAGCAACAATTGTGAGGATGGCGCAGGACCAGGCAGTGTCTTGTTCTGTTGTACATAGTTTCGCTATGAGTCAGAACTGACTCGACGGCACCTAACAAGAACAACATACTGGGGAAGATTGTGCCTTACACATTTTTCAATTACTTACAACTCTGTGAGTTAGAGTTTCCTGAAGTTCTAATTTGAGAGTACAGATAATAAAAAAATTAAAATAATAAAGCATATTTTTATCTTGGGATGTTAGAAGGGGCTAAAATGGTACAGTGGAATATACCATTAAGGATTCCTGTAAAAGATTAACTTTGTTTTCTTCTAAATATGTCTGGGTATTGCTTCGTCTCCATGGTGACAAATTGGCTATGAAGTACAGAGAGCATGGGCTGTAACTACCTATAAGGAATGCTGTACATTCATCTCCCTGCTCTACTACTTTTCTGTGGCATTGTGTGAGGTGACATCTTTGGATCTCAGTGTCTTCTCCATAAAATGGAACCAACAGGGTTGTTGTAAAGAAGACATGAAGAAAACATGTTTGAACGTACTTAGTATACTGCCAAGGCTTATGCAAATTCTGCGTATTATATTTTTCTCCTGCTAAAAGTTGCTCTTTGAGCTGTGAAAAGAAGTTGGTAAACAGCTTCACAAGACAGTATGGCAGTACAATCCCAGAAATTCTCATCTTCCTCTGTGAAATAGGCCTATCAACTTAGCGTACTTTGCGGCACTATGCAAAGACAAACAACAAACTATCTCATCTTTCTAAAGCTTCTATTTTACATAGACATATAACATGGATGTGGTAGGTAAGATGACCCCCAATGTCCCTTCCCTGCCCTTGTGTGATTCTCTGCACTGTAGTGTGGGAGAAACCTGTGAATATGATAAGATATTACTCTTGCAATTGTGTTAGGTTTCAGTTGACATTAACATAGAGAGATTATTCTATATTATTTATATTATACTCTACTACCCTCCAAGCCATAGTATTTTCAATCACCTCATATGCATGGAAAGCCAGACAATGAACAAAGAAGACTGAAGAAGGATTGATGCATTTGAATTATGGTGTTGGCAAAGAATATTGAATATAGCATGGACTGCCAGAAGAACGAACGAATCTGTCTTGGAAAATGTACAGACAGAATGCTCCTTAGAAGCGAGGATGATGAGACTTTGTCTCACCTACTTTGGACATGTTATCAGGACATACCAGTCCATGGAAAAGGACATCATGCTTGGTAAAGCAGAAGGTCAGTGAAAGAGAAGAAGACCCTCAAGGAGGTGGATTGGCACAGTGGCTGCAACAATGGGCATAAGCATAGCAATGACAGTGACGATGGCGCAGGACCGTGTACTACATAGGGTCGCTGTGAGTTGGAACTGACCTGACGGCACCTAACAACAACATATTACCCTATATTATGCTTGTCTTAGTTATCTAGTGCTGCTAAAATAGAAATTATAACACATATTTTTGGAGGACACAATTCAATCCATAACATTACACCCTTTGGCCTCCCAAAGTTAATGTCCTTACCACATGTAAAACACATTCACCCCATCATGTTGTTAAACCACACAGTATCCCCTTGTTCTGTTTGAATGACTGCCTCTTGGTTTCTGTACAGGTTCCACATGAGCATAACTGAGTGTTCTGGAACTCCCATTCTTCACAATGTTATCCATAATTTGTTATGATCCACACAGTTGAATGCCTTTACATAGTCAATAAAACACAGGTAAACATCTTTCTGGTATTCTCTGATTTCAGTCAAGATCCATCTGACTTTAGCAATGATATCCCTCATTCCATGTCCTTTTCTAAATCCAGCTTGAATTTCTGGAATTTCCCTGTCAATATACTGCTGCAACCGCTTTTGAATTATTTTCAGTAAAATTTTACTTGTGTGTGATATTGAAGATATTGTTTGATAATTATCGCATTCTGTTGGATCACCTTTCTTTGGAATGGGCACAAAGATGGATCTCTTCCAGACTGTTGGCAAGGTAGCTGTCTTCCAGATTTCTTGGCACAGACTAGTGAGCACCTCCAGTGTTGCATCCATTTGTTGAAACATCTGAATTGGTATTCCGTCAATTCCTGGAGACTTGTTTTTCACCAATTCCTTCAATGCAGCTTGGACTCCTTCCTTCAATACCATCAGTTCCTGATCATATGCTACGTCCTAAATGACTGAATGTCGACCAATTCTTTTTAGTACAGTGACTCTGTGTATTCCTTCTATCTTCTTTTGATGCTTCCTTCGTTCTTCAATATTTTCCCCATAGAATCTTTGAATATTGCAACTTGATTTGATTCCTGTGTATTCCATCTGGCGAGGTCCACGTGTATAGCCGCAATTTATGTTGTTGAAAAAAAGGTATTTGCAATGAAGAAGTCATTAGTCTTGCAAAATTCTATCATGTGATCTCTGGCGTCATTTCTATCAGCAAGACTGTATTTTCCAACTACTGATCCTTCTTCTTCGTTTCCAACTTTTGCATTCCAATCACCAGTAATTATCAGTGCATCTTGATTGCATGTTTGATCAATTTCAGATGGCAGAAATTTATAAAAGTCTTCAATGTCTTCATCTTTGGCCTTAGTAGTTGGTGTGTAAATTTGAATAGTCATATTAACTGGTCTTCCTAATAGGTGTATGGATATTATCCTATCACTGACAGCATTGTACCTCAGGGTAGATCTTGAAATGTTCTTCTTGATGATGAATAATAGGCCATTCCTCTTCAGTTTGTTACTACCGGCATAGTAGACCATATGGAGCCCTGGTGGTGCAGTGGTTAATGGCCCAACTGCTAACCATAAGATCAGTGGTTCAAACCCACCAGCCACTACCTGGGAGAAAGATGTGGCAGTCTGCTTCTGTAATGATTACAGCCTTTGAACCCCTATGGAGCAGTTCTACTCTGTCCTATAGGCTCACTATGAGTCAGAATCAACTCGATGGCAATGGGTTTTCACCCCATCGTAACATCCCAAAAGTGTAAAATTGACTCCAAGTCCAAAATCTCATCTTCTGGATCCACTAAGTCAAATATGGGTAAGATTTTAGGTGAATTCCATCCTGGGGCAAAAATCCTCTTCATCTGTGAACCTGCGAAATCTAGAATATAAGTTATCTGTTTCCAATGTACAGTGGTGGAACAGGCACATGGTAG
The DNA here is from genome assembly GCA_030035585.1 of Dugong dugon. NCBI lineage: Eukaryota > Metazoa > Chordata > Mammalia > Sirenia > Dugongidae > Dugong > Dugong dugon. The sequence goes on from CM057483.1 coordinate 148,674,731, forward strand.
ATATTTCTGTTACAAGTGGGAGAAATGGGAGAGAAAGAAGGGAAAATGGGCATCAAGCAAGTCCAAAACCCAGCAGAGCAATTTACATTAGCTTTCAAGGCTTGAAAATAATCCTCTGTTCTCTGAGACCACCTAAGCAATGGCCCTGCCCTCCAGACTCTGGATATTGGCCATATTCTCTGGAATCTGGGTGTAGGTCCCTTGGCCCTGGGCTTTAGCTCTGTCTTCCAGGCTCACTGGAACAGCAACTTTGCTCCTTTGGCTTTGGGCGGCCCCGTGCTCCTAATCCATCTGAGGGGCGATCCCACCCCTTCGGCCCCTGAAGACCTCATTCTTCTGCCCCTTCGGCATGGCAGTCCCTCCTCCTCAGCTTTGGGCAGCAGATCCAGCCCCATCCCCTTGGCACTCGTGAGTGGTAGCCCCACGCTCCAGAACCAAGTTGGTAAAGATCTGACTGAAAATTAGGAGACTGTGGCCACACCATTGAGACCCCAGAGGTCCTGGCCCTACGCTTTAATACCAAGGCAGCTCTGCCTTCCATGTTCCTTGTCTCTTCAGCTTCTGCTTCCTAGTCCCTTGGCTTCTTGATCCCTCATCCCCTCAGACCTCTTGGGCTGACATGGCTTCCGCCCTGCTTGGGCAAGCGTTACAAAGCTCTTTGTTGTTGTTATTAGGTGTTGTCAAGTCACTTTTGACTCACAGCAACCCTACGTATAACAGAACAAAATACTGCCTGGTCCTGTGCCATCCTCACAATCATTGCTATGCTTCAGCCCATTGTTGTAGCCACTGTGTCATTTATCTCGTTGAGGGTCTTCCTCTCTTTCTTGATCCTCTCCTTTAGAAAGCATGATGTCCTTCTCCAGGGACTGATCCCTCCTGATAACATATCCAAGGTACAAAGCTCTTTAGCTCTACTGATAAGTGCTCTGAGGCATGCCACTCTACCAGTAAGCCCATGCCCGTAGGCGCTCAGCTGTCTCGCTCCATGGATTGGCATGGCTAGCTCTGCCGACAAGTGCCCGGAGGCACCCTCCTCCACCAGGAAGCCTCCTGCCCGAAGGCACTCAGCTCTCTCACTCCATGGGTTGGCTCCCACGCTGTCTTGCACTGGTCTCCTGGTTCTGCTGCTTCCATTTCTCTGCCACTGCTTCTCGCCATCTGCACTTTCTCTCGTGTTACAGTTCTCTTCACTTCCTTCTGAGCCCTCACCAGAATTGTCTTTGATGGCCATAATTCCACCAACAGTCTCTTCAAGGCAATCTAGGCTTTCACTATTCCAAACAAAAACAAAAACAAAACCCATTGCCGTTGAGTTGATACTGACTCATAATGACTCCATAGAACAGAGTAGAACTGCCCCATAGGGTTTCCAAGGAGTGACTGATGGATTCAAATTGATAACCTTTTAGTTAGCAGCTATCTTAGTTATCTAGTGCTGCTCTAACAGAAATAACACAAGTGGATGGCTTTCACAAAGACAAATTTATTTTCTCACAGTCTAGTAGGCTAGAAGTCCAAATTCAGGGCGTCAGCTCCAGAGGAAGGCTTTCTCTCTCTGTCAGCTCTGGAGGAAGGTCCTCATCATCAATAGTCTTCCCCCAGACTAGGAGCTTCTCTGTGCAGGAACCTTGGGTCCAAAGGACGCGCTCTGCTCCCGGTGCTTCTTGGTGGTATGAGGTTTCCCACTCTCTGATTGCTTCACTTTCCTTTTATCTCTTGGGAGTTAAAAGGTAGTGCAGGCCACACTCCAGGGGAACTCCCTTTACATTGGATCAGGGATGTGACCTGGGTTAGGGTGGTGTTACAATCCCACCCTAATCCTCTTTAATGTAAAATTACAATCACAAAATGGAGGGCAACCACACAACACTGGGAATCATGGCCTAGCCAAATTGATACACACATTTTTGGGGGGACACAATTCAATCCATGACAGCAGCCAAGCTCTTAACCACTGCACCAGCCTCTACCCATTCACACTTTCAAATTTGCTTCCACATTTTGGGTATCTGTTAGAGCAGCACCCCACTACTGGTAGTAAATTCTATCTTAGTTATCTAGTGCTTCTATAACAGAAATACCACAAGAGGATGGCTTTAACAAAAAGAAATTTATTCTCTCACAGTTTAGGAGGCTAGAAGTCCGAATTTGGAGCACCAGCTCTAGGGGAAGGCTTTCTCTCTCATCAGCTCTGGGGAAAGGTCCTTGTCTCCTTTCAACATCTGTTGGTCCGGCATTCCTTGGAGATGTCCATGTGTCTTGTCGTCAATCTTCCCCTGGATCTAGGAGGTTCTCAGCATAGGGATCCTGGGTGCAAAGGACACACTCCACATTTGGATCTTCTTTCTTGGTGGTAGGAAGTCCCCTGATCTCTGCTCACTTGTTTAATCTCTTTTAAATCTCAAAAGAGATTGACTTAAGACACAGTCTAGTCCTGTAGATTGTGTCCTGCCTCATTAACATAACTGCCCCTAATCCTGCCTCATAACATTATAGAGGTTAGGATTTACAACACATAGGATACATACATCAGATCACAAAATGGAGGACAACTACACAATACTGGGAATCAAGGCCTGGCAAAGTTGACACACATTTTGGGGGGATACAATTCAGTCTATAACAATACTACCTTATGGTATTATTTCTTTTTTTGTCTTTATCCATCTGCCTTCCCCCAGTAATTGAGAAGGTACTTGAGGGCAGGTAGAATCTAGTCCTTTTTTTTTTTTTTGAACAAGTGGTAGCCTCTTGGATGTTATACCAGTGTACAATTCAACCAATAATGTGAGAGTGCTTTTACAATGTAACTTTTACATGTTGTCAGAAAAAAAAAATGGCCAAATGGAATTGTATTGAGAGAGCTGCAGCTGCTAGATTAAGGAGATAAAATTTATATAAACATTTGACAAGTGGGAGAATAATAATGACCTTATCAGAATAGCCATTTGATTTTTGTGTGGGTATAATCTGAGTGATATTAATGAAACTTTCATTTGAGCATGTTGGCTTTTTATGCATAAAGAAAATGCAATTCAACCCCGAATTGTTAAAAGCAAAAACCTTGCTTAAAGTTTACATTCCAAAGGATAATTCAGCCCTCCTCTTTACTTTGTCAATTTGAACTAGGCTGCTTACATCGATCAAATTAAATTGATGCTTTACAAACCTTTGTATATACTAGATAAACCCAGCCTATGTCTAATGAACGACTCTACAACCTCCACGTGTGTTGTTTGTAACCTGCTTTCAAATGAATTCTAATTTCCACTTTCCTAAATTTTGCTGAATATAATGCAAAAACGGATGCAGCAGTACATTGAGAGAGAACTGCCAGAAATTCAAGCTGGATTCAGAAGAAGATGTGGAATGAGGGATCTCATGGCTGATGTTAGATGGATCTTGGCTGAAAGCAGAGTATACCGGAAAAATGTTTACCTGTCTTTTATTGACTATGCAAAGGCATTCAACTATGCGGATAATAACAAATTATGGATAAGATTGCTAATAATAGGAATTCCAGAACACTTAATTGTGCTCATGTGGAGTGTTATACATAGACCAAGATGCAGTCATTTGAACAGAACAAGGGGATACTGTGGTTTAAAATCAGGAAAAGTGTGTGTCAGGGTTGTATCATTTCACCATACTTATTCCATCTGTATTCTGAGCAAATAATCTGAGAAACTGGATTATACAAAAAAGAACATGGCATCAGAATTGGAGGAAGACCCATTAACAACCTGCAATATGCAAATGACATAACCTTGCTTGGTTGGTGTCTTCGTTATCTAGTGCTACTATAACAGAAATACTACAAGTGGATGGCTTTAACAAAGAGAAATTTATTCTCTCACAATCTAGTAGGTTAGAAATCCAAATTCAGGGCATCAACTCCAGGGGAAGGCTTTCTGTCTCTGTGGCTTTGGAGGAAGGTCCTTGTCATCAGTTTTCCCTGGTCAATGAGATTCTCAGCACAGGGACCCCAGGTCCAAAGGACACACTATGCTCTCAGTGCTTCTTTCTTGGTGGCATGAGGTCCACATGTCTCTCAGCTCGAGTCTCCCTTTTATATCTCAAAAGATATTGGCTTAAGACACAGTCTAATCTTGTAGATCTCATCAACATAACTGCTGCTAATCCATCTTATTAACATCATAGAGGTAGGATTTACAACACATAGGAAAATCACATCAGATGACAAAATGGTGGACAATCACACAATACTGGAAATCATGGCCTAGCCAAACTGATACACATATTTTGGGGGGACACAACTCAATCCATGACAGTTGGTAAAGTAGAGGGCCAGTGAAAAAGAGGAAGACCCCCAATGAGATGGATTGACACAGTGGCTGCAACAATGGGCTCAAACATAGCAATGATTGTAAGGATGGTACAGGACTAGGCAGTGTTTCATTCTATTGTACATAGTGTCATTATGATACGCAACTGGCTTGACAGCACCTAACAACAACAACATTTCTAGTTAATGATTAATTGCACATTGCCTATTAATGATTTTTCCTTTTAAGCCCTTGCTATAATAGATACATATTTATCTAGTTTCTTTGCTCTTAAGTCTTTTGACAGCTAATTCTATAATCTAAGTACCATTTTGTAAATAAACTTTACTTGAATTGCTTGTTGAATAATCCCCTTCTCAAGTTTGATCAATAAACTTCTTGTTTTTCTAATTAGTTATTACAGTGGCTCAAACATTTTACTGGAATCAATCCATTCCTTTCTATTTTAGACCTCTGTACCATGTAGTAATCTTACAATTACCATTTCATTTCTTTAACCCTATCAGTCAACTCTGACTAATCTGTCTTTATAATTCATACCGACAACCCTGAAAGATTTCTGTGCCTCCTGACCCAAACTTTTCAATCTTTCCTTACCTTCTTTCTTAAGGAAGTTGGAGGTAATACTGATGTTTTGAATATGATGTTATCTCTCTTTAAAGGTACAGACCCAATAATTTTGTTATAAAATACAGTTTATGTTCTTTTTTCATTTGGTCTTCAGTTTGAAAATATTATGGCTTTTTTGCTTGATCCATTGTTGACACACAAGCCCAAATAAGCTATGCTTAATAAATCTGAAACTGTTACATGATTCAATGTGCCAGGGTTAAGATTTATTAGTAGCTGATGACAAATTATCAAATTCATATTATGTTTTATACTTAAAAAAATTATGTAGCATACAGTAAAATTTACTCTTCATGGTGTACAATTCTATGACTTTTGACAGATGCTTAGGATCATGTGTCTACAACCAAAATCAAGACTGTAGTTCCATTGTCTTAGTTATCTAGTGCTGCTATAAGAGAAATTCTACAAGTGGACGGCTTTAACAAAGAGAAACTTATTCTCTCACAGTTTAGGAGGCTAAAAGTCCAAATTGAAGGTGCCAGCTCTAGGAGAAGAAGTTGTAGCCCTACTCTTTGAGACTGAGGCAGCTCTGCTTCCTGTGCTCCTGGTCTCTTCAGCTTCTGTTTCCTGGTTCCTTGGCCTCTTGGCCACTCAGGCCCTCAGCCCCTCAGGCTTCTTGGGCCGGCCCAGTGTCTGCCCTGCTCGGGCAAATCTTCCAAAGGTCTTTAGCTCTACTGATAAGTGCCTGAAGGCACCTCATTCTGCCACTAAACCTCAGCCAGAAGTCACTCAGCTCTCTTGCTCCTTGGATCAGCAAGCCTAGCTCCACAAATAAGTGCCTGGAGGCACCTCACTCCTCCAGGATGCCTTCTGCCCAAAGGTAATCAGCTCTCTTGCTCCGTGGGTCAGCTCCTGTGCCATCTTGTGCCATTGTCCTGGTTCTGCTGCTGCTGTTTCTCTGCTGCTGTGTCTCACCGTTTGTGCCATCTCCAGTGTTACAGCTCTACTCACTTCCTTCTGAGCCCTCACCAGAATGGTCTTTTATGTCCATTATTCCACCAAAAGTCTCTTCAAGGCAATCTCGGATTTTACTATTAGGCACCTTAAAACTTTCAGCCTCTATCCATTCTCTTTCAAATCTGCTTCCACATTTTAGGTATCTGTTAGAGCAGCACTCTACTCTTGATATCAAAGTCTGTCTTAGTTATCTAGTCCTGCTATAACAGAAATATCACAAGTGGATGGCTTTAACAAAAATAAATTTATTCTCTCACAATTTCGGAGGCTACAAGTCCAAATTCAGGATGTCAGCTGCAGGGGAAGGCTTTCTCCCTCTGTCAGCTCTGGAGGAAGGTCATCAATCTTTCCCTGGTCTAGGAGCTTCTCAGTGGAAGAACCCTGGGCCCAAAGGACTTGCTCTGCTTCTGGCACTTCTTTCTTCATGGTATGAGGTCCCTCTCCTCTCTGCTCACTTCTCTCATTTATATCTCAAGAGATTGACTCAAGATACAACCTAATCCTGGATGTGGAGCCAAGATGGTGGACTAGTCAGATGCACTAAACCATCCTGCTGCAACAGAGACCCCAAGAAGCAAGTAAAACACATACAGACGTCAATTCTAGAACACTGATCCTTAAATAAAAGGATTAAGTATTACAAACTCTCAAGGATAAAACAAAAGATTCTAAACAGAGAATTAGAGACTTCAATCTGTAAATGACAACAATATCAGAACAATGAAAGGAGGAATACACGGTATAGGTATAGAACTTTCAAATGGAGAGGAAGTCAAGGTGATATCAAGTAATAAATGACTGGTTCAAACTTAGGAAGATAAGAATAAATTTAAAGGTAACCACAAAGAAAGTTAACAAACCTTCTCATCAAAATAAACAATAAAAACATAAAGTCTCAGTAAACACAAAATCTACATAATGAAATAAATGAAGAGAAATATCACAAACAAAAGGAACTCAGCACAGGAGAGTAAGAGGAACAAAGAAAACGTGAGCACCACAAAAAAAGCTCTACAAAATGACAGCAGTAAACTCACACCTGCTGATAATCACACTGAATGTAAATGTCTTAAATGCATCTGTAAAGAGACAGAGAGTGACAGAATGGATAAAAAAATGACACATCATTATGCTGTCTACAAGAGACACACCTTAGACCCAAAGACATAAATGTGTTAAAAATCAAAGGATAGAAAAAATGTATCAAGCAAACAGCAACCAAAAAAGCAAGAGTGGCAATACTAATCTCATATAAAATAGACTTTAAGGCAAAAGCCACCATAAAAAGACAAGCAAGGTCATTATGTAATGATTAAAGGGACAATCCACCATGATGACATCCAAACCAAAAAAACCCAAACCTATTGCTGTCGAGTCAATCGTGACTCATAGCAACACCATAGGACACAGTAGAACTGCCCCATAGGGTTTCCAAGGAGTGGCTGGTGGATTCAAACTGCCAGCCTTTTGGTTAGCAACCAAGCTCTTAACTACTGTGCCACCAGGGCTCTGTCATTATGACGTAACTATAATAAATATCTATGCACCCAATGACAGGGCTCCAAAATACATAAAACAAACTCTAACAGCACTAAAAAGAGAAACTGGCAGTTCCACAGTAATAGTAGGAGACTTCAACACACCACTGTCAGTAAAGGACAGAACATCTAGAAAGAAACTTAACAAAGATACAGACGAACTAAAGGCCACAATCAACCATTTTGACCTCATAGACATATATAGAACACTCCACCCAACAGCAGCAAAATACACATTACTTTCCAACACCTATGGAACATTCTCCAGAACAGACCACTTCTTAGGACAAAAAGCAACCATCAACAAAATCCGAAACACTGAAATAATACAAAGCATCTTCTCTGATCACAACACCATAAAAGGAGAAATTAATAACAGGAAGAGCAAGGAAAAAAATCAAAGACATGGACACTGAATAACACGTTTCTTAAAAACCACTGGGTAATACAAATCAAAAGTGGAATAAAAAAAATTTCTAGCATCAAATGAGAATGAAAACAGATCATACCAAAATCCTTGGGACAAGGCAAATGCAGTGCTCAAAGGTCAATTTATAGCAATAGGCGCACACATAAAAAAGAAGAAAGGGCCCAAATCAAAACATTAGCCCTACAACTCTAACAAATAGAAAACGAACACCTAAAGAAGCCCACAGCCACTAGAAGAAAGGAAATAATAAAGATCAGAGCAGAAATAAATGCAATAGAGAACAGAAAAACAATAGAAAGAATCAACAAAACCAGAAGTTGGTTCTTGAAAGGATCAACAAAATCAACAAACCATTGGCCAAATTGACAAAAGAAAAACAGGAGAGGAAGAAAATAACCCAAGTAAGAAATGAAATGGGGGACATTACAACAGACCCAAATGAAATAAAAAGGACCATAACAGAGTACTATGAAAAACTGTACTCCAACAAATTTGAAACCTAGAGGAAATGGACAAATTTCCAGAAACATACTACCTACCTAAACTAACACAACCTGAGGTAGAAAATCTGAACAGAACCCATAACAAGATGTGATGGTTAAGATTGTGTGTCAACTTAGCTGGGCCATGATTCTCAGTGTTTATACATGATCACTCCCATGATGGGATCTTCTGTGAGTAGTCAATCAGTTGAAACAGATTTTTCTTGGGGGTGTGGCCTGCACCTGAATATAAGTAGTGGTTCTGGCTTTTTTTGCTCTGGATCCTGCAGCTGCCTCCTGTTCATCTGACCTCTGGTTCTTGGGACTTGAGCTATCAGCTTATCTTCTGATCTTGGGATTCATTGATCTTCACAGCCTGTGAGCAAAAGCTCTGCTCTCCAACCTGCCAATCTTGGGTTCACCAGCCCCTGTGACTACATGAATCAGGAGAAGCCTCTATCTTAATCCACAGACTTCAGACATTCCAGCCTGTAAAATTGCACGAGCCGTATTTTTTATATAAATCTTTCTCTCTATATATTTACATGCTTTACTGGTTTTGCTTCTCTAGAGAACCCAGCCTAAGACACAAGGGAAAAGATTGAAAAGGTAATTTCAAAAAAAAAAAAAAAAAAACCTCCCCCTCCCAACGACAATAAAAAGTCCTGACCCAGATGGCTTCACTGAAGAATTCTACCAAACATTCAGAGAAGAGCTCGCACCAGTACTACTCAAATTATTTCAGAACATAGAAAAGGAAAGGACACTTCTGATTTCATTCTATGAAGCCAGCATAACCCTGATACCAAAACCAGGCAAAGACACCACAAAAAAAAGAAAATTACAGACCAATATCTCTCATGAATATACATGCAAAACTTTTCAACAAAATTCTAGCTAATAGAATTCAGCTCTATATTAAAAAAAAAAAAAAGAACACAACAACCAAATGGGATTTATACCAGGTATGCAAAGATGGTTCAACATTAGAAAATCAATCCATGTAATCCAACACATAAATAAAACAAAAGAATCACATGATCATCTCAATCGATGCAGAAAAGGCATTCCACAAAGTCCAGCACCAATTCATTAAAACTTTAAATAAGATAAGAATAGAGGGAAATTCCTCAAGATAATAAAGGGCATCTATACAAAACCACTACTATGCATCTGTCAGTTTATCATACTGTGGTGGCTTCCATGTTGCTGTGATACTAGAAGCATTGCCACTGCTATTTCAAATACCAGCAGGGTCACCCCTGGTGGACAGGTTTCAGTAGAGCTTCCAGACTCAAAAAGACTAGGAAGAAGGACCTGGCAGTCTGCTTATGAAAAAATTAGCCAGTGAAAAACTTATGAATAATGGTGGAACATTGTCTGATATAGTGCCAGAAGATGAGCCCCTCAGGTTGGAAGGCACTCAAAATATGACTGGGGAAGAGCTGACTCCTCAAAATAGAGTCAACCTTAATGACGTGGATGGAATCAAGCTTTTCAGACCTTCATTTGCTGATGTGGCACAACTTAAAATGAGAAGAAACAGCTGCAAACATCCATTAATAATTGGAATGTGGAATGTACGAAGTATGAATCTAGAAAAATTGGACGTCATCAAAAAATGAAATGGAACGCATAAGGATTGATGTCCTAGGCATTAGTGAGCTGAAATGGACTGATATTGGCCATTCTGAATCAGACAATCATATAGTCTACTGTGCCTGGAATAACAAATTGAAGAGGAATGATGTCACACTCATCATCAAAAGAACATTTCAAGATCTATCCTGAAGTACAATGATGTCAGTGATAGGATAATATCCATATGCCTACAAGGAAGACCAGTTAATACTATTATTCAAATTTATGCACCAACCACAAAAGGCCAAAGATGAAGAAACTGAAGATTTTTACCAACTTCTTCAGTCTGAAATTGATCAAATATGCAATCAAGATGCATTGATAATTACTAGTGATTGGAATGCAAAAGTTGGAAACAAAGAAAGATCAGTAGTTGAAAAATATGGCCTTGGTGATAGAAATGATACTGGAGATGACATGATAGAATTTTGCAAGACCAACGATTTCTTCATTTCAAATACTTTTTTTCAAAAACATAAACGGTAACTATACATGTGAACCTCATTGGATGGAAAACACAGGAATCAAATCAACTACATATGTGGAAAGAGACAATGGGAAAGCTCAGTATCATCTGTCAGAACAAGGCCAGGGACCGACTGCAGAAGAGACCATCAATTGCTCAGATGCATGTTAAAGTTGAAGCTGAAGATAATTAAAACAAGTCCACAAGAGCCAAAATACAACCTTGAGTATATGTCATCAGAATTTAGAGATCATCTCAAGAACAGATTTGACCCCTTGAGCACTAATGACTGAAGACCAGATGAGTTGTGTGATGACATCAAGGACATCATACATGAAGAAAGCAAAAGGTCATTTAAAAGATGAGAAAGAAAGAAAAGACCAAAATGGATGTCAGAAGAAACTTTGAAACTTGCTCTTGAATGTAGAGTAGGTAAAGCAAATGGAAGAAATGATGCAGTAAAAGAGTTGAACTGAAGATTTCAAAGGGTAGCACTGGAAGACAAAGTAAAGTATTACAATGATATGTGCAAAGACCTAGAGTTAGAAAACCAAATGGGAAGAACACGCTAGGCATTTCTAAAGCTGAAAGAACTTAAGAAAAAATTCAAGACTCGAGTAGCAATTTTGAAGGATTCTATGCAAAATATGGAATGATGCAGGAAGCATCAAAAGCAGATGGAAGGAATACATAGAGTCGCTATACCAAAAAGAATTGGTGGATATTCAACCGTTTCAGGAGGTAGCATATGATCAAGAACCGATGGTATTACGGAAGAAGTCAAAGCTGCACTGAAGGCATTAGTGAAAAACGAGGCTCTGGAATTGGCAGAATACCAATTGACATGTTTCAACAAACAGATGCAGTGCTGGAGATGCTCACTCGTCTATGCCATGAAATCTGGAAGAGAGCTACCTGGCCGACCAACTGGAAGAAACCCTTATTTGTGCCCATTCCAAAGAAAAGTGATCTAAGAGAATGCGGAAATTATCAAACAATATCATTAATATCACACACAAGTAAAATTTTGCTGAAGATCATCCAAAAGTGATTGCAGCAGTACGTCGACAGAGAGCTGCCAGAAATTCAAGCACGATTCACAAGAGAACGTGGGACAAGTGATATCATTGCTGATGTCAGATGGATCTTCGCTGAAAGCAGAGAATACCAGAAGGATGTTTACCTGTGTTTTATTGACTATGCTAAGGCATTCGACTCTATGGATCATAACAATTTATGAATAACATTGAGAAAAATGGGAACCCCCTAACACTCTATTGTGCTCATGTGGTACCTTTATATAGATCAAGAGGCAGTCATTCAGACAGAGCAACAGGACACTGCATGGTTTAAAATCAAGAAAGATATGCATCAAGGTTGCATCCTTTTACCATACTTTTTCAATCTGCAAGCTGGGCAAATAATCTGAGAAGCTGGACTCTATGAAGAAGAATGGGGCATCCAGATTGGTGGAAGACTCATTAACAGCCTGCGATATTCAGATGACAAAACCTTGCTTGCTGAAAGTGAAGAGGACTTGAACCACTTACTGATAAAGATCAAAGATTACAGCCTTCAGTATGGATTGCCCTTCAACATAAGAAAAACAAAAATCCTCACAACTGGACCAATAAGCAACATCATGATAAATGGAGAAAAGATTGAAGTTGTCAAGGATTTCATTTTACTTGCATCCACAATCAATGCCCATGGAAGCAGCAGTCAGGAAATCAAATGATGTACTGCACTGGGCAAATCTGCTGCAAAAGACCTCTTTAAAGTGTTAAAATGCAAAGACATCACTTTGAGGACTAAGGTGCACCTGAACGAAGCCGTGATATTTTCAATTACCTCATATGCATGCAAGAGTTGGACAGTGAATAAGGAAGACTGAGGAAAAATTGATGCCTTTGAATTATGGTGTTGGTGAAGAATACTGAATATACCATGGACTGCCAGAAGAATGAACAACTCTGTCTTGGAAGAAATACAGCCAGAATGCTCCTTGGAAGCCAGGATGGTGAGACTACGTTTCATACTTTAGACATGTTATCAGAAGGGACCATTCCCTGGAGAAGGACATCATGCTCGGTAAAGGATAAGGTCAGCAAAAAAGAGGAAGACCCTCAATGAGATGAACTGACACAGTGGCTACAACAATGAGCTCAAATATAGCAACTACTGTGAGGCTGGTGCAGAACCAGGCAGTGTTTCATTCTGTTGTACATAGGGTTGCTATGAGTCAGAACCAAATCGATGACACCTAAGAACAACAACAACAACAATAGAAAATCAAGAGCCAACATCATTTTCAATGGAGAGAGGCTGAAAACACTCCCCCTGAGACAAGGAAAAAGGCAAGGATGCCTTTTTTCACCACTCCTATTTAACATTGTGCTGGAAATCCTAGCTATAGCAATAATGCAAGAAAAAGAAATAAAGGGCATCCAAGTTGGTAAGGAAGAAAGAAAGCTATCCCTATTTGTGGGTGATATGATACTATACATACAGAACTGTAAAGACTCTACAAGAAAACTACTGGAACTAATAGAAAGAGTCAGCAGAGTAGCAGGGTACAAGATAAACATATAAAAATCAGTTGGATTCCTATATACCAATAAAGAGAACTCTGAAAAGGAGATCAGGAAAGCAATATCATTTATAATAGCCCCTAAAAAAATAAAATATTTAGGAATAAATCTCATCAGGGACATAAAAGTCCTATACAAAAAAACTACAAAACATTACTGACTGCAGGAAACCAAAGGAGACCTACATAAATGGAAAAGCATACCATGCTCATGGATAGGTAGACTCAACATTGTAAAAATGTCAATTCTACTCAAAGCAATCTACAAACACAATGCAATCCTGATCCAAATGCCAACAGCATGCTTTAAAGAGATGGAAAATCTAATCATTAACTTCATGTGGAAAGGAAAGAGTCCTCAGATAAGTAAAGCATTATTAAAGAAGAACTAAGTAAGAGGGCTTGCACTAGCTGACCTCAGAACCTACTATAGAGCTACAGTATCAAAACAGCCCAGTACTGGTACAAAGACAGACACATTGACCAATGGAACAGAATCGAGAATCCAGATGTAAATCCATCTACCTATGGCCACCTGATCTTTGACAAAGACCCAAAGTCCATTAAACGGGGAAAAGACAGTCTTTTTAACAAACGATGCCAGCAAACCTGGATGTCCATCTGTAAAAAAATGAAACAGGGCCCATACCTCACACCATACACAAAAACTAATTCAAAATGAATCAAAGACCTAAATATAAAACCAAAAACTATAAAGATCATGGAAGAAAAAATAGGGTCAACACTAGGGGCCATAATATACAGCATAAACAGCAAATAAACCATAATTAACAATACAAAACACCAGAAGATAAGCTATACAAATGGGATCTTCTAAAAATTAAATACTTACGTTCAGCAAAAGACTTCACCAAAAGAGTGAAAAGAGGTCCTACAGACTGGGAAAAAAATTTTGGCTATGACATATCCGACAAAGTTCTAATCTCTAAAACCTATAGGACAATCCAACACCTCTACAATAAAAACACAAATAACTCACTTTGTGGTTATGAGGGAGAGGAAGAGTCGGGAGGGAAAAACACAAACTATATAGTAGATAAGTGGTAACTTCGGTGAAGGATAAGTCAGTACACAATACTGGGGAATTCAGCACAATTTTACCAGGGCAAAGTCATAGAAGCTTCACAGACACATGCAAACACCCTGAGGGACTGAGCTACTGGGCTGAGGGCTGGGGACTATGGTCTCAGGGAAGGGACATCTAGCTCAACTGGCATAACATAGTCTATAAAGAAAATGTTCTACATCTGACTGTGGTGAATAGCAACTGAGGTCTTAAAAGCCTGCCAGCAGCCATCTAAGATACAGCTACTGGTCCCATCCTGGCTGGAGCAAAGGAGAATGAAGAACACCTAAGACACAAGGGAAAGATTAGTCCAAAGGACTAATGGACCACAACTACCACAGCCTCCACCAGACTGAGCCTAGAACAACTAGATGGTGCCTGGTTACCACCACCGACTGCTCTGGCAGGGATCACAATAGAAGGTCCTGGACAGAGCTGGAGAGAAAAATGTGGAACAAAATTCAAACTCACAAAAAAAGACCAGATTTACTGGTGTGACAGAGACTGGAGAAACCCCGAGAGTATGACCCCTGGACACCCTTTTAACTTAGTAGTGAAGTCACTCCTGAGGTTCATCCTTCAGCCAAAGATTAGATAGGTGTATAGGGCCAACAATAACACACATGAGCAATGTGCTTTGTAGTTTAATCATGTATATGAGACTAATGTGCACACCAGCCCAAAAGCAAAGATGAGAAGGCAGGAAGGGACAGGAAAACTGTACAAATGGAAACATGGAACCTGGGGTGGAGAAGGGGAGCGTGCTGACACATCGCGGAGCTGGCAACCAATGTCACAAAACAATTTGTGTATTGTTTAATGAGAAACTAAGTTGCTCTGTGAACTTTCACTTAAAGCACAATAATAATAATAAAAAAAAACCTAATCCTGTAGATTGTGTCCTCCCTCATTAACATAACTGCCTCTAAACCTGCATCATTAACATCATAGAGGTTAGGATTTACAACACAGGAAAATTAGATCAGATGACAAAATGGAGGACAACCATACAATATTGGGAATCATGGCCTAGCCAAATTGACACACATTTTTGGGGGATACAATTCAATCCATAATATCCATCAATTTAAAAAATTGCCTTTTTTTTTCCTTTGTAGTCAACGCTTTCCCCTACTCTGAACCCCTGGCAACCACTTATCTATTCTCTATCCCTATAGTTTTGCCTTTTCCAGAATGTCAAATTAATAAATGAAATTATTTAATTTGTAGCCTTTATGGTCTGGCTTCTTTCACTTAGCAAAATGCATTTGAGATTTATCCATGTTGTTGTGTATATCAATAGTTTTTCTGTTTTATTGCTGAATATTATTCCATTGTATGGATGTACCACAGTTTGATTATCCATTCACCAGTTGAAAGACATATGGGTTGTTTCCTGTTTTTAGTGATTATGAACAAAGCTGCTATACATAACCTCATAAAGGTTTTTGTACGAACATAAGTTTTCTCTCTTCTTGGGTAAATACCTTAAAAGTGGGATTTCTAGGTCATATAGGATATGTATGTTTATCTTTACAAGAAACTCCCAGTTTGTTTGCCAACGTGGCTATACCATTTTTCAATGTATGAGTGTTCCAGTTGCTCTGCATCCTCCCCAGCACTTTATCTTTCACATACGTTGGACATATTATCAGGAGGGATCAGTTCCTGGAGAAGGACACCATGCTTGGTAAAGTAGAGCATCATCGAAAAAGAGGAAGACCCTCAACGAGATGGATTGGCACAGCCGCTGCAACAATGGGCTTAAGCATAACAACGATTGTGAAGATGGCGTTTTGTTCTGTTGTACATAGGGTCACCATGAGTTGGAACCAACTCAACGGCACCTAACAACAACAACAAAAATGTGTAGTGGTATCTCATTGTGGTTTTAAGACTAAGGGGGAGGGCATTGGTGGTTCAGTGGTAGAATTCTCACCTTCCATGTGAGCGACTCGGGTTTGATTCCCAGCCAAGGCACCTCATGCACAGCCACTACCCCTCTGTCAGTGGAGACTTGCATGTTGCTATGATGCTGAATAGCTTTCAGTGGAGCTTCCAGACTAAGATAGACTAGGAAGAAAGGCCTGGCAATCTACTTTCAAAAATCATCCAGTAAAAACCCTCTGGATCACAAAGATCTGATCTGCAACTGATCATGGGGATAGCACAGGATTGGGCAGCATAATGTTCTGTTGTGCCTGGGGTAACCAGGAATCCCCAGGAATGGGGGCCAACTGGACGGCAGCTTACAAAAACACCAAGTTAGATTGGAAGCTTTTGGGTTTTGAGAAGTGACGTGAAACACATTTACAAACAAACATTTATAAACCTTTACTCCAGCTGAGAAGACACTACAGTGGGGCCAGGTCAGAAGCAGAAAGACCAGGTAAGAAACCACTGCAGTTTGGCTGAATTAATGGTATCAAACAGTAGGAAACCTTCCTGCTTTGCCTTATTTTTATAGTTTTAAAATTCACTTTCTCTCTAAATGATTTTTATATTTTTACATGGGGCACAATTACTTAGATTTATGATACCATGTGAACAGAGCATATTGACTTTGATTCATCAGAAAGGCATTTGCTTTAGAGGCATTCATTGACAGTTCTTGTAGAAAGTACATTATATTTGCTTACGATACATCGGGCCCACAACAGAAAGAACTCTCTGAGCTGTATTTTTCAAATGAGGATTTGTTTGATAGTTTTTCAACTAAACAATATATGGGGTGGACAGTAGAGTTTGCACATTCAAATTCATTTTGTAATAACATTTGGGATTGTGATTAAGGAGAAAAGTACTGAAGTAAATTCCTGTCTTCTTAAGAATTGACAAAACTGGATTTAAATTTGTCAGTTTCTTCAATATTATTTAAATATGTATTGTTCCACTAATAAACATTTGCAGAATATCTGCAGTGACATTATTATATGTGGTGTCTTTATTTTTATCTTAAATGTGGCAAATAATATTATACATCATTCTTCTTTGCAGGTTAAGTAAAAATCTATCCAAAGGATGGAGGAAACAACAAAAGAAGTTAGCAAATCTGGGTTTATTTTTTGTGCAGTTTGTTGAAGCAAAAGCTCAGGATCATGGATCTAATACGTATTGTGAAATCTATCACTAGAGCTTTTAGAGAAGACAGAAAGTGATCCACAACTTCATCATTTACCTTGACTGTCTTGAAAGGTAGTAGCATCACACATCCCTCTGCATGCCCTTTCTCACTCCACATTCCCATCAAGTGCCCCCCTACTCTTCTTCCTAAACATCTAGGCTCTTTGCTTCTATCATACCCGTAACTTTTTGACCTAAGGAGAACATGGGATTGTAAAATAATTCATCAGCAAATAACAACACAGCCACTGATTTCAAGAAAAATGGAACAGTCAAATCAGTTAATTCAGGGGAGAACATAGTTTGGCTAAAGGCAATGAAAATTGAGTGGGAGGCTCATGTTACATTGAAGAAAAAACGAGGAGGAAGAAGATGTAGTGATTTTTGTGAAAGAGGACTAAGGGACTAGGGCCTAAACTACAACACTTAGAGTGGTCCTTAAGATTAAATTTACAAAGTGACAGTGATTTGAAGTAAAGCTAGTGGAGCAAAATATAATAAAGAATTCAAACTGACTCTGCCTTTTCATAAGCAAAAGGTCATGATCTAGTGGCATTTTCTTTGTAATAGAACTCTATAGGAAATCTAAGATCAATGCTGGATATAGATTTACTTGCATTAAACATGCTGATTCTACACTATTTCGAAAGGTTAAGAAAAGATTTCAGGATCCTGATGCAATGAAAAGTGTGTGCTTGATTTCTTTTTTAACCTGAATAAGAGGAGTCAAACCCTTGACTGATTCAATGAAATGATAGTTATAGCAGATACAGCCGGTGTGCTGCCCATATCCTCTTACCCTTACCACCTCAGTTCACACCTGTGGACTTTGAACTGCCAGCTCCTGACCAAAATACCAAACGGAAGCCATTGCCATCCAGTTTATTCCAACTCATGGCAACTCCATGTTTTACAGAGTAGAACTGCTCCATAGAGTTTTTATGGCTGTAATCTTTACAGAAGCAGATCTCCAGGTCTTTACTCCATGATGCTACAGGATTTCCTTATAATGACATATTAAAGGAAGAATATACTACTGCATTATAGCCTTTCCATAGTAAATATAGAGAAACATGTTGTTGTGGATTGAACTGTGTCTCCCAAAAATGTGTGTCAACTTTGCTAGGCCATGATTCCCAATATTGTGTGATTGTCTACCATTTTGTCATCTGATGTGATTTTCCTACGTGTTGTAAAACCTACCTCCATGATGTTAACGAGGCAGGATTAGAGGCAGTTATGTTATTCAGGCAGGACTCCATCTACAAGATTAGGTTGTATCTTTAGTTAATCTCTTTTGAGATATGAAAGAGAGAAGCAAGCAGAGGGACAGAGGGACCTCCTACTACCAAGAAAGCAGAGCCAGGAGCAGAGCACGTCCTTTGGACCTGGAGTCCCTGCACTGAGAAGCTCCTAGACAAGGCGAAGATTGATGACAAGGGCCTTCTCCCAGAGCTGATAGAGAGACAAATCCTTTCCCTGGAGCTGGCACCCTGAATTCAGACTTCTAGTCTCCTAAGCTGTGAGAGAATAAAATTCTCATTGTAAAAGCTATCCACTTGTATTTCTGTTATAGCAGAACTAGGTAACTAAGACACATGTTATATGTCAAGTAGTGTCAGATACATAAGGAGTGCCTTGGTGGCACAAACGGTTAAGTGCTTGACCACTAGCCAAAAGGATGGTGGTTTGAACTCACCCAGAGGCACTTCAGAATACAGGCCTGGTGATCTGCTTCCGAAAAGTCACAGATTTTAAAATCCTATGGAGCTGTTCTACTCTGCACACATGGGGCTGCCATGAGTCAGAATCCACTCAATGGCAACTAACAATATCAACAATCAGATACACATGATAACAAAGACTATCCTAGCTGTATTCACTTTTTTTTAAGTGTCTACAAGCAAGTGAGGAAAAACAAATGCATTATCTGTAAATATAATGATTACAAACTCTAAATAAAGCTTCCTTTTCATATTTAATTCCCAATTCTGATGAACCTGTATATAGTCTTTTATTTGTCTTAAGGATAAGAGTAAAATCAATACTGGTATGAGTTTTGTCGATTTCTATAACTTGTATCTGTTTAATCCATTATCAAAATTGTGTGCACTTTGTCTTGAGTATTTATAGCTGTATCAGTTAGCTTATACTGTATAGTAAACCAATCCAAAAGTTAGTAGCTTGAAACAAAAATCAGTTATTTAACTCACAGTTCTGCAGGTCATCAGTTTAGGCTGGGCTCAGCTGGGTAGTTCTGGTTTCAGCCGGACTTCCTTATGGGTTTGTGGCCAGCTGATGGGTTAGCTGGGAGCTGGCTGGCTTACAATGGCCTTGGCTGGGATGACATGGCTCTGTTACACATCTTCCAGAAGACTAGCCCAGGCTTGTTCTCATGGCTGTGGCTAGGTTCTAAGAGAAAGAGCAGAGAGACGCAAAAGGCTTCTTTGAGGCCTAGGCGTGGAAATAGCACACTGTCACTTCTACCACATTTCATGGGTCAAAGCAAGTCAGGAAACCAGCCAAGATTCTAGGGTGGGGAAATAGACTACATCTCCTAATGGGACAAAGAGCAAAGTCGCATTGCAAAGGGAGGGGTGAAGAATTGGGTCCCTATTTGTAATCTGTTTACACAATGTCGAATTAAAACTGATAATCTACTTTTAAAAACAAAGAAGCAAAAATACACATAATTTTTTCTATTATTTTGAAACTGCATTTTATAATAGTTATATATTAGTTATAATGTAATACAAACAATTTACCAGGATAAATTATAGATCTGAAATATTTTTCTATGGATACTTTAGGAATTACCCAGGGAGGGCAGTGTTAACTATATACTATAGTTAAGAATAAAGAAAAGCCTTTAAATCAAAATCGATCTCACTTATCTCCAAATTATAAATGACTAATATGCCACGTACCAAATTTGTTAAGAAGAAAATGCCATTTAAAATGACTTTGAATATTTACTATATGTCAGAAGGATTATTTTCTTTGAATAGTTGAATGTTAACCCCTGGAAAGAGGAAAATTGAGTGAAAATGGTGACAGGTCCTTCATTCTGGTGGAGCTCCTGGGCACTCTCTAATTATAATTCCAATTGGCTTATTATGGTAAGAACAAAAATATTGATTTCATTCATGTAACTCACTATATCGCTTTTCTCTATTAATATGGATCACTGAAGTTTGCAGTTTTTCCAACTTCTCAAAACATAGTCGTATATTCTAGACAAAGGATGGGGGTCAAGCGCAGTCTCAGCATTCCTGAACGAGCGAAGCTAAATCAAAATCGCACCACTAAGGCAAACACATGACAGTGATAGGATGTTTGTAATAGTCATTTAAATTATGCAATGGAAATCTTTTTGGCCTTTTCTTTAATTCCTGTTCTGTCCCAGATAAATCAGTTGTTAGTTGCTGTCGAGCAGATTTTGGAAAAAAGAAATACTTTCTTTAAGTCAAAAAGGTCTCCTGTGAAAATGAATCCCCCCTCCCTCCCTCATATACATACACCACTTTGCCATAGTGATCTATGTTAAGCATTCTATGGTATGTTGATAGCCAGTAAAGTATTTTTCTAGTATGAGAAGGACTTCCCCTAGGTAAGCAGGGCGAAAAATACGGGTGTTGGGTGGATAAGAAGTCATAATAACAATAGCTGCTGCTTACTGACCACTAGTAGCAAAGGTTACAGAGCTGGGAAGGGGAAGAATAGAATAGACTAGACTAGGATAGAACAGAACAGAATTAATATTCTATTTAATATGTGTTATCCACATTAATCAGAGATCTGAAAATGATTCTTAAGAATGCCAAGGAAGAATAGAACCTTTAAATTTGTTCAGAGATTTTGACTTCCTTTTTCATTGAGAAATGATGAATTTTATATATATTAAAATGATTATTTTTCAACTCTTAAATTTTGTCGAAAATACAAATATATTTCCTCTTTGTATTTTTGCCTTTCCTATCCTTCAAACATTCCCTTACCCCATTTACCTTCTTACTCTAGAAACAAACAAACAAAATTCCTAGGGTAGTCCAACATACTCATTGCTTGACAAGAACATGAACTAAAGACTAGTTTTGAAAATATGTAAGAACATGCAGGACAAAACAATGGATCAATAGGTAAATAATGTCTATATTGTTTACATCTATCAATTATATTTCCATTTATGTTTGTATTAAGACATACCCAGGCACATATACAGAGAGAAGGAGGGCTGTTTTTTACAAATTTGTACTTAATTTGTATTGTAATATGATCTGTGGTAATGAATCTGTATTGTTGTATTCTATTTACCGTATGATTTATTAAAAGCTTTCTACTATTTGGACACTTATAAGAAAAGAGTGAATTAATTTCTGACATCTTTATATTGTTCGATTTTTCTCTTCTTGGGAGTAAAGGCAGGAGAAGGAAGTCAATGAAAAGCATTCAGAATGAAGATATGCACTACACTTCTTCCAAAAAAAAATATTGTGCATAAATGGGATTTTGTTTTTCTTTTTTAATCATATTTACTTCTGGCAATATAAAAATTCAGCAGCAGCATCAATTAGCATGAAAGACAGCAAAGCAAACTTAACAATTTGAACTTGATCCTATCAAATTACAGAATGCCGATTATATATTTATAAGAAAGAAAGAGTAAAGTTCCAAGTTTTCCCAAAATATCTTGGCATCTGTAATTCAGAGCTTTTACAACTACAAAATAATTCATTTTCGACTAACTTATAGCAGAAATAGAAAATCTTTCTCTGCATTACTTGCAGGTTTACTATCTAAATAACATCTTTTAGCACTTCTACAGATGACCTCATTGTGAGGACTGACTTGGGATAGTAAACTGTGAAAATGCAAACAACTCCAAGCATCCCAAATGATACATACAAGTGCACTGAGTGGTTGAGTGAAAAGGGGAAGGACATGCTGTGCACACATCATGACTTCTATCACTGTAGTGTTTGTGACTATCGGTTAATGAAAAAGCACTAGCTTTGCCAGTTTAAATTGAGTAAATATGCATACATTTTAACAAACTTGAAGTCAGGCAAGTCATCAGCATCTTGTGACATTATGATGACAAATAATTAGTTTGTTAATCATTTCATTTCTTACTGTAAAATACAGCAAGATATGACCATCAGAGAAGTCATTAACAATTTCCACGTTTCTTTTTCCAGTCATAGACATGGCCCTGGTTATCTGTACATTGAAAGGTTTGTTGCGGTGTCAAGGAAACATGACTTGACAAAGGATTTCTCTGCAGCTGTCATATCTCATGGGAGACGCAATTTGATTAGGTAGTGTTGGGAATTCAAAGTCACTTACTAGCTTGTGGAGACTATCCAAATTTGAATTTGTATAGGATGCTCTTTAAATCCAGCATGATGTGGTTCATGATTAGTCTGGAATGCCTTTATTTACCCTTTGCTCACCAAATATTCTTTTCTCCCCCCAAGAGGTCTTCCTTATGTCTCATCTAAATTCTTGCTACTTGAATTGTCGTCCTCAGACCAGCAGCATCAGCATTACCTGAAAGTCAATAGAAATGCAGAATCTGAGACACTATCCAGACTTACTGAATCAGAATCTGTATATTTTTTAAAGACCTCCATCCTCACCCCAGGCGATTCATAGAAACATTAAAGTTTGAGAAGCACTGTTCAAAAATAATTTCTGAAAGGACAAAGAAAATTCCACCTGGTTATCCTAATCTGCACAGTACACACTCACTACTCCTTCTCTCTTGGCTCCGCACAACAGACATAAACATCTTTGCCTGGATGCTAACTATTCAAGCTGCCTTGAAAATATGCTAGTTTTCTTTACAGGCAGTAGGTTGAAAAGATAGCATTTCTGTGAAAATATGTTTTCTCCATTTACATATTTTTTTCTGGGTCTGGAGCTGCTTTGTCCAATACCGTAGGCACTAGCTGCATGTGGCATTTAGATGCAAATTAATTAAAATAAAACACAATTTAAAATTCAGTTTCTCAGTCACTCTAGCTACATTTCAAGTACAAATTATGTACTGGATAGTACAGATATTAACATTTTACAGCATTGTAGAAAGTCCTATTGGAGAGCAATTGTCTAAAGACTATTGTATTCTAGGTTAAGCTTTGAGACTGTCAGTGTCATCAGCTTCCAGAACAGACTGGCAGCTTCAGTGAACCAGGATAACCAGCTGAAAGAGAAAATCTAGTTAACTCACGGGGTTACTCACAGTACACTCAGGCTATTTCTGAAATATCAAGCTATTTCGTGTAGGTTAGAAGCATAGGGAGAAGGGCATTAGGAAATGCCTCCTCTCCTCACATTCCTCAACCATTATGAGGAGATATTGGCAAGAACCTCCTACTGGAATGGGGAGACTTGGAAGTGGGAGCATAGGCTTCAGTTCCCCATCAATCACTGAATGTGTGATACTGGGCAAGTCATGTGACCTGTGTGAGCTTCAGTTTACTTATCTATACAATGAGGAGATGGTGTACAGTGACCTTTAGGTAGCCATCTATTTGTGTAAATCTCAATTCCATGAAAGAGATGCCTCTGGTGCTACTACCTGAAATCCACCTAGAACCACTGTAGGTATCAATTAATCAGGAATGTGTATTTGCTACGTATTAAACACAGGTGCTGGGGTTACACATAACTTTTAAAAAGTATCTTCTCTCAAGGAATAAATTCAAGCAAAGCTGAAAGGCATCTCCAGAACTGAATACAGGCAGAAGGTCTGGGCACAGGGAGGTAGAAGGACTGAACGAAGCAAGTCAGAGAAAGCACACCCATGATAACCTAGGAAACTGGCATAGTTGGGGTGGGGTGGGAGGGTTGTTGTGGCTGTATGCCTAGCTTTCACAGGGTAGAGGAGAGGAAGATGGCTAAGACATTGGGCAGCCACCACAGTATGACAAACTGACAGACTAGTAATCATAATCTAGAGGACCCCTCCAAAAAAAAAAAACAAGTTGCTGAATAGAGTTGATTCCAACTCATAGAGACCCTACAAGACAGAGTAGAACTGCCCCCATAGGGTTTCCAAGGCTGTAAATCTTCATGGAAGCAGACTGCCACGACTGCCACATCTTTCTCCCCAGGAGCAGCTGGTTGGTTCACACTGCTAACCTTTCAGTTAGAACCCGAGCTCTTAAGCACTGATCCACCAGGGCTCCTTAATCTAGAAGAATGGTTTATAAAATGGACTTCTTATACCCCAGGAGGCCCCAAGTCAATTCATTGAACTATAGGAATGATATATTAAAATTTCTCTCCATAAGGGCATTATGCTGAGTGAAATAAGTCAATCACAAAAGAACAAATACTGTATGAGACCACTATTATAAAAATACGTGAAAAGGTTTACACACAGAAAGAAATAATCTTTGATGGTTATGAGGGAGGGAAGGGTGGGGAGGAAAAAACACTAACTAGACAATAGATAAATGGTGATTTTGGTGAAGGGTAAGACAGTACACAGTACTGGGGAAGTCAGCACATCTTGATCAAGGCAACGTCATGGAAGCTTCATAGACACATCCAAACTTCTAGAAGGATGAAATTACTAGGCTGAGGACTGGGGACCATGGTCTTGGAGGACATCTAGCTCAATTGGCATAACATAGTTCATAAAATATTCTACATCCTACTTTGATGAGTAGTATCTGGGGGGTCTTAAAAGCTTGTGAGTGGACATCTAAAATACTCTACCAGTTCCACCCCATCTGAAGCAAGGGAGAATGAAGAAAATTAAAGATACAAGGGAAAGACTAGCACAAAGGACTAATGGACCACAACTACCATGGCCTCTACCAGACTAAGTCCAGCACAACTAGATGGTGCCCGGCTACCACCACTGATTGCTCTGACCAGGATCACAACAGAGGGTTCTGGACAGAGTTGGAGAAAAAAATGCGGAAAAAAATTCAAACTCACAAAAAAAGACCAGACTTACTGGTCTGACAGAAACTGGAGAAACCCTGAGAGTATGGCCCCCACATACTCTTTTAACTCAGTACTGAAGTCACTACTGAAGTTCACCCTTCAGCCAAAGATTAGACAGGCCCATAAACAAAACGAGACTAAATGGGCACACCAGCACAGGATGAGAAGGCAGGAGGGGACAGGAAAGCTGGAAACGGGGAACCCAAGGTTGAGAAGGGGAGAGTTTTGACACGTCATGGGGTTGGTAACCAATGTCACAAAACAATATGTGTATTAATTGTTTAATGAGAAACTAATTTGCCCTGTAAACCTTCATCTAAAGCACAATTAAAAAAAAGAAATAACAAAAAAATTTCTGTCCATATACATTTTCTATTTTAAAATAAACTTTGGAAGAATTAAATATATGTATTATCAGCAATATGCATATCTATGAATGAAATATTGTCAATAAATATATTTCTCAATAAATATACATGCAAACATATACATCATAATGGATACAATTGTTGGAAATGCATGTTCAGGTATTTTTAAGTTTTTGGAGTGGACAATCACGGAATTTTGGAGAACACTTGAATAGCGGGTAGATAAACAAGAAAATAATAATATTACAGTGTATGAGAGAATTGTTTTAAAGAGAATCTAATATAGACTAAGTGCATAAAAGAGGGGCACATAGCCCTGAAGTTGGGGTCAGAGATAAGACAACTTTTCGGAAGATGTGGTCCTTGAATTGAATCACGAAGATAAGAGGCAAAGGCGGTCTGGGCATGTGCAAAGATATATACACAAACTAGCATAAAAAATGTGGAAAATGCAGCTGGTTCAACGTAGCGGAAAACTACAATATGTCAGGGAATGGAAAGAGACATGGCTGAAGAGAAGGACATAAGCCATAAACACACACACACACACACACACACACACACACACACACACACAATTTCCCAGCAGAATAAAGGGAAAGGAGTCACTGGGTGGTGAAAATGGTTAACGCACTGGGCTGCTAACCAAAAGGTTGGATGCTCAAGTCTATCCAGAGGTGCCTCTGAAGAAATGCCTGGTGATCTACTTCCAAAAACTCAGCCATTGAAAACCCTGTGGAGCACAATTCTACTCTGACACATATGGGGTCGCCATTAGTCAGAGTCAACTTGACCGCAACTGATTTTTCCATTTTAATATAAAGTTCTCCGTGTTTCAGCTATACTATGTCCTTTTTCTTTTTCCAAATGTAAATTATTTTTTAGATGTTGATTTTTTTAAATTTGGGCAATGTGTTTTTCTTCATAATAATCTGAATCATTTCCAAATTATTATACAGAAAAAAGGAACATGTTGATAATTTTGCAGGTTTCCATGTTTCATTAAGCTATCTTAAGCTTAGCGCAAACACTGGAGAATACTTAAGAACTCTGAAAATCTCCAAGACTTTTCCAAATGCTTCCAAAAATTTAATCTATTCTCAGCAGTAGACATTGTGGTGGATTTTTTCTAATTTCCAATGTTTAGCATTACTCTTATTTTTACTCCTTTTAAATTTAATTTTTAATCCTGATATTTAGAGAAAGACAAATAACATGGCAATATGACCTTGATTTTTCTCAGGAGGAAAAGATAAAATTATTTTTCTACAACATTTTTTATGTTTAGAAAAAAAAGTTTGAATGTTTATGACATGAATAAATAGCTCTCTATATACCAATAAAGTACAACTATCATCCAATAAAATTTTACTAATGTAGTATTTAAATTAATTTCTATTAAATTAATTCGTTTAATAACAGCCTCTGACTAAACATAGATGATTTTTTTTTCCGCTAGTCATTTAATGAAGTCCTGGTGGTACCGTGGTTAAGAGTTCAGCTGCTGACCAAAACGTCGTCAGTTCGAATCCACCAGCCGCTCCTTAGAAACCCTATGGGGCGGTTCTACTGTGTCCTATAGGGTCGTTATGAGTCAGAATCCACTCAACGGCAACGTGTGTGTGTGTGTGTGTGTGTATGTGTGTGTGTGTGTGGAGAGAGTCATTTAATAAAGAAGAAGAATGTGAAAATCAGGGAGATTTCAAAATAGATTTATGTTTGAATGATCTCATAGGATATAAAAATTTCTCTGGGAGTATATTGCTTATCCACCTGTTGAGCTTATTCAAGGTATAAGGACACTGGATGGTTAACTTTTTCCTGCCAGACCCAAAATGATATTTACAAAAATCTGATTTACATTTTCTTTGTTTTGCAATTCACCTGTTGCAGACCTCTGGGTTTGGAAATTTTCTAGATAAAGTACAAAACAATAATAGGATAAAGACTTAAGTTGCCCTAACATTTTTATTGGCTGGTCAACAGCATCCATTCATTCCTGGGTTTGTATTAGAGAGGAGGTATACAGACCTTAAGACACTATTAAGAAATTATCTATATTACTTGTTTCTCATTTTAAAGTGTATTAAAAATATTAACCAACTCTAAGTATTCTGTATATTAATGAGACTCCATAACTTTTGGTTTAAGGTAGCTATTCGTATCATAGGCTATAAGTTAAAAAATTATATCTAGTATGAATTTACATCTTGGCAGAAGATTCCCGTAACTGTGAAAGTATTTCGTTCTATTTTATCACTTTAGTTGACCATGAAAAACAACCTTTCCATGACATTTTCTATTAATAAAACTTCAATGACAGTAAGTAAAGCAAAATTTCCTTTCACAAATTGTTAAAGACCAGTTGCAACTCCACTACTTCTACTATTAATTCCAGGAATTAGCATAACTCATAAAATGCTGAAGAGGAATAAATTCTTTGCACTTTGTTTTTTATGGCATATTTCTTCATTTTTTTCTCCATTCTACACAATTGTTTTGTAATATCAAAGCATTTTCAATAACAAGCCAGGAGAGTGAAATGATTCTTAAAAGACTTTTTTTTCGAACTCTGTTAACAGTAGATGAATATTTGGGAATATAAAATTTTATCGCATCCACTTCTAAACTGGTGATACATATCTTAGGTTACAAGATCTAGAGAGGGAAATTTGACCAACTATGACATTGATTAACAATGTGCTAAGTATAAATGAGCGATAAAAATATTTTTAATTCACAAAATATCTTAGGATGTTAAAAAACTAATTATATTTAACAAAAATCTGTACTACATACTATGTGCCAGTCATAGGGATATTGGTGATTCAGTGACAGAATTCTTGCCTTCCATGTAGGAGATCCCAGGTTAGATCCCGAGCCAATGCACCTCATGTGCAGTGGAGACTTGCAGGTCGCTATGATGCTGAACAGGCTTCAGTGGAGCTTCCAGACTAAGAAAGTCTAGGAAAAAGTCCAGGGCAATCTACTCCCGAAAATTAGCCAGCGAAAACCGTATAGATCACAGTGGTCTGATCTGCAACCAATCATAGGGGTGGCACAGAACCAGGCAGTGTTTACTTTTCTTGTGCATGGGGTTGCCATGAGTCAGAGGCTGACCCACAACGGCTAACAACAACACATGGCAGTCACTGTACCAGGCTGTTACTTAAAATATTTTCCCAGAACCCTCTGAGAAATCATGTTAACTTGTTTTAGTAATTAAATGAACTTTGGTTCAGAGAAAATAAGGGGCAAAACAAGCAGCAAATAGATAGTAAAAGATAATGTGGACTTAAAACCCAGAGTTTCTGAATTCTGGTATACTGAGAGCTGCTTCTGTTTATTTGAATGGATATTCAAATTTTAACTTCTCTTCCTTTCCCAAATTTTAAATTGGTTGTCATTTGTGGAAATACACACACACACACACACACACACACCTGTATGTGTATATATATATTTGTTGTTGTTGTTAGTCACCATCAAGTCGATTCTGATTCACAGTGTCCCCATGCATGCAGAATAGAATTGCTCCACAGGGTTTTCAAGGCTGTGACTTTTTGGTAGCAGATTGCCAGGCCTATCTCCCGAGGCACCACTGAGTGGGTTCCAACCACAAAGCTTTCAGTTAGTAGTCACGCACTTAACCATTTGCACCACCCAGGGGCTTCATATATACACCAAAAAGCTCACTGCCATCAAGTTGGTTCCGTTTCATAGCGACCCAATAGGACAGAGTAGAGCTGCCCCATAGGGTTTCTAAGGAGCAGCTGGTGGATTCGAACCGCCAACCTTTTGGTTAGCAGCCAAACTTTTAACCAGTGTGCCACCAGGGCTCCATATATACATATACATAGGTAATAAATAAGTCAATCTCTATACTATTTAGTTGCTGTTGTTGTTGAGTTGATTCCAACCTATGGTGACCTCACGTGTACTGAGTAGAAGTCCTCCATAGAGTTTTCAAGGCTGTGACTTTTTGGAAGCAGATTTCCAGGCCTGTCTTCTGAGGCACCTCTGGGTGAGTTTGAACTGCCAACCTATTGGTTAGTAGTCTAGCTCTTAATCAGTTGCACCACTCAGGGACTTCTATTACATAGTGCTTGAGTTAAATGAGATCAGCTAGGTTTTAACTTTGAGTTTGTTGTGACTTGCTATGTAACCGTGAGAAATTTCTTTTCTTGCTTTGTGCCTCAGTTTCCTCTTTGCTCCTTGTATCATTCAGGTCTCTGCTACAATGATGCTGCAAAATAAATAACTCCTAAATCTCAATGGCTTACAACAACAGTCATTTTTCTTGCTGACAGGTCTGTGGGTCAGCCAGGGTGGCTTTGTTTCAGGCTGTGGGTTGGGTCTAGATCTCCTCCACATGTCTCTCATTCTGACAGGAACCATTTCTCAGGGCATTCTCTTTTATGGTGTATACACAGAAGGACAAGAGGCCAAATCAGACCACACCAACACATTTAAATCGTCCACTCACATCACATCTAACTATTCATTGTCCAAAGCTAGTAACATAGTGTGATGATTAAGGTCGTGTGTCAACTTGGCTGGGCCATGATTGTCAGTGGTTTGGCAGTTTTATGATGTTGTGATCACTTCCATGATGAGATTTGATATACTGAGATCACCTTCATGATGGGATCTGTTGTGAGTAGTCAATCAGTTGAAAGGGAGTTTCCTTGAGCCTGTGGACTGCACTGAATATAGGTGGACAGTCTGGCAAGGCTCGTGGGCTTTTCCTGGCTCTGCCTGCAACTGGCTCCTGTTCGTCTGACTTCCAGACTTGATCTAGCAGCTTACCTGTGGTCTTGCCTGCCAGTCTTGGGATTTGTCAATCCTAGCAGCCTGTGAGCAACTACCCTGCTCTCTGGCCTGCTGATCTTGGGTTCACCAGTCCCTGTGGCTACGTGAATCAGGAGACACCTCTATCCTGACCTACGGACTTGGGATGTTCCAGCCTCTAAAACCACATGAGCCATTTCCTTGATATAAATATCTCTATATATTTACATGCTTTACTGGTTTTGCTTCTCTAGAGAACCCAGCCTAAGACACATGGTAAAGATCCCTGGTGGTGAAAATGGCTAAGCACTCAGCTGCTAACCGAAAGGTTGGTGGTTTGAACCCACCCAGAAGCTCCAGAGGAGAAAGACTTGGCTGTCTGCTTCTGTAAAGATTACAGCCAAGAAAACCCTACGGGGCAGTTCTACTCTGTTACATGGGGTCACTATGAGTCAAAATTGACTCGACAGCACACAACAGTAACATGGCAAAGCTCAAGGTCAATGGGGCAGAGATGTAAAAGCCACCTATTCTGTGAAGTTGCAAGGCAAAGGAAATGTGTGTAGAATTCTGTTATAGGGAAGAAGTGAAGAATTGGGAACAGTAATGGAATCTACCCCACTCATTTTCAGTCATGGAATGTGTGTTTTGATGGATAAAATTGTTCCAAACAACTTTATTTTAAGGTGCTGCATATTTGCATGTAGCCTTAGAAATGATAATAATGTGCATAAGTAAGAATTCTTTACTGTAACTATGGTATGCTATTTACAGGCTAATGAAAAAAATCACATTAGGAAAACACGTTTACTTTTAGAGGATTAAATTTTAAATGTATACTATGAGGCTGTGATAGCATTAATTATTCATTTCCTCAACATTATCATTTTATTTACATTATGTCGAGAAATAGAAATCTTACAGAACCAAGCAATTGTATGAGTAGACATACAATTTTTAATTTTTACATATTTCCTTTGCTAAATAGGGCATGCAGTTTACTGGACAGTGCATAAAGTATAGCTGTCCCTATTGGTACCAGGTTGGCAGGCAATTTGATTTTATTCCTGTCTAGAGATTGCTTGTGCATTCCTACACATTTGAACTCTGATCCTCTAATGCTCACCTGTTATGCTATGATTACATGGATGAACTGCAAAGAGATCATCTTACTAAATTGTTAAGTTTAAGGCACAGTAGCTATACAAGGAAAAAAAATTCTAGAATTCAGAATAAAATGATCTGGTGATTTACAACGAAGTTTGACACTTTAAAAAGAATACAAATATTCTAGTTTTAAAAATTCTGCTCTTAAAAATGTTCTAAGGAATAATTCTCTGCATTACTGACAATCTCAACAGAATGGCCAAATTCAAAATTGGTTTGGGGACAGAAATATCTTTTCACTCCTATAGTTAGTAACGTTAAAGCTGGAAAGTGCTGAGAAGTGACATCACATCTTCTACGGGAACTGATGGGGTTAAGTTTTGTGTGGCATTTTTTTGTACTCTATTAACAGAAGAAAAACTGCCTTTTATAAGATTTTCCCAAGAATACTGTATTTCTTGGCTCAAAACACCAGCAATTCCTTCAGTGCATCCTTCCATGTAATAACAATGGTAAATTTTGACGGAAACCCACTAGTACTTCAATGATAGATGTAAGACGTTGACCTTTGGAAAGGCCAGCATTCGAGGTGAACAATAATCTCTCTCTAGATACATAGGGCTTGCTCCTCCACCCACTTCTCCTAGATTTGTAGAAACATAAAACACCTCTTCACTCATGCTTTATCTGCAGTGTCAACAAAGATTGCATACTCCTAAACACCATCTTGCTTTTGCTATTCCAATGTGCAGTTCCTCTATATATGACCTCACAGATACAACGTATCGTCTGAATTCCTCTCAAGATCTCGAGGGCAGTTAATTCCACTATGGCTTTTATCCTTCTCTCATTATTGGCTAGCATTTAGTAAGCATTTTTCTAGATTAGCTAAATGCTTTACATGCATCATGATACCTTTATTATCTACTAATCAACTGACCTCTTCTTCATTTTCTTCATCTGTAAATTGGGAATAATCATAGTGCCCACCTCCTGGAGTTGTTTTAAGGATTAAATAAAAGTGCTTAGAAAAACAAAAAAGTCTAGCATATGGTAAACAATACATAAAGAATTTTCATTCATCCACTCAACAAATATATAATAAACATCTAATATATGCCCAAGCACTGTTCTAGGCAGTGTGAACAAGACAAACCAAGGATCCTATTCTTATGGAGATGGTATTTCACCCCCAGATATTCTGCTTTAATTATTCTGGGATGCAGACCAAGTGTTTCCAATGGGAAGCCTTAAAAGGCTGCTAATATTTCTACCCTGCATGTACACAAGAAGGTTATCATAGGGTTGCCTACCTTTTTACTTTAACTTCTCCTCTCTTGGGAAAATTTCCTAGGTTCTTTGCAAATTTCTATCCTTGATCCAAGTGGATGCCTCTCTCTTCCTGATGACTGCTTGCTGCAACTCTTTTCAAAGTCCTGGGTATCCAAAATCACTTCCAGTTACTTGCTGATAGTGTCTGCCTCCCTCTAGATGACCCTTTATTCCAATCTTTATTTATTTATTACTCTTTATTTCAATATCCTTACTGCATTAAAAAATATCCTTGAATTTTCCTCCAGTGAGCACTACATCACTCTGGCCCCACCATAGTCAAATTTCTGAGAAGTAGCTCTCCATTGTGTGTACACTTACTTTACTCATCTACCAGTCAACTTCAGTAGCTGCATTTCTATCCATTCTACATCTTCATGTTTTCCCAAACTGTAGAATGCACAAATCAGGGGGATGTGAGCAAACCATAACTTTATTTTTTGTTTCACACTGCAACATTTTATTCAGTGGAATGATGTAATGGTACTCCTGGACAGGACTCAACACAACTCCACGCTGGCTCATTCTCCTATCTAGTCTGCAGGTCGCACTTGACCATTTCATTCTCCCAAAGATTATAATCTGATTTCAATGCAATCACCTAAATCCTGTGATAGCAGTTACTTTAAGTTTTTTCAAGTAGGAGTCAAGCATTGTTCCTTCATGTCTCACGACTTCAGACATAGAGATTTTCAAGTACCCATATGGAAGTCTCCTTTACTAGACACTTGGAAAAGGAGCGGAAGATGGTAAATCACAAAGAAATCGATCTGTTCATTCTCCAGTCTTTGACTCAATTTTATAATGGAATGCATTCTCACATTATTTCCTTCATTGCTTCATCTGAACCCACAAAACAATCTTAGCATCATTACAAGTGGTACAACCAGACAGCTTATGCCTTATGATGTGATGGAATGAAGTGTTTTTGCTGTAAAAAAAAAAAAAATGACCCTAAATGAAATCAGTCTCTAGATTTAATTTGAAGTTTACAGGAAATATATGGCATAAAGGATCAAGTTAAATGATACCATTAGAAAGCACAGAACTAAAAAAAGAAAAAAAAATGCAAGAAGTTTCTAGGATAGATGACCTAGTTTCTCCAGCAAATCAATGACAAGGGGAAAAAAGAAGTGGGGGTGGGAAGCTCTTATAGAATAAAAAAGACTTAAAATACAAAAGACCTAAAGATGATAAGTGGATCTTGTTTGGATCTTAATTAAAAATAAAGAAAAAAAACAAAGCAAAACAAATAACTAGCTGTAAAAATAATCCTTGAGAGAAGCAGAGTATTTAAACATTGTACAGTTATTAGATGGCATTGATAAATTATTATAAATTCTGATAGGTATGAAAATAACATAATGGTCATGTTAAAAATTAAAATATCTTTTTAATTTATAGATGCATAATAAAGTATTTACATGTAAAATGATATAATGTCTGATATTTATTTCAAGTTTTCAATCTAAAATTTGGGGGAGAATAAAAAAGTGAACAACTGTTGATTCTGGGACTGAGTTTATTATACTAGTTTCTCTAACTTTGTATATATTTGAAAAAATATCTAATAAATTTGCAATATCAAATTTCACTTTCTTAACTTCAGCTTGTTGTTGTTATTTTGTTGTTCAGTTTTGGTGATTCCCTCACAGCCCAGGTATCTGTATATTTAAAATTCTCCACAGGTGAGTCTGCATGTTGTCCAGATATAATTAGCTGTGCAGGGTATGATTCCCATCTAGGTGGTCAGCATTATTTCTGTACCAGCTCAGGTCTCACATACTTATATGAAAGTAGATCTACTCAGCTGTTTAGCATTGAAGGAATTATCCCTGAAAGTGTGGCTATGCAAATTACACTACTTTTATTTTGAGGAATTAGGAAAAATTTATTATTGTTGGAGTTATGCTGGAAGTGTTGTTTTTAACGTTTTATAATTTATTTTTTTGTTGTTGTTGAGAATATACACAGCAAAACATACACCAATTCAACAGTTTCTACATGTACAATTCAGTGACACTGATTACATTCTTCAAGTTGTGCAGCCATACTTACCTTCCTTTTTAGACGTGTTCATTCCCCATTAACATACACTCACTGTCCATAAGATTGCTTTTAACTTTTAATCGAGGTATACTATACATATAGGAGTTCCTGGGTGGTGCAAACGGTTAAGCATTCTACTACTTGCTGAAAGGCTGGTGATTGGAACCTACTCAGAGGCACTCCAGGAGACAAGGCTTGGTGATCTTCTTCGGTAAGTTCACAGACCTGAAAACGCTATGGAGCAGTTCTACTCTGTACACATGGAGTCACCATGAGTCAGAACTGATTCAATGGCAACTACCAATAATAATACATACAGAATGGAGTCCTGGGTGGTGCAAACAGTTAGGTACTCAACTACTAACTGAAAGGTTGAACCCATCCAGATGTGCCTCAGAAGAAAGGCCTGGCAATTTGCTTCAAAAAGGTCACAGCCATGAAAACCCTATGGAGTGCAATCCTACTCTGAAACACATGGGGTCGCCATGAGTGGGAATCAATTTGACGGCAACTGTTTTTTTTTTACTTTTTTTATAATATATATAATTCACAAATTGTAAGTGCATAAATGAAATTTTCAGTAGTGTTTTAAAATGCAATTAGCTTGGTCTTTCTCTTTAGAATAGGTGCCCTAAGAGAAAATTAGTCATATTGGTTATCCCAGGTCTGCAAAGATTGCTAAAGTCTAATCAAAATGTGGCATCCTATTTGCCTTTCAACTTTAGGTCTTAGCATGACCTCAAAAAGCTACCAGATTATATGGAGGCTGGACTTTTTTGTTCATATATGTTAACGTGCAATATGTCATAACAGTATGCCCTCTTGGAAAGACAAGAGATATTGAAAGTCCAAAGGCCTAATCGATAATAGTGATTCTTCCAAAGCAGTGCTTAGCAAATTTATCTCAGCATAAGATTCACATGGGATATTTGTTAAAAATGCGAGCTTCTAGTCTCCTCACCTGCAGACACCTAAAGACTTCGATTCAACAGGTTCTGGGTGGGTCCCTTAATGTATCTTTACCAAGCTCCTCAGATGATTCTTACAAAAAGATAAGTTGGAAAAACATGGCTCTAAACTAATGCATTTATCTCTGAACAGGTATGGGACATGCAAGCATCTTTTTATTAACACCAGTGAGCTCTGCTCCTGGGAGGTCACTTGTACAGAAAGTTTAAAAATATCCAACAACAAGGAAATAGCTAGAATTTTTATACGCTTTCCCAAGTTTGTTTAACAGTAGTTCTCAACTCTTTATATTACAATCACCTGGACAGTTTGAAAGATACCAATGCATAGAACCCAATCCCAGAGACTATTATTTACTTGGTCTGTAGTGAAGTCTAGATATTTTTATCTTTCAAGCTTCCTATGTGGTTCTAAAGTGAAACCAGATTTGAGAACCGCTGAGATTGAGTTATGCAACAGGCAGTTGCAATTTTAGCTAATATTGTGCTTCTTAAAGAGAATGGGGTTAGCAGGGATATCCCTAGCCCATAAGATCTAAAGAAAATATTCTAATCCCATACGAATTCTAATCCCATTATTTTCCCATGATTTATGTAAACTTTTAGCTGTGTTGCAAGGGGTGAATGGGATGGGTTTGGATTTAATTTCTTCTTGGTCACCTCTGACTATAATTTTCCCTTTTGCTGAATTTTCTTCTCTATGCTCTGCTTTGAATCTTTTCCTTTCTGTCTGTCCAGGCATCCAAATTGAATGTGGAATTCAGCCTCTTTCCTCAATTTCCTCAATAAAACTTCACTCAATTAAAGCAGAAAGTACTAGGAGGGGGTGAAAGGAATGGCTGGATGCCTACTGAGGTTAAAAAAAAATCTTTACTTGAATATTCATAAAACAGCTACTCTTTGACAGCACTTGGATACCTCAACTCTTCTTCTATCTTCTCCTTTCTCCTTTGGGAATGGAAAACCGAATATAGGTAATCTGGAGTTCCCCATTCCTTTAAATATAAAGAAGATTAGCTCAAAACCCCATTCAATGTTCTGTGATATTGTTGTTAGGTGCCGTCAAGTTGGTTCCGACTCATAGCAACCCTATGTACAACAGAAGGAAACACTGTCCAGTCCTGTGCCATCCTCATGATTGTTGCTAAGTTTGATCCCACTGATGCAGCCACTGTGTCAATCCATATTGTTGAGGGTCTTCCTCTTTTTTGCTGACCCTCTACTTTGCCAAGCATGATGTCCTTCTCCAGGGACTTGTCCCTCCTGATAACATGTCCAAAGTACCTGAGATGAAGTCTCACCATCCTCACTTCTGAGGAGCACTCTGGATGTACTTCTTCCAACACATATTTGTTTTTCACCAATGCCTTCATTGCAGCTTGGACTTCTTCCTCCGATACCATCGGTTCTTGATCATATGCTAAATCCTACAATGGTTGAATGTCAACCAATTCTTTTTGGTACAGTGACTCTATGTGGTCCTCCCATCATTTGATGCTTCCTGCATCGTTCAATATTTTGCCTATAGAATTCTTCAATATTGCAACTTGACACTTGAATTTTTTCTTCAGTTCTTCAGCTTAAGAAACGTTGAGTGTGTTTTTCATTTTTGGTTTTCTAACTCTAGGTCTTTGTACAGGTTATTATAATACTTTGTTTCCATGGTCTATAGACAGTCCAATTTCATTTCTGTGAATCTCCTCAGGTCCAATGTTCTCACATTTACTTGGAGTTTACATTTTTCCCTATATTGGCCCAAATGATAAAAATCTAACTGAGTAATTCATGCTTTCCCTGTTGTGTGTCATGTGGGCTTAGATATAGAACTCAGTTCTTTTCTGTGATCTATAAAAAAGATCATTGTGTAGTAAAATTTATTGAAATATGGGGCAGATGGGGGGATTTGCTGAGCTTCAATGCAAAAGTAAAAGCAAATAATAGAATATCTGTTCTCCCAATGATGAATCTGTGAAGCATCTCATAACATGGATGAAACTGGAGGACATTATGCTGAGTGAAATAAGTCAATCACAAAAGGACAAATATTGTATGAGACCTCTATTGTAAAATCTCATGAAAAAGTTTACACACAAAAAGTAACAATCTTTGTTGGTTACAAGTGATGGGAGGATTGGGGGGGAGGAAATACTACATAGACAATAGATAAGTGGTATCTTTGGTGAAGGGTGAGACGGTACACAATACTGAGGAAGCCAGTACAACTTGTACAAAGAAAGGTCATGGAAGCTCCAAAGACCCATTCAGACTCCCTGAGGGACTGAATTGCTGGGCGGAGGGCTGTGGGGACCATGGTCTCAGGGAACATCTAGCTCAGTTGGCATACCACTGTTTATAAAGACAATGTTCTACATTCTACCTTGGTGAGTAGCATCTGGGGTCTTAAACGCCTGTGAGCAGCCACCTAACATACTCTACTGGTCTCACCCCCTCGGGAGCAAGGGAGAATTGAGAGAACAGGAAACAAGAAAAAGATCAGTCCAAAGGACTAATGGACCACAGCTACCAAGTCCTTCACCAGACTGAGTCCAGTACAGCTAGATGGTGCCCGGCTACCACCACTGACTGCTCTGACTGGGATCACAATAGAGGGTTCTGGACAGAGCTGAAGAAGGATGTAGAACAAAATTCTAACACACACACAAAAAAGACCAGATTTACGGGCCTGAAAGAGACTAGAGAAACCACAAGGGTATGGCCCCCAGACACCCTTTTAGCTCAGTGGTGAAGTCACTTCCAAAGTTCACTGTTCAGCCAGGATTGGTCAGCCCCATAAAACAAACAGGACTAATGAGACACAGCAGTCCAGGGACATGGACTAGAAGGCAGAAGGGGACAGGAATGCTGGTGATAGGAAACCCAAGGTTGAGTAAGGACAGTGTTGACACGTAGTGGGTTTAACCGTTGTCATAGGGCAACATGTGTACTAACTGTTTAATGAGAAACTCTTTTGTTCTGTAAGCCTTCATCTAAAGTGAGAATAGCAGCATAACTGGAAGAACGTAATCGATGTCACTGAATGGTGCATGTAGAAATTTTCGAAATGGTGTATCTCTTTGGCTATGTATATTTTCACCAAAAAAAGTCAAGAAGGGAGCGTGTTGACATGT
The DNA here is from genome assembly GCA_030035585.1 of Dugong dugon. Lineage (NCBI taxonomy): Eukaryota > Metazoa > Chordata > Mammalia > Sirenia > Dugongidae > Dugong > Dugong dugon. The sequence goes on from CM057483.1 coordinate 148,713,693, forward strand.
CGTGGAGTTGTTAACTAATGTCATAAAACAATATATGTACTGACTGTTTAATGAGAAACTATTTGTTCTGTAAACCCTCACCTAAAGTACAATTAAAAAAAGACAAAAAAAGAATATTTGTTCTCCAACTCATGCTTCAACCTCTCAAATTTGATTCCTGTATAATATCACATAAATTATCTATCCCTTAATCATGGAATGCCATATGGTGAATAAGTTTAACCCAAATAAATGTTAATAAGTCTATTCATATAAATCCAGATATAAAATCTATACTACAAGCTTCACACATAACCATCTTCCTGCTGCACCCTACCTACCTGCACTGTGCACTAGACATCACACCACCAAGCTGTGCAGGCATGCCCTATTGGAACCTGCCCAGCACTGACTACCGACCGTCCTGGTGGCTGCGGTGAGTTCCACAAGCAACCCGTCCCAGTGGCTCCTCCTCAGCTAGATCTGCCCAGCTGTACCACAAGGACGAAACAACAACAACAAAAAAAAATCTACAATCAATAAACGAGAGAAATATCTACTGAATGCCCCGAAAACAGCAAACAATATCAAAACATTTACAAAAACAAGACAAGATGGCTCCAATAGGCGTCTAAATTAAAACACCAGATAACTCTCCTGTGGAAGAAAATGCACTAGAAGTACCTGATACAGAACTCAAATCACTAATACTCGGAATTTTCCAAGAACTGAGGCAAAAAGCTGACAAACATGAGGAAAAAATAGACAAATTTATGGAAAATACAGACAAAAAATTGGAAGAATTCAGGAAGATGATGCAGGAACAAAATGCCAAAATAAATTCACAACTCGAAATTATACAAAAACAACAATTACAAATCCAAAAGATAAACAACAAGATTTCAGAAATGGACAGTGTCATAGAAGGGCTGAGAAGTAGATTTGAAACCATGGAAGACAGGATCAGTGGAACTGAAGACAAACACTTGGATACAACTCTGTTTCAGGAAAACTCAGAAAAAAGAACAAAGAAAAATGAAGAGGCCCTGAGAGTTATGTGGGACACAATTAAAAGCAAAAACTTACGAGTGATTGGCATCCCAGAACAGGGGAAGAAAACAGAAAACACAGAGAGGATCATTGACGAACTACTGACAGAAAACTTTCCCAATATCATGAAAAATGAAAAGCTGGCCATCCAAGAAGCTCAACGAACCCCATATAGAAGAGACCCCAAAAGAAAATCACCAAGACATATCATATTCACACTCGCTAAAACTAAAGACAAACAAAGAATCCTGAGAGCAGCTCGTGAAAAACAAGAAGTCACATACAGAGGAGAAACAATAAGACTAAGCTCAGATTATTCAGCAGAAACCATGGAGGCAAGAATGCAATGGGATGACATATATAAAATCTTGAAATAAAAAAATTGTCAGCCAAGAATAATATATCCTGCAAAACTCTCCTTCAAATTTGATGGTGAAATTAGGTCATTTCCAGATAAACAGAAACTAAAGGAATATGCAAAAGTCAAACCAAACTTACAAGAATTATTAAAGGGAGTTCTTTGATCTGAGGACAAACAGCTTCAGCACTCAGGCAGGACCTAGGACCTAGGACGCAGGTTCACATGAACCAGATACCATCCTAGGAACTGAACTACAGAGGACTTTCCAAAAACAAAAGAAATACAACAGGGAATCAGAGAAATCAATCAAAGGATGACAACAACATCAAAACAATGAAAGAGGGAACAAACGGCATAGGTATAGAACCTTCTAAAGGAGAGGAAGGCAAGGTGATACCAAGTAATGGTAGACAGCTTCAAAATTATAAAGATAAGGGTAAAATTCATGGTAACCACAAGAAAAGTTAACAAACCAACTCATAAAAATAAAGACGAAAAACATAAAGTCTCAACAAAAACAAAACCTACAAAAACAAAAGATATGAACACAAAATCCACAAACAAAAGTAACTCAGCACAAGAGAGTAAGAAGAACAAAGAAAATTTCAGCATCACAAAAAAAAAGCAGTACAAAATGACAGCAACAAACTTCCATCTATCAATAATTACACTGAACGTAAATGGACTCAAAGCACCCATAAAGAGACGGAGAGTGACAGAATGGATAAGAAAACAGGATCCATCAATTTGCTGTCTACAAGAGACACACCTTAGAAACAAAGATGAGAATTTACTAAAAATCAAAGGTTGGAAAAAAATATATCAAGCTAACAACTATCAAAAAAGAGCAGGAGTGGCAATTCTAATCTCAGATAAAATAGACTTTAAAACAAAATCTACCATAAAAGACAAAGAAGGACACTATATAATGATTAAGGGGATGATCCACCATAAAGACATAACCATAATAAATATCTATGCACCCAATGACAGGGCTCCAAAATACATAAAAAAAACTCTAACAGCACTGAAAAGACAAACTGACAGTTCCACAATACTAGTAGAAGACTTCAACACACCACTCTCAGTAAAGGACAGAACAACTAAAAAGAAACTCAGCAAAGATACAGAAGACCTAAAGGACACAATCAGCCAACTGGACCTCATAGACATATACAGAACAATCCATCGAACCGCTGCAAAGTACACATTCTTTTCCAATGCACATGGAACGTTCTCCAGAATAGACCACATCTTAGGCCACAGAGCAATCCTCAACAAGATCCAAAATGCTGAGATAATTCACAGTATCTTCTCTGACCACAATGCCATCAAGGTAGAAATTAACACTAGAAAGAGCAAGGAAAAAAAAATCAAACACATGGAAACTGAATAATAATCTGCTTACACATCAATGGGTAATAGAAGAAATCAGAGATGGAATTAAAAAATTCCTAGAATCAAATGAAAATGAAAACACATCATACCAAAACCTTTGGGACACAGCAAAGGCAGTCCTGAGAGGACAATTTATAGCAATAGATGCACATATCAAAAAAGAAGAAAGGGAAAAAATCAAAACATTAACTGCAGAACTCAAACAAATAGAAAGAGAACAACAAAAAAAGCCTACAACCACCGGAAGAAAGGAAATAGTAAAGATCAGAGCAGAAATAAATGAAATAGAGAACAGAAAAACAATGGAAAGAATCAACAAAACCAAAAGTTGGTTCTTTGAAAGAATCAACAAAATCGACAAACCACTGGCCAGACTGACAAAAGAAAAACAGCAGAGGGCACAAATAACCCAAATAAGAAATGAAATGGGGGACATTACAACAGACCCAACCGAAATAAAAAGGATTATAACAGAATATTATGAAAAACTATATTCCAACAAATTTGACAACCTAGAGGAAATGGATAAATTTCTAGAAACATACGGCCTACCCAAACTACAACAAAGTGATATTGAAAATCTGAACAGACCCATAACAAGAGAAGAGATTGAAAAGTTAATAAAAAAAATCCCAACCAAAAAAAGCCCTGGCCCAGATGGCTTCAATGGAGAATTCTACAAATCATTTACAGAAGAGCTTGTACCAGTTCTACTCAAGCTATTTCAGAGCATAGAAGAGGAAGCAACACTTCCAAATTCATTCTATGAAGCCAGCATAACGCTGATACCAAAACCAGGCAAAGACATCACAGAAAAAGAAAATTACAGACCAATATCTCTCATGAATATAGATGCAAAAATTCTCAACAAAATTCTAGCCAATAGAATTCAGTATCATATCAAAAAAATAAAACACCACGACCAAGTAGGATTCATACCAGGTATGCAAGGATGGTTTGACATTAGAAAATCCATCAACGTAATCCACCACATAAATAAAAGGAAAGAAAAAAAATCACATGATCATCTCTATTGATGCAGAAAAGGCATTTGACAAAGTCCAACACCCATTCCTGATAAAAGCTCTCAATAAAATAGGTATAGAAGGGAAATTTCTCAACATAATAAAGGGCATCTATGCAAAACCAACAGCCAACATCATTCTTAATGGAGAGAGGCTGAAAACATTCCCCTTGAAAACAGGAACAAGACAAGGATGCCCTTTATCACCACTCCTATTTAACATTGTGCTGGAAGTTCTAGCTAGAGCAGTAAGGCAAGAGAAAGAAATAAAGGGCATCCAAATTGGTAATGAAGAAGTTAAACTCTCCCTGTTTGCAGATGATATGATACTATACATAGAAAACCCTAAAGACTCCATGAGAAATCTACTGGAACTAATAGAAAGATTCAGCAGAGTAGCAGGATACAAGATAAACATTCAAAAATCAGTTGGATTCCTATACACCAGTAAAGAGAACGATGAAAAGGAGATCAGGAAATCAATACCATTTTCAATAGCCCCTAAAAAGATAAAATACTTAGGAATAAATCTGACCAGGAATGTAAAAGACCTATACAAAGAAAACTACAAAACACTGCTGCATGAAATCCAAAGGGATCTACATAAATGGAAAAACATACCGTGCTCATGGATAGGCAGACTCAACATTGTGAAAATGGCAATTCTACCTAAAGCAATCTACAAATACAATGCAGTCCCAATACAAATACCAACAACATTCTTCAAAGAGATGGAAAAACTAATTATTAACTTTATATGGAAAGGGAAGAAACCCCGAATAAGTAAAGCACTACTGAAGAAGAAGAATAAAGTGGGAGGACTCACACTACCTGACTTGAGAACCTACTATACAGCTACAGTACTCAAAATAGCCTGGTACTGGTACAACAACAGAGACATTGACCAATGGAACAGAATTGAGAACTCAGATGTAAATCCATCCACCTACGGTCACCTGATCTTTGACAAGGGCCCAAAATACATCAAATGGGGAAAAGACAGTCTTTTTAACAAATGGTGCTGGCAAAACTGGATATCCATTTGTAGAAAAATGAAACAGGACCCATACTTCACACCATATACAAAAACTACTTCAAAATGGATCAAAGATCTGAATATAAAGCCTCAAACTATAAAATTCACAGAAGAAAAAATAGGACCAACACTTCAGTCCTTAATACATGGCATTAACAGGATACAAACCATAAACATCAACACAAAAAACCCAACAGATAAACTAGATAACTGGGATCTTCTAAAAATCAAACATCTATGCTCTTCAAAAGACTTCACCAAAAAAGTCAAAAGAGAACCTACAGACTGGGAAAAAATTTTTGGACAGTATAAGTCAGACAAAGGTCTAATCTCCATAATCTACAAGAAAATCCAACACCTCTACAACAAAAAGACAACCAATCCTATCAAAAAATGGGCAAAGGAAATGAACAGACACTTCACCAAGGAAGACATTCAAATGGCCAACAGACACATGAGGAAATGCTCGAGATCACTAGCCATTAGAAAAATGCAAATTAAAACCACAGTGAGATACCATCTCACCCCAGCATTACTGGCACGAATCAAAAATACTGGAAATAACAAATGTTGGAGGGGCTGCGGGGAGATCGGAACTGTTATACACTGCTGGTGGGAATGCAAAATGATACAACCATTTTGGAAAATGATATGGTGTTTCCTCAAAAAGCTAGAAATAGACATACCATTCGATCCAGCAATCCCACTCCTAAGAATATATCCTAGAGAAATAAGAGTCATCACTCGAATAGACATATGCACACCTATGTTCATGGCAGCATTGTTCACAATAGCAAAACGATGGAAACAACCTCGATGTCCATCAACAGATGAATGGATACACAAACTACGGTACATACACACAATGGAGTACTATGCAACGAGAAAGAACAACAATGAATCTGTGAACCATCTCATAACATGGATGAAACTGGAGGACATTATGCTGAGTGAAATAAGTCAATCACAAAAGGACAAATATTGTATGAGACCTCTATTGTAAAAACCCATGAAAAAATTCACATGCAAAATGTAACAATCCTTGTTGGTTACCAGGGATGGGAGGGGAGGGGGGGGAACTACTAAATAGGTAATAGATAAGTGGTAACTTGGGTGAGAGGTGAGATAGTACACAGTACAGGGGAAACTAACACAACCTGCACAAGGAAAGGTCATGGAGGCCCTACAGACACATCCAAACCCCCTGAGGGACTGAGTTGTTGGACGGAGGGCTCTGGGGACCATGGTCTCAGGGAACATCTAGCTCAATTGGCATGACACTACTTATAAAGCTAACGTTCTACATTCCACCTTGGTAAGTAGTGTCTGGGGTCTTAAAAGCCTATAAGCGGCCATCTAAGATACTCCACTGGTCTCATCCCTTCGGGAGCAAGGGAGAATGAAGAGAACAGGATTCAACGAAAAGATTAGTCCAAAGGACTAATTGTCCACAGCTACCAAGGCCTCCACCGGACTGAGTCCAGTACAGCTAGATGGTGCCCGGCTACCACCACTGACTGCTCTGACCAGGATCACAACAGAGGGTTCTGGGCAGAGCTGGAGAAGGATGTAGAGCATAATTTTAACTCCCAAAAAAAAAAAAGACCAGATTTACTGGCCTAAAGAATACTAGAGAAACCTCAAGAGTGTGGCCCCCAGACACCCTTTCAGCTCAGAGGTGAAGTTACCTTCGAGGTTCGATGTTAAGCCTGGGAATGGACAGCCCAGTAAAACTAAATGGGACTAACGAGGTACAGGAGTCCGGTGACAAGGGCCAGAAGGCAGAGGGGGAGTAGGAAACTGATGATAAGGAACACAAATTGAATAAGGACACTGTCGATGTATTGTGAGATTGTTGACCACTGCTATAGGGCAACATTTGTAGTAACTATTAAATGGGAGGCTGTTTTGTCCTGTAAGCCTTCATCTTGGGCGAGAATGGCAGCACAATTGGAAGAGCATAGTCAATATCACTTAAATGTGTAAGTAAAAAGTTCTGAAATGGTGTTAAAATAAAATTAAAAAAAAAAAAACCAAATGAGACTAAAGAGGTACAGTAGTCCAGTGACAAGGTCCAGAAGACAGAAGGGGACAAGGAAGTCCCCTGGTGATAGGGAACACAAGGTGGAGTAAGGATATTCTTGATGTGCTGTGAGATTGTTAACCATTGTCATTGGGCAACATGTGTAGTAACTGTTAAATGAAAAACTATTTTGTTCTGTAAGCCTTCATCTTAAGTGAGAATAACAGCACAGTTGGAAGAGCGTAGTCAATGTCACTGAACTGTGAATGTAGAAATGTTTGAAACGGTGTATCTTTGGCCATCTGTAATTTTCATCAAAAAAAAAAAAAAAAAAAGGTTGAGAATTTAGAGGCTTAATACGTTGTGGGGTTGTTAACCAATGTCATAGAACAACATGTGTACTACTATTTCATGAGAAACTATTTGCTCTGTAAGCTTTCACCTGAAGTACAATAAAATATTAAAAAAATAAAATAAAAATAAAAAAAAAGATTAACTATCAAGAGCTGATTCCTAAGAGCATAGGTCGGACAAAAAAAAAATTCTATACTACATAAAATTTTATGAAAAATTGCTATCTAGCAAATTTTGTTTTAAATTTTAAACTCTAGACATGTTCTAAAATGTATTGGTTCCAAAGGCTGGAGCGCCTTTTGTCTGCTTAATATCTGGGTTTGTATATACAAGATCTGAGAATCTTGGACAGAACCAAGCTATATGCGTAAGAATGAGATGAGGAAAAAATATTTTTGATGTTAAATTTTTTTTAATGTACAAAAAAATACATAGACAAAATTAAGTACAAGCTGTAAGATGGGAGTAGTCACAAAATAAAACTCAAACAGTCAATTAACACATGAAAAGATGTTCAAGCTCACTAGTTGCTGGGAAGATGCAAATTAAATTCCAGTAAAATGCAAATTAAAATCACAGTGAAATACTATCTCCTACCCATTACGCTTAGAATAAAATTTCTGATATTGCCAAGACTCATCAAAGGTGTGAAGAGTACAACTGAGTTGACATAAACTTCTCTTTAAATTAGGGACCTTAAAGATCCCCCATTGGATTAATTCTGAATCAAGGTAAGAAAGCCTCTGAACCTAATGTGCACTACACAAGTTATTTCTTATGTAGCAATTATCATAATTAATTTGTTTCTTTGTTTTTTAATTCTTGTCAGTCTTCCCCTAAAAAATGTAAACCGAATGAAGTCAGGAATCATATCTATTTTAATCACAGCTGTGTTTTTATCACTTAGTACAGGGCCTTCCACATGCTTACTGCTGAAGAATATTTTCAATAGATAAATGAATAATATTTTATCCAATAATGTAGCTCAATACAATTCAGTTCAATTAATAAAATCTCTGATTTTTTTTCACTCCATAACTTTTTCTTGAATCAATAACACCTATCATTCATTAAGGGTTTACTTTGTGCCAGGCATTTTTCCAAGGCTTTACACATATTACATAAGTGAATCATGACAACAACCTTATGAAGCAGATACTATTATTTTCTATGTATTATGTATGAGGAAACTAAGAACGGGTTGAGAAGTTGTTTCTCTGGTACCTTTGTTTACATAGTTAAAATAGCATGTACCAATAATGACACATTACTGGGTGAAATAACAATTTAAGGTTTAATTTATACTTTTGTATCTAGAAGAAATTAACACCACCTACAGTACATATGGGGGCAGTTCTAGTCTGTCTTATAGGGTCGCTATGAGTTGGAACCAACTCAATGGCACCTAACAAAAAACAGGGTACCTAACTGTCTTTCATTAGGGCTTTGCAGCCTTCCTTGTGGATTTTATTGAACTAATAATTTGAATGGTGTATTTGCTGGTTTACTATCCTATTATAAGATTTCTTCATGCTTTACATTTGATTGTTGTTGTTTTTGTGTGCCTTTAGTCGGTTCTGACTCACAGTGACCCTACGTACAACAGAATGAAACAGTGCCTGGTACTGAACCATCCTCACAATCATTGCCATGCTTGAGCCTATTGTTGCACCACTGTGTCCATCTGTCTTGTTGAAGGTCTTGCTCTTTTTCGCTGACCCTCTATTTTATTCTACCAGGTCTGATCTTCTCCAGGGATTAGTCCCTCCTGATAACATGTCCAAAGTACCTGAGGCAAAGTCTCACCATCCTCGCTTATAAGTAGCATTCTGGAAGTACTTCTTCCCAGACAGATTTGTTCATTATTCTGGCAATCCATGGTATATTCTATATTCTCCACCAACTCCACAATTGGAATGCATCAATTTTTCTTCGGTCCTCCTTATTCACTGTTCAGCTTTCACATACATATGAGGCAATTGAAAATACCATAGCTTGGGTCAGGCGCACGTTAGTCCTCAAAGTGACATCTTTGCTTTTCAGCATTTTAAAGAGGTCTTCTGCAGCAGATTTGCCCAATGCAATCCGTTGTTTCAGTCCTTGACTGCTGCTTCCATGGGTGTTGATTGTAGATCCAAGTAAAATTAAATCCTTGACAACTTCAGTATTTGCACTGTTTATCATGATGCTGCTTATTGGTCCAGGTAGGAAGATTTTTGTTCTCTTTATGTGGAAGTGTAATGCATACTGAAGGCTGTAGTCAGATCTTCATCAGTAAGTGCTTCAAGTCCTCTTCACTATCAGCAACAAAGCTGTATCATCTGCATATCGCAGGTTGTTAATTGGTCTTCCTTCAATTGTGATGCTGCGTGCTTCTTCATATAGTCCATCTTCTTGGAGTATTTGCTCAGCATACAGATTGAATAAGCATGGTGAAAGGATACAACCCTGTCACACACCTTTCCTGATTTTAAACCACGCAGTATCCCCTTGTTCTGTTCAAACAACTGCCTCTTGGTCTATGTACAGGTTCTTCAGGAGCACAATTAAGTGTTCTGGAATTCCCGTTCTTTGCAACGTTATCCATAATTTGTTATGATCCACAGTTGAATGCATATGGATTGTCAATAAAACGCAGGTAAATATTTTTCTTATAGTCTCTGTTTTCAGCCAAGATTCACCGGACATCAGCAATGATATCCCTCGTTCCAGGTCCTCTTTTGAATCCGGCTTGAATTTCTGGCAGTTCCCTGTAGATGTACTGCTACAAGTGCTTTCGAATGATCTTCACCATAATTTTACTTGTGTGTTATATTAATGATATTGTTCAATAATTTCTGCATCTGTTGGATCATCTTTCTTTGGAATGGGCACAAATATGGATCTCTTGCAGTCAGTTGGCCAGGTAGCTGTCTTTCAAATTTCTTGGCATAGATGAGAAAGCACTTCCAGCACTGCATCTGTTTGTTGAAATGTCTCACGTGGTATTCTGTCAATACCAGAAGCCTTGTTTTTCGCCATTGCCTTCAGTGCAGCTTGGGCTTCTTCCTTCAGTACTATCGCTTCTTGATCATATGGTACCTTCTGGAACGAATGAATGGCGATCAACTCTTTTTGGTACAGTGACTCTGTGTATTCCTTCCTACTTCTTTTGATGCTTCCTGCATCAAAATGATTAGGAGTATCATTTTGAGTGAGAACTTTTTTTCTTCTTTGTCTCTTTTCTGCTATAGCATTTGTAATTCCCATCTTTGGACCTCCTCAGGAATCTTCCATCATAGTGATGATTCAGTGTATCTGTCCCTGCAGGGATGATGTGTAACATAGATCCAATCATAGAGCGAGAGAAAAATGTTGCCTATTTCTAGCCTTAAAGTTATATATATTTCCTCCCAAAGTGTCTTCCCAAGCTTCTGTCAGTTTGTCATACTGTGGTGGCTTGTGTGTTGCTGTGATGCTGGAAGCTATCCCACTGGTATTCAAACAGCAGCATGGTCACCTGCTGGACAGGTTTCAGCAGAGCTTCCAGACTAAGACAGACTAGGAAGAAAGACCTGGAGGTCCACTTCTGAAAAAAATTAGCCATGAAAACCTTATGAATAGCAGTGGAACATTATCTGATATAGTGCTGAAAGATGAGCCCCTCAGGTTGGAAGGCACTCAAAATACGACTGGGGAAAAGTTGCCTCCGCAAGTAGAGGCAACCTTAATGACATGGACGGAGTCAAGCTTTGGGACCTTCATTTGCTGATGTGGTGTGACTCAAAATAAGAAGAAATAGCTGAAAACATCCATTAATAATATGAACATGGAATGCACAACATATGAATCTAAGAAAATTGGAAATTATCCAAAATGAAATGGAACCCATTAACGTCAACATCCTAGGCATTAGTGAGCTGAAATGGACTGGTATTGGCCATTTTGAATGGGACAATCATATGGTCTACTATGCCAGGGATGACAGATTGAAGAGGAACAGTATTGCATTCATTGTTAAAAAGAACATTTCAAGATCTATCCTATCTGTCAGTGATAGGATGATATCCATACATCTACAACGAAGACCAGTTAATTAAGACTATTATTAAAATTTATGTACTAACCACTAAGGCCAAAGATGAATAAATTAAAGATTTTTACCAACTTCTACAGTCTGAAATCGATCAAACGTGCAATCAATATGCATTGATAATTACTGGTGATTGGAATGTGAAAGTCGTAAACAAAGAAGAAGGATCAGTAGTTGGAAAATATGGCCTTGGTGACAGAAACAATGCCAGAAATCAAATGACAGAACTTTGTAATACCAACAACTTCTTCATTGCAAATACCTTTTTTCAACAACATAATCTGTGACTATACACGTGGACCACGCCAGATGGAATACACAGGAATCAGACTACATCTGTGGAAAGAGACGATGGAGAAGCTCAATATCATCACCATCAATTGCTTATATGCAAGTTCAAGTTGAAGCTGAAGAAAATTAGAACTAGTGCATGAGAGCCAAAGTACAAACCTGAGTATATCCCACCTGAATTTACAGACCATCTCAAGCATAGATTTGACGCATTCAACACTAACGACCAAAGACTAGATGAGCTGTGGAATGACATCAAGGACATCATATGTGAAGAAAGTAAGAGGTCTTTTAAAAAACAGGAAATAAAGAAAAGACCAAAACAGATGTCAGAAGAGACTCTGAAACTTGCTCTTGAACATAGAGTAGCTAAAGTGAATGGAAGAAATGATGAAGTAAAAGAGCTGAAAAGAAATTTTCAAAGGGCAGCTCAAGAAGACAAAGTAAAATATTATAATAACATGTGCAAAGTCCTGGAGTTAGAAAACCAAAAGGGAAGAACACACTTGGCATTTCTCAAGCTGAAAGAAAAAAATCAAGCCTTGAGTTGCAATATTGAAGGGCTCTATGGGCAAAATACCAAATGATGCAGGAAGCATCAAAAAAAGATGGAAGGAATACACAGAGTCACTGTACCAAAAGTAATTGGTCAACATTCAATCATTTCAGGAGGAGCATAAGATCAAGAACTGAAGGTACTGAAGGAAGAACTCCAAGCTGCATTGAAGTCACTGGAGAAAAACAAGGCTCCAGTATTTGACGGAATACCAGTTGAGATGTTTCAACAAATGGATGCAGTGCTGGAGGCACTCACTCGTCTATGCTAAGAAAATTGGAAGACAGGTACTTGGCCAACCGACTGGAAGAGATCCATATTTGTGCCCATTCCAAAGAAAGGTGATCAAATAGGATGCGGAAATTATCGAACAATATCATTAATATAACACACAAGTAAAATTATGGTGAAGATCATTCAACAGCACTGGTAGCAGTACAACTACAGGGAACTGCCAGAAATTCAAGCCAGATTCAGAAGAGGAAGTGGAAGGACGGATAACCTTGCAGATGTCAGATGTATCCTGGCTGAAAGCAGAGAATACCAGAAAGATGTTTACCTGTGTTTTATCGACTATGCAAAGGCATTCAACTGTGTGGATCATAACAAATTATGAATAACATTGCAAAGAATGGGAATCCCAGAACACTTATTTGTGCTCCTGAGGAACCTGTACATAGACAAAGAGGCAGTTGTTCGAACAGGACAATGGGATACTGCGTGGTTTAAAGTCATGAAAGGTTGGTGTCATAGTTGTATTCTTTCATCATACTTATTCAATCTGTATGCTGAGAAAATAATTCAGAAGCTGGACTACATGAAGAAGAACATGGCATCAGGATTGGAGGAAGACTCATTAACAACCTGTGTTATGCACATGACACAACCTTGCTTGCTGAAAGTGAAGAGGACTTGAAGCACTCACTGATGAAGATCAAAGACTACAACCTTCAGTATGGATACACCTCCACATAGAACAAAAATCCTCACAACTGAACCAATAAGCAGCATCATGATAAATGGAGAAAAGATTGAGGTTGTCAAGAATTTAATTTTACTTGCCACAATCAATGCCCATAGAAGCAGCAGTCAAGAAATCAAATGATGCATTGCATTGGGCAAATCTGCTGCAGAAGACCTCTTTAAAGTGTTAAAAAGCAAAGACGTTACTTTGAGGACTAAGGTGCACCTGACCCAAGCCATGGTGTTTTCAATGGCCCATATGCATGCAAAAGCTGAACAATGAATAAGGAAGACCAAAGAAGAATTGACGCCTTTGAGTTATGGTGTTAGTGAAGAATACTGAATGTACCATGGACTTCTGTAACAAGGAACAAATCTGTCTTGGAAGTAGTACAGCCAGAATGCTCCTTAGAAGCAAGGATGGCAAGACACACACTTTGGATATGTTATCAGGAGAGACCAGCTCCTGGAGAAGGACATCATGCTTGGTAAAGTAGAGGGTCAGCAAAAAACAGGGAAAACCCTCAGTGAGATGGATTGACACAGTGGCTGCAACAATGGGCTCAAGCATAACAACGATTATGAGGATGGCACAGGACCAGGCAGTGTTTTGTTCTGTTGTACATAGGGTTGCTGTGAGATGGAACCGACTCTACGGCACCTACAAACAATAACAACAAAGTTTAGAGCCACAACTTGTTACCTTACACTGTATGATAAGATATTTTAAATGTACAGATAATTTGAAAGAATTTTACAGTGAACATTCATGTACCCAACAGCAATATTCTGCAACAAGTATTTTACTAAACTCGCTTTATCACATATCTCTTTATCTGTCTATCCCTCTACCTCTCCATCAAGCCATCTTAATTGTTTTTTAATTTTTTTTTTGGCTTTTTAAAGTAAGTTGCACATATTGTTATACTTCTAAACACAACAGAATGCAAATCATAAGGTAGAGTTCAGTATTTGTTCATAGTTCTTTTAATTTTTTTAATTTAAGGTAAATTATTTACCTCAAATTAAAAACGATGTGCACAAATTGTAAGCATACAGTTTGATGAATATTGACAAATGCATATAACTGTGTAACTCAAACTCCTATCACAATACAGAACATTGCCATTACCCCAGAAAAATTTCTGCATGCCTCTTTCTAGTCAGTCCTCACCCCTACCTCTCAGAGGCAACAAATATTCTGACTTTTCCCATCATTAATTAGCCTTTCTCTGCCTGTTTTAGAATTTCCCATGAATGGGATCATACATTATGTACTCTTTTGTGTAAGACTTCTTTCACTCAGTATGTTTTGCCATTCATCCATGTTGCTCCATGTGCAAGTAGCTTACTATTTTCTAATGCTAAGTAGTAGTCCATTATATAAATATACCAAAGTTTATTTGTTCTCCTATTGATGGACACCTGAGCTGTGTTTCTAGTTTTTAGCTATTATGAATAAACCTCTATGAACATTCTTGTGCAAGGCTTTGTGTAAACATTCATGTTTGCACATTATCTTGGGTAAATACCTAGAAGTGGAGTTGTTGGTCATGGGGTAGGTATATTTTTAGTTTTATACAAAACTGCTTGATCTTTTCCACAAGCTACTTGTATAATTTTTCACTCAGCCAATGATGTCATCAGTCTTAATTTTGATCATTCTGGTGGATGTAGTGTTATCTCATTGTAATGTTAATTTTCATTTCCCAGATAACTAACAATTTTGAACTTTTTTTCATCTGCTTTTTGGACATTCTTTGGATAAATATAATTTGTTTATTATGTATTCTTTATTTAAAGAGTTGATTTTCTGATTTTCTAATACATTGCTAAACATATTTATGACTATGTTCTTAATGGATATTGGTCTTTCTTATTGCTTTTGTTAGGTTTTGGACTTAGGGTTGTTACAACAAACATTTTACTATACTTGTTTTATCACCTATCTCTTTATCTATCCCCAAGCATCATAATATAAGGTGGGAAGTTTTCCCTCCTCTAATTTCTGAGTTCATGCAGTGTGGGTGCTATTTATTCCGTAAAGATTTAAAGAATTCACCAGTGAAACACTCTGGGGCTGGAGCTGTCTTTGAGGGAAGGTTTTTGATAATGAATTTAAATTTTTAAATAACATATAGTGCTATTTAGATTTTTTGTTTCATCTAGTATTTATTTTGGTAAGTTTTATTATTAAAGAAATTTATCTACTTTATTCAGTTATAACATTTGTAGGCTTGAGGTTGTTATTAATATTATCTTATTATCCTTTTGGAGCCCTGGTGGTGCAGTGGTTAAGCCTTTGGCTGCTAACCAAAAAAGGTCAGCAGTTTGAATCCACCAGCCACTCCTTGGAAACCCTATGGGGCAGTTCTACTCTATCCTATAGGGTGGATATGAATTGGAATCGACTCGACAGCAATGGATTTATTATCCTTTTAATATTTAGATTATCCTTTTAATATTAAGAAAATAAGAGAGAGAAAACAAAGCACTCATATTAGGAATAAAAGAAGGGTTTCACTACAACAGTATTGCCAATTTTTTATTTCATTGATTTCTGCTCTTTATTATTTCGTTCCTTCAATACATTTGAGTTTACTTTGTCCTCTTTTCTATCTTCTTAAAGTGCAATTTACAGCCATTACTCTCTTCTTTTCTAATATAAGCAATTAAAGTTACACGTTTAAGCATCACTTTAGCTACACGCCACAAATTTTTGGCTATTGTGTTTTCATTTTTACTCAGTGCAAAATACTTTCTAATTTCCGTTGTTGTTTTCTCCTCTTGACCTCTGCATTATTTAGAAGTGTATTGTTCAATTTCCAAATATTTGCATTTTTATAGATATTTTTCTGTATTAGACTTTTAATTCATTTCCATGATGAACAGAGGATATACTCTGCATGATTACAATTCTATCATAGTCAGTGGGATTTGCTGATGGCTCACCACATGTTCTGTTTTGGTGAACATTCCATGTGCTCTTGAAAATATCTGCATTTTGCATGGTCAGGTGTACATTTCTCCAATTATCAAACAGATCTAGGAGGTGGATAGACTTGGCCAGATCTTATATAATTACTATGTTCTGTTTAGTTGTTCTTTCAATTTCTGAGAGAACGTTGTCATAATCGCCAAACATTTTTGTGGACTTGTCTATTTCTCCCTTTATTTCCATCAATTTTTGCTTCATGTGTTTTTGAAGCTTTGTTATTAGATACATACGTCTTTATCATTATACAGTAAAATCTGCGAAAGCTGGAAACTGTGTAAGGCAAAAACCTGTCAGAGAAAGAAAACTCATATTTTCCACTAAAACGAGCGATAGAAAAGCAGTAAGACTGTATCCTGTCAAAGGTGGAAAACTTGCGAGACCTGGAAAAACAAGACCGTCCTCCTGAGTTCCAGCTCTCACAGGGTTCACTGTATTTATGAACTGATTTGTTATCAATAGGAAATGTCCAACTTTATCTTTGTATTGAAGTCTATGTTCTCTGATATTAATATAACCACTTTAGCCTTCTTATATTCACTGTTTAGAGGTTACCTGCTTTTTAAAAACTGCTTTACACCAATTTTTGTCTTTACATGTAAAGTATTTGTCCATTATAGCCTATATCTGAGTCTTGTATTTTCATACATCTTGACAAACTCTGACTTTTGATTGGGTTATTTAAATCATTTACACTTAATGTAATTATTCATGTTTAAATTTATGCTTCCATGTAAACATTTGTTCTATATTCACTCCCTATGTAATTTCTTCCTCTTTTCCTTTCTTGTCTTCTTTTGGTTAACTGAATATTCGTTAGAATTCCACTTTAATTTGTCTTTTGGCTTTTTATTTTGGTCAATGTAACTGTAGCAAAACGTTTGCCATTTTCACACTTTTACAGTACAGATCAGTGATATGAATTATATTCATCACGTTGTTCAAGCAACACCATTATCCATTTCCAAATTTTTCCATCACTCTTAAAGAAACTCAGTGTCCCTGAAGTAATGAGTCCCCCTCCCCTCGTCCCTCCTGCCCACCCCTAGTACACCTAATAAACTTTTGTCTCTATACACTTGCCCAGTCTGTAGGTTGTCTCTTCACTTTATTTATAAAGTCCTTTGATGAACAAAAGTTTTTCATTTTGATGAAGTCTCGTTTGTCTATTTTGTCTTTTGTTGCTTGTGCTTTTGGTGTCATATCTAAGAATTATTGTTAAAAACTAGGTTCTGAAGCATTATCCCTATGTTTTCTTCTAAGAGTTTTATGGTTTTAGTTCCTACATTTTGGTCTTTTATCTGTTTTGAGTTACTTTTTATATATGGTAAAAGGTATAGTTCCAGGTTCATTTTTTTGCTTGTGGAAATCCAGTTGTCACAGCACCATTTATTAAAGAGACTATTCTTTCCTCCTTGGAAGTTTTAGCTAGAGCAATAGGCAAGAAACAGAAATAAAACATATCCAAATAGGGAAGGAAGAAGTAAAACTATCCCTTTTTGGAGACAATATAATCCTATACATAGACAATTCCAAAGAATCCACAAGAAAGCTACTAGAGCTAATAGATAAATTCAGCAAAGTGGCAGGATACAAGCTCAACACACTAAAATTGGTCAGGTTTTTATACATCGCCAATGAGCAATCTGCAAAGGAAATTAAGGAAGAAATTCCATTTACAGTAGAACCTAAAAGGATAAGATATTTAGCAATAAATTTCACCGAAGAAGTAAAAGACTTGTACACTGAAAACCATAAAAGTTTACTGAAAGAAATTAAAGAAGACCTAAATGAACGGACAAATAAGTTATAATAGCTGATTTGAAATCCTTGACTGCTAACTCCAACATATGTGTCATCTTGGGGTTGGTGGTGTCAATTTTCTTTACTCATGAGAATGTGGCACTTTTTCCCACCTATCTGTATGTGGAATACCTTTTGGACTTGATTCTGGACAGTGAGGATGATATGTTGGACATGCTCTATGTTTCTCTCAGAAGCATTGTTTTTTTTTTTTTTTTACATTTATTTATTTGTGTGTGTCTATTATAGGCAGTTAACTTGGTTTAGCTCCAGTTGCAAATGCTGTAGTGAGCAGAAACTCAAATTTTAATTTAATATATTGCCTTGGTTGTTATGCATGGAGTCTTCCCTGTACATGCATGCTTCATTGGTAAGTCAGTGACTTGGGGAGAGTTTATGCACAGAATTTGAGGTTCTCTCTCTTTGAGTTTTCCTTTTCAGAATATTTCCTCATCAGTTTCCAGTGGCCGTGGTTGCCCTAAACTCTGTTCTTAAGTTACTCCAACTTGTAACACTGCAGATTTAACCGTTCTGCCTACACCTACTATAGCCTTCCCTTAGAATAAAATCCTGCAATATGAGAAACTCACACAGTGCTGAACCCTTCTTCCAAGTAGCAACTCCCTTCCAGCTTCTGCTTGTTTTCTTCACTCTCCAGTGGCTTCAGATAGTTTTTCTTTGTTGTTGTTTTTTGTTTAAACTGGAGCTTATATTTATTATCTGTAGGAGGGTTAATCCAATAGGAGCTACTCAGTCATAACTGGAAGTGGAATCTCCCCAGAATATTTTGTAAATTATAGTCCAACAACAGTTTTAAGCCTCCTTTCTTAAAAAGGAAACCAGGCTAAAATTATCTATCTAGAAGAGAGTGTTTTAACTCCATTATCCCACAAGATGTGAACTCATAATCACCAGTTCTTGCCTCCAGAGTTGTAGACTAGCAGGTATATGGCTTAAAATTAGTATTTCTGTTTTGTCTTTGGTCCATGAAAAGATTTATCTTTATTTTGAGCAAGCTAGTTTTTCATTTTCTATTTTTATATTACCTACTATTTCTCTGTGTTTGCAATCTTGAGACTGCACCAGAATGTTATTTTTCTGTGCTATCTTGACTAGAATTGACACCCCTTCCTACAACAGGCATACCTCAGAGATATTGCAGGTTCTGTTCCAGACCACCACAATAAAGCAAGTCACATGATTGTTTTTGGTTTCCCAGTGCATATAAAAATTATGTTTACACTATATTGTAGTCTATTAAGTGTGAAATAGCATTACATCTAAAAAACAATGTACACACCTTAATTAAAAAACACTTTATTGCTAAAAAATGCTAACCATTATCTGAGCTTTCATTGAGTCATAATCTTTTTGCTGGTGGAGGGTCTTGCCTTGATGTTGATGGCTGCTGACTGATCAAGGTGGTGGTCGCTGAATGTTGGAGTGGCTGTGGCAATTTATTAAAATAAGACAACAATGAAGTTGCCACATTGATTGACTCTTCTTTTAATGAAAGATTTCTGTGTAGCCTGCGATGGTGTTTGATAGCATTTTACCCACAGTAGAACTTCTTTTAAAATTGAAGTCAGTGCTCTCAAACCCTGCTGCTGCTTTATTAACTGTTGTTGTTAGATACCGTCGAGTCAGTTCCAATTCATAGAAACCCTATGTACAGCGGAATGAAACGTTGTCTGGTCCTGCTCCAACCTCACAATCCTTGTTATGCATGAGCCCATTACGGCAGCCACTGTGTCAGTCCATCTCACTGAAGGTCTTCCTCTTATTCTCTGACCCTCTACTTTACCAAGCATGATGTCCTTATCCAGGAACTGGACCTTCCTGATAACATGTCCAAGGTACGTGAGATGAAGTTTCAACGTCTTTGCTTCTAAGGAGCATTCTGGCTATACTTCTTCCAAGACAGATTTGTTCTTTCTTCTGGCAGTCTATGGTACAGTCAATATTCTTCACCAATACCATAATTCAAAGGCATCAATTCTTCTGTCTTCCTTATTCATTGTTCAGCTTTTGCAGGAATATGAGGCTATTAAAAATATTATGGCATGGGTCAGGGGCACCTTAGTCCTCAAAGTGACATCTTTGCTTTTGAACACTTTAAAGAGGTCTTTTGCAGCAGATTTGCCCAATGCAACACATCATTTGATTTCCTGACCACTGTTCCCATGGGCATTGATTGTGGACCCAAGTAAAATTAAGTCCTTGACAACTTCTATATTTTCTCCGTTTATCATGATTGCTTATTGGTTCATTTGTGAGAATTTTTGTTCTCTTTATGTTGAGGTGCAATCCATACTGAAGACTGTAGTCTTTTATATTCATCAGTAAGTGCTTCAAGTCCTCTTCACTTTCAGCAAGCAAGGTTGTGTCTTCTGCATAACACAGGTTGATAATGAGTCTTCTTCCAATCCTGATGTCCCGTTCTTCTTCCTATAGACCAGCTTCTCGGATTATTTGCTCAGCACACAGGTTGAATAAGTACGGTGAAAGGATACAACCTTGACATACACCTTTCCTGACTTTAAACCATGCAGTATCCTCTTTTTCTGTTCCAAAGACTATGTAAACTTTCCTCAGGAGCACAATTAAGTGTTCTGGAATTCCCATTCTTTGCAATGTTATCCATAATTTGTCATAATCCACACAATTAATATGTTTGCACAGTCAATAAAACACAGGTAAACATCTTTCTGGTATTCTCTGCATTTAGCCAAGATCCATCTGACATCAGCAATGATATCCCTCCTTCCACATCCTCTTCTTAATCCAGCTTGAACTTCTGCAGTTCCCTGACAATGTACTGCTGCAACTGCTTTTGAGTGATCTACAGCAAAATTTTACTTAGATTTCAGAAGAGACTGAAGCTTGCTTTTGAACTTAGAGTAGGTAAAGCAAAAGGAAGAAATGATGAAGTAAAAGAGCTGAACAGAAGATTTCAAAGGGCGGCTCAGGAAGGCAAAGTAAAGTATTATAATGAAATGTGCAAAGTCTTGGAGTTAGAAAATACAAAAGGTAAGAACACGCTCAGCATTTCTCAAGCTGAAAGAAGTGAAGGAAAATTTCAAGCCTCGAGTTGCAATGTTGAAGGATTCTGTGGGGAAAATACTGAATGACACAGGAAGCATCAAAAGAAGATGGAATACACAAGGTCACTGTACCAAAAAGAATTGGTTGACGTTCAACCATTTCAGGAGAGAGCATTCGATGAAGAATCAGTGGTGCTGAAGGAAGAAGTCTAAGCTGCACTGATGGGAATGGTGAAAAACAAGGCTCCAGGAATTGACGGAATACCAGTTGAGATGTTTCAACAAAGGGATACAGCACTGGAGGTGCTCACTTGTTTATGTCAAGAAATTTGGAAGACAGCTTCCTGGCCAACTGACTGGAAGAGATCCATATTTGTGCCCATTCCAAAGAAAGGTGATCCAACAGAATGTGGAAATTATCGAACAATGTCCTTAATATAACACACAAGTAAAATTTCACTGAAGATCATTCAAAAGTGGTTGCAGCTGTACCTTGACAGGGAACTTTATCAAATAAGTTTATGTAATATTCTAAATCCTTTGTTGTCATTTCAACGATGTTCACAGCATCTTCACCAGGATTACATTTCATCTCAAGAAACCATTTTTTTTGCTCATTCCTAAGAAGCAACTCCTCATCTGTTAAAATTTTATCATGAGATTGCAACAATTCGGTCACATCTTCAGGTTTCATTTCTAATTCTAGTTCTCTTGCTATTTCCACCATATCTGTAGTTCCTTCCTCCACTGAAGTGTTGAACCCCTCAAAGTCATCCATGAGGGTTGGAATAAACTTCTACCAAACTCCTGTTAATGTTGATATTTTGACCTCCTCCCATGAATCAAGAATGTTTTTAATTGCATCTAGAATGGTGAATCATTTCCAGAAGGTTTTCAATTTACTTTGCCCAGATACATCAGAGGAATCACTATCCATGGCAGCTAAAACCTTACTAAATGTATTTTTTAAATAGTAAGACTTGAAAGTCAAAACTACTCTTTGATCCATGGGCTGCAGAATGGATGTTGTATTAACAGGCATGAAAACAACATTAATCTCCTTGTACATCTCCATCAGAGCGCTTGAGTGACCAGCTGCATTGTCAATGAGCAGTAATATTTTGAAAGGAATCTTTTTTTCTGAGCAGTAAGTCTAAACAGTGGGCTTAAAATATTCAGTAAACCATGTTGTAAACAGACGTGCTCCCATTCAGGCTTTGTTGTTCCATTTATAGAGCACAGGCAGACTAGATTTAGCATAATTCTTAAGGGCCCTAGGATTTTCAGAATGGTAAATGAGCATTGGCTTTAACTTAAAGTCACCAGCTGCATTAGCTCCTAACAAGAGAGTCAGCCTGTCCTTTGAAGCTTTGAAGCCAGGCATTGACTTCTCCTCTCTAGCTGTGGAAGTCCTAGATGGCATTTTCTTCCGACATAAGGCTGTTTTGTCTGCACTGAAAATCTGTTGTTTAGTGTAGCCCCTTCATCAATTATCTTAGCTAGATCTTCTGGATAACTTGCTGCAGATTCTACATCAGCACTTGCTGCTTCACCTTGCACTTTTATGTTCCAGAGACAGCTTCTTTCCTCAGACTTCATGAACCAACCTCTGCTAGCTTCAGACTTTTCTTCTGCAGCTTCCTCACCTCTCTCAGCCTACATAGAATTTAAGAGAGTTAGGACCTTGCTCTGAATTAGGCGTTGGCTTAAGGGAATGTTGCGGCTGGTTTGATCTTCTATCCAGACCACTAAAACTTTCTCCATAACATCAGTAAGGCTGTTTCACTTTCTTATCTTTCGTGTATTCACTGAAGCAGCACTTCTAATTTCCTTCAAGAACTTTCTCTTTGCATTCACAACCTGGCTAACTGGTGCAAGAGGTCTAGCTTCTGGCCTATCTTGGCTTTTGACATGCCTTCCTCACTAAGCTTAATCATTTCTAGCTTTTGATTTAAAGTGAGAGACGTGTGACTCTTCCTTTCACTTGAACACTTAGAGGCCACTGCAGGGTTATTAATTGGCCTAATTTCAGTATTGTTGTGTCTCAGCGAATAGGGAAGCCCAAGGAGAGGGAGAGAGATGGGGGAATGGCTGGTTGATGGAGCAGTCAAAACACACACAACACTTACCGATCAAGTTCGCCGTCTAATATGGGTATGGTTTGTGGTGCCCCAAAACAATTACAATAGGAACATCAAAGGTCACAGATCACTACAACAGATACAATAATAATGAAAAAGCTTGAAATATTGCAAAAATTACCAAAATGTGACACATAGACAAAAAGTGAGCACATGCTGTTGGAAAAACAGCACGGATAAGCTTGCTCCACGCAGGGTTGCCCAAAACCTTCAATTTGTAAAAAATGCAATATCTGTGAAGCGCAATAAAATGAAGTATGCCTGTACATTGTTAATTGTTGGTTTTGATGGCACCCTCCTTTTCCTTGGTTAGGAAAACAAGATGTCCATGTACTAGTTCACCACTCCTGGCTGATTTCTTAAACGTTTATGATATATTTTGAAGACTGATGATGCAAGTCATTTCACTTATATTTGAGATAGAAAATAAAAATGGCATTGTTTTTATTATCAGAAATGAATTATTGTTATGATAGCTGTATTATAATTATTATACATTTTATATATGATGATATTATCATTACTTATATATTTTATTATTAATGCAGGAATTTTATAAAATATTGTTTGTATAGTGCTGCAATTATTTGGATGTCACTAATGAAAAATCTAATTTAAAGGTTAAATAATTACTTTAATTTTAAAGCATAGTGTGAAGATAAAATTAGCTGCTCCTTTCCAATTATTCTTCTGAGATACAAGTGATTCTAAAAAAAATTCTGTTGACAAATTATCCAAGGAAACATTTCTGAAGACTATTGCCAATTAAATGTAAAGCATCTTACTAAATTTATTTTATTTCAAGATTGGAATAGTCTTTTTGAAAAAAGGGTGAGATGTTTATTATTTTTGGAAAATTCTAATGCCAAAATGCAGGCTGGTTATGTTGCAGAAACAGCATGCTCACTCCCTCATAAGAGGCTTGTGTGTACGAAATGACACCAGTAAGAAATGACACTATATATATGGAAAACTTAAGGAAAGCAGAAGGAAAATGTTAAGGCAATCCTCATAAATCTCAGTCTTAAAAAAAATTTCCAAAATTTTTAAAAGACAAAGTTGTTCTCAAAATCACATTGAAACTAATAAATGTTGAATGGTTTCTGCTCTTTCGTGTTACTTTAAAGAGTGGTAATTACGTATGTAACAACACACATTTCTTTACAAAAGGCCACTATTGCTACCTGGGTCTTACTATGTTTGTTCATATCTTCCTCTGCAGACAGAGGAATTTTGGTTAAACTTGGGATCCACAGAGTCTTTAATTCTATTTTTCCTTAATTTGGATAAAGCATTAGCTATATAAATGGATATATAATGAAAAACATTTTGAAAATACAAATATTATCAAATCCATTAAATTATAAATTATTTAAAATGTGGGTTGATTTGATAAAAAAAAAAATAACCACATGAATATATTTACCAACAAAAATCTCGGACAGTGGTTCCCAACTGTGGTTAATTTTGCCTCCAGGGGACATTTAGCAATGTCTGGAAACATTTGTGGTCGTCACTACTGGGAGGAGGTGAGTACTCCTGGCACCTAATGGGTAGAGGCCAGGGGTGCTGTTCAACATTTTACAATGCACAGGACAGTCCCCTATGATAAAGAATTATCTAGCCCAAAATGTTCATTCAGGTAGTCCCTGACTTATGATGTATTTGAGTTACTAGGAACCGCACTTATGACTGCCTTCTTTTTTTTTTGTCCATCTTATCGTTAGTAATAGGTACTACATACAGTGCTGCAGTGCATAATTTGCTGATGCTATCATTCTCAGATGTTCACTCACAGATGTTCAAAGATCAGATTTATAAAGATACTGATAATACAAGGCAATAATAACAAAAACTACAAAAAAAGAAGTATTCGACTTATGTCAGAACTGACTTATGACTGAGTTGTTGGAAAAGTTGGGGACTACCGGTAGTGTGTAGCTCAACATCAGCCACGATGATATGCTATATGCGCTAAAAAAGAGTGAGGGGCTTTGCCAAAGAAGGGCTGTGATTTGTTGTTTTTAAAAGAGCTTGGTTTCCTTTTTCTAAACATATGGAATTGTTTTAGTGAAGTATACAGATGGAAATGACTATGCATGTATTCTAATTTTTCTGTTAAATAATTTGCTTTTCCAGGAAAAGCAATTAAATATAGTCACTTCTCTATGACAACTTGCACGTCTTTGGGGCATAGCTAATCCTGAGGCCATCTCCAAATCTGAAATTTTAACCCCCAAAACATCCATTTATTCACCACAGAACAATTTATTTAAACACTAGCTCCATGATCTTGGGAAAATCAAGATCTGCTTTCTGGGTTTTGGTTTCATCATTTCTAAAATACAGAAAAGAAAGGAAACTAAAAATACTGGGATCTTATTCTATTACATTTTTTTTCACCTACCACACTCTAATTCCCACAGCAAATAATAGTGATTTTTAAGCAGATTTTATTACCTTGGGTATAAGCCCTAAGAAAGCTTGGGTTATCATCCTCTTTTTTTTATTTTGTCAACATTTATCATAGTGCTGGCACAAAATATGGTAAAGCCAAATAAACAACAACAAAATCACCTTAAAATGAGACTACCAGGATATTTGTATAATTATCAAAAGTTTTAACAGAACAAGAATAATTTTCTAGAACAATGGTAAGAATTTAGAGTATATATAATATATATATATTATCTTTCTATCTCTATATTACAGCAAACATTTAATTTCAAGATAGCAGTGAGAACGTAAAGAGAAATGAAATGAAAAGTGGACCTTCCATCATAGTCAGCAAAGTTTTGATTTAGGAGTAGGCAAAGCATGACATAGTGGAGCTAGCCTGGATTGATCTACACACTGTTACAAATATTTTGCTTCATTTCAATGATCTACTTCCTTGGACCTGTGTTTCTAATATTAATATTGGTTCCTATTCTTCACTCAGTGCTTTTTCAATCCTGGACAAGTCTGTTCTACTTAAGTCTCATGGCCATTCAGTCCTTCTAACACTATTCCCTTGATTTCTTCAGACCTAACCCATTCTGGGCCTTTTCACCCTCACCATTAATTAGGCTGTCCCAACCTATTGCCCTCAAGTCAATTCCAACTCATAGTGACTCTACAGGACAGAGTAGAACTGCCCCATAGGGTTTCCAAGGAGCGGCTGGTGGATTCGAACTACCAACATTTTGCTTAGCGACCGAACACTTAACCACTGCACCACCAGGGCTCTGATAGTCTGTCCAGAGCTACATAATAAATTCAGCTATCTGCAGGCACCTTAAATGTAGCATATAAGAACACTGAGCAAATCTTTCCCCAATCATTTTTGTTTTCCTTGTAGATTATTTTGGGAGCCCTGGTGATGCAGTGGTTAAGCACCCAGCTGCTATCCGAAAGGTTGGCAGTTCAAACCCACTAGCCGCTCTGCAGGAGAAAGATGCGGCAGTCTGCTTCCTTAAGACTTACAGCCTTGGAAACCCTATGGACAGTTCTACTCTGTCTTATAGGGTAGCTATGACTCAGAATTCAACTCAAAAGCCATGGATTTTTTTTTTTTGTTAGATTATTTTACATTTTATTTGGCTATGCCACCATCCACCCAGTCATTCTACCCAGATACCTAAGGCTTATCTTTCAGTCTCTTTTTCTCTCAACACTGAAATTCAATTTGTTACTATGTTCGGTCAGTTTATCCCTCCAAATATTTTTATAAGCTGCCTTATGTTCATTCTTATAACAACTTCCTTATTTTTAATCTAATACCTCACTATTACGGTAACTTCCTAAGTACGTATGCTTGGTGAGTGACCAGTCAATAACCAATGAAGGAAGGAAAGAAAAAAAGAAAGGAGGCAAACAGGAAGTAAGGAAGAAATTATTTTGTAGGCTATTTTTGACATTTGAATCTAATCTCCTTTCCCTCATTTCTAATGCCTCTTTACATTCTTATATTCTAGCATTTGGGAGAGGATGGAAAAAACTATGACAATAGATTGATACTTTGCTTTTTGTCCTACAAATATCTCATACTTAGATATGACAGAAATCTTTATCCATCAAACCAGATGGTTTGATACAAGCCTTGTACATGGCAGTTCTCTCTTCAGTGCTAATAATTTGTATTCAAAATGCTCATTCCTAAGATCAGGCCTTTCCCAACTACTACTTTGCTCTGGACCCTGGATTGAAAAGCCCTAACACTTTTCACAGCAGGTAGATTTGCTTTTGAAATTTATCGTCCAGCTATATTCCACTTTAACTTGCAAATTAGACACTGTGCTTGCAAAAAGAGATTTTCTAGTCCGCACAGCTCTGCAGCCAGGTCGTCTTTTGTTCAGAAGGTAATGCAGCGGTCCCCTGTGGCCAGAGAGAGGGAAAGCTTAACACTCAGGGCCTCTGTTTCATGTCCCAAGCCTCCACTGATACAAAATATGCAGTCTCACAGCTTCTTTACTGCTAACCATAGCCTTCATTATGCATTTTATTATCTTCATAGACGAGTATAAATATAAATAAAGCTGTAGATAAAAAGAATGTAAAACAGCATCACGGAGATAATTTAAATGGGAAAAATTGAGATAAAGAATTCTGAGGGGAAATGAGACATAAATGTCATTTCTGTATTTTGAAGAGTCCAATTATACATTATGTTTTTATACTTGATATAACATAAAATTACAAACCTGCTTTAAATCCACAAAAAACAATAAAATTTAACATCAAGATTGACAGTCTGTGATCTAGTACATTGGTCCATACTCAAGATTGCTTAAGAACTGACCAAACAAAATGTATTCCTACCAACCATCAAAATTTCTGGTCTCCAGCCACCAGTCTGGAGGTTCCAGCTTCCAGAAATTATTTATTTGAGAAACACAAGAAATCAAGCTTCACGAACTGAAGAAATTCTATTCTTTCTTCTTCTCTGGGCTTCTGTTGTATGTTCTCTATAAAACTTCTTATTCAAGCAAGCTCTTATTTATCAAGATATCAAAGGATTATAATTCTGATAATTAAAAATTTGCAAATTATTCCAACCTTTTCCACTTCCTAAATTTTATAGCAACCTTTAGAAAGGAATTCCTTAAATGTGTTTATTTTCGGTTTTGACTAGTTAATAGTTCCACAGTGAAGGTAAAAGGATCAATGAAATCACCTCAAGATAAGCAGTCAGACAAGACTGAATCAGACAATCACCAGTCTACTATGCCAGGAATGATACCTTGAAGAGGAATGGCATCACGTTCATCATCAAAAAGAACGTTTCGAGATCTATCCTGAAGTACAACGCTGTCAGTGATAGGATAATATCCACAGGCCTACAAGGACGTCCAGTTAATATGACTATTACTCAACTTTGAGAGACAGAGGGGCAGGGGTAGGGGTCTGCGGACCACTCTTTCAGGGGACATCTAGGTCAACTGGCATAACAAAGCTTATTAAGAAAATGTCCCACATCCTACTTTGGTGAGTGGCGTCTGGGGTCTTAAAAGCTTGCAAGCGGCCATTTAAGATGCATCAATTGGTCCCAACCACCTGGAATAAAGAAGAATGAAGAACACCAAAGGCACAAGGAAAGTATTAGCCCAAGACACAGAAAGGGCCACAAAAACCAGAGACTTCATCAGCCTGAGACCAGAAGAACTAGATGGTACCTGGCTACCACCAATGACCACCCAGACAGGGAACACAACAGAGAGTCCCTAATGGAGCAGCAGAAAGATGGGTTGCAGAACTCAAATTCTAGTAAGAAGATCAGACTTAATGGTCTGACTGAGACTGGAGGTACCCTGGAAGCATGGCCCCTGGATTCTCTATCAGCCCAGAACTAAAACAATTTCTGAGGCCAACTCTTCAGACAAGGATTGGACTGGACTGTGGGACATAAAGTGATACTCGTGAGGAGTGTGCCTCATAGCTCAAGTAGATACAAGAGACAAAGGGGCAGCTTCTGTCCAAAGGTGAGATGGGAAGGCAGAGAGGGTTGGGAGCTGGTTGAATGGACATGGGAAGTTGGAGACGGAAAGGAGGAGGGTGCTGTCGCAGAATGGGGTGAGCAATTAGGGTCACATAACAATGTATGTATAAAATTTTGTATGGGAGACTAATTGAAATGTAAACTTCATTTAAACTACAACAATAAAGAAAAGAAAGGAAAAAAATATGACTATTATTCAAATTTGCACACCAACCACTAAGGCCAAAGATGAAGAAATTGTAGATTTTTACCAACTTCTGCAGTCTGAAATTGATCAAATATGCAAGCAAGATGCATTAATAATTACTAGAGATTGGAATGTGAAAGTTGGAAACAAAGAAGAAGGATCACTAGTTGGAAAATATGGCCTTGGTGATAGAAATGATGCCAGAGATCGCATAATAGAATTTTGCAAGACCAACGACTTCTTCATTGCAAATACCTTTTTCCAACAACGTAAATGGTGACTGTGCGCATGGACCTCATCAGATGGAATACATAGGAATCAAACAGACTAAATCTGTGGACAAAGACGATGGAAAAGATCAATGTCATCAGTCAGAACAAGGCCAGGGGCTGACTGTGGAAAAGACCATCAATTGCTCATACGCAAGTTCAAGTGGAAGTGGAAGAAAATTAGAACAAGTCCACAAGAGCAAAAGTACGACCTTGAGTATATCCCACCCGAATTTAGAGACAGTCTCAAGAACAGATTTGATGCATTTAACACTAAAGACCAAAGACTAGACAAGTTGTGGAATGACATCAAGGACATCATACACGAAGAAAGCCAAAAGTCATTAGAAAGAAAAGACCAAAGTGGATGTCAGAAGAGACCCTGAAACTTGCTCTTGAACATAGAGTAGCTAAAGCAAAAGGAAGAAATAATGAAGTAAAAGAGCTGAACAGAAGATTTCAAAGGGCTGCTTGAGAAGACAAAGTAAAGTATTAAAATGAAATGTGCAAAGACCTGGAAACAGAAAACCAGAAGGGAAACACACCCTTGATATTTCTCAGGCTGAAAGAACTGAAGAAAAATTTCAAGCCTCAAGTTGCAATACTGAAGCATTCTACAAGGAAAATATTAAACGATGCAGGAAGTATGAAAAGAAGATGGAAGGAATACACAGAGTCACTGTACCAAAAAGAACTGGTTGACTTTCAACCATTTCAAGACGTGGCATATGATCAAGAACCAATGGTACTGAAGGAGAGGTCCAAGCTGCACTGAAGGCATTGGTGAAAAACAAGGCTCCAGGAATTGATGAAATATGAATTGAGATGTTTCAACAAATGGATGCAGCACTGGAGGTGCTCACTAGTCTATGTCAAGAAATTTGAAGACAGCACCTGACCAGCTGGCTGAAAGAGATACATATTTGTGCCCATTCCAAAGAAAGATGAGCCAACAGAATGTGGAAGTTATCGAACAATATCATTAATATCACACATAAGTAAAATTTTGTTGAAGATCATTCAAAAGTGGTTGCAGCAGTACATCGACAGGGAACTGCCAGAAATTCAGGCTAGATTCAAAAGAGGACGTGGAACTAGGGATATCATTGCTGATGTCAGATGTATCTTGGCTGAAAGCATAGAACACCAGAAAGATGTTTATCTGTGTTTTATTGACTATACAAAAGCATTCGACTGTGTGGATCATGACAAACTATAAATAACACTGCAAAGAATTCGAATACCAGAACACTTAACTGTGTTCATGCAGAACCTGTACGTAGACCAAGAGGCAGTCATTCCAACAGAACAAGTTGATACTGCATGGTTTAAAATCAGGAAAGTTGTGTGTCTGGTTTGTATGCTTTCACCATGTTTATTCATTCTGTATTCTGAGCAAATAATCCAAGAAGCTGGACTATATGAAAGAAGAATACGGCATCAGGATTGGAGGAAGACTTGTTAACAACCTGTGATGTGCAGGTGACACAACCTTGCTTGCTGAAAGGGAAGAGGGCTTGAAGCACTTACTAATGAAGATCAAAGACTACAGCCTTCTGTATGGATTGCAGAACATACAGAAAACAAAACTCCTCATAACTGAACTAATAAGCAACATCATGATAAATGGAGAAAATATTGGAGTTGTCAAGGATTTCATTTTGCTTAGATCCACAATCAATGCCTATGGATCTGCAGTCAAGAAATGAAACGAAGTATTGCATTGGTCAAATCTGCTGTAAAAAATCTTTTTAAAGTGCTTAAAAGCAAAGATGTCACTTTGAGGACTAAGGTGTGCCTGACCCAAGCCATGGTATTTTCAATTGCCTCATATGCATGCAAAAGCTGGACAATGAATAAGGAAGACTGAAGAAGAATTGATGCCTTTGAATTATGGTGTTGGCAAAGATGATTGAATATACCATGGTCTGCCAGGAGAATGAATAAATCTGTCTAGGAAGAAGTACAGCCAGAATGCTCCTTTTAAGCAAGATGGCGAGACTTCATCTCACATACTTTGGACATGTTATCAGGAGGGACAAATCCCTGGAGAAGGACAACATGCTTGGTAAAGAGATGATCAGCAAGAGAGAGGAAAACCCTAAATGAGATGGACTGACACAGTGGCTGCGATAATGGGCTCAAACATAGCAATGACTGTGAGGATGGTGCAGGACCAGGTAGTGTTTCGTTCTGTTGTACATAGGGTCGCTATGAGTTGGAACCTTATCGACACCACCTAACAACAACAACATCAAAGGATACATTTCCTTTCTCCCTAACCTTAACAAAGTCCGCCAATCCTCTAGAAATTCAGTTTGAATCTCGACACTCTGAATGAAATAAAATAGTCTCCTCATAATTAAAGCCTGCATTTCTCTACCATTTTCCATCCACTCACCTATCCACCCACCTATCTATTAATTTAAGACATGACTATATATTCAGCCCCTGCTGTATATCAGGCAACGTGCTAGAGTTAGAAAACTTGTTTCTGCAAAAGGCAAGACAGTAAATATTTTCGGCTTTGCAGGCCATATGATCTCTGTCATAGCTATTTAACTCTGCTATTGTAGTATAAAAGCAGTCACAGACAATGTGCAAATGATTGGCTGTGGCTGAGTTCTGATAAAACTTTGCTTACAAAAACAGGTGGTGGGCAGATTTGGCCCATGGGAGACAGTTTGCCAAGCTCTGGACTATATGTTAGAAATTTAATGGCATGTTGTAAGCAGATATAATCATTGAAATGTAAGTGATAATAGGAAGATTTAAGAAGATAAGAAAAAGGAAAGCGTTTGGAAGTTGGTTGAAAGCCCTAACAGTCTGGATATAGGGCAGTTACTGTAGTATATTTTTGTTTTAGTTAGAATCACAAAGGACAAGAGAGAAAGTGAGAAAATTGGAATTGGTTAATATAAAAATATTGTGGTTTTCTCCAAAAATGAAGCTAACATATTCTACACTTTATTTATTAAGCACAGAACATTAAATATTTTTGTTTTAGAAAAATTATCCCCAACATATGCCATGATATCTGAAATATTACTTATGAAAAATAGGACTTTTCAGAAAGAATATACATAAAATTGGAAATGTAATTGACCATTTAAAATAGTTTGGGGGCACTATTTTCTGCATGAGAAATAGCGTGTTCTTAAGTCACTTTTCATACAAGGCATATCAGAAATAAATTTTCTGGCAAAAGACTTCTGATTGTGTATCAGAAAGTTAATACATAAAATTTAATTTAAAATGCTCTTATTAAAACATTTAGGTAACTCCAAAATATTTTCAGACAAATGATACAGGATTGTTAGTTTTGATGCATATTTGAGCATTATGATAATGTAATATGCCCATTGGGAAGGCAAAAGATAAAATATCATTTCTTCTTCATATTTGTTATTTAACCATTATTATAAACAAATGTTGGTTGGCCTGTGAACCATTTAAAAATGTGATATTATGAAACATAACATAGTTTAGAAGTTCCAAAGAACAGCTCCCGTGAGGGTGAGAGTACATTTGCAACAGTGAAATAAAGGTTACTAAATACCTGAAAAATCTCAGTTAGGAAAATTATACAATTATAACTAAAATTTGGGGTTAGGTTTTAAGGATAACGTTCAAACTGTCACTTTTCAATTCTCTTGGTTTCTGTCAATATTTGCTAGCTACCCTTCTTAGGGTAATATTTAAAAAAAAGTTGCCATCGAGTCGATTCCAACTCATAATAACCCTATAGGACAGAATAGAACTGTCCCATAGGGTTTCCAAGGAGCGGCTGGCGGATTCGAACTGTCAACCTTTTGGTTAGCAGCTGTAGCTCTTAACCACTGCGCCTTTAGTCAACAAATAATTTTCTTTTCCTTTATTAAATACTATATGCAAAAGTGTCTAAGTTATACTGCTGTTGTTGTCCGGTGCCGTCAAGTCAGTTCCGATTCATAGTGACCTGATGTCTGACAGAAGGAAACACCGCCCGGTCCTGCACCATTCTCACAGTCGTTGCTATGTTTGAGCCCATTGTTGCAGCCACTGTGTCAATTCATCTCACTGAGGATTTCTTTTCTCATCTCTTATTGGATGACCCTCTACTTTAACAAGCATGATATACTTCGCCAGGTACTGGTCCCCCCGATAAGATGTTTGAGGTATATGAGACGAGGTCTCGCCATACTCACTTCAAAGGACCCTCTTGGCTGTACTTCCAAGACAGAATTCTGCATTCTTCTGACAGTCCATGGTACATTCAATATTCTTCGCCAACACCGTAATTCAAAGGCATCAGTTCTTCTTCACTCTTTCTTATTCATTGTCAAGCTTTCCAATACATATGAGGTGACTTAAAAATACCATAGCTTGGGTCAGGCGTACCTTAGTCCTCAAAGTGACATCTTTGCTTTTTGACACTTTAAAGAGGTCTTTTGCAGAAGATTTGTCCAATACAATACGTCATTTGATTTCTTGACTGCTACTTCCATGGGCGTTGTTTGTGGATGTAAGTAAAATGAAATCTTTGACATCTTCAATATTTTCTCTGTTTATCATGATGGTGCTTATTGGTCCAGTTGTGAGGATTTTTGTTTTCTTCATGTTGAGGTGTAATCCATAAAGAAGGCTGTAATCTTTGACCTTCATCAATAAGTACTTCAAGTCCCCTTCTTTTTCTGCAAGCAAGGTTGTGTTATCTGCATATTGAAGGAAAGGTTGTTAATGAGTCTTCTTCCAATCTTGATGCCATATTCTTCTTCATATAGTCCAGCTTCTTGAATTATTTGCTGTGCCTACAGACTGAATAAGTATGATGAAAGGATACAACTCTGACGTACAACTTTCCTGATTTTAAACCACGCAGTATCTCCTTGTTCTGTTTGAATGACTGCCTCTTGGTCTAGATACAGGTCCCGCGTGAGAACAATTAAGTGTTCCAGAATCCCAATTCTTCACAACGTTATCCATAATTTGTTACAATCCACACAGTCAAATGCCTTGCATGGTCAATAAAACACAGGTAAACATCTTTCTGGTATCCTCTGCTTTCAGCCAAGATCCATCTGACTTCATCAATGATATCCTTTGTTCCACGTCCTCTTCTGAAAATGGCTTGAATTTCTGGAAGTTCCCTGCGGATATACTGCTGCAACCATTTTTGAATTACTTTCAGTAAAATTTTACTTGTGCATGATATTAATGATATTGTTTGATAACTTCCAAATTCTGTTGGATCACCTTTCTTTGGAATGGGCACAAATACGAATCTCTTCCAGTCTGTTGGCCAGGTAGCTGTCTTCCAAATTTCGTGGCATAGATGAGCAAGCACTTCCAGTGCTGCACCCATTTGTTGAAACATCTCAACTGGTATTCCGTCAATTCCTGAAGCCTTGTTTTTCACCAATGCCTTCAGTGCAGCTTGGGCTTCTTCCTTCAATACAATCAGTTTTTGATCATATGCTACCCCGTGAAATGGCTGAACATCCACCAGTTCTTTTTGGTACAATGACTGTGTATTCCTTCCATCTTCTTTTGATGCTTCCTGCATTGGTCAATATTTTGCCCATAAAATCCTTCAGTATTGCAACTTGAGGCTTGAATTTTTCTTCAGTTCTTTCAGCTTGAGAAATGCTGAGTGTGTTCTTCCTTTTTGGTTTTCTAACTCCAGGTTATTGCACATTTCATTTTAATACTTTACTTCGTCTTTTTGAGCCACCCTTTGAAATCTTCTGTTCAGCTCATTTATTTCTTCATTTCTTCCATTTGCTTTGGCTACTCTATGTTTTAGAGGAAGTTTCAGAGTCTCTTCTGAACTTCATTTTTGGTCTTTTCTTTCTTTCTTGTCTTTTTGATGATCTTTGGCCTTTCTTCATGTATTATGTCATTGATGTTACCACACAACTCATATGGTCTTCTGTCATTAGTGTTCAGTGTGTCAAATCTGTTCTCGAAATGGTCTCTAAATTCAGGTGGGATTTGCTTAAGGTTGTAATTTGGCTCTTGTGGACTTCTTTTAATTTTTTTCAGCTTCATCTTGAACTTGCATGTGAGCAACTGATGGTCTATTCCCTAATCAGCTCCTGGCCTTGTTCTGACTGATGATACTGAGTTTCTCCGTTGTCTCTTTCCACTGATGTAGTTGATTTGACTCTTGTGTATTCCATCTGGTGAGGTCCACATATATAGTTGTCCTTTACGTTGTTGAAAAAAAGGTATTTCTGACTAAGAAGTCCTTGTCTTGAAAAATTGTATCATGTGATCTCTGGCTTCATTTCTATCACCAAGGCCGTATTTTCCAACTACAAATCCTTCTTCTTTGTTTCTAGCTTTCACATTCCAATCACCAATAATTATCAATGCATCTTAATTGCATGTTTGATCGATTTCAGACTGCATAAGTTGGTAAAAATCTTCAATTTCTTCATCTTTGGCCTTAGTGGTTGGTGCATAAATTTGAATAATAGTCGTATTAACTGGTCTTCCTTGTAAGTGTATGGAAATTAACCTATCACTGACAGCATTGTACTTCAGGATAGTTCTTGAAATGCTGTTTTTGACAATGAATGTGATGCTATTCCTCTTCATTTTGTCATCCCTGGCAGAGCAGACCATATGACTGTCTCATTCAAAATGGCCAATACAAGTCCATTTCAGCTCACTAGGATATTGACGTTAATGTGTTCCATTTCATTTCCGATAATTTCCAATTTTCCTAGACTCATACTTCATACATTCTATGTTCCTGTTATTAATGGATGTTTGCAGCTGTTTCTTCTCATTTTGAGTTGAGTGGTGAGTCTAAGATATACTAGGCAAAAAGCACATTTTAGTTGCATTTGAATAAGATAATCTCATTCCTTTTTAATGTCCTTTGTTTTCCATTATTACATTATTATCTTTTTACATGTAGAAGTTGTTTGTGCCCATCATCGATAGAAATGCACACCAACTCTATTGGCTACATGATGAGGTACATTTAGATTATGCCATTTTCATCTATAAAATATTTTATTTTGAAGTATGTGAGGGTATTGGGTTTCTGTTCATCTTGGAATTTAATGACTTATATGTTACGATATACAACATATGGTGTAAAGTGCTTACTCACAACTTATAAAATGTTCCATTATGCTGTGTATTGTTCTGAATATGCAATATTATTTTAAAGGAAGAAAGCGTCTATTTTAGAAAACTTCCTTAAGAAACATGATAAGGAGTAAAAGCAATTCACCTGTCAGTTTCTTAAAAGGAGAGAGTTTATGACACAGTGTCAATAGGTGCAAAACTATTATTTAGCATTTACTCTTGGCCAGGCACTAGGCTAGAGGCTAGAGACACAGCAATGGAGAAGACATCCATGAGTATCCCTGCTCTTGTGGAGCTCACAGGCTAATAGAGGTAAATATTAAGTAATTACACAAATAATTAAATAGTTACAATGGTGATCATACTTTAAAATTCAGAGTGCTATGAGAAAATGAAACTGGGAGATTTGCCTTACTCTAGAGATAAAGAGAAGTTAGAACTTTTGCCACTGGGATTAGTATAGCACTAGAGTCACAGGAGATTAAAATGAAAATATTGTCCAGAGGCAAGGAGATCCTGCATGCCTGCCCCATGCCAATTCTCACTGACATGACCAAACTGTTTAAGAACTCATTTCTCCCACTCTGTGAGCTCTTGGAAATGGAGACTGTCTTCAAATTTGATTCACTATACCACAGCTATGCACTCAGACAGTTTTAGAGAATCTGGAAATAAATGAATCTTCTTGTCCTAATTCTGTTGAGTTGGTAATTAGGTGCAATTGCTATTACTACTTTCTACTCTTTCTTATTTCTATTAATCACTATCGGGCTTCTTGAAGTTGCTAACTTAAAAAAATTAAATGGCACTATTCTAAGCCTCAGTTAGGGTGATAAAATATGTAATTAAGTTATGTAGGGTGAGACATGATCCTGCTCAATAGGATATTCCTTTTCTGACTGATATTCAAATCAGAATTTATTATTCCTGCAAATTAGATTTACAATGTCATAGCTCATTGTGCACAGAGAATGCTGTTCCTCCCTAATGTTACATGGAATAAGATTTGTTATTGCAGTTATACTAAAGACCATAATGAAGGTTAAATTAAATGTATTGGAGGGATGCAAATATTTTTTGTTTTGTTTTTTTATAGAGAGAAATTACACAGACTTTACGATTAACGTCTGTTCTTGGAAAGCACAGCAAGGTTTACACAATGGGAGCTTTGAAGCAGAATGATATATCCAGTGCAGATTGCATGATATGTACCCAAAGCAGCTTTTGACATGTAGAAGAGGAGATCAGCTTTTGCTTAACTATTATCCCATTTCATTGATTGAGAAGGAAGTAGAAGTTAATGTTCAAAACCCATTATAAATCCTTTATAGACTATTGAACATATGCATTCATATTAAATTGTATAGTTTAAATTTTAGAGTGTGGCCTCAGTCATTCTCAAGAGATTTTAATTTTATTTTTGGTTATCTTATTGAATGTCTTAACCCCTCTAGATATTGTTGTAGGTGTATTATTGATGATTAAAAGTTAAAATATAAACTTCAGAATAGATGATATCCCATACCCACATATTTGAGAATTCTGCTTTAACGATGTTTATTTGTCACTGAGTCTACTGTACACTTTACTTTCATTGTGGTTCATACGTGGAGTCTTTAGATTAGCATGGTGCAATTGCAATAGTGAAAATATTCCAATATGGTAACCTCTAGATACATGTGGCTATTAAGCACTCGGAAACTGGTTAGTGCTACCAAGGAACTGAATTTTAAATTTTATTCAATGTTAATTGTAATTTAAATGTAAATAACCTCATGTGGCTAGTGGCTACTGCATCAGACAGTGCAGCTCTAGATTATATCAATCATAAATCTATCCCATTGTCAATGGGTTAGAGTTGGCTTGGAAGGTAATAATGCAAAAATTTTTACAAGATTTTCATGGTAGAAAACGGGATCTAAGCCTAGGTCAGAGATTCTTAACTTTAGTACTATTGACATTTGGGTCAAATAATTATTTGTTGTATGTGTATGTATGCAGAGGGGTGTCCTGTGCACTGCAGAATGTTTAGCAGCATCCCTGGCTTCCACCCACTAGATGATAGAAGCAACTTCACCTTAGTTAAATAACCAAAAAGGTCTCCAAACATTGCCCAATGCCTCCTGGGACTTTAGGAAACATCCACGTGACCATTACTTTTAAGTCTGATTATTCCTGGTGGAGTTCTGGTCACTTTTCCAAGCAATCTGTCTCCAAGACTAACTGGCTAAATGAAGGAGGCTCATTGACATGTTCCCTGGGCTGGATGTCTGAATACATGACTGTGTAGTCAGGAGTGGAGGGAAAATAGTACAAGGAATAAAGGAAGAGAACTAACTCCATTATAGATACAGGAAAAGACTAATTTTTTTTAATTACATACTTTGAGTTCTCACATCTTTGGTACCTCGCAAAAATGACCTAATGTGTTTGATTATTTAGAATGACCACCCATTTGAAGAGTTTCTAACTTCATATTATTTTGGCATATTTAATTTAACAAACGTTTAAATAGCCTTCTTAAATCTCACCCCTCTGCCCTAAATCTGTCCAGGATTAGAGTTGTATTTACAACCTCAGATGAAAGCGAATTAACTCAGTAGAGGTAAAGCAGGAATGGGTATGGAAGTAGCTAGAGAGGGAGGTTATCATCAATGGGTGTGGTTCTAGACACAGCAATTCTGTAATCAACAGTAGTATACAAACACTCTTAGAAAAAAAAAGTCTCTGGACCCAGAAGATGTGGGCTCTAGTCTCTGGATTGGCATACTCAAGCTATGTGACCTTCAGCAATTATACTTCCTCCTGCAGCCTAAATCTTCTCATTTAATTGTAAAAAGGCATATCCAATCCAGGTCCTTCATCTTTGATTTACCACTGAGAATAAAATGAAGTGCTATAAATGTTTACAGCAGAATTGCAAACACAAGTAGATAATTATCTCTTCACAAGCTTGTGGATGTAGTCTGGGCTTCCAAGACATAGTTATGGTCATAATGAAGACCTACAACAATATAATAACTACCTGTGCTTTTCCAGAGTACATATTCATTTTCAGTAAAATATTTATGAGATATTTGAAAATTTCTATCTCAGTCCACCAAATCAGAATTGATCACACAGACTATCATTAATCATTCTGCTAGTGTCTTCTTTATTTTTTTAGCTGAAATGTAAAGTATCTTCAGTAGTTTTTTTAAAAAAAAAAAATTTGCAGCTTTTTCAAATAAATCAATAGGTATTTAGTAATGACTAATAGCAAATATTTCATTGCACTTATTCCAGTTGAGTCTACCAGGATGCCTCTACGGTTTTTTGGGGCTCATCTTAGATGTAGAACCATCACATGATAATAAAGAGAATATAATTCAACTCATCATTTATCAAATAAATTGTATTGCAAGTGATTATTGAGAAAATAGTACAAACCATGCCACAGTTATATTCAAAAGACATTTATTTTCTCAGATACATTTATAAGTATGTTTTATATTTAAAATTAGTCCTCCCTCCACATCTAGAAAAGAAACATGAGGTAGGTAAATATCCATAACTTAAGCTAAAAGAGGCTTTGACTGTATGGAAAGTTGACTAATACCATTTTGAAAATTCTAATGCTTTTTTAAAAAAGACTTCAGTTTTTTGAAGGGGGTAGGGATTGTGAAAAATGTGATGAGTTTAAATAAAATAAAGAATTCAAGTTTTGGTGGAGTAGTCCAGGAATTATACTTTATAGATTAAATTGTTACAGTGGTAAACATGATATTTGAAATAAAATAAATGTCTTGAATCTTTAAAAGGTAGGATAATTTTAGGAATATTTGCAAAAATAAGTTTATATACCTGCCATTTAAAAAATAGCACTAAAAACACCCTGCTTCCACATCACTAGGTAATAGAACAAATCAGAGATGGAATCAAAAACTTCCTAGAATCAAACAAGAATGAAAACACATCATAACAAAACCTTTGAAACACAGCAAAGGTAGTCCTCAGAGGACAATTTATAGCAATAGATGCACACATCAAAAAAGAAGAAAGGGACAAAATCAAAACATTAACTACAGAAATCGAAAAAATAGAAAGACAACAGCAAAAAAAAAAAAAAAAAAAAAAAAAAAGCCCACAGCCACTAAAAGAAAGGAAATAACAAAGATCAGAGAAGAAATAAATGAAATAGAGAATAGAAAAACAATAGAAAGAATCAACAAAACTAAAAGTTGGTTCTTTGAAAGGATCAACAAAATAGACAAACCACTGGCCATACTGACAAAAGAAAAACAGGAGAGAATGCATATAACCCAAATAAGAAATGAAATGCAGGGCATTACAACAGACCCAACTGAAATAAAAAGGATCATAACAGAATATTATGAAAAACTATACTCCAACAAATTTGAAAACCTAGAGGAAATGGATAAATTTCTAGAAACACACTACCTACCCAAACTATCACAAAGTGATGTTGAAAATCTGAACAGATCCATAACAAAAGAAGAGATTGAGAAGGTAATTAAAACAACTCCCAACAAAAAGAAGCCCTGGCCCAGATGGCTTCACTGGAGAATTCTACCAAACATTCAGAGAAGAGCTTATACCAGTACTACTCAAACTATTTCAGAACATAGAAAAGGAAGGGATACATCCAAATTCACTCTATGAAGCCAGCATAACCCTGATACCAAAACCAGGCAAAGACACCACAAAAAAAGAAAATTACAGACCAATATCTCTCATGAATATAGATGCAAAAATTCTGAACAAAATTCTTGTCAATAGAATTCAGCATCATATCAAAAAAATAATACACCACAACCAAGTAAGATTCATACCAGTTATGCAAGGATGGTTCAACATTAGAAAATCAATCAACACAATCCACCACACAAATAAAAGGAAAGAATCACAGGATCATCTCAATTGATGCAGAAAAGGCATTTGACAAAGTCCAATACACATTCCTGATAAAAACTCTCAATAAAATAGGTATAGAAGGGAAATTTCTCCACATAATAAAGGGCATCTATGCAAAACCAACGGCCAACATCATTCTTAATGGAGAGAGGCTAAAAACATTCCCCTTGAGAACAGGAACAAGGCAAGGATGCCCTTTATCTCCACTGCTATTTAAGACTGTGCTGTAAGTCCTAGCTAGAGCAATAAGGCAAGAAAAAGAAATAAAGGGCATCCAAAGTGGTAATGAAGAAGTTAAACTGTCCCTGTTTGCAGATGATATGATACTATACCTAGAAAACCCTAAAGACTCCATGAGAAAACTACTGAAACTAAGAGAAAGATTCAGCAGAGTAGCAGGATACAAGATAAACATACAAAAATCAGTTGGATTCCTACATACCAACAGAGAGAATAATGAGACGGAAATCAGGAAAACAATACCATTTATAATAGCCCCTAAAAAAATAAAACACTTAGGAATAAACCTAACTAGGGATGTGAAAGACCTATACAAAGAAAACTACAAAACACTACTGCAAGAAACCCAAAGGGATCCATATAAATAGAAAAACATACCACGCTCATGGATAGGTAGACTCAAAGTAGTGAAAATGACAATTCTACCCAAAGCAATTTACAAATACCATGCAATCCCAATCCAAATACCAACAACATTCTTTAAAGAGATGGAAAAACTAATCATTAACTTTATATGGAAAGGGAAGAAGCCCTGGATAAGTAAAGCACTACTGAAGAAGAAGAATAAACTAGGACGACTCACACTACCTGACTTCAAAACCTACTATACAGCTAGGGTGGTCTAAATAGCCTGGTACTGGTATAACGACAGATACATTGACCAGTGGAACAGAGTTGAGAACCCAGATGTAAATCCATCCACGTACGGTCACCTGATCTTTGACAAGGGTGCAAAGTCCATCAGATGGGGGGACACACAGTCTTTTTAACAAATGGTGCTGGCAAAACTGGATGTCCATCTGCAAAAAAATGAAACAGAACCCATTCCTCACACCATATACAAAAACTAATTCAAAATCAATCAAAGACCTAAATATAAAGCTAAAAACGATAAAGTTGATAGAAGAAAAAACAGGATCAATGCTAGAGGCCCTAATACATGGCATTAACAGGATACATACCATAACCAACAACACACAAACTCCAGAAGATAAGCTAGATAACTTTGATCATGTCAAAAGTAAATACTTATGCTCATCAAAAGACTTCACCAAAAGAGTAAAAAGAGAACCTATAGGCTGGGGAAAAATTTTTGGACCTTACAAGTCAAACAAAGCTGTAATTTCCAAAATCTACAAGAAAATCCAACACCTCTATTGCAAAAAGATGAACAATCCTATTAAAAAATGCTCAAAGGAAATAAACAGACACTTCACCAAAGAAGACATTGAAGCAGCCAACAGACACATGAGGAAATGCTCACGATCACTAATCATCAGAGAAATGCAAACTAAATCCACAATGAGATACCATCTCACCCCAGCATTACTGGCACGAATCAAAAACACTGGAAATAACAAATGTTGGAGAGGCTGCGGGGAGATGAAAACTCTTAGGCACTGCTAGTGGGACTGCATAATGATGCAGCCATTTTGGAAAATGATACGGTGCTTCCTTAGAAAGCTAGAAATAGAAATACCATACGATCCAGCAATCCCACTCCTAGGAATATATCCTAGAGAAATAAGAGCCATCACACGAATAGACATATGCACACCCGTGTTCATTGCAGCATTGTTCACAATAGCAAAACGATGGAAACTACCTAGACGCCCATCAACAGATGAATGGATAAACAAACTATGGTACATACACACAGTGGAGTATATACAACGATAAAGAACAATGATGTATCTGTGAAGCATCTCATAACATGGATGAAACTGGAGGACATTATGCTGAGTGAAATAAGTCAATCACAAAAGGGCAAATATTGTATGAGACCTCTATTGCAAAAACTCATGAAAAAGTTTACACACAAAAAGAAACAATCTTTGTTGGTTACGAGGGATGGGAGGGGTGTGGGGGACTAAATAGACAACAGATAAGTGGTAACTTTCATGAAGGGTAAGACAGTACACAGTACTGAGGAAGCCAGCACAACTTGTACAAGGAAAGGTCATGGAAGCTCCATAGACTCATTCAAACTCCCCGAGAGAAAGAATTGCTGGGCGGAGTGATGTGAGGGCCATGGTCTCAGATAACATCTAGCTCAATTGGCATAACAGTTTATAAAGACAATGTTCCACATTCTACCTTGGTGAGTAGCGTCTGGGGTCTTAGAAGCCTGTGAGCAGCCATCTAAGATACTCCACTGGTCTCACCACTTCCGCATCAAGGGAGTATGAAGAGAACAGGATACAAGAAAAGGATTAGTCCAAAGGACTAATGTACCACAGCTACCAAGGCCTCCACCAGACTGAGTCCAGTACAGCTAGATGGTGTCCAGCTACCACCACTGACTGCTCTGACAGGGATCACAACAGACGGTCCTGTACAGAGCTGGAGAAGGATGTAACAC
The DNA here is from genome assembly GCA_030035585.1 of Dugong dugon. NCBI lineage: Eukaryota > Metazoa > Chordata > Mammalia > Sirenia > Dugongidae > Dugong > Dugong dugon. Next base: position 148,757,815 of record CM057483.1, read on the forward strand.
AAAATTCTAACTCACAAAAAAAGACCAGATTCATTGGCCTGACAGACTGGAGAAAACCTGAGAGTATGGCCCCCAGACACCCTTTTAGCTCAGTGGTGAAGTCACTCCAGAGGTTCACTGTTCAGCCAAAGATTAGTCTTCCCCATAAAATAAAATGAGACTAATGAGGCACAGCAGTCCAGGGACAAGGACTAGAAGGCAGGAGGGGACAGGAAAGCTGGTGATAGGGAACCTAAGTTTGAGAAGGGACAGTGTTGACATGTCATGGGGTTATTAACCAGTGTCATAAGGCAATATGTGTACTAACTGTTTAATAAGAAACTATTTGTTCTGGAAACCTTCATCTGAAGTACAAAAAAAAAAAAAAGAATTATCTATGTGAGATCAAATTGACAAAAGCAACTCAAAAGGTTTGATGGGAAGCCCAGGGAACAGTGAGTTGAAGATAACGGTGATGGAATAATTTGGAAAAGGATACTGAGAATAGCAACACAACTGGAAGAATGTAATCAATGTCACTGAATTGTACATGTTGAAATTTTTGCAGTGGTGTAACTTTGACTAAGTATATTTTCACCAAAAAAAAAAAAAAAGTCCTCCAAGTTCGAGAAGGGAGAGTGTTGACATGTTGTGGGGTTGCTATCCAATGTCATAAAACAATACGTGTACTGACTGTTTAATGAGAAACTATTTGTTCTGTAAACCTTTATCTAAAGTACAATAAAAAAAAACTTTTTAAAAATAGCACTAAAATTTTTCATTGACAATATTGGCATCATATATGATTGGAATATCCATGAATAACTTTTTCGAAATGACTGAGGAATGACTAAGCAAAAGAGTTGGCCTAATTTTTTTCTCCATTTATTTGGAAAAAAAATAAAGTGTGATTGGCTGGACTGAGTCTGTTAATAAACAAAGCCAGAAAATGAAGTATTTCCCACACAGTTATTACTTATTAGTGTTACATGAATTTAGAAGTCCTAATACATAAATGCGGGCAGTGGTGGTGCAGTGGTAGAATTCTCACTTTCCATGTGGGAGATCTAGGTTTGATTCATGGCCAGTATACCTCAGCTCAGCTACCATCAGCCAAATATTAGACAGCCCCCTCCCCCACCAAAATAAAAAGAATGTCTGAGAATGGAATTGCTGGATCATATGATGTCTTAGGCTGGATTCTCTGGAGAAGCAAAATCAGTAAACTGTATAAATATATATATATAGGGAGAGAGATTTATATCAAGTAAATGGCTCACATGGTTGTAGAGGCTGGAATATCCCAAGTCCGTGGATCAGGATAGAGGCTTCTCCTTATTCACGTAGCTGCAGGGGCTGGTGAACTCAAGATCAGCAGGTTGGAGAGCAGAGCTCTTGCTCACAGGCTGCAACAATCAATGAATCCCAAGATTGGCAGGCAAGACCACAGATAAGCTACTAGCTCAAGTCCCAAGAACCAGAGGCCAGATGAACAGAAGCCAGCTGCAGGATCCAGCAGGAGAAAAAAGCCCCCAAGCCTTGCCAGAATGTCTGCTTATATTCGACGCAGGACACACACCCGAGGAAACTCCCTTTCAATCGATTGGCTACTCACAGCAGATCCCATCATGGGGGTAACCATATATCGAATCTCAACAGAAAAATGATCACAATATTATATAACTGCCAAAACACTGAGAATCATGGCCCAGCCAAGTTAACACACAATCTTAACCATCACATATGGTAATTTTATGTTTAACTTTTTCAGGAACCTCCAAATTGCTTTCCACAGTGGCTGTACCGTTTTAAAGTCCCACCAGCAATAGATGAGGGCTTCAATTTCTACACTTCCTTGCCTTCTTAGTGGGGATGAAGTGATATCTCATTGTGGTTTTGATCTGCAATCCAATTCCACTTCTAGGTATATACCCAAAAGAACTGAAAGCAGGAGCATAAATAGACACATGTATACCAATGTTCACTGCAGCACTATTCACAATAGCCAAAAGATGGAAATAACCTAAATTCCACCAACAAATGAACAGATAAACAAACTGTGGTACATACATACAATGGAGTATTACCCTGCCATAAAGAAAAATGAAGTCCTGATACATGCTACAATATGGATGAACCTTGAAATCATTATACTGAGTGAAATAAGTTAGTCACAAAAGGCCAAATATCGTATGATCCCACTGATATGAAATATCTAGAACAGGCAAGTGTATAGAGATGAAAGTTTATTAGTACAGGGGTGGGAGGAAGGGGGAAAGAAGTCATTGCTTAGGAGGCACTGAGCTTCTGTTAACGGTGATGGAAAAATTTGGAAATGGATGTGGTGATGGTTGTACATCATGATGGGTGTAACTAATATCACTGAATTGTACATGTAAAAAATGCTGAAATGTCAAATGTTTTGTTATATATATATAAAAATATATATATTTACCACAGTAAAAAATAATGTCTAAATTCTAAAAAGAATGTTTAAAAGACTGTTTCTAAGCAGAAAGGAAATTATAACAGAAGTCCTGAAACTTTAGAAAGAAAAGAACAACAATAGAATAAGTAAAAAACGGGTAAATAAAATTGCCTAGCCTTCAACTTATGAGATTCTTAATCATATTTAATGGTTGAAGCAAAATTATAATATCATCTGATGTGGTACTCAATGTATATGGTGAAAACACTTAAGACAATTATACTTAAAGAGTGGGAAATGTAAAAGGACTTAAGTGAAAGTTAGATTTCTTTGCTTCGGTCAAAATGGTGAAACATTCATACCAATAGACTGTCATAACTGGCATGTACATTGCAGTACCTACAGCAACCACTGAGAAAGCTGTAGTGTTATACTCACAGAAAATGTAAATAAATCAAGATGGAATCTTAAAAATATACAAGTAAGAAAAGAGAAACAGAAGTATGAGAAATAGACAAACAAAACAAGTAATAAAATGGCAGACTTAAGCCCTAACCTATTAATAATGTTGTTGTTGTTAGGTGCTGTCGAGTTGATTTTGATGCACAGTGACCACATGTGACAGAGTAGGCTGTAATCTTTACAGGAGCAGATTGCCAGGTCTTTATCCCAAGAGCTGCTGGGTGGGTTCGAACTGCCAAGCTTTTGGTTAGCAACTGAGTGCTTAACTGTTATTCCACCAGGGTTTCTTAACCTATCAATAAGTACCTTATCTTTAAATGATCTAAATACGCAATTAAAAGACAGAGAGTCCGAGTGAATTGAAATATATATATATATATATTCAACACTTCAAATACAACATCATAGGTAAGTTAAAAGTAAAAGGATGCAAAAAGATAAAAGTAGGAGTGGGAATACTATTATCAGATAAAGTATACTTCAAAGAAAAAAATTATTAGAGACAAAGAGGCATATTAAATATGACAAAATTATCAATCTGCCAAGAAGACAATGATCCTAAATGTGTATACACCAAGCAACAGAGCATAAAATACATGAAGTAAAATTGATAAAGCTGAAAGAAAAAAAGACAAACCTACAGTTTTAGTTGAGAAATTCAATACCCTTTCTTAGCAATTGACAAAATTACTAGACAGAAAATCAGCATGGATATAGAAGAGCTGAGCAATGACTGATTAATCAATAGGATATAACTGACATATATCGAAAGCATGTACCAAACAGCAGAATACGCATGTTTTTCAAGTGTTCACGGAAAATACAGCATATCAAAATATGTGTGATGCAGCTAAACCAATGCTTTGAGGGAAATATATAGCGCTAAATTCTTACATTAGAAAAGAGAAAAGGTCTTCAATGAAAAATCTAAGATCCTACCTGAAGAAACCCAAAAATCATAATAATAAATAAAAGAGCAAAATAACATAAAGCAAACAGAAAGAGATAATACACATGAGAGCAGAAATAAATAAAACTGAAAATAGAAAAACAATAGAGACAATCAATGAAACAAAAAGATGGTTCCTCAAAAAAAAATCAATAAAATTGTTTAACCTCTAGCAAGACTGACAAAGATTAAAAAAAGAGAGAGAGAGAGAAGGAATAAATCACCACTATCAGGAATGCAAAAGGGAATATCCTTACAGATACTGCAATCACTAAAAAGATAATAAGGGAATTCTATGAATATTTACAACTTAGAGTAAATGGACCTATTTCTCCATTTATATGTCTACATAGGAAATTGCACAGAATCTAAAATAAAACTAGAACTAACAAGTGAGTTTAGCAAGGTTGCAGGATACAAGATTAACACACCAAGATCAATTGCATTTCTATAGACTAACAATAACACGTGGAACATGAAATTAAAAACACAATACCATTTACAATTACAAAGAAAATTAAATACTTAGGTTTAAATGTAACAAATCATGTCCAGCATATGTATGCTTAAAATTACAAAATGCTAATTAAATAAACCAAATAAGATCTAAATAAATGGAGAGACATACTGTATTTATGGATTGGAAGACTCAATATAGTAAAGATGCAATTCTGCAAAGTTGTTCGATAGGTTTAATGTAATTAGTGTCAAAATTTCACTAAGGTTTTTTTTGTTTTTTTTTTTTTTTTGTAGGCATAGAAAAGCTTATTCTAAAATTTATATGGAAAGGAACTTGTCCTGGAATAGATACAACAATTCTTGAAATAGAATTAAAAAGTGGGAGATATCATTCTACCCAGTATGAAGGCCTACTATATAACTCCAGAAGGATCCCTAGTGACATAATGGTTAAGCACTGGGCTGGTAACTGAAAGGTCAGTGGTTCGAACCCACTCAGGGACTCCATGGGAGAAAAGACCTGGCAATCTGCTCCAGTAAAGATTACAGCCTAGGAAACCCAGTGGGGTAGTTCAACTCTGTTATATAGGGTTGCTATGAGTCAGAATCAACTCAACGGCACACAACAATATAACTACAGTATTCAAAACAGTATGGGATTGGTGAAGGAATAGAATAAAGAACCTAGAGAGAGGCTTACACAATATGCCCAACTGATTTTTCACAAAGGTGCAAAAGTAATTCAATGGAGGAAGTATAACCTTTTTAACAAATGATGCTGAAGTAGTCAGACATCCCTAGGCAAAAAAAAAAAAAAAAAATCTTGCCCTAAACCTCACACCTTACACAAAAAGTAACTAAAAAATAGATCACAGACTTTAACGTAAAATTGAAAACTATAAAACTTTTTGAAAGAGTAGAATAAAATCTTTGGGATCTAGGACTAGGCAAAGAGTTCTTAGACTTGAGTTCAACAACATGATCCATAAAAGGAAAGATGGATAAAGTGAACATCATTAAAATTAAAAGTTTTTGCTCTATGTAAGACCCTGTTATGAGTATGAAAGACAAGCTACAGGGTGGCAGAAAATAATTGCAAACAACATATCCAACAAAGGATTAGCATCTATAGCATATAAAGAGCTCTCAAAACTCAACAGTAAAAAAAAAAATTCAGTTATAAAATGGGCAAAAGACATGAGCAGACATTTCAATGAAGAGGATATAAGGACGGCAAACAAGTATATGACAAGATGTTCAACCTCATTAACCATTAGGGAAATACAAATTGAAAGTACAAGGAGATACTACTACATGTCATTCTGATGAATGGCAAAAATAAAAAATAATGACAGCACCAAATGCTGGTGAGGAGGTGGAGAAACTAGAAAACTCATGCATTGCTGGTGAGAGTATAAAATGGTACAGCCATTCCTGAAAATACTTTGACAGTTTCTTATAAAACTAAGCATGCATTTACTATATAACCCAGCAATTGCCCTCTTGGTAATTTATTACAGAGAAATGAAAAGTTATTTTTTACACCACAACTTGATTTTTCATAGCAGCCTGATTTGTAATAGCCCCAAATTAGAAACAGCTCAGATGTTTTTCAGTGGGTAATGGTTAAACAAAGGCTTTGAACCAGTTCAAACGAGTTTTGTTACAGCCAATGAAGCAAAACCGGAACAGACTCAAAAGTTTTACAATTGTACTTTTTTTTACAGTTGTAAATTTTTTTCAATTTGGGTGATCCAGGAAGATAACCAGATAGAAAAAAATATGGGTTGCAGCCCTCAAATGGGAGACTTGGAAGAGGTGTAGTGAGCCCTTTCAAGAGCCTGATGCATGAGATTGGATTATTGGCAGGACTGTGGAAAATGACACACTTTCAAAGTGGCACAGTAGGCCATCTTTCATTGGGGCATTGCTATTTCTAATTCTGCTCAAAATCCAGCAGGCAAGAGATTTGGTTGCTATGCAACATGTACATTGCCCTTATTTTCTAAGAGAGAGATTAAATTTCTAGTAGAGTTATCCAACTCGTCATTTTTCCCACTCCAGTTATCATTCTAGTTCACCCAAATTTTAAAAATTCAGATTTGTTTCAGTTTTGCTTCTTCAGCCATGACTGAACCAGGAGGAACCAGTTCGAAGCCCTGTGTTAAACAAACTATGGTACATCCATATCATGGAATACTACTCAGTAGTAAAAAAAAATAAAGTATTGATACATGAAACAACTTTGATGACTGTCCAGAGAACTATGATGATTGACAAAAGCCAGTCCTAAAAAGTATCTTGACTGTGTTAATGTCAACATCCTAGTTGATATATAGTACTAATGTTTTGCAAGATGTTACCATTGGAGGAAACCAGGTAAAGGGTACATCAGAGCTCTCTGTATTGTTTCTTAAAGCTGTATGTGAATAATTAAATGATCTCAAAATAAAAATTTTTACATTAAAAAAAGAATAATTAATAGTTAAAATTTCAGGCGCTAGAGACAAACTAAAACCAAAACCATACCCATTGCCATTGAGTTGATTCCAACTCAGAACAGAACTGCCCCATAGGGTTTCCAAGGCGTAAATCTTTACAGATGCGAACTGCCACATCTTTATCCCACAGAGCAGCACTGGATTCAAACTGCCAACCTTTTGGTTAGCAGCCAAGTGCTTAACCACTGTGCAGTCAGGGCTCTGTCAGAGACACACTACCTGGGTTCAAATTCTGACTCTGCAAATTCCTAGTAGTGCCACCTTCGGCAAGTTTACTTATCTTCTCTATACCTTAATTTTCTCATCTTTAAAATAATAATAGAATCTACCTTACATGGAATTACTTAGACAGCTTAAATATATTAATGTTTGCAAAGTACATAGAACAGTGCTTCTTACACTCATTATGCTTAATAAATGTCAGCTATGATTACTATGGTTATTATGGTTGTATGTATGTTCATACTGGTTAAAATTTTTTAAAAACTGCATAGGATGGGTGTATACCAACAGCAATATAAGGGCAATTTTTGGAGGTAGGACTGGGAATGAGATGAAAGGTAAAACTTTAGTTGTGCATATTTTATATCTTTCAAACATAACAGATGCAAAGCAAATATGGCAAAGTATTTAGTAGAAAAATTAGGATTTTAGTTATTCTTTATCTTTTGTTACATGGTTATATGACTTACAAATTTAATTTTTATTCTTAAAAAGTAGATAAATATATTTTATCTTGGTTTTATATATTTTATATTATGTAACTATTTTAAATTATTTGATATATTTTATATTTGTTTTAGGACATTATCAAGTTATCTATAAATAACATTTTCTTTGATGAACTGTGTAATAAAGTCTTCATAATTTTCCAGAAATAAAAACTGTTTTCAGTATATTACCTTGATTTTCAATTATTCTATGATACAAAGAACACTAAACCTAATTTTATTTTATTAATGACTCAATACAATATTATGAAATAGATTTATTTTATGGTGCTAGAAATCAACTATATGAAGAAGAACGTGGCATCAGGATTGGAGGAAGACTCATTAACAACCTGTGATATGCAGATGATACAACCTTGCTTGCTGAAATCAAGGAGGACTTGAAGCACTTACCGATGAAGATCAAGGACTACAGCCTTCAGTATGGATTACACTCCAACATAAAGAAAACAAAAATCCTTACAACTGGACCAATAAGCAACATCATGATAAACAGTAAAAGATTTAACTTGTCAAGAATTTCATTTTACCTGTATCCAAAATCAATGCCCATGGAAGCATCAGTCAAGAAATGAAACAGCGTATTGCATTGGGCAAATCCGCTGCAAAAGACCTCTTTAAAGTGTTCAAAAGCAAAGATGTCACTTTGAGGACTAAGGTGTGCCTGACGCAGTCCATGGTATTTTCAATCACCTCATATGCACGCGAAAGCTGAACAATGAATAAGGAAGACCAAAGAAGAATTAATGCCTTTGAATTATGGTGTTGGTGAAGAATATTGAATATATCATGGACTGCCAGAAGAAGATACAAATCTGTCTTGGAAGAAGTACAGCCAGAATGCTCCTTAGAAGCAAGGATGGTGAGACTTTATCTCACATACTTTGGACACGTTATCAGGACGGACAAGTCCCTGGAGAAGGACATCATGCTTGGTAAAGTAGAGGGTCAGTGAAAAAGAAGACCCTCAGTAAGATAAATTAACACAGTGGCTGCAACAATGGGCTCAAGCATAACAACGATTATGAGGATGGTGCAGGACTGGGCAGTGTTTCATTCTATTGTACACAGGGTGGATATGAGACAGAAATGACTTGACAGCACCTAAGAGAGAAAGACATCAATGGTATTCCCTGACATTATTAAATTATTCAGTTTAAATTACTCTCTGAATTCTCCCAATTGTAATTTTTTTGACATAATTGTTGACATCTCTGAGTTCTCTTTCCTTGTCAACTCTCACTTCTTCCTTTCATCCACACCTATAATATTCTTCTCATCATAGTGAGATATTAAGGTTGATGGAAAATAAACAGACCAACAATCCTATTTAGTAGTTTAGACATCATTCTAAGTTGATAGGGTCTAGCCTCACTGTCTCTGCATATATTATCACCCCCGCCAAAAAGTGTTTTATAGAATTACTTATAGCTTTTTCTTTCACTTTCTAGACACTGATTTAACTAGCCATCACGTCTGTGACCACAGTCAATATCATTAAAATTTTTGCAAATCTAATCCAGTTACAGTATCAGAATAGGATATTTTAGTTCTTTAAAAAAGGAGCCCTTGTGGCATGATGGTTAAATGCTCAGCTGCTAACTGAAATGTTGGAGGTTCAAACCTACTCAGTATTGCTGCAGAAGAAAGGCCTGGTGATATGCTTCTGTAAAGATTACATCCTAGGAAATCATATGGGGCAGTTCTACTCTGTTGCTCAGGTGTCCAGGTATTCAGTCACCAGGTGTGTGGTGCAGGCTCTCACCTACAGTCTTAGCTGGGCAAGGGTGATTGGAGAAGGCACAGGTATCTGGCTGCAGTAGGGGGTCATGTGTTGAGCAAGGCAGGGGCCTGACCGCTGCCCCTGAGTGTCTGGGAGGAAAGCACTTTCCTGTTTCCTAGAACGCATTGGTGGGTGAGTTTTGCAGTTGGACTATGAGCACCCAATGCTGTTGGCTGTAAGAACTAGGAGGCAGCACTTATTCTTGGACCCCTGTCGCAAGTGGGTGGCGTGGGTTGAGCCACCAGTCCTCAGGCCCCTGAAGTGGGTAGGTGAGGACCCAGCTTAATGGTCAGGACAATGTCAAATGTCACGAATCTACTACTCCCCTTTATAGCTGATATCATTGAAAATAGGCTTCAGATATATACCCTGTTGTACTGTGCTAATGAGGGCCTATGCTGTTGAAATGGGCCCACACAGGTCTATGCAGGGGTGAAAGGCATTCAGTGTCCATGGACCCCTTATGCCTATGCCTATGCCTAGGCAAAGGGGCTGTGACTTCCTTGAGTTCCCGGCTTAGGGGAACTAGCAGATTATTTTTCCCTATTTGTTAATTTGTTCCCTCTCCGAAGCTGGGAGAATGGCTTAGGGCACACCGTGGGTCCTAATTCTGGCCCAGGGCGGGCGGCAATCACTGAAGTCAGACTGGAACCCAGTGCAGAGCAGGGAAGGGGACAGGTAAATGGGAGAGAGGTTCTTCCCAAAGGGGGTGTTTTTTTGATCCACACAGTAGTTTAGACACATGTACTTATCTTTTGCAGATTGAGCACTGCTTCTCGCTGGTTCTGGAGGCTCAAGCGGACTCTTCACCACTCCATCTCTCCCATTGTGGAAAACGCGTCTGGAGCACCACTGCTTTCCTTCCCAGCTGATCCCGCCTGCAGGGTGCTGGTACCAGCCAGGTCAGATCTGGAAACTCCTCCCTGCTTCTGAACAGTCTCTCCCTCACCCTGCCACTCAGTCCGATTTCTCAGCTTTGCCTTTGATGTTCAGGGCTCCTAGATTGTCATATATAATCGATTCACTTGTTTTTTCAGGTCTTTGTTGTAAGAGGGACCACAGGAAGCATCTAACTACTCCACCACCATGGCCCCACCTCCAACAACCCTTTTTCAATGTTTATTTCTACAGATAATTAGATCAGAACACAAGTAAACCTGAAATGAATGATAATCTACTAATATTAGCCCTTATACAGTGTGTTAATGTATTAATAATATCTTTGTCCTTTGTGATCCAATTAATTTCAGCTCAAACAATATTTACGGAGTCTAATAAACACCAGGCATTATTCTAGGTAATCACTGGACAAAAAGAATTGAAACAATTCCTGAAATTCAAGTGTTTATCATTTTGGAAATCAAGGATTATAGACTTTGCTTATTTAAAACTGACAAAGAAATGAGAAATTGAAAGTATACTTGTTGTTCAACTTAAAATGCTGGAATTGTAACTACATTTCTCATTAAAAATAAGGAAGGAAATTTTAGATAATATATTCTGATTAACTCAGAGTGTAGTAAAGAAAGAACCAGGTGAGAAAAATCTATTTAAGAATAAACCATGCAGAATCTATCATCTTCTCTACTAGAATCCCTCCTTGTGCTTAATGGTAAGTGGTAAGAAGAGTACGGTTTATAAGTATACGTGTTTATCCATGTAATCTTGCAAATCATATTTGTTACAGGAAATATTATTTGTTTGCTTATGTTATTAAATATTTTTTAGAAATGTAAATTCCTCACTTAGCATATAAAATAGCCCACTAGCCTTGTATTAATCTGACCCACCTCTATCTCTATCATCTCTATTTATAATTCTATCTAAATCTATTGCTCTATCTAATGTAATTTCCTGCTATTCAGAAAACCTCAGACCCCTGAGTCAGTTAGTTTTATTTGCATACTTACAAACTACCAGTAAATAAATAATGCCACCAATAGATTCTTATTCAAAACCAATGCAAATCTGTGTTCTTCCACACATATTAGTGGAGGAAACAGATGCTTAAATAATTTTAATATGATACACTAAGTGCTATGATAGAGGGACGCAATTGTCCTATAGGTTAATAGAAGGAGGATAATTATTAATCTGACCTCTAGAGACATGGAAATTTTCCTGGAGGAAACGATTCTTGATTATGAATCAAGAAAAAGAAGACAGAGGGTTTCTAAGAAGAGAAAATATGAGAAATGACACAGAAGTTTGAAGCTGCTGGTGTATCAAGGTCCAAAAACAGTTCCTATTTCTATTGCACCAAATGGGTGCTGAGAAGTGGTAAGAAATAAGGCTGCAGAGAAAAAAAAAGAGATTTCAGGTCACCTAAGATTTTGTTCCCCCACGTGTCTGTCAGTTTGTCATAATGTAAGGCTTGCATGTTGCTGTGATGCTGGAAGCTATGCCACCAGTATTCAAATACCAGCAGGGTCACCCATGGGGGACAGGTTTCAGCTGAACTTCCAGACTAAGACAGACTAGGAAGAAAGAGCTGGCGGTCTACTTCTGAAAAGAATTAGCCGGTGAAAACCTTATGAATTGCAACAGAACACTGTCTGATATAGTGCCGGAAGATGAGCCCTTCAGGTCGGAAGGCACTCAAAAGACAACTGCGGAAGAGCTGCCTCCTCAACACAATTATTCAAAGGCATCAATTCTTCTTCAGTCTTCCTTATTCACTGTCTAGCTTTCATATTGCATTGGGCAAATGTGCTGCAAAAGACCTCTTTAAAGTGTTGAAAAGGAAAGCTGTCACCTTGAAGACTAAGGTGCGCGTGACCCAAGCCATGGTGTTTTCAATCGCCTTATGTGCATGCAAAAGCTGGACAATGAATAAGAAGACTGAAGAAGAATTGACGCTTTTGAATTGTAGTGTTGGTGGAGAATATTGAATACACCGTGGACTGACAGAAGAACGAACAAATCTGTCTTGGAAGAAATACAGCCAGAATGCTCCTTAGCAGCAAGGATGGTGAGACTATGTCTCACGTGTTTTGGACATGTTATCAGGAGGGCTGAGTCCCTGGAGAAGGACACCATGCTTGGTAAAGTAGACGGTCAGCAAAAAAGAGGAAGACCCTCAACGAGATGGATTGACATAGTGGCTGCCACAATGGGCTCAAGCATAACAAAGATCATGAGAATGGCGCAGGACTGGGCAAAGTTTTGTTCTGTTGTATACAGGGTTGCTATGAGTTGGAACCGACTCAACGGCACCTAACAACAACAACAAGACTTCGTACACAGTGGTTAAGAGCTCAGCTGTTGACCAAAAGGTCGGCAGTTTGAATCCACCAGCCGCTCCTTGGAAACCCTATGGGGCAGTTCTACTCCATCCTATAGGGTCACCATGAGTCGGAATCAACTCGACGGCAACAGGTTTGATTTGGTTTTGGAATACTTTGTACATCCTGGCAAGTACTTACTTTTATCTTATTGGAGAAAAAGAACCATTAGAGGTTTTTAAGTATTAAAGTGGCAGGGTTAGTTTCAATTTCATATAAATGACTTAGAGTGGTGTTATGGATTGAATTGTGTCCTCCGAAAATGTGTGTCAACTTGACTAGGCCATGATTCCCAGTATTGTGTGACTATCCACCATTTTGTCATCTCTTGTGATTTTCCTATGTGTTGTAAATCCTACCTCTATGATGTTAATGAGGCAGGATTAGAGGCAGTTATGTTAATGAGGCAGGACTCAATCTACAAGATTAGGTTGTATCTTGAGTCAATCTCTTTTGAGATATAAAAGAAGTGAGCAGAGAGACAGGGGGACCTCATACCACCACAAAACAAAGGACAGTAGAAAAGCGTATCCTTTGGACCTGGGGTCCCTGTACTGAGAAGCTCCTTCACCAGGGAAGACTGATGACAAGGACCTTCCCCCTGAGCCGACAGAAAGAGAAAGCCTTCCTCTGGAGCTGGCACCCTGAATTCGGACTTCCAGCCTCCTAGACTGTGAGAGAATAAAATTCTCTTTGTTAACAGCACCACATGTGGTATTTCTGTTATAGCAGCACTGGATAACTAAGATAAATGGGGTAGGGTGATGGATTTGAAAAACACCACACTAAAAGCAGAGATCATTCTGAGTGCTACTGAAGTAAATTCAAGCACAGTTGATAAAGACCTGATCAGAACAATAGTATTTGAAGACAAAAGAATGGATCCCAGCAATATTTGGGCAATAATATTGACAGAACTTGGTGATTAGTAATGAATAAGAAAAACAGATAAGTTGTATTAGTTCTTTATTGCTATATAGCAAATTACCCCAAAACTTAGTAGCTAGAAATAATGGAAAGATATCATCTCATACAGTTTATGTGGGTCAGGATTCTGGAGCAGCATATCTGGGTACTTCTGGCTTGGGTCTTCTCATGTGGTTACAGTCATAAAACCAGCCACTGATACATGTCAGTTATCCTAACTGGGGTTGGAGGATCCACTTCCAAGTTGGCTCACTCACACGGTTGTTAGCAGGAGGCCTCAGTTCCTTGCCAGTGAACACCTCCATAGTGTTGCTTGAGTGTCCTCATGAAATGGCAGCTGTCCTCTCATAGAACCAGTGATCCAAGAAAGAAGGCAAGGCAGAAGCTGCAATCCTTTTTATGACCATGCCTCCAAATCGTACAGTAATTTGTACAATATCCTATTGAGTACACAGGTGGAAGGTGACTATGCATGGGCATGAATAACATGAAGCAAGGCTCATTAAGGCCACAGCAGTCAATGATGAATCCCACATTTTTGTCTTGGGTGTTTCAGTGGATTACAGTGACACCTACTAGACAAGCAATATGAGAGGAGTAGGGTCACTGGTTTGTTTGATGTGTGTGTGTTTCTGGAAAGTAAGAAGATAATAAACTAAGTTTTGGAAATCACCCAGCAAATGTCTGGTAATATGATTCTGAAGTGCAAACATATGTTTAAAGATGGATAAATAGATTTGGGAACTCTCAGCAGTTAAATGGTACTTAAAATTTTAAAATTAAGTATGTTCATCCAAGCAGAGCATAAAAATGAGATAAAATGAAAGAACATTGTTAAAAATGTTGGGCAAAGAACTAGAAACTCATGAAAGAGATTAAGCAAGATGATCAGAGAGATGGAAACAATAGAGATTAGCACTGTAGAAATAAAGGAAATAAATAGTTTAAGAAGTGAGTCATCAGCAGCGTCAAAGGAAGCATAAAAATCCAGGTAACCAAAATATGGCCATTGGATTTGGCAATATTTACGCCACAAGTCATGTTGTCAGAGCAATTTTAAGTGGAGCATAAGAGCAGAAAACAGATAACAGGGGGTTAAGTACAGGTAAAATAAACAGTGTTTAATTATATATAACTTATGCTCCAGTCTGGAAACGGAAACCACTCAGACTATTTCAGACAAAAAGAATTTAATACTGGGAATTGATTACATAGGAGATGGAATTGCTGAGAAATCAAATAGGAGATGATGAGGCAACTGAGAAAATTAAAAAACAGAAAACAAAACAAAACCAGAAACTAAGCCCACTGCCGTCAAGGCGATTCCTACTCATAGCAGTCTCAGAATCGCTGCAATATCTTTGCGGAAGGGATAAAGGGAGGAAGGGGGGGTTACCGAAGTCCAGAAACCAATGTCTCCTGGAGGAAGTTGGAACCAATTTTAGTAGGAACTGAAGCCACAGAAAAGAATCAGTTTTGTGCTAAAATGCTCCATTGGCAGGCAGAGAGGGTAAGAAACACCCTGTCTTCTCCCTTCATCCCCCCCTCCTTCTGCTAGTGTCTCCCATAGGCCAACTGCAGTTGAAGCCAGCTGACTCAGGAATCTGAGAGAGACATTTCTCCTGGGGTCAGCCTCACTGTGATATGAAAGGGAGAGAGCAAAGGAATGTACCTGAGAACAAGTAGAGGAACAATTGACACGACTTTTTTTCTTTTTCCTAACTTGTAAAGGCAAATCAAATTGGGGGCCCCATGTGAGAAATTCCGTAGAACTTCAGAGAACAATGCAAAATGAATTTCCCTTAAAATATATAATAGTTTGAAGACCAAGGCATATGCTTCAGGTAATACACTTATATATTCAAGAACTTTTATCACAGCACTTCCAATGTAGAAAGATTTAGCCTGACTTGAAATAACTGGGCTTGACAATATCTCTCATAATATAGGAAATCATCAAGAATTCCCTGCACAGAACACATTCCTGAAAATTTTATAATTCATTTTATTTCTAATTAAATGTTTCCTTTATTTTTTTTTTGATTCAGTGAATTCTTTATTTTTTAAAAAGATAATGGAATAGTAATAAAATGAGATGTATTTGGAAATTCACTATAGCCATAAGACAGAACAACAGGTAAAATATAATTTTATTGCTTAAGTTATTACAGATACTGGTCCATCAAAATGTTAAATATTATTGATCTAGTAAAATATACAGCTGTATATAACTGCAGTGGGCACTGTTGAAGGTCTCACAACAGCCATTCCCCTCTCCCTGAATCCTCACAGAATCTTGATTTAGGTCAAACATTCAATCCTCTCGTTCCATGTGCTTCAGGAAATCTGACCCCACAAATCTCAGTGGTGGACCCTGATTGGTTAAGCTAATTAGCACTTACTCCTGGCAACAGGATAGAAGTGGGCAAGTGACATAAATGGATAATTAAGAACAAAAAAGGTCTCTTGGAGTCCTGGAACACAAGAGTTTTATTTATCCTCTGCAAATTGTTATACGCTGATGTGGGGTCCAAAATTGCTGTAGTCATCTTGCTGCCAGACTCAAGAAGGGGGTGGGTGGGTAAAGCCAAGATAATTTCAAGAAAATGAAGCAAACATTATTGGCTTAAGTCAAATCTGAAGCTTGCCCTACAATTTGGCTGCCAGTTATGTTGGCAAATAAAATTATTTTTTATTTAGATCAGTTTGAGTTGTGTTTTCTTTCACTTGCTGCCAAAAACATCTTGACTCAATGTACAAAATGTGTGTGTGTGTGTGTGTGTGTTTATGGATGGATGGATGCATATGTAACATACACATATAAATAGATGCATATGAATATTTGTTGCTGTTCTTCATTGCAGTCAAGTCAGCTCTGACTCATGGTGATGTTATGAATAACAGAAGGAAACACTGCCCGGTCCTGTGCCATCTTCATGAGCGTTGGTATGCTCGAGTTCCTTGTTGTGGCCTGTGTACTTTGAGTGCCTTCCAATCTAAGGGCTCATGTTCCAGCACTTTATGGAACAATATTCTATTGTGATCCATAAAGTTTTCATTGGCTAGTTTTCAGAAGTAGATCACCAGGCCTTTCTTCCTAGTCTATCTGAGTCTGGAAGCTTCACTGAAACCTGTCCACCATAGGTGACCTTGCTGGTATTTAAAATACTGGCGGCATAGATTCCAGCATCTTAACAATATGCAGATTACCACAGTACAACAAACCAACAGATGGGTGACAGACAGGTGACATACATTAGCTTATATAATAAGCTAACGTGCCAGTGTGAGGAAGAGGTACAGTCATGCCATCATCTCCTTACTTTCCACCAGAGTCACTGAGCCAGCCGGCTAGGAAATAGTGTGTTCAGAGCTCTTGAGGACTTAGATTCAGAAGTTCCTGCAGCAGAACACCGAGCTGTGACGGCAGGGGCGCGCTTCCCTGCTTGTGGCTATGGTCCAGAGGGTGTCTATGCTAAATATATATATATATATATATATATATATATATATATATATATATATATATATATAAAATTTTTACTTAATAAAAGGATTTTCACTCTTTCACTTAATATTTTAATGTCCAAAATACAGTGTTTCTTTACACATAAATTTGCCCTTTCTGCCTCTTTGTCAGTTGCCCTAACCTTACATAAACGAGTCAACTTCTGTTTGCAGAACCATTAACAAAATGAAATCAATAAATCATAGAATTTAGCTTTAGATTCCAGTAATATGATAGATAACAGGGAAGAAGTTCTCAACTCTCTTGGAATAACTGACTCTTGTTTTAATATAATGAAAGGCACTGACTCTCTCAGGGAGTGAAAATGTATAATACATCAACACAAACAAAAACTTGCATACACTCTACTAGATTCCCAGATCAGGTGACGTCAATCCTTGCAATAGGATATCAGTCATTCAATACCCAGATATAGTTTAAGAAAACAAAACAACAACAACAACAACAAAAAAAAAAAAAAACCCAAAGAACCAACTAGTGTTAATGCACATGATTTATGAAAGTTTAAATAGGTCTAACAGATATTCCGATTCTTCAATCAGAGAGAATCTGTCCTAAAGTTCTTGGTTTAAGACATGGACTTGGAGAAATGAAATTTTGAGTCAAAGATGATAATAAGCTCATTCATTCGAGTGCCTCTGAACATAGGACTTGAATATGTTTTATTACTGGTTTTACTCCTGGATTTATTTTATTTTTGCATTCTAGAGGTTAGCACTTTTTGAAGATCTTTATCTTGTATATATTAATGTGTGATTTATGTAAAAGAGTGTGCACTTGTATACCCTGAGGGAGGGAAGAATTAATCTGCATTCATTGCACCTACAACAAATAATTCGGTTTACTTTGGAAAAGACTGTATCATATATATGTTCAAATGTCTCATAATAAAACAGCACATGGGTATAGATACCAAGGCTGAATTAACAAAATGAAATCTTAAGTCAGCTATCAGCATGTAACAAGCTTAAAATTTTCCATCTGAAATAAAATTTAGGAGAGGCTGACAAATTTTCTCTGTGATATTCAATAGATGTTTGTTTTCTAAATGAATGCATTGATTGTCATATACTTCTTTTTCAAGGTGACCAGTATTGCAAAATAGAACATTTCATATATATTCCATATGTATTCAGGTCACACCAGGCATTCTAGTCATCCAAATCCCCCTCCTGTGTCTTTCAATCCTTCATATTATATGTCTGTATGATTTTTTACCAGCTTGACCTTATACTATTTTGAGGATGGGAATGAAAGTTTTTGGCTTTGTATTTTGTAACAGGTAGTTAAAATGTGTTAACGAAGCAAAAGCTTTTCCTTGTCATACGAAATTGCCTGCTGGTTTCTGTGATGTTGTTATGTGACAACAAGAACAACAATAATAAAAATATTAATAACAAATCTATGATTTATTTATAGTGTATAAACAACTACACAATTGGTGAAAACCACAGCTCAGGAAAAGTGTACTTTTTATTTTCTCTACAGAATAGCATTCCTTTTCTTACACTTTCGGAATTTGTTCATGTCAGAGAAGAATAATTCTTTCGAGTTCTAAAGTGTTCTAATTGAATGCTAAAGTTTAGTTTCTTGGCATTTAATTACCTTTCCAGAGGGTGTTATGAATTGAATTGTGTCTCCCCAAAATGCGTGTCAACTTGCCTAGGCTGTAATTGCCAGTATTGCGCAGCTGTCCTCCATTTTGTGATTGGATGTAATTTTCCTATGTGTTGTAAATCCTAACCTCTATGATGTTAATGAGGCAGGATTACAGGCAGTTATGTTAATGAGGCAGGGCACAATCTACAGGATTAGGTAGTATTTTGAGTCACTCTCTTCTGAGATATAAAAGAGAGAAGCCAGCAGGAAGAAGAGGGACCCTCCTACCACGAAGGAAGAAAAGCCAGGGGCAGAACATGTCCTTTGGACCTGGTTCCCCTGTGCTGAGAAGCTCCCAGACAAGGACCTTCCCTCAGAGCTAACAGAAAGAGAAAGCCTTCCCCTGCAGCTGGCACGCTGAATTTGGACTTCGAGCCTCCTAAACTGTGAGAGAAAAAATTTCTCTTTGTTAAAGCCATCCATTTGTGGTATTTCTGTTATAGCAGCACTAGACAACCAAGACAGAGGGGGTTGAGAAGGAAGAATTTTAGCTATTCCCGGAAAATGCTGTATGAATAAAGATCTGAGTATTTTATAACACAGATAAATATTTTGAAGATGAACTTGTGCTTTAAATAGGAACAAACCAGTCTTGCTGGAAATATTAAATTTCTATAGATTCTTGCTTGTTTATAATATAGTACAACAGATGCATAAAGAGGTCTGTTTCAAAAATAGAACAAGATTATCTCTAACTTTTAACAAAATCCAAGTCATGAAGAGAAATCTGAAAGCATGAATTTTCTACATTTCCATGTTGTATGAAAAAAAAATAATTCTAACTCTTAAAAAAAAAGATTAAAATGTCAGATAAAAGTTTAAGTCAGTAATTTTATTCTTGGAGGAGTCTCTGTGGAAGACTAAGAATATGTTTTGAAAGAGCTTAGTATATGTGTTGCTATGGGCCTTCATTTTTAACGATTACTTCTCAGTAGATTTGAGCTACTGATACTATTTTACCATTTGATTTTTTTTTCCTTTTACATTCATGCAGCAAATATTTCAAATGGGACATCATATCTTGAGAGGATGGATGGCTAAAAAAAGAGTATGCAATCCTCTTCTCTTCTTTTCACAGTAATCACAATTTGGCCTTTGATCTGACTTGAGACTCTTTATCCTTCTCTACAACACAGTGGGAGGAGGCTTCTTCTGCAGGAATTAAGTAGGGCAAGATGCCATGTGATCGTAATAACTGTTTCTATCTCTCCTAATGTGGAATCTTCAGATACTGACTATTTGGTAAAAACAGATGTGTAATACATTTTCTGGATTTTATCTCCATTTTTTCTGCCAGCTAACGTATTATTATTTCTTTAAAAGCTATAAAAGTTTCATGTCAGTGAACAGGAACAGAATATTTTACAGAAAAATTTCAAAGAGATTTTTTGGTAAAGATGCACCCCTAGTGATGAAGCACTTGTGCTGAGAATGATAAGGGTAGTTTCCCTATTGTTCACACAGCAGGTTGTCATCTTTTTCTTCTTAATAGGGAAAGGTCTTATCCTCAGCAATGCTGCATGAGTTTTTCAGTTACTTGGCAACAATAATAAAAAAAAGACACACACAGCAAAGGACTCATCATCAATATCATGACAAATAGTAGTGTCTCAGCTGGTTTTAATGGCCATAGGGAGGCATTACATTCCTGCTTTCAAGAATTAAACCCAATGTATATGATAATAACAAGCACTGGAATATGTATCAATTTGAAATATTTTAGCTGTTGTATATGAACTAGTATGAAGAGAAATAGTGAATAAATATGAGATACTCACCTGAATAAAGAAACAAAGCAACTCTGGAATGCATAAGACATACAAAGATTTTTCTAATTTAAATATCAGGATACATATCTTTGACACATCCTTATGATCACTGTCAGCTGATACTGTGAGGCTATCTACTGTGTGCATGATGATGTCTGCTGTTTAGGAATTAATAAATAGAAAAGGGTTGATTGATTAAGAAATATTGCCATTAATAAACAGACAATTAAAACCAGCCATGATGTGAAGAAAACATGAAATACAAAAACTAACTGTATTAAAAATTAATAACATAACCACACTGAAGGCAGAGGGCAAAAATAACTAACCTAAATAACTTTGAAAAGCAGTAACTTGACTGGATGCTGTAAGTATAAAGACAAAAAGAACTGTACATAAATGCTGTTATCTAGTCAGTAAATAGGTTTCTCATAGGGGTAATACATTCAGAAACTAATTTATGTGTATACTACAACTGAACAAATAAGCAAATATGTTGTAGATAGTGAAAATCAGGTTCCTCATTGTCAGAGAAAAAAGTTACAAATAAAGAAAGGGGGCAGTGTAAAACGACCAAATGATCCATGTAGTGTTGAATTGGAATCTGAGCTATCAGTATAAATTCATTACGTATATATATAGAGAGAGAGATAGAGATAAAAATAGATATATATTTATGTTGTCATTGTTAGGTGCTGTTGAGTCGGTTCTGAGTTATAGCGACCCCATGTACAACAGAAGGAAGCACTGCCCAGTCCTTCGCCATCCTCACAATTGTTGCTATGTTTGAGCCCATTATTGCAGCCACTGTATAAGTCCATCTCATTGAGGGTCTTCCTCTCTTTCACTGTATACATGGGTTAATATACATATATTCCCTAGTCCTGTCCACTGAAAGAATCTTAAAAACACGACACTCTTGTTGTTGTGTGCCATCAGACTCCAACTCATAGCGACCCTATATGACAGAGTAGAACCGCCCCATATGGTTTCCTGTGGCTGTAATCTTTATGGGAGTAGATCCCCAGGTCTTTTCTGCCTCGGAGCCACTGGGTGGGTTGGAACCACCAACCTTTCAGTTAGCAGCCGAACACTTAACCATTGTGCAACCAGGGCTCCTTGACACTCTAATAGTGACTAGTATATGTGGTGTCCAGATTTAAGCACGTTTGCTTTATTTAAAAAAATAAACAAACAAACAAAATGACGCATCCTTGGAGAAGGGGTTCATTCCAGGGCTGGGGCATAGAAAATATAAGACGAGCTTAGAATATCTTTTGGAACCAGAAAAAAAGAAATTGCTCAAAAAATATGGGAGTGGGGTGAGAGCTTGTCAAAAGAACCCAAGAGCCAACCAGAAAGAACTCCTAATAGCCAAATCTTTGAGCAACAAAATAATGATAGCATTGGATTATAATGCATAGAATAAAATAAATATCCATGAGTCCATAACAATATAAATAATTGATTAACAGATGGAGGAGACATGACAGTTTCTCCTTGCAGTGGAATTACAATTAATAAATGTTTAAAGAAAGGAAAAGTGAAATCACCATAGGCAAACACTACAGTGATGATTACTGCAGACATGATCCACTGATGGGGGCCAAACCAAACAGAACCAAACCCGTTGCTGTCGAGTTGATTCCAACCCATAGCGACCCTATAAGACAGAGTAGAATTGCCCCACAGGGTTCCAAGCAGCAGCTGATGGATTCGAACTGCTGACCTTTTGGTTAGCAGCCGAGCTCTTAACCACTACGCCACCAGGGCTCTGATGGGTGCTAGATGAACAAAATATATGAAACAATGGTTTGCAAGACACTTTACATCAGGTAATGAAGAAGAGTGATACCCAAGAGTTGGAAAACATCAGAGGGGAGCCCTATAATTGTCCTTGTTTAATGCTTTGAGAGAGTTCCCAGGGCTCAGTGCAAGCAGAGGGAACTTGAAGATACAACAACAGAAAGTATTCAAAATGAAACACAGAAAAAACACCTGAAAAATAATGACTAGATCTTTCAAGAGCTATGAGACAACTTCAAGCAACCTAATATACATGCAATTGGATAACCCAAAGGAGAAGGGGCGGGGGGAACAGAAAAAAAAATTTGAAGAAACAATACTGAAAATTTGCCAGTTTTGATGGAAACTATTAACCCACAGCTACAAGAAGCTAAAAAAACACCAAGCACAAGAAATCTGAAGAAAACAACCTCAAGGCACAATGTCAAAATCAATTGTGTAAAATTAGTGATACAAAGAAAATTTTAAAAGTAGTCAAAGAAGACTTTACCTACAAAGGAACAAAGATGGTATAACATCCAATTTCTTGTAGAAAACAATGAAAGCCAGAAGAGAAGAGACAATGTCCTGAAAGTACTGAAAGAAAAAAAAAACTGTCAACCTAAGATTCCATACTCAGCGAAAATATTTTTCAAAAATAAAGGCTATTTCAGAAACAGAAAACCTGAAAGACTTCATCACCGATAGATGCACACTACAAGAAATACTAAAGGAAGTCCTCCAGGCAGGAGGAAATAATACCAGATGGATTTCTGGGTCTACACAAAGAAATGAAGAGCACCAGAAGTGGTAAATACATGAATAAATAGAAAAGATTTTTCTCTTATTATTTAAGTGTCTTTAAAAGATACTTGATTGTTTAAATTGAAAATAATAGCAATATATGTGGAGTTTATAACATATGTAGAAGTCAACTGTATGACAATAGCCCAAAGAAAGGGGTGTGTATACTTGTTTCTTGTGTGTCTATTATGAATTCCAATGGGCAGGGCTATCTTTTCTTCTGAGCACTTGAGGCCCTAGTAACTCGGCAAGCCAACAAATGCCAGGCATTTCAGAAAATACTCACCACTTGAAGTGTGAACACTAGGGGTGATGCTGGAACAACAGACACAAATATTTCTTCTCTGTTCCTTGAAGCACAAACTCATATAAGAACCACTTCAGCTTGTGTTATTAAAGAGAGTTAAGCTACATATCTTTAGAAGATGTGGGTGAGATTAAGTAATCTGAACATCAGTCAAGGGAATTGTGTGCTGTGTTGGGGGAGCAAAGGCAACAGATGAGATTAAAGTGAGCCAAAACCAAAAAATCAAACCCGTTGCCATCGGGGCCTTTTCACCTTCACCATTAATTAGGCTGTCCCAACCCATTGCCGTTGAGTCGATTCCAATTCATAGCCACCCTGTAGGACAGAGTAGAGCTGCCCCATAGGGTTTCCAAGGCTGAACATCTTTACAGAAGCAGACTGCCACATCTTTCTCCCACTGAGCTGCTGATGGATTCAAACCTCTGACCTTTCAGTTAGCAGCTGGGCACTTAACCACTGCACCACCAGGGCTAAAATGAGCCAAGCCCCCCCTGCAATTATTGAGGGACTGCATACATGGTCATGAAATGAGAATATTTTCAAAAGAAGGAAACACAGTGACAAGGCAGAGAAGGCCCACCATGTTCTTAGATGCTAACAGGCTACCAAGTAAACGCAGTCACAGAGGTCTCTTTCCCAGAGGAGAGTTTGAAGCAGGGATAGGAAGGGGGAAGATATAGACATTGGGGTCAGCAGGAAGAAAGAGCATGTGCAAAATATTGAGAAGGATGGTGGTTTGGTGAGAGGGTAGCCAGGCCTATGACGAAAATAGAGATTAGATGACTGGGTAGGAGGACATGTGTGCTTATGCATGTCCAGGTAGGGGATGGGGTGGGCAATGAGGAGTTGGGGAAATGAGAAATGGGATGGTGAGGTACGCTAGGAATACAGGGGTTGCAGGCCCACATGTTGGCAGGGCTGGAAAGCCAAGCAGCAAAATTAGAATACTGTGTATTGGGCAGAATGCCCACACAGATAGATGCCTGTGCAGGAGCATGGTGAAATCCATGTGTGATAAAGGATGATGAGCTTTCCCAGCAATGCTCAGACAGAAGTCTAGAGTTGTGTGAGCATCAGGGCCCACTGCCCTGAGGGGGATAAAAGGGTCTTGGATGGTAAGAATAATAGGCCCCCCTCTTCATCCAGACTTCTCTGCCTTCAAATCATGGATTGGATTTTGGGGAAGGCTTCAGTTGGAATAAGAGATCCCATGTCTAAAATGTTGACAACCACTGTGTAACAGTTAGATACAAGATGCTTCACGGACTCCTGGCCTCCAGGGAATTGTGCTATCTGGGTTTCATGGTCTCCCTCATGGACTCTGGAAATTTCTCTCTCCCCGGGTCCTCCTGATGCTTCTCGCTAGCTAAGGGTGCCGTGTCTGGATCCATTCCTTGACACCTGCTCATTCCAATCAAAGTAAAGGAAACTGTATTATTGACATTTCAGAATTTTAAAGCACTCCCAGAGGAATTCTTGTACTCAAGATACCACTGCAGAAATCCTGCTTTATATGGGTGAGGAATTAAGTTAACTTTCTGCTCAATCTATTTAGAAAACCAAAATACAAGTTAAAATAACAGCAAGTCAATATTTTTTCACCCAAAGGTTTGACCAAAATTTAAAAGACTGATAAAATAAAATGCCTATGAGAGTGTAGGGTGCTCACATATATTAATTTGTGAGAATATAAATTGATATAGCATTGTTGAAACAGAATTTCAGCAATATTTATAAACATTTGCAGTCATCACATTCTTCCTATTTTAATTCAATTTGTATTTTGCTATGTCTTTCCAAGAAGAAAACCTATATATTTGCTCCAGAATTTTTCTTCAACAATGTTGACATCAGGTCTATTAATCATGGCAACAAATGGGAAACAACTGACGTGCCCATAGGGGGATAATGGTTAAAATAATTACGGCTTTATACTTTAGAACTCTAGGGAGTAATTTAGAAAGTGAGGTGAATCTACCTATACTATCACAGAATGAACCTGCATTCATTTTACTCAGTGACAAGCTTAAGAGGTAGGACAATATGTACTACATCGTTATCCATGTATGTTAAAAACTCACAATGTATTTTTACAGCACAGCTATGTAAGAAAAAGCCAGAATAAACTTTAAAATAATACACATGCTTTTTAAACTGTGATTACTTCTGAGGAGAAGAATGAATTTTGGAGGAAAATTGTAAGGAAGGGGAATTGCAATTTATCTGTGTTGTTAGAATTTTGCAGGGAACAAGATTATGCATTATTACCTTTGTAATTAAAATATTTGAGAATGGCTGACAACAGAAATAGTAACTGTGTATTAGTCAAATAAAGTAACTGCTAATGGAGGTAATGGAAAACGCTGAAATCTATATAGCTTAACACAAGAAACATTATTTCTTATGCACATAAAATCTAGTGTGGGTTGGCAGGGGCTCTCCAATCTCTGGTGACCCAAGGACCCAGGATGCTTCCATCATGTGGTCTGATATCTCAACACAGGATCTCCATGTTTGCTGATGAATGGAAAGAAAACATGGAGGTGGCAGAACCATTACCCATTACTGTCAATTCTGACTGATAGTAACCCTATAGGACAGAGTAGAACTGACCATAGGGTTTTCTAGGCTGCAATCTTTATGGAAGCAGACTACCACATCTTTCTCCCATGGATTGGCTGATGGATTCAAACCACCAATCTTTGGGTTAGCAGCTGAGTGCTTAACCACTGCACCACCAGGGCTCCTGGTTGTAACATCCTGACTATCAAAGGCCTTTAAGTGACAAGGACTTCTGGCAAAATGGCACTCTAGGCAGAAGCACCACGTGGTCCCTCCACAGCAAAGATCTGAAATACTAAGCCGAACTGAGAAAACAACAATCCTGAAACCCTAAAACATCAAATGAAGAGATAAAGAACTCAGCCAAGCACCAAATGGAGTGAGAAAACTGACAGAGAACGGAGAGCAAGGAGAGATTCATGCAGAGCTCCCCTATCAGCTAACGCAGTGCAGAGCCACCATCTTGGACTCCTATCGGAGACCAGCAAACGGGGTACAAGAAAGCAGCTTCACGAAGCTTCCAGCGGGAGACAAAACAACCGGCAATTTGCGATATACGCTTTCCCACTCCCCACCCTTCTTCACCCCGACTCGGCCTCCTCTGCTTCCCGCAGCCACAATCTCTTGTCCGGGAAGCACTGGCTGCTTGGATTCCACCCACACAAACGGGCCGGCTCTCTGAGTGCCATTTGTTGGCTGCTGGGGTTGCTTTTCTCTGCTTCTTTTGATTTCTCCCTTACCTCTCACCACCTCCCCCTCCTTTCGCTCAAATACCTGGCTCCGTGCGCCGTCTTTGCTTCTTCCTGAGGGGCTACGGAGCTCCGGTAATTTGTGATATATGCTTTCCCACCCCCTACCCTTCTTCACCCATGCTCGGACTCCTCTGCTTCCCACGGACACAGTCTCTTCTCTGGGAACTACCAGCTGTTTGGACTCCACCAGCCCGCACCAGCGGGCTCTCTGAGTGCCATTTGTTGGCTGCTGGTGTTGCTTTATTTCCGCTTCTTTTGATTTCTTCCTTAGCACTAACCACCTCCCCCTCCTTTAGCTCAAATACCTGGCTCCGTGAATCATCTTTGCTTCTTTCTGAGAGGCTGCCAAGCTCCGTTCAAGTGTGGAGCTGCTTCCCGGTCTGGACTGTATGCTGGTGGGATCCTGGGGCTTTAGTTCATTTGTATTTTTTTTTTTTTAATTTTTTGTTTGTTTTCTTTTCCTTTTCTTCAGTTGGGAGCCCATTCTGGCCAGGCAGTGCTGTGTGGCTTGGAAACTACCCCCTCAGCTTGCACAGACGTGAAGAGGGATCCCTGAGGGCATTTCTTTTTTGGTTGGGTTTCTTTTTTTCTGTTTTTTTGGGGGCTTTTCTTGTTCTTTTTTTTTTAAATTGTTTTCTTTTCTTTTCCCTCGTTTTCCCTTTTTGTCTTTTTTCATTACTCAGTTTCTCATCTCTCTATATCTTCCTTCTCTTTCTGTTCCCTGAATACCTGGTGTTGTATAACTCTACGCCTTCTAGCCAGGCTGTACTGCAACACCTGAGAACAACTTCCCCAGACCTCATAGCCACACTGGTGGGATCCCTGGGAACTTTGCTGTTCTTTTCATTTTCTGATTTTTATTTATTCATCCTTTTCTTTCTTTCTTCCTCTCCCCTTTTTCTTTTAATCCATTTCATAGTCTCTCATCTCTCCACTCCAACAGCAAGCTCCCCTAGCATTCTTTTTTGTTTGTTTGTATGTTTTTCGCTCTTGTTCCTCTCTCCTCTCTCCCATATCCATCTTAGCTCCACACATAACAATTTTCCCACTACATCCTGCCTACCTGCACAGTGCGCTTAACATCACACCACCAAGCAGCAGAGGCACGGCCTAATGGAATCTGCGCTGCACTGATTAACAACCCACCCTGGTGGCTGTAGTAAGTGCCACAAAAAAACCCACCCCAGTAACTCTTCTTCAGCTAGACCTGAGCTACTGTACCATATCGAAGTGAGTGACCCTGCCAATTGGAGAAGGAGGTGAAAAGTATTGTGCCCACAGACGAGCAAACAACAAAGAACAAACAGTCTGCTGGCTCAGACATAGTCAAATTTAAAAAATAAAAGGATGAAACAAACAAATCTACAATCAATAAACAAGAAAAATAACTACTGAATGCCCCAAAGACAGCAGAAAACATCAAAACATTTACAAAAACAGGACAGGATGGTTCCAGTAGGTGTCCAAAATAAAACACCAGATGACTTTCCAGGGGAAGAAAAGGCACTAGAACTACCTGATAGGGAATTCAAATCTCTAATACTCAGAATTCTCCAACAGCTGAAGCAAAAATCAGACAAACATAAGGAAAAAATAGATAAATTCATGGAAAATACATACAAAAAATTGGAAAAATTCAGGAAAATAATGCAGGAACAAACTGCCAAAATAAATTCACAACTAGAAATTATAAAAAAACAACAATTAGAAATCCAAAAGATAAACAACAAGATTTCAGAAATGGACGGTGTCATAGAAGGGCTGAGAAGCAGATTTGAAACCACAGAAGACAGGATCAGTGGAATTGAAGACAAACACTTGGATACAACTCTGTTTGAGGAAAAATCAGAAAAAAGAACAAAGAAAAATGAAGAGACCCTGAGAGTTATGTGGGATACAATCAAAAGCAAAAATTTCCGAGTGATTGGTGTTAGAACAGGGGGAGAAAACAGAAAACACAGAGAGGATCATTGAAGAACTGCTGACAGAAAACTTCCCCAATATCATGAAAGATGTAAAGCTGGCCATCCAAGAAGCTCAACGAAGCCCATATAAGATAGAACCCAAAAGAAAATCAACAAGGCATATCATAATCACACTCGCCAAAACCAAAGACAAAGAATCCTGAAAGCGGCTCCTGAAAACCAAGAAGTCACATACAGAGGAGAAACAATAAGACTAAGCTCAGATTATTCAGGAGAAACCATGCAGGCAAGAAGGCAATGGGATGACACATATAAAATATTGAAAGAAAAAAATTTCCAGCCAAGAATAATATACCCTTCAAAACTCTCATTCAAATTTGATGGTGAAATTAGGTCATTTCCACATAAACAGAAATTAAGGGAATATGTAAAAGTCAAACCAAACTTACAAGAATTATTAAAGGGAGTTCTTCAATCTGAATAAAACAGCTTCAGCTCACAGGCAGAACCTAGGATGCAGGCTCGTACCAGCCAGATACCAATCTAGGAAATGAACTCTCACGGACTATCCAAAATCAACAGAAATACAACAGGGAATCAGAGCAGTTAATCAGTAAATGACAACAACATCCAAACAATAAAAGAGGGGATAAACGGCATAGGTAGAGAACCTCCTAATGGAGAGGAAGGCAAGGTGATACCAAGTAATGGTAGACTGCTTCAAACTTAGAAAGATAAGGGTAAAATTCACGGTAACCATAAAGAAAGTTAACAAACATACTCATAAAAATAAAGAGGAAAAACATAAAGTCTCAGCAAAAACAAAAGATATGAAAAAAAAATCCACAAACAAAAGTAACTCAGCACAGGAGAGCAAGAAGAACAAAAAAAACATCAGCACCACATAAAAAAAGCACTACAAAATGACAGCAGCAAACTCACAACTATCAATAATTACACTGAATGTAAATGGACTCAATGCACCCATAAAGAGACGGAGAGTGACAGAATGGATAAAAAAACAGTATCCATCAGTATGCTGTCTACAAGACACACACCTTAGAAACAAAGATGTGAATTTATTAAAAGTCAAAGGGTGGAAAAAAGTATATCAAACTAACAACTACCAAAAAAGAACAAGAGTGGCAATACTAATCTCAGATAAAGTAGACTTTAAAACAAAATCTACCATAAAAGACAAAGAAGGACACTATATAATGATGAAGGGGACTATCCATTATGAAGACATAACCATAATAAACATCTACGCACCCAATGACAGGGTTCCAAAATACATAAAACAAACTCTAACATCACTATAAAGAGAAATTGACAGTTCCACAATAATAGTAGGAGACTTCAACACAGCACTCTCAGTAAAGGACAGAATAACTAAGAAGAAACTCAGCAAAGCTACAGAAAACCTAAAGTGCACAATCAGCCAACTTGACCTCATAGACATATATAGAACACTCCATCCAACAGCTGCAAAGTACACATTCTTTTCCAATGCACATGGAACGTTTTCCAGAATAGACCACATCTTACGCCACAGAGCAATCATCAACAAGATCCGAAACGTTGAGATAATTCAAAGTATCTTCTCTGACCACAATGCCATTAAGGTAGAAATTAACAACAGAAAGAGCAAGGAAAAAAATCAATTACATAGAAACTGAATAATACCCTGCTTACACATCAGTGGGTAATAGAAGAAATCAGAGATGGAATCAAAAAATTCCTAGAATCAAGTGAGAATGAAAACACATCATACCAAAACCTTTGGGACACAGCAAAGGCAGTCCTCAGAGGACAATTTATAGCAATAGATGCACACATTAAAAAAGAGGAAAGGGACAAAACCAAAACATTAACTACAGAACTCAGACAAATAGAAAGAAAACAGCAAAAAATGCCCACAGCCCCCAGAAAGAGAGGAAATAGTAAAGATTACAGCAGAAATAAATGAAACAGAGAACAGAAAAACAATAGAAAGAATCAAGAAAACCAAAAGTTGGTTCTTTGAAAGAATCAACAAAATCCACAAACCACTGGCCAGACTGACAAAAGAAAAACAGAAGAGGACGCAAATAACCCAAATAAAAAATGAAATGGGGGATGTTACAACAGACCCAACTGAAATAAAAAGGATTATAACAGAATATTATGAAAAACTATACTCCAACAAATTTGAAAACCTAGAGGAAAAGGATAAATTTCTAGAAACACACTACCTACCCAAACTATAATGAAGTGATGTTGAAAATCTGAACAGACCCATAACAAGAAAAGAGATTGAAAAGGTGATAGAAAAACTCCCAACCAAAAAAAGCCCTAGCCCAGATGGCTTCACTGGAGAATTCTACAAAACATTTACAGAAGAGCTGTACCAGTACTGCTCAAGCTATTTCAGAGCATAGAAAAGGAAGCAGCACTTCCAAATTCATTCTATGAAGCCAGCATAATGCTGATACCAAAACCAGGCAAAGATGTCACAAAAAAGAAAATTACAGACCAATATCTCTCATGAATATAGATGCAAAAATTCTGAAAAAAATTCTAGCCAATAGAATTCAGCATCATAGCAAAAAATAATACACCACGACCAAGCAGGATTCATACCAGGTATGCAAGGATGGTTCAACATTAGAAAATCAATCAAAGTAAACCACCACATAAATAAAAGGAAAGAACAGAATCACATGATCATCTCAATTGATGCAGAAAAGGCATTTGACAAAGTCCAACACACACTCCTGATAAAAACTCTCAATAAAATAGGTATAGAAGGGAAATTTCTCCACAGAATAAAGGGCATCTATGCATAACCAATGGTCAACATCATTCTTAATGGAGAGAGGCTGAAAACATTCCCCTTGAAACCAGGAACAAGACAAGGATGCCCTTTATCTCCACTCCTATTTAACATTGTGCTGGAAGTTCTAGCTAGAGCAGTAAGGCAAGAAAAAGAAATAAAGGGCATCCAAATTGGCAATGAAGAAGTTAAACTGTCCCTGTTCACTGATGATATGATACTATACCTAGAAAAAGTTTCAGCAGACTAGCAGGATACCAGATAAACATACAAAAATCAGTTGGATTCCTATACACCAATAAGGAGAACGATGAAAAGGAAATCAGGAAAACAATACCATTCATAGTAGCCCCTAAAAAGATAAAATACTTAGGAATAAATCTAACCAGGGATGTAAAAAACCTACACAAAGAAAACTACAAAACACTACTGCAAGAAACCCAAAGGGATCTACATAAATGGAAAAACATACCATGCTCCTGGATAGGTAGACTCAACATTGTGAAAATGACAATTCTACCAAAGCAATTTACAAATACAATGCAATCCTGATCCAAATGCCCAAAACATTTTTCAAAGGGATGGAAAAAATAATTATTAACTTTATATGGAAAGGGAAGAAGCCCCGAATAAATAAAGCACTACTGAAGAAGAATAAAGTTGGAGGACTCACACTACCTGACTTCAGAACCTACTATACAGCTACAGTAGTCAAAACAGCCTGGTACTGGTACAACGACAGATACATTGACCAATGGAACAGAATTGAGATCCCAGATGTAAATCCATCCACCTATGGTCACCTGATCTTTGACAAGGTCCCGAAGTCCATCAAATGGGGAAAAGACAGTCTTTTAACAAATGGTGCCAGCAAAACTGGATATCCATCTGCAAAAAATTGAAACAGGACCCATACCTCACGCCGTATACAAAAACTACTTCAAAATGGATCAAAGACCTGAATATAAAGCCTAAAACTATAAAGTTCATAGAATAAAACATAAGACCAATGCTACAGGCCTTAATACATGGCATTAACAGGATACAAACCATAACCATCAACGCACAAACCCCAACAGATAAGCTAGATAACTGGGATCTTCTAAAAATCAAAAACCTATGTTCTTCAAAAGAATTCACCAGAAGAGTAAAAAGAGAACCTACAGACTGGGAAAAAGTTTTTGGACAGTACAAGTCAGACAAAGGTCTAATCTCCGTAATCTACAAGAAAATCCAACACCCCTACAACAAAAAGACCAATAATCCTATTACAAAACAGGCAAAGGAAATGAACAGACACTTCACCAAAGAAGACATTCAAATGGCCAACAGACACATGAGGAAATGCTTGCGATCACTAGCCATTAGAGAAATGCAAATTAAAACCACAATGAGATACCATCTCACCCCGGCATTACTGGCATGAATCAAAAACACTGGAAATAACAAATGTTGGAGGGGCTGCGGGGAGATCAGAACTCTTATGCAGTGCTGGTGGGAATGCAAAATGATACAACCATTTTGGAAAATGATATGGCACTTCCTCAGAAATCTAGAAATAGACATACCATTCGATCCAGCAATCCCACTCCTAGGAATATATCCTAGAGAAATAAGAGTCGTCGCTCGAATAGACATATGCACACCTATGTTCATGGCAGCATTGTTCATAATAGCAAAACGATGGAAACAACCTAGATGCCCATCAACAGATGAATGGATAAACAAACTATGGTACATCCACACAATGGAGTACTATGCAATGAGAAAGAACAACAATGAATCTGTGAACCATCTCATAACATGGATAAAACTGGAGGACATTATGCTGAGTGAAATAAGTCAATCAGAAAATGACAAATATTTATGAGACCTCTATTGTAAAAATCCATGAAAAAGTTCACACACAAAATGTAACAATCTTTGTTGGTTACCAGGGATGGGAGGGGTGGGGGGGAAATACTAAATAGGCAATAGATAAGTGGTATCTTGGGTGAAGGGTAAGACAGTACACAATACTGGGGAAACCGGCACAACTTGTACAAGGAAAGGTCATGGAAGCTCCATAGACACATGTAAACTCCCTGAGGGCCTGAATTGATGGGTGGAGGGCTGTGAGGACCATGGTCTCGGGGAACATCTCGCTCAATTGGCATAACACAGTTTATAAAGACAATGTTCTACATTCTACATTGGTAAGTAGCGTCTGGGGTCTTAAAAGCCTGTTAGTAGCCATCTAAGATACTCCACTGGTCTCATCCCTTTGGGAGCAAGGGAGACTGAAGAGAACAGGATACAAGGAAAAGATTAGTCCAAAGGACTAATGGACCACAGCTACCAAGGCCTCCACCAGACTGAGTCCAGTACAGCTAGATGGTGCCCGGCTACCACCACTGACTGCTCTGACCAGGATCACAACAGAGGGCTCTGGACAGAGCTGGAAAAAGATGTAAAACAAAATTCTAACTCACAAAAAAAAGACCAGATTTACTGGCCTAAAGGAGATTGGAGAAACCTCGAGAGTATGGCCCCCAGAAACCCTTTTAGCTCAGTGGTGAAGTCACTTCCAGGGTTCCCCGTTCAGCTGGGGAGTGGACAGCCCCATAAAACAAAACGGGACTAATTAAGTACAGCAGTCCAGGGACAAGGGCCGGAAGGCAGAAGGGGACCAGAAAGCTGGTGATCAGGAACCCAAGATTGAGTAAGGATAGTGTTGATGTGTTGGGAGGTTGTTAACCATTATCACAGGGCAACATGTGTACTAACTGTTAAATGAGAAACTATTTTGTTCTGTAAGCCTTCATCTAAAGTGAGAATAGCAGCACAATTGGAAGAGCGTAGTCGATGTCACTGAACTGTTCATGTAGAAATTTTCGAAATGGTGTATCTCTGGCTATGTATATTTTCACCAAAAAAAAAAAAAAAAAACTTCGAGAAGGAAGAGGGTTGACATGTTGTGGGGTTGTTAACCAATGTCATAAAATGATATGTGTACTACTGTTTCATGAGAAACTATTTGTTCTGTAAGCCTTCATCTGAAGTACAATAATAAAATAAAATAAACAGTTAAAAAAAAAAGTCTTTAATTGACAAGCATGGCTTCTGCTCATATTTCAGTGGCAAGGATAGTCATATGACTATTCCTAACTACCAGTGGACTGGAGAAACATAGTGTCCCCAAGAAACCAGAAAGGATTGCAAGACCAGATGTGGGTGAGCACTTCTAGTCGCTCCCATAAGCTGCTACATCATAGGTGTTCAATAAAGAGCAACTATTATAATTTGTTATGACAAAGTCTCTCTTCATTCCTGGAGAAGTTTCTGAGAAGGCCAAATCTGTCTTGCAATTTTCCTTTTTTTTTTTTTTTTTTCTAGTGCCTACAGCATAACAGATGTTTCAAATACAGGATCACACCAATTTTAAAAAAGGACCCTATAAATCTCAGTGGGAAAGTTCAACTTTCTTCACTCAACAGCACCTTTCTGCACAGACCTTTGCAATAACCTCTATAATCTCAATAAGCTAAGAACTTTCTTCTTCCTCTTGGTGCAAGGTCAACATTTTAACTTGTGAGTTTCTGCTCTCCACCACCTGATGAACATGACTGAACACTTGTGAAGATGCCATCAAGCATAATAAAAAACCAGAATTTTCTCCTGGGGCAGATACAGACAAGTTACTGTTTTTTATTTTCTTACCAAAATAGCATGTCTGCTGAGGAATCATTTTCTACCTCCTAGAAGGACTCTGTGTTTTTTTAAGAATCCTGCCTACATAGATGTTTGCTTACAAGGCGATTTCCATTGTCCTTCCTCATCTATTACTTATAGGGGAGACTTTGGTTTTTGACCACTAAGGAAAGCTTATGCATTCATGTGTATGTTCAGTGACCAGTCTCAAATAATTGACTCCATTAACATCCTACAGCAAATATCAAGGTG
The DNA here is from genome assembly GCA_030035585.1 of Dugong dugon. Taxonomy (NCBI): domain Eukaryota; kingdom Metazoa; phylum Chordata; class Mammalia; order Sirenia; family Dugongidae; genus Dugong; species Dugong dugon. Next base: position 148,793,167 of record CM057483.1, read on the forward strand.
CTCTCTGAAACTTCCTCTCTAACTTCAGGGTTATATCCCCAAACCAGCAGATTCTGTACCAAATCATACTTTACTCACCAGATGATTTGGGGGAAAAATACTTTGGGAGTGTGATGGATGCACTCGGGGGGGGATAAGGGGGTCTTTAAACTTCATGACTAAAGTGAAAAATTATGTGGAAGGGTCTGTTTTTATCAGAGGACTTCAACGGTAATGGATGGACAGGCAGGTGGAAACTGTAGGGAGTTGGAGGCTCTAAGTTAGCGGGAGGGCGGGTGACTCTGGGCTGTCTGTTCCACTGGGGGCAGGTTCAGCCTCCAGAAGAGGAGGCAGTGAAGAGCTGGTCAGCAGGTCAGGAGCCAGAGTTGGACAGGAGGGCTCAGTGGGGGAAGACCCAAGGGAAGGGCACTGTCATGTGGGAAAGTTCTGGGACTGGACCCATGTGCTAGCACCTGGGAAGGGTCAGGTCTCTAAGATCCTAGGGATAGGGGCAGGAGGATCTGGGCAAATGAAGCCCACAGACAATCCCCAAATGTGGTTGATCCTCACTTTCACCTTCCTTCTTTAGACCTGCTTTTATTAATTTGGGCATAGTCTCCTTTTTATCACGTGAGAGACAATTTGGAGCAGTGAGGAGAAAAGTGATTAAGAGATACAAGGACTGCCTGAGGCTGAGAAGAGTGGAACAATGTGTGCTATAAAAGAATTCAGACCAGGGGTCCAGTGATGTCACTTACTTACTAGCCATGTGAACTCAGGCCCATTACCAAACTCCTCAGGTTCTTCATCTGTGAAGTGGGTTTGATAAATTCTGTCTTCTAGGACTGTTGGAATGTGTGTAATGTATATAAAGCACCTGGCACCATATCTGCCATTCATTGAGACTTTAAAGAATGACCATTATTACTACGATTATTTTGACCCCAGATGATACCACGCACTCCACTGAGATATTTTTTCTTTTTTAAATCCAGGAGATGTCAGAGAATATGCAGTGCTGTAGATTAGCATGAAAAATAAAACTTTAGTAAATTTTTCCCCTTAGAGGATATATTCTTTAACGTGGCTTTTGCAGAGTCTTCCTCATCTGGATGCAACTGAAAACTCCTAGAACTTTTGCCAAGGACCAACTTCTTCCCTCCCTCCCTCCCTGCCAGCTGCATTTAGATGAAACCAAACCAAACCCATTGCCATCGAGTCCACTCGGACTCATTTTGATTTATTTCACCCCCACCAAAAATCTAGCTCAGGTAGAGCTTGCCAAATAATCCAAAATAACTTAAATAAATAAGGTTTTAATGGAGTGGGCTCTGGCTCTCCTAGGCCAGGACGAAAGGGTACCAGTCCACCAGCTTCTGGGCATCTCACTTCAAGGGACTATCGCCCTTATTTCTCAGAAATTTACTGGTGATGATGTACATAAAACACCTAGTCAGTGCTTGGGGTCAAGTGTACTGGGACAAGAGCACAGGACACCTTCTAGTCCTGCCCCAAGTGGGAATTTCTCTCTAGTTTATCTGTGATCCCAAAGTGACTGCTAAAAGCAGTTCTCCATCCCAGGCTTAGCCTCTCAATTCTGAGACACTTATTTGAGTATCTGGCCCCTGCACATCATTCCCACAGCCGCATTTGATCCACCACCCAACTTAATTTAATATTAACTCACCCTGGAGGACTTACAGTTTTCCAGAGTCCCAAACTGCCTTGCCTCAGGGCATTTATACTTGACTGCTCTCATCTGGGCCCCTCCCCCACCTCCTCACTCCTTTTAACTTATCCTTCATGTGTTAGAGGGTATCTCATCATCTTCTTTATATGACTGCTGCTCTTGGTCTCCAAAATTCTGTGGACAGGGGCTGAGTCTTGTTTATCCTAGTATTTCCAGTACTATCAGGGGGCCCTCCAAAGAGCAGATACTCAATTAATGTTTAAGGAATAAATGAGTCAGTGTGTAAGAGGTTTAATTTATTACACTTTAATTTCTCCAACATTCTTAAACAAACTAAGCAAATCCAGCTATACAACTTTTAATTTTACAGAACAGTAGGATAGAAGGAAAAATGGAAGCCAAGAATTGAACATTTTTTACTTCTTTTTTCTGTTTCTTGATAGCAACTATTTTATTGCTGATTTCTTTCATATTTCTAAGGAAATGCCTATTTCAGTGCCTTCTTTTCTTGTTCCAGATCACTAAATAAGATGAAAGGTTTCCTAGTTTGTTTTATAAAATAGCAGAACTTTTACTCTTAAATCTCATAAGCAGCAATAAATACACAACCAATATCATTCATACATTTATATTATGAAGCTAATGAAAACTTTTTGAAGAGAAACATTTGAAAACTTTGAACAACAACAAAAGATAAATCTAGAAATTACTCACGAAGAACAGGAACAGAGATATATAGCCCCACCTCAGGCCCCCACTACTTAGAAGGTTGACTGCTCTCTTTAAACACAAAGTGAAGAAACTGCTTCAGACTTCACTAGGGGTGGAAGTAGCTGCTGGAAACTCTGATACGTGCACTGGCTATAGCATTAGTACGAGCCAAAGCAGCAAATCTGGCTCGGGCTCTCTCTTCTTCATCTCTCAAAGCTTCTTCATACCAGGATGGGAAGGCATTGGGTGTGGTATCATGTATCTTGGCCAAAAACTCCAGGACTTTCATCTTGCTGGTTTCAGCGTGGGCTCTGGGACCCCACAGGAATTCGTAGCGTGGAGGATCACTGTTGGGCACCTGCCGGTACTCCAGGTACTTTTCTTGCACCAAATCTTTGGTGATGAGCTTCCTGGGCTCTCCATACATGAAGTGCTTCCTTCCTGCATATATTCCCATCACATTAAGCACCTCCCAGATATCTTCCTCAGCAGCGCAGTTGCCCTTCATGAAGATCACACACAGGACCGTCATCAGGAGGCCTGTCTTGGGCATAATCTCACCACTCATCCTCTCATCACGGGTGCGTTGCAATTTGCTAATAAGAACATAGCAGTGTCTGGTGGTGTCGACTTCCTTCACATCAATGCCAAAGGCCAGCACCATGAGCTCAGAAGCTCTCCTGAGGATCTCATGGAAGTGATCCTTGTGCTTTTTGATGACGTACTTCAGCATGTCTTCCTTTGTTATGGTTTCTTTCATGTTATACTTGCGCAGCAGGAACTGAACCAACAAAATCGCCTTCTGGTCTAGAGGGGTCTTGCGTGAACGATCAGTGGTAGATGAGGCCTGTGAGGTGCTTGGGCTTTCTTCATCTTGCTTGGTGGCACGTTCATCAGATCTTTTGCAGAAAACACCTGCAAGAGTTGTAGTGGTGGATGGGGCTCTTTGAGGCCCCTGGCGAGTGCTACGAGACCCAGCAGCAGGTGAGCTCTGGGGAGTAGCCTCCAAAACAAGAGAAGAGGAGGAAGGGGACCCTTCCTCCTTTGCTGCAGTGGCCTGAGCACCCCTGAGACACTGGGTCTCATCGCGGGCCTGGCGGCGTTTTTCACGGGCGCGGAGCTTACTTTTATGACCACGAGGCATGATGACTGTAGTCAGGGACAGGAGGCAGAAGTGTGGGCTGGAGGGCAGACGATGTGGAGGAGGGAGGCTGAGAAGGTGTGCACACCTTTAACAGGGAGATACTGCCTTGGCTTTAACAAAAGCCGCCTCAGTGGTTTTCCTTGAGGGCACGTCTCTAGCAACCCACAAGTCTCCTGTTGTCCTGATCAGCCTGTCCCTTGAGAACCCTGTGGAGGAAGTTAGAGTATGCTTAGGCTTTATCCTGCCAGTCCTGCCTGGGGCTTACTGGGACTGAGAGCAGAGTCTGGCAGGTCTAAGCTCCGTGGGTCCCCCTCTGTTCTGGGGTGGGGTAATCCTCTCAGTTTACATTCACAATGATCATGTCAACTATGGGACCCCCTCCTCCGTAGTGCTCTTAAGGCAAACCCCTTTATACCAAGAACTTCACCTCCCTGAGACACCCCCCCCGGAGGAAGTGAGGGGCTCCTCAGCTGGTTGCTCCAGCTGGGACCCCCAAAACTGACAACAGGGGAAAGGTTCCATGGCATCCCCTTTCTCTTGGATGATTAGTTTTCAGTCATCACTCATTAGGCCACCTTTATTAGACCATGATCACCACAACCCTGAGACCCCTGAGGGAAAGAGGAGGCTCCCCTGCTTGACAGCTGCCCCTGGTCCGTAGGAGTAGGGCTCTGCGCAGGCCTCTATGTTGTGGGGTACGGCGTCCCCTTAGCCCTCACTCAGGGTCATCTTTTTGACTCCGTATGGGGTCTGGGATTTCTCCCTCTGCTGACCTGAGACCGCCAGCTCTGACTTCATCCCCTGATATCCCAAAACGGAAATGAGAGGGCGTTGAGCCCAACAGCCATATCTCAGGCTTCCCGGCACCAACCAATGACATAGGGGAGAGTGGGGAGGGTGGGGAGGGTGGGGCGGGGCTCTGTGGAGTTCTGCGGTTCTGGGCGGGGGTTGTGGGAGGACGCGTGTCCTGCAGTTCTCTCTAAGGGTCTTCACCTTGACTCTTAGCATGGCCTCTGCCCTCTCCCCTCTGAAGATCTGAGGCTACATTCCTCAGACAAAGGTTCTCATCTCCCTGAGGCCCTTGAGGTAAAAGTTGGGGGCACCTCATACTTCATACTGATATAGCTCTACCCTGGGCCTCCTAAGGATGACAGCAGGGGCAGGGGCCTGTGGGGTTTCCCTCTATTCTGGGGTGGGTGGTCCCGTCAGTCCTCTGGAGGGAGGCGGCAAGAGCGTCTTCTCTTGGTGTCTTTATTAAAGGCTTCCTGGGAAATACCAACTCCCTGAAAGACCTGGGCTATTACCCTACTTCAAATCTTGCAGAGAATGAGTCAGAGTCCTAGGCTAGATACCAAACGGGAATGCTGCAACACAAGGCAGGGGGCTCGGGATAGGTGGTGCGGGCTGTCAGAGAAAAAACACAGTGATACACGGGGTGTGTTCAACAGCCAGACTTAGACTTTTGGAAACCTTCTGTTCTAAAATACCTACTTTCTAAGAAGAGGCTGTGCCACGTGATTTTGTGAGACCCAGACCTTTAGACATTATCTAACATTGCCCAGTCCAGTAAAGTGACTTTTTTTAATTTTTGACCCTCATTTATAGTAAGAAATATACATACATCTTTACCAAGTGTGTGTGTGTGTGTATACATATTTTTTCATGAAAGAATACCTACCCTTGCTATGTATGATTCACTCTTTTCATTCTTTACATTCAATTATAATATTATTTTTTAAAGCTCAGTCCTCACCCTCAGAAGAGCTTTCAGGTGGTTATTAGCATAGCCTCTGGAGTCATACTGCCCCAATCATGCCAAGCTTTTGTGCCATCCTGATATCACCCCATGGTACTGGCACCTGTGGTCTGAGGTGCTGCTTCAGTGAAGAAGCAAAGGCAGAACTTTAGAGTATTGCCTTCAAACCGTCGTCTGCCTTCTACTGCAGGATACAGATCTGTCTCAAGTTTAGGACACACCCTCTACCTACCCACACATAAGTACTATTTCCACAGATTTAGTCTCTCCCAGAGGTTTCTGATTTTTGTTGTTTTGCTATTGTTAATATTGTTCTTTCATTCTCCTTTCTACAGCCTCTCCAGGGTTTATTTCAGGAAAAGGCAGCCCTTGCCTGGTTGCCATCTTGGAAGCTACAAATAAGGCACTAAATCTGTAAATAATTTAAGGAGAATTAACATCTTTACAATATTCTTTCCACATGACTGAACATAGAGTACTGCTCTATTTATTTGGGACTTCTTTTACCTAAGTCTATTAGTAATTTTTATAGTAACCTCCAAAAAGATTATGTACATTTTTATTAGGTTTCTTTTTAGGTAAATTTTGGGCATGTGCTGTTGTAATTGGGGTATTTTCTATTACTTGTCCTAATTAGTTATTGATTCTGTATGGCTAAACTCCTTGATTTGCTGTAGTGATCTTCTATACAACAGTTTTCTGATGTCTCTTATTCATTTGAGTATTTTGTGCACTGGTCCCTTTCAATTTTCTAATTAGAGGATCATATTGTCACCATTTATTATCTTGCTTTTCAATATTCCTACCTGTAATTTATTTTTATATTCTTATTTCTCTGGTTAGGTATTCTAGTACAGTTCAACAGTAGAGGTGGTACCATATATCTGTGCCTTGGTCGTGACTTAATAGCAATGTTCCTAGTATTTTATATTTAGGTAAGTTTGCTATAAATTTTAGGAAACGGAAATTCTTTTCTAATGTTATTTTGCTAAGTTTTTACCATGAATTGGTGTTGATTTTTTTCTTCCAAGGGCTTTTTCTGCACCCCTGGACATGATCAAATGCCTTTTCTCCAATAATCTACTAATATAGAGAAATTTCAACACACAGTTTCTTCCAAAGTTATATCATCTTTGCATTTCTTGGACATGGCCTATTTATTTAATTAAATTATACTGGAATTTATTTAGGATAAGTACCTTTATGTGAGTGAGGTTGGCTCAAGCATTCCTTTCTTAGGGTATCTTTATCTGTTCTTTATATGAAGGACAGCATGCCTGTTAATTTGAGTTTAGTAATTTCCCATCTTTTTGTATGGTTTGGAAGAGTTTACATAAAATGGTAATTCAGTTTTCCCTGATCATTTGGTGCAACTTGCTACAAACCTGGCTGGTCTTAGAATATCTTGAGGAGGGGTGGAGTTTAGACTAGAGTTTCAGTTTGTATTTTTTTATTAAAGTTTTCTATTTCTGTTGGGAACAATTTGGTCAATTAAATTTCTTCAAAAATTGTTCTATTTCTACTGGGGAAACCAGCACAACTTGTCCAAGGAAAGGTCATGGAAGCTCCATAGACACATCCAAACTCCCTGAGGGACTGAACTGCTGGGCGGAGAGCTGTGGGGACCATGGTCTTGGGGAACATCTAGCTCAATTGACACAACACAGTTTATAAAGACAATGTTCTACATTCTACCTTGGTGAGTAGCGTCTGGGGTCTTAAAAGCCTGTGAGCAGCCATCTAACATACTCCACTGGTCTCACCCCTTCAGGAACAAAGGAGAATAAAGAGAATAGGATACAAGGCAAAGATTAGTCCAAAGGACTAATGGACCACAGCTACCAAGGCCTCCACCAGACTGAGTCCAGTACAGCTAGACGGTGTCCGGCTACCACCACTGACTGCTCTGACCAGGATCACAACAGAGGGTTCTGGACAGAGCTGGAGAAGAATGTAGAACAAAATTCTAACACACACACAAAAAAGTCCGATTTACTGGCCTGAAAAAGACTGGAGAAACCCCGAGAGTATGGCCCCCGGATACCCTGTTAGCTCAGTGGTGAAGTCACTTCTGAGGCTCACCATTCAGCCAGGGATTGGACAGCCCCATAAAACAAAATGGGACTAATGAGGCACAGTAGTCCAGGGACAAGGACTAGAAGGCAGAAGGGGACAGGAAAGCTGGTGATAGGGAACCCAAGGTTGAATAAGGACAGCATTGACATGTCGTGGGGTTGTTAACCATTGTCATAGGGCAACATGTGTACTAACTGTTTAATGAGAAACTATTTTATTCTGTAAACCTTCATCTAAAGTGAGAAAAGCAGCACAACTGGAAGAACGTAATCGATGTCACTGAACTGTGCATGTAGAAATTTTTGAAATGGTGTATCTTTGTCTATGTATATTTTAACCAAAAAAAAAAAGGTTGAGAAGGGAGAGGGTTGACATGTCGTGGGGTTGTTAACCAATGTCATAAAACAATATGTGTACTGACTGTTTAATGAGAAACTATTTGTTCTGTAAAACTTCACCTAAAGTACGATAAAAAGAAAAAAAATTGTTCTATTCCACTTGGATTTCAAATTTCAGTGCATGATATTTATAAATAAAAATGATTTACTAGAAAAATTCTCAAACATATACAACAGTACAGAGAATAGTTCATTAACCCAGTATGCCTGACACTCAGCATCAACAATCAATAGCTAGAGGTAGAAGGTTGATAAGATTAAGATTTTTTTTTATTGTATATTAGTAAGACCACTCCAGAGGTAATGCTGTACACTTCCACTAGGAGGAACAGAGTGTCTGTGTCTCCCTTTGTGGTGATTCTGGCAGTTATTGATGATAATCACCTTTATTCATTAATCCATTAGGGGTTGCAAGATGGCAATTCTATAATTTCTATCATTCCTTCTGAGATTATTATCTGAAATACTTCTATAGGTAAAATCTTACCTTCCTGGTCTACCATTTGGATACCCTGAGGTAATGGTAAAACATATTTATGGTGTTCTCTTATATTAAATCTCTTCTCCACCTATATTTTGTACAGTTTTATTTCTCTAACATCACTTATTTTTACTTTTTCTTTTGTAGTTGATAATACTTAGAAAAATTATGTATTTTAAAAATATTTTCCAAGAACTGGCTTTGGTTAGTTGGTTTTACTATTATCTATTTTCTTATTTTTGCATTTATCTTCATTTTTTCTTACTTTTTACTTCTTGAGGTTTAATATGTATTCGTTTTCTAGCTTCTTGAATTGCTTGTACATGTTAAATATTTATTGTTTCCTAATAGATCTGTTTAAGGCTATAATTGTCCCTTTTAATATCACTTGGGCTGTATCTCACTGGTAGTGTTATAGAGTTTTAGGTGTATGCTTGAAAAGTTTACAACTTGACTATATCTTCTATTCCACATGGTAGAAAAACAATAAGTGTAACTGGCTACATGTAACAGTCAATGATTGTCCAGGGCAACAGAAACTTATATGTTTAACTCAGAGGGAATTTAATGCAGTGATGGAGAAGCTACACAGGGAAGAGTCAGAAAACCTAGTAATTGGCAACATAAATAAATTATTCCCACCTCTAGGGTAGAGGGACAAAGAAAGGAAGTATTGTTACTAGAATCTAGGAGTTAGGGTCAACAGGATCAAGAACAACGGTGGACCAAGTTGATGGTGGATAGAGTAATGGAGAAGATGTAGCCATTGAAGGAGAAACCACTTGATGCAGAGAGGAAGAAAGAGAAAAACTCTGGGCACTCTCATCTTCCTGAGCTCTAATCTACTGCTGATGCCCCCGGTTGCATGAATTGAGATGGCATCAAAATGTTGGAGAGTCTAGGAATTGGGGTTAATTCCCTGTATGATAGAGAGCAGAGCAGTGGAATGGTTAGGAGTGGTTCTAAGGGCAAATAGCTTCAGAAATGATAAACCATATTGACGAATTAAATGAAAAAATCGTATCTAAATTGATGCAGAGAAGTGTTTTATAAAAATGAGTATTCACTCATGAGAGAAAAAAGATGTTATCAGAATAGATAAAGAATATCTACAAAAAAAAAAAAAAACCTACAGTAAAGGTCATACTTAACGTAGAAAGGATAAAAGCTTTTGTTTTCAAATTGGGAAGTAGATAAGGATTCCTGATATTACCATTTCTATTCAACATTTTAATAAAAATATAGCGTAGTGCAGTAATTGGAATCAGAATAAATCAAAGGGATAGGGATTGAAAATAAGACATACAGCTAATATAATTAACAGATGATTAGACTGTGTATGATGAAAATCCAAAAGAACTAAAGATAAACTCTTCAATCAAAAAATTTTAAAGGGTGCTTAGTATAAGATCAATATATAAAAATAAATATTTTTTCTATAGCAACAAGGAGTATCAAAACTTATGGGATGCAGCAAAAGCAGTGCTCAAAAGAAAATGTATAACTGTAAACACCTACATTAAAAAATAAGAAAGATCTCCAATCAGTAATCTAACTTTACATCTTAAGGAAACTAAACGCAAAGTCAGCAGAATGAAGGAAATCACAAAGATTAAAGCAATGAAGTATACAATAGGAAACCAAAAGAGAGGATTGATGAAAACCAAAAGTTGATTCTTTGGAAAGATCGACAAAATTGACAAGCCTTTACCTAGAATGACTAAGAAAAAAAAAGAAAGAAGCAAATAAATAAAATTAGAAATGAAAGTGGGGACTACCAATCTTGCAGAAATTAAAAAGATTATAAGAAAATACTATGAACAACTGTATGCTACCAAATTACATAATTATATAATCTAAATGAAATGTGCAAGTTGCTAAAAACACTCGAATTACCAGAACTGATTCAAGAAGAAGGAGAAAATGTCAACAGACCTATAACAAGTACAAAGATTGAATCAGTAATCCACAACCTCCAAACAAACAAAGGTCTAGAACAAGACAGTGTCATTGGTTAATTCTACCAAACATTTAAGGAGGAATTAACACCAATCCCTCACAAATTCTTCCAAAAAATAAAAGAGGAGGGAACATATTCTATGAGCAAGCATTACCCTTATACCAAAGCAAGACAAAGATACCACAATAAAATAAAACTACAGACTTTATGAAAATAGATGCAACAACCTTAACCAAAATACTAGAAAATTGAATCCAACAGCACATTAAAAGGATTATATGCCATGACCAAGAGGGGTTTATCCCAGGAATGCAACGGTGGCTCAACATAAGAAAATCAATCAATGTAATATACCACATTAACAGAACAAAGAGAAAAATGATTATCTCAATAGATGCAGAAAAAGCATTTGACAAAATTCAACACCCTTTAATGATAAAAACACTTAGAAAATTGGAATAGAAGGGAGATTCCTCAACCTGGTGAAAGGCATTTATGGAAAAACCACAGGTAACATCATACTCAATGTGGGCAAGAAAAATGTAGTAAAAGGCATCCAGAATGGAAAGGAAGAAGTATAACCATCTCTATTCACAGACGATGTGATTTTATATACAGAAAATCCCATAAAATCCAAACACACACAGAAAACTTACCAGAGCTAACAAACAAATCAGTAAAGTTTCAGGGTACAAGATCAACAAACAATAATCAGTTGCATTTTTATTCACCAGTAATGAACATTCTGAAAAGGAAATTAATAAAACAATTCAATTTACAATAGCATCTAAAAGAATACATTACCTAGGAATAAATTTAGCCTAGGAGGTGAAAAACTTGTGCACTGAAAATTGCAAAACATTGCTGAAATAATTTAAAGAAGACCTAAATACATTGAAAGATATCCCATGTTCATGGATTGGAAGACTTAATATTGTTAAGATGGCAATGCTCCCCAAAGCAATCTACAGATTCAGTGCATTTCTAATCAAAATTCCAAAGGCCTTTTTTGCATAAAGAGAAAAGTCAATCCTCAAATCCATACAGAACTTCAAAAGGCCCCAAATAGCCAAAACAATATTTAAAAAGGAAAACAAAGTTGGAGGAGTCACACTTCTGTATTTCAGAATTTACTACAAAGCTACAGTAATCAAAACAATGTGGTACTGGCATAAGGATAGATGTACAGAACAATGGAATAGCATTGAGAACTTAGAAATAACCCCCCCCAAAAGAGATAAACCCAAATATCTATAGCCGATTGTTATTTGGCAAAGGGGCCAAAACTATTCTGGGACAACTGGATAACCACATGCAAAAACCACACCTCAGTATATATACAAAAATTAAGTCAAAATGGATCAATGACCTAAATATAAGAGCTAAAACCATAAACAGCTCAGGAAAACACAGAGGTAAATCATCATGACCTTGAATTTAGCAATGGATTCTTAGATTTGACACCAAACGCATAAGAAACGAAAGAAAAAATAGATAAATTGGACTTCACAAAAATTAAAAACTTTTGTGCATCAAGGGACATTATCAACAATATGAAAATACAACCTACAGAATGGATGAACATATTTATAAATCATATGTTTGATAGGGGTTTAGTATTCAGATATATAAGAACACTTTCAATTCAACAACAACCAAAACACACACACACACACAAAAGAACCATTTAAAAATAGGCAAAGGACTTGAATTGAAGAAATCCAATTCCTTTTTTTCCAAATAAGAAAAAAAAAGGCCAACAAGAATATGAAAAGATATTCAACATCATTGGCCATTAAGGAAATGTAAATCAAAACCACAATGAGATATCACTTCATAACCACTAGAATGCCTTTAATTAAAAAAAAAAAGGAAAATAACAACCGTCAGTGAGGATGAGGAGAAAGAGGAACTCTCATACATCACTAACCCAGCAATTCCACTCTTAGGTATATAACCCAAGAGAAATGAAAGCATATGTCCACAGAGAAACTTGTAAACAAATGTTCATAGCCACGTTATTCATAGTAGCCAAAAGGTGGAAACAGCTCAGAAAACAAATCAACAGATGGATGGATAAGCAAATTGTGGATGTGATAGAATATTTAACCATAAAAATGAACTACATGTTACAACTTGTGTGAACCTCAAAAACATTATAATAAGTGAAAGAAGCCAGATACAAAAGGTCACATATTATGTGATTCCTATTATATGATATATCCAGAGTAGGTAAATCCATTTAGAGAGAAAGCAGATTAATGGTTACCAGGGGATGGGGGTGGGGTGAGGTATGATTACTTAATAGGTATAGGGTGTTTTTCTGGGGTGATGAAAAGGTTTTGAAACTAGAGAGAGTGTGGTGGCTGCATGACATTGTGAATGCACTAAAAAAAATACACTTTAAAATAAGTAATTGTATGTTACGTGAATTTCAATTGAAAACACTGTAATCAATACTAAAAAAAGTTATAACACTGTCTTATGTGATTATCAGTGTGTATAGCAGTAGTATTTAAAACAACTGTATCATAAGTAGGGAGGATAAAAGGACTAAATAGGTAGTAAGGTTTCTGCATTCAAATTGAAATGATTAAAGTTGATACCAGCAGAATGAGCTAAATTACACATGAATATTGTAATCCTTTGAGCATTAATTCAAAAACTTTAAAAGAAGTATACCCAAACCACTATTTATTTAAATTAAATTAATTTCAATATTTACGTTAAATACGTTAAAATTACACAGTTCGAGTAACCCACGGAAAGACAGGGAAAAGGAAACAGAGGAAACAAACAGAAAACAAATTATGGCAGATATCTCAATAATTACATTAAGTTTAAATGGTTAAAATACACCAATTAAAAGGGATTGGTAGGATGAATAAAAATACATGACCCAAAACTATATGCTTTCTACAACTCACTTCAAATGTTATGATGCAGGTAGGTCAAAAGTAAAAGGATGGGAAAAAATACCATTCAAACTGTAATCAAGCAAAAATTGGATTGGCTCTAATATACCAGAAATGTAGACTTCAGAACAAAGAAAATTGCCAGTGACAAAGGAGGACATTACATAATAAAAAAAAAAGTCAATTCACCAAGAAGACATAATAATCCTAAACATGCATACACCAAAAAGCAGAATTTCAAAATATCTAAAACAAAAATTGACAGAACTGAAAAGAGAGATAGACAAATCCATGATTACAGCTGGTGTCTTCAACATCCCTATCTCAGGAATAAACTACACCAGAAATCATCAAGAATACAGAACTGAACAAACTATCAACCAAAAGAATCTAATTAATATTTATAAACTCTTGACTCAACAACAGCAGAATACACATGGTTTTTAAGCACACACAGAATGTTCACTCAGAAGAATCATTTCCTGGGTCATAAAATAATTGAAATCATACAAATTATGTTATCTGCCCCTAGTGGAATTAAAGTAGAAATCAATACCAGAAACATAACAGGAAAATCTCTAAACAGTTGAAGGTTAGACAACATGTTTCTAAATTATATATAGGTCAAAGAGGAATATATCCATCAAAATTAAAATAAATACATTCAATTGATTGAAAAGAAAAATAAAACATATCAAAATCTGTGGAATACAACTAAAGGAACTTTTTAGGGGAGCGAATAGTAGTAAATGTTTATATTAGGATAAAAGTAATACCTAAAATCAATAATCTAAACTTCCTTCTCAAGAAAACAGAAAAGCAGGCAAATGGAAAAACATTTATTAAAAAAAAAAAAAACCCAAGGTCAAAACTCATGAAATATAAAAAACAAAATCAATAGAGAAAATCAATAAAATTAAACATTGGTTCTTTCAAAAAATACATTAAATTGATAAACCTCTAGCACGATTGACAAAAAGTCAGAAGGACACAAATGAACAATATTAGAAAAGAAAGATGGGATATTATCACATACCCAAGAGACTTTAAATGGAAAATAAGAGAATATCATGAACCACTTAACTACATAGATACATTTAACAACTCAGAAAAAAAAATGGACTTCGAAAACCACAAACTACCAAAACTTATCAAAGTTAAAATAAACCAGTTGTTATTGAGTCACTTCTGACTCATGGCAACCCCATGCGTGTCAGAGTAGAACTGTGCTCCATAAGGTTTTCAATGGCTGATTTTTCGGAAGTAGATTGCCAGGCCTTTCTTCTGAGGTGCCTCTGGGTGGACTCAAACTTCCAACCTTTTGGCTAGCAGCTGAGCATATTAATCGTTTACACCACCCAGGGACTCCACAGGCTAAATAATACTATAACTATTTTTAATAAATCAGAGTCTTAGCTAGAACCTTCTGAGAACAAATTCTGCCAACCAGATGGTTTCACTGGCAAATTCTACCAAACAGTTAAAGAAGAAATAATACCAATTCTATATAATCTCTTCTGGAAAATACAAAAGGAGGGAGTGCTTCCCAAATCATTAATGAGGCCAGCATTATCCTTATATCAAAACCAAACAAAGACAATACAATAAAAGAATACTAGAGAACACTATGCTTCTAGAACAAAAATCTTCAACCAGATATTAGCAAACTGTGATTCATTAATACAACAAAAATAATCAACTATGAAAAATTGTTGTTTATTCCAAATCAACCAATGCTATCCATCGTATTACTAGAAGAAAGTAGGATAACCACATGATCATATGAATTGATGCAAAAAAAGCACGACAGAATTCCACGCTCATTCATGACAAAAACTCACAGCACATTAGGAATAGAAGGGAACTCTGTCAAGCTGAAAAACAGCTTCTATAAAAAACTTACAGCTAATATTAGTCTTAATGTTGGAAGACTGAATGATATCCTATTAAGATCAGGAATAAGGAAAGTATGTCCACTCTCATCACTCCTATGAATTAAAATCATTTAACTAATAAGTGATTTTAGCAAAGTTGCAGGATACAAGCAAGGTCACAGAATATGATAATATTTTTATATACAGTGAAACCTGTGACAGCCAGAACTCAATGGGACTGCCTTGTTTTCCTATGCCTTACAAGTTTTCCACCTTTGACAGCGTGCAGCCTTACCACTTTTCTATCACTCCTTTTAGTGGAAAATATTTGAGATTTCCTTCTCTGACACATTTCTGCCTTACACAGGTTCTGGCTTTTACAGATTTTACTGTACTAGCAGTAAACAACTGGAAACCAAAATTAAAACATACAGTACCATTTACAATAGCTAAAGAAAAATATCCAGGTTTAAATCAAATAAAATGTGTACTGATCTGTAAGCTGAAAACTACAAAATGCCAGTAAAAGAAACCAAAGACTTAAAGGAGAGTACCATATCCATGTATTGAAAGAATCAACATAGTAAAGATGGAAATTCTCCCCAAGATAATTTGTATGTTTAATGTCTTTACTATTAAAATCTCAGCTGGATGTTTTGTAGATATACACAACTTGATTACAAAATTTATATGGAAAAGCAACAGAAACCAGAAGAGCTAAAACAATTTTGAAAAAAAAGAATAAAGTTGGAGGAATTACACTACCCGATGTTAAGACCGAATATATAGCTACATTAATCAAGACAGTAAGACATTGTCAGAGGGATTGGCACATAGATCAATTTAACAAAATAAAAAGTGCAGAAATGGACTCATACCAATACAGCCAACTTATTTTTGATAGCTTAGCAAAAGCAATTCAGTAGAGAAAGAGTGGTCTTTCAACAAATGATGTTGGAATAATTGGACTTCTATGGAGGGGGGAGTGAATCTTGTTCTAAACTTCATCTTATACAAAAATTATTTCAGATGGATCACAGTTCTAAATATGAAATATAAAAGTATAAAACTTTTAAAAGAAAACATAGGAGAAAATTTTCATGTCCTAGAGGTCAGTGAAAAAGCTCTTATACTGGAACCCAAAACCACAGTGCATAAAAGAAATAATCAGTGATTGAACTTCTCAAAATTAAAAACTTCTGCTCTGTAAAAAAACATTACTAAGAGATTAAAAAGACAAGACACAGTTATGGAGAAAATATATCACATATCTTTCAAAGTTCTTTCAAGAACTTCTAAACTCAACATTAAGAAAGAAAGAATCACACCCATCTGGGCCCACCATGTCATCCCCTGGAACTTGGCGCAATGCAACTATACCAAAATAGCACAAAACAAAAAAGAAAAGAAAGAGTCCAATTGAAAAATGGGCACAGGATTTAAACACACACTTCACCAAAGAGGATATATGGATGGCAAATAAGCAGATGAAAAGATGTTCAACATCATTATCCTTTATGTAAATGTAAATTAAATCCACTATGAGATGCCATTACACATCTACAGAACGACTAAAATTAAAAAATTTCTAAAAATATCAAGTGTTGGTGAGGCTGTGGAGCAACTGTATCTATCATACATTTATGGTGGGAATGTAAAATTTCAAGGTCACTAAAAAAAATTAGTTTCTTATAAGTTAAACATACACTTACCATATGATCAACAGGTTCCTCCTGAACATTTACCCTAAATGAAAACTATTCATTGAAGCTTTATTTGCAATAGTCAAAAACTGGACACAACCCAAATATCCTTCAACATATGAATGGATAAGTAGACTGTGGTACATTTATCAATGGAATACACCAATAAAAAGGAATAGACTATTGATACAAACAACAACTTGCATGAATCTCAAGGACATTTTGCTGAGTGAAAAAAAAAAAAGCCTATAAGGTATGATTCCATTTATATAAAATTGTTGAAATGACAGAATTACAGTAAGGTGAAAAGATCAGTGGTTACCAGAAAAGTATGATTAGAAAGGGGTCATAGCAGGACATTTATTCAGGGTACTGAAACACTCTATTTTGACTGTGGTAGTTACAAAAATCTGTACATGAGACAAAATTTCATAAAACTATACACCAAACAAAACAACATGAAACAAAACAACACAACAATAACAAAAACAACAACTGAATATTAAAACTGATTAAATCCAAATTAGATTGCAGCTTAGTTAATAATATTTCTGAATTTTGACGCTATCATTATGTAAACTGGGTACTACAGTTATGTAAGTTGGTATCTTTGGAATAAGCAGGGAGAAAGGTACACAGGAACTCTGTATTGTTTGTAATCTCTATGAGTCTATAATAATTTTAAAGAGTTTAAGGATTTCTAGTTTCATCTCCAACATCTAAAAAGCTTATAAGTTACCACTTCCATCTTTGCAGAAAGAAATAGAAAAACTGAAAATCTATAACTGTCCTTGTACTCATCACACAACAGAGGTCACAAGGCATATTGCCACCTCAAAATCTGGAGAGACAGGCACATCCAGAGAGATACAGCAGATCTGCTAGTCTGGAGCAGAAGTCATTGGAAGGCATAGAGGGAAGACCAATTATTTCACTAGCAATGTTGACGATTTGCTGCTGGCTGAATGTGGACTGGTATGAGATTTCAAAACTCCTGAGCACTGAAATCATAGAGGGGACCCCAAACTTATGTAGGGTTTCCCTCTAGGAATCTCACCAGGTTTAGTGATAAGGACCTGAGAAAAATTCCCTGGTGGCTCTGGCAGGACGAGGCGGAGAATAACCACTGGGAACACAACACAGAGTGAGGGATCCATACAGCCAACATAACCACAAAATCAATGAAAGCTACAGCTTTGCTGAGGTGGGAGCGATACTCGAAGAGAGATATCTGGTCGACCTGGATCCTTAGGGAGGGAGAAAAGAAAAAAAAAATCTAAGTCCGCATCTTGGGAAACAGATGGAGTAGGGTTCCATCGCCTCATCACTGTACTGGTTGACCCCAGTTCCACAGCCTGGGCCCAGGGTTGAGGCCAGCAAGATATGTGAGCCCCAACCAGAATGCTCCTTAGAAGCAAGGATGGCAAGACTATGTCTCACATACTTTGGACATGTTATCAGGAGGGACCAGTCCCTGAAGAAGGACATCATGCTTGGAAAAGTAGAGGGTCAGTGAAAAAGAGGAAGACCCTCAACGAGATGGATTGACACAGTGGCTGCAACAATGGGCTCAAGCATAAGGATTGTGAGGATGGCACAAGACCCAGCAGTGTTTCGTTCTGTTGTACACAGGGTCGCTATGAGTCAGAACTGACTTGAAGGCACCTAACAACAACAACAACAATCCTCCCAGATACTTCTCCATAACAAAGGCCTACTTTCCAGGGTAATTCAGAAACTTTACCCCTCCTAGAGGAAAGAATTTCTAACCCACTCTAAAAAACCAAAAACCAAACCCACTGCCATCAAGTGGATTCCAACTCACAGTGACTCTTCAAAAGGGGCCCTGGTGGTGCAGTGGTTAAGTTCTAGGTTGTTAACAAAAGGGTCAGTAGTTCAAACCCACCTGCTGTTTCGCAGGAGAAAGATGTGGCAGTCTGCTTCCGTGAAGATTACAGCCTAGGAAACCCCGTGGGACAGTTCTACTCTGCCTGTAGGGTTACTATGAGTCAGAATTGACTTGACAGCAATGGGTTTGGTTTTTTGTTCTAGCCCCTTCAGTATTCCTGTCTCATTCAAGGGAAACACACACACACATACACACACACACACACACACACACACGTCACACACAGTCAACAGGGGATAGGGCTCTAAAGAAGTAGATTAGGAATCATGCAGCCAGATTAGGAAGTAGAGGGCAGGGAGACTGGGAGTAAGTGGCAAACTATACTCCTGGAGGAGGGACAGAAACACTTGTGATGGCCAAAGTACCTGGACACAGGCCCACTAAAATACTGAGATTTAATCAGAACATTACAGAACCCTCTCCCATACCCTACCACCAGAGCAGCAAGCCGCCAGTATAATAACAGTGGATTACATCTGAAAGAGCTGCAAAATACAGATACTATCTGAGGAACAGTACAAAGAGAAGCCCTAAAGCAAAGAGGGGAGACAAAAGAAACACATTAGAGGAATTTGAAGCTTCTGGTACCTATAGATACAACAAATGCTAAACACAGGCCAACTCCTAGCCACATTAACATAAATTCTCTGCCTAAAGGCATATTTCCTTGAGTACCTTATACTGATATATGTCTGGCTTTCAAGAAAAAATTATAAGACATACCAAAAAGAACAACAACAACAAAAAAAAACCAGTCTGAAGAGACAAAGGAAGCATCAGAGCCAGACTCAGACATGAAATAGATGTTGGATTATCAGACAAGGAATTTAAAGTAAGTATAATTAATATTTTAAGGCTCTAATAAAAAATAGACAACATGAAAGATTGAATGGATTTCAGCAGAGAGTTGGAAACTGTAAGAAAAAATCAAAATGACAAGCTAGATATCAAAAACACAGTAAGAGAAATGAAGAGTGCCTTCAACAGGATCATCAGTAGATGCAACACAGTTGACAAAACAATCAGTAAACTTGAAGCTATGTTGATAGAAACCTTCCCAACAGAAACAAAATGAGAAGGAGGAGGAAAAAAAACCCAACATCCAAGATCTGTAGGTCAATATCAAAAGGTATAATATACAGGTAGTTGGAAATGCAGAAGGAGAAGAAAGAATGCAGCAGGAAAAAAAAATATTGGAAGCAATAATGGCCAAGGACTTTCTAATATTAATGACAGACACCAAATCATAGATACAGGAAGCTCAGAGAAGATCAAGCAAGATAAATACCAAAACGAACAAAAAAATAAATAAGCCCCTTCAACTAGGCATATAATATTCAAACTGCAGAAAACCAAAGACAAAGAAAAAATCTTAAAGAAAGCCAGAGAGGGGGAAAACACTCTTCCTACCATGGAAGAAAGATAAATATTACATCAAGCTTCTTATCAGAAACCATGCAAGCAAAAAGATAGTGAAGTGAAATACTTGGTGCTAAAAGAAAAAAAGTGGGAACGAGACAAGGATGTCCCCTCTCACCACTGCTATTCAACATTGTACTGGAGATTTTAGCCATGAAACTAGTCAAGGAAAAGAAACAAAAGGTATCAAAATCAGGACAGAAGAAGTAAAACTATCCCTATTATTAGATGACATGATCCTCTATACAGAAAATCACAAAGAATCCACAAGAAAGCTTCTAGAGCTAATAGAGAAATTCAGCAAAATTGCAGGGTAAAAGATCAACACACAAAAATGAGTTGAGTTTCTATATACCAGCAATGAACAATCTGAAAAGGAAATTAAGGAAACAATTCCATTTACAATAGTATTTATTTATTTATTTATTGCTCTTTCTTTTTTACTGTACTTTAGATGAAGGTTTACAGAACAAATAGCTTCTCATTAAACAGTACACGTATTGTTTTATGACAATGGTTAATAACCCCACAACATGTCAACACTATGCCTTCTCAAACTTGGGTTCCCAATTACCAGCTTTCCTGTCTCCTCCTGCCTTCTAGTCATTGTCCCTTGACTGTTGTGCCCGATTAGTCTCGTTTTGTTTAATGGGGCTGGGGCTGGCTAATCTTTGGCTGAACGATGAACCTCGAGAGTGACTTCATTACTGAGCCAAAATGGTATTGGGGGCCATGCTCTCAGGGTTTCTCCAGTCTCTGTCAGGCCAGTAAATTATGCCAATTGAGCTAGATGTTCCCTGAGACCATGGTCCCCACAGCCCTCCACCCAGCAATTCAGTCCCTCAGGGAGTTTGGATGTGTCTATGGAACTTCTATGACCTTTCCTTGTACAAGTTGTGCTGGCTTCCCCAGTATTGTGTACTGTCTTACCCTTCACCAAAGTTATCACTTATCTATTGTCTATACAATAGCATTTAAAACAATAAAACACCTAGGAATAAATTTAACAAGGGATGTGAAAGACATATACAATGAATATTATAAAACACTGCTGAAAGAGATTAAAGAAGACCTAAATAAACAGAAAGACATTCCATGTTTACAGATTGGAAGATTTAACATTGTTAAAATGTCAATACTACTCAAAGGGATCAATAGATTCAATGTAATCCTGATCAAAATTACAATAGTCTTCTTTGCAAAAATGGAAAAACCAGCACTCAAATTTATGGAATTGCAAGGGGCTGGA
Organism: Dugong dugon; assembly: GCA_030035585.1. NCBI lineage: Eukaryota > Metazoa > Chordata > Mammalia > Sirenia > Dugongidae > Dugong > Dugong dugon. The sequence continues at coordinate 148,814,431 of CM057483.1, forward strand.
ATAGCCAAAGCAGTCTTAAAGAAGAACAAAACAGGAGAACTCACACTTCCTAATTTCAAAACATACTATAAAACTACAGTAATCAAAACAATTTTGTGTTAGTATAATAATAGAGACATAGACTAATAGAATAGAGACTCCAAAAATAAACCCATACATCTACAGTCAATTGATTTTTGACAAGGGTGCTAAATCCATGCAACAGGAAAATAATGTACTCTTTAACAAATGGTGCAGGGACAACTGGATTTCCTCATGCAAAAGAATGAAACTGGACTCATACCTCATGCTATACATGAAAACTAAATAAAAATGAATCAAGGATCTAAACGAAAGAAGTAAAAACATAATAAAACTCCTAGAAGAAAATGCAAGGGTATTACTTTGGGACCTGGTTTTTAACAATGGATTCTTAGATATGACACCAAAACCTTAGCAACAAAAGACAAAATAGATAAATTTGACTTTATCAAAATCAAAAAACTTTTGTTCATCAAAGGACTTTAACAACAAAGTGAAGAGACAACCTACACACTGGGAGAAAAATTTTAGGAACCATATATCAGATAAGGGTTTAATATCCAGAATATATAAAGAACTCCTACAACTTAACAACTTAAAGACAAACAACCCAATCAAAAAATGGGCAAAGGACTTGAATAGACATTTCACCAAAGAAGAAATACAGATGGCCAACAAGCACATGAAAAGATGCTCAACTTCATTACCATTCCAAACCAAACCCACTGCAGTCCATTTGATTCTGGTTCATAGCGACCCTATAGGACGGAGTAGAACTGCCCCATAGTTTTCCAAGGCTGTAGATCTTTACAGAAGCAGATTGCCACATCTTTCTCCCACAGAGCCGCTGGTGGGTTCCAAAGGCCAACCTTTTAGTTAGCAGCCAAGCGCTTTAACCACTATGCCACCAGGGCTCCTTTCATTAGCATTAGGGAAACGCAAATCAAAACTACAATGAAATACCACTTAGCCCCCGCTAGGATGGCTAAGATAAAAAAAAAAAAAAGGAAAATATCAAATGTTAGCAAGGATATGCAGAAATTGGAACCCTCATTCGTTGCTGGTGGGAATGCAAAGTGGTACAGCTACTGTGGAAAACAGTTTGGCAGTACCTCAAAAATTAAACATAGAACTACCATATGACCCAGTAATTCCACTCCTAGGTATATATGTAAGGGACTTGAAAGCAGTAACACAAACAGAAACCTGTACATCAATGTCCATTGCAGCACTATTCACAATTGTCAAAAGGTGGAAATGACCTAAATGTCCACCAACAGATGAGTGGATAAACAAAATGTGGTATATACATACAATGGAATATTACTCTGCCATAAAGGGAAATGAAGTCCTGATATATGCTACAACATGAATGAACCTTGAAAACCTTGCTGAGTAAGTCAATCACAAAAAGACAAATACTGTATGATCTTACTCATATGAAATATCTAGAATAGGCAAACGTATAGAGACCAAAGTTTACTAGTTGTTGCCGGGGCAGGAGGGAAGGGGAGAGGAGGAGTCGCTGTCCAGGAAGCAATGAGTTTCTGTTTATGGTGATGGAAAATTTGGCAACGAATATTTGTGATTATTACAGCCCTGGTGGTACAGCGGTTAAGAGCTCAGCTTTTGCAGTTTTTACTGTATTTGTACAAATTAACACTTCTAATTTGTACAAATTTATATTTGAGAATTCTCTTGAATCTCATAATTTTTTTTAACTTTTTTCAGTGGTTTTCCTAGGGTTTACACTATACATTTTTAAATAATTTAAGTTCCTCTTCAAATAACACTGTACTACTTCACATGTAGTGCAGGTTCCTTATAACAGAAAGGTTTCCAATTCCACCTTCCTGTCCCTTGTGACATTACTCTCATTTCACTTATCTATATGCTGTAATCACCCAATACATTATTACCATTATTACTTTAAGCAAAAAATTTTTAGATCAGTTAAGATTGAGAAAAAGAAAAGATTTTATTTTACCTTCATTTATTCCTTTTCCAATGCTCTTCCTTTCTTTATGTTCATCTAAGTTTCTGACATAATCATTTTCTTTCTGCATGAAGAAATTCTTCTAACATTTCTTACATAGCAGGTCTGCTGGAAGTGAATTGCCTCAGTTTTTGTTTATCTGAGAAAGTTTTTATTTCTGCTTCACTTTTGAAAGGTAATTTTGTGGAATATAGAATTGTAGCTTGGCACATTTTTTTCCTTTTTTTTTTTTTAGTACGGTACCCTGGTGGTGTAATGGTTAAGTGCTACGACTGCTAACCAAAAGGTTGGCAGTTCGAATCCACCAGGCGCTTCCTGAAAACTCTACAGGGCAGTTCTACTCTGTCCTATAGGGTCGCTATGAGTCGGAATCGACTCAACGGCAACGGGTTTGGTTTTTTTGGTTTATAATGTATTTAATCATTTTTCTATGACACACATTTTGATATTTTTAAAATTTTTTTCATTACTGTAATCCTTTCTACAGCTAACAACTTTCTAAAAGTATGACTAAGAATAATTAACATTATTGAATGTCTCAGGCATTGTTTCAAATTACTTATTTACATTTTCTTATTTAAGTATCATACCATTCTTTGGGGTTACCATTTGTGTGCATTTGTGTAAATTAATCTTTAAGGATTATTTCTATCAATGTAACTTCCAAATGAAAAAAAAAACATGCAAATTTTAAAAATTGATACATTTGGCAAACTGTCCTCAAGATAGTGAAACCTGTGAGAGCTAGAACTTGATGGGACTTCTTTGTTCTTCTGGGTCTCACACGCTTTCAGCTTTTGTCAGGGTGCAATCTTACCACTAGTCTATGGCTCTCCATTAGTGGAAAATATTTGAGTTTTCCTTCTCTGACAGGTTTCCACCGTACACAACTTCTGACTTCTGCAGGTTTTACTGTATTTGTGCAAATTAAAACTTTTAATTTATATAAATTTATATTTCTGCCAATAATGGATGATACCTCCAGTTTTTATATTACCTGCCAATACTGAATCAATATTAACATATTTTTTTAGTGGTTAAGAGTTGGCAGTTCAAATTCACCAGCCGCTCCTCGGAAACCCCATGGGGCAATTCAACTGTGTCCTATAGGGTCGCTATGAGTCGGAATCAACTCAACGGCAACAGGTTTTCAGGTTGTATTTGTGATGATTACATAACATGAGTAATGTAATTGATGTCACTAAATTGTATTCATGAAAAACGTTAAATTGGCAAATGTCGTGTTATATATATTTTTATAATAAAAAATACTCAAACAAAATAACTGTAAGCATGAAACAAACCCCAGACAGAAGCTATTAAGGGAAAAGATTACAAGATTTGATTTCATATTAAAATCTTTGGTACTGAGGAAGGCATCATATAAATGGTGTAGTGACAACCTGGAAGAAAATGTTGGTAACATATGTGATGAACAAATAATTAATATTCACTGTGTGTAATGAATGTTTATATAGTAATGAAAAAAGAAAAACCAAAAGGAGTATTGGTAGTAGCTATAAATAGGCAATTTACATATAAAAGTCAAAACTGTAAATAAACATTTGAAAAGATATACCACTTTACTAATAATCAGAGATACATAAATTCAAACCAAAGTGAGATATCATTTTTTCTGACCAAATAGACAAAAACTAAAAATTACATTAATATTCAAGAGATAAACTAGAATCATATAAAATGTTCAATTAAAACCAGAGAATGCATAAAAAGACAGATATAAAACAAAACAAAGAACATAACAGATATAAAACAGTTACAAAAATAAATGATTGTAATACTATTTCAACATCTATATTGATACATCAATAATTACTATAAATGTAAATAGTCTAAACACACCAGTTAAAAGGCAGAAATTGTTAGACTGGATTGAAAAAAAAACTATATGCAATCTACAAGAAAACCACTTTGTATATAAAGACTCAGATAAGTTACTCAGATAGCAAAGGGATGGGGTATATTTAGGGCAGTGAAACTCACCTGTATGATACTGTAATGGTGGATACATGACATTATGCATTTGTCAAAACCCACAGAACTGTACAACACAAAGACTGAAACCTAATGTAAACTATGAACTTCAGATAATAACAATGTTATCAATGTTGTTGTTGTTAGGTGCATCGAGTCGGTTCTGACTCATAGTGACCCTGTGCACAAAAGAACGAAACACTGCCCAGACCTGCGCCATGCCCACCATCATTGTTATGCTTAAATCCGTTGTTGCAGCCAATGTGTCAATCCATCTCGTTGAGGGTCTTCTTCTTTTTTGCTGACCCTGTACTTTACCAAGCATGTTGTCCTTCTCCAGGGACTGATCCCTCCTGACAACATGTCAAAAATATGTAAGACGTAGTCTCACCATCCTTGCCTCTAAGGAGCATTCTGGTTGTACTTCTTCCAAGACAGATTTGTTCATTCTTTTGGCACTCCATGGTATACTCAATATTCTTCACCAACACCACAATTCAAAGGCGTCAACTCTTCTTCAGTCTTCGTTGTTCATTCTCCAGCTTTCACATGCATATGATGCAATTGAAAATACCATGGCTTGGGTCAGGTGTACCTTAGTCTTCAAAGTGACATCTTTGCTTTTCAACACTTTAAAGGTCTTTTGCAGCAGATTTGCCTAATGCAATGCATCTTTTGATGTCTTGACTGCTGTATCCATGGGTGTTGATTGTGGATCCAAGTAAAATGAAATCCTTGACAATTTCAATATTTTCTCCATTTATCATGATGTTGCTTATTGGTCCAGTTGTGAGGATTTTTGTTTTCTTTATGTTGAGGTGTAATCCATACTGAAGACTGTGGTCTTTGATCTTCATCAGTAAGTGCTTCAAGTCCTCTCCAATTTCAGCAAGCAAGCTTGTGTCAACTGCAGAACACAGGTTGTTAATGAGTCTTCCTCCAATCCTGATGCCCCGTTCTTCATATAGTCCAGCTTCTCAGATTATTTGCTCAGCATACGGATTGAATAGGTATGGTGAAAGGATACAACCCTGACACACACCTTTCCTGACTTTAAACCACACACTAACCCCTTGCTCTGTCCAAACAACTGCCTCTTGATCCATGTACAGGTTCCTCATGAGCACGATTAAGTGTTCTGGTTCTGGAATTCCCATTCTTCGCAATGTTATCCATAGTCTGTTATGAGCCACACAGTTGAATGCCTTTGCACAGTCAATAAAACACAGGTAAACATCTTTCTGGTATTCTCTGCTTTCAGCCAGGATCCATCTGACGTCAGCACTGATATCCCTGGTTCCACGTCCTCTTCTGAATCTGGCCTAAACTTCTGGCAATTCCCTGTTGATATACTGCTGCAGCCGCTTTTGAATAATCTTTAATAAAATTTTACTTGTGTGTGATATCAACGATATTGTTTGATAATTTCCACATTCAGTTGGCTCACCTTTCTTAGGAATAGGCATAAATATGGATCTCTTCCAGTTGGTTGGCCAGGTAGTTGTCTTCCAAATTTCTTGGCATAGACAAGTGAGCACTTCCAGTGCTGCATCCATTTCTTGAAACATCTCAATTGATATTTTGTCAATTCCTGGAGCCTTGTTTTTTGCCAATGCCTTCAGTCCAGCTTGGACTTCTTCCTTCAGTACCATCGGTTCCTGATCATATGCTACCTTCTGCAATGGTTGAACGTCGACCAATTCTTTTTGGTATAATTACTGTGTATTCCTCCCATCTTCTTTTGATGCTTCCTGCATTGTTTAATATTTTCCCCATAGAATCTTTCACTATTGCAACTCGAGGCTTTAATATTTTGTTCAGTTCTTTCAGCTTGAGAAATTCCGAGTGTGTTCCTCCATTTTGGTTTTCTATCTCCAGCTCTTCGCACATGTCATTATAATACTTTACTCTGTCTTCTCAAGCCGCATTTTGAAATCTTCTGTTCAGTTCTTTTACTTCATCATGTCTTCCTTTTGCTTTAGCTACTAGAAATTCAAGAGCAAGTTTCAGAGTCTCTTCTGACAACCATTTTGGTCTTTCCTGTCTTTTTAATGACCTCTTACTTTCTTCATGGATGATGTCCTCGATGTCATTCCACAACCCGTCTAGGATTCGGTCATTAGTGTTCAATGCGTCAAGTCTATTCCTGAGATGGTCTCTAAATTCACGTGGGATATACTCAAGGTGGTACTTTGGCTCTTGTGGACTTGTTCTAATTTTCTTCCGTTTCAGCTTGAACTTGCATATGAGCAACTGATGGTCTGTTCTGCAGTTGGCCCCGGCCTTGTTCTGACTGATGATATTAAGCTTTTCCATCGTCTTTTTCCATAGATGTAGTCGATTTGATTCTTGTGTATTCCATCTGGCAAGGTCCATGTGTATAATCGCCATTTATGTTGGTGAAAAAAGGTATTTGCAATGAAGAAGTCATTTGTCTTGCAAAATTCTATCATGCAATCTCCAGCATCGTTTCTAACACCAAGGCCATGTTTTCCAACTACCGATCCTTCTTCTTTGTTTCCAACTTTTGCATTCCAATCTCCAGTAATTATCCATCCTGATTGCATGTTCGATCAATTTCAGACCGCAGAACCTGGTAAAAATCTTCAACTTCTTCATCTTTGGCATTAGTGGTTGGTGCATAAATTTGAATAATAGTTGTATTAACAGGTCTTCCTTTTAGGCGTATGGATATTATCCTATCACTGACAGCACTGTACTTCAGGACAGATTTTGAAATGTTCTTTTTGGCGATGAATGCAACGCCATTCCTCTTCAATGTGTCATTCTCAGCATAGTAGACCATATGATTGTCTGATTCAAAATGGCCAATACCAGTCCATGTCAGCTCACTAATGCCTAGGATATCGATGTTTATGCATTCCATTTCATTTTTCACAATTTCCAATTTTCCTAGATTCATATTTCATACATTCCACATTCCAATTATTAATGGATGTTTGCAGCTATTTCTTTTCATTTTGAGTTGTGCCACATCAGCAAATGAAGGTCCCAAAAGCTTGACTCCATCCACATCATTAAGGTCTCCTGAGGAGGCAGCTCTTCCCTAGTCCTCTTTTGAGTGCCTTCCAACCTGGAGGGCTCATCTTCTGGCACTGTATCAGACAACGTTCCACTGCTATTTGTAAGGTTTTCACTGGCTATTTCTTTTCAGAAGTAGACTTCTTGGTCCTTCTTCCTAGTCTGTCCTAGTCTGGAAGTTCAGCTGAAACCTGTCCGCCATGGCTGACCCTGCTGGTATCTGAATACTGGTGGCACAGCTTCCAGCATCACAGCAACATGCAAGCCCCCACAGTACGACACACTGACAGACACGTGGGGGATGTTATCAATATTGATTCATAAATTGCACACTAATGCAAAACGTCAATATTAGTGGAAACCGCGTGTATGTGGAACGGGATAAGAGGTATATGGGAACTCTCTGTATTTTCTGAAAAAAGTTAAAAAAAAAAAAGAAGCATGAATGATACATCAAGAGAAGAAATAAGGAGGCAGGGCCAAGATGGCAGAATAGTCAGATGTTTCCTGCAGTCCTTTTTACAACAAAGACCCGAAAAAACAAACAAATCAAATACCTATGACAATCTAGGAACCCTAGTCATCAAACGCAATGCTGAAGAATTGGACTGAGCAGCAGGTGGAAGGAGAAACCATTTAAAAGCAGTGGAAACAGGGAACTACAGATCTTGGGAACACTGGTGCCCTGCTAGCTGAATCTGCACAGCGCACACCACATCTGGTGCAGCCAAGCAGCAGTGAATCTGCACACAACTCCAGAACCAACCAGGAGCAACACCAGACCTGAGAAAGTTAAGTGCAAGCTACCAACATACCAGTGCACTGGCAAAATAACTCCTCCGCTCACCTTCCCGTCACCCATCGCCCATCCCACTCCCACACAAGTCCCACAGCATTCAACAACACCATGACCCCTAAGCTGGGAAATCACAGCCAGTCAGGAGGCCCTGCTCCTTCACCTAGCCACTGGCATATGGGGTCCACAGAATTGCAGCACCCTTCACCCCCGCCCAGTCTCTTCTAAGTCAGTTAAACACTGCATACTGTCATTAGCATAAAACAGTAGGGCATACACCTGAGGCCCATTTTCACCAGCAGCAGCCAAGTGGGAGTTGTAGATTTGTGACATTCAACACCACCCTACCCCTTAAGTAGGGGCCTCACCCACCCACACTGGGGGACTGAGGGCCAGCAACACCACCCACTCCATCTAGCTACCCACAACAAGAGTCCGAGAACTAGTGGTGCCTTCCAATCCCTCCAGCCAACAGCACCAGGCAACCAAGGACCAGCTGCACTACCCTACCCACTACAAGCTCTAGGGGACAGGGACACGCCCTCCATCCAGACACCTGAGGGCAGCTGTCAGCCCCCTGCCTTGCCCCACACATTGCCCCCTACTGCAACCAGAGATCTGTTCCTGCTCTGAACACCCTTGGGCAGCCCTGCCCACCTAGGACGGTAGGTAAGAGTCTGCACCACACAATCAGTGACTGATGACCCCAACACCTGTGCCATGAATAAATGCACCCCTGCAACAACAGTGAACAGACTCCTGGGCTCACACACCTAGTAGCTGGCTCACACCTGCAGACAAGACATGAGAGCTTCAATGATGCCAACAACCAAAGTAGCTCACCTGCCCAGCCTATTTGGGCATATCAAAGAAATAAAAAATACAGGACACAATAAACAAAAATACAATACATAAATAAATATAATAACTTATTGATGCCTCAGAGAAAACAGTCAATATCAAATCATATAAAGAAGGACAAGATGGCTCCAGCAAGTGACCAAAATAAAAAAAAAAAATCCAGAAAACCTTCCAGAGAAAGATAAGACAATGGAACTACCTGATAAAGAATTCAAAAGACTAATATACAGAGCTTTTCAAGATATCAGGAAGGATATCAGGCAAAACTCAGACCAAGCCAAGGAACACACAGACAAAGCAATAGAAGAATTCAGGAGAACAATACAAGAATAAAATGACACAATGGACAGGCTGTTAGAAACCATACAGAGACAGCAACTAGAAATCCAAAAGATTAACTATAAAATTTCAGAATTAGACAATGCAACAGAAGGTCATAGGAGCAGAATTGAGAAAATAGAAGTCAGAATTCATGAGATTGAAGATAAATCCTTTGACACCAATTTGTCTGAGAAAAAAATCAGAAAAAAGAATTTTAAAAAATGAGGAAAGCCTAAGAATTATGTGGGATACTATCAAGAGGAAAAACATGAGTGATCACAGTACCAGAACAGGGGAGAAGAGCAGAAAACACATGGAGAATTGTTGAAGATTTGCTGGCATAAAACTTCCCTAATATCACGAAAGATGAGAAGGTCTCTATCCAAGAAGCTCAACAACTCCATATAGGGTAGACCCCAAAAGAAAGTCACCAAGACATATCATAATCAAACTTGCCAAAACCAAAGACAAAGAATTATGAGAGTGGCCAGGGATAAACAAAAAGTCACCTACAAAGAAGAACCAATAAGACTAAGCTCTGACTACTCAGCAGGAGCCACCCAGGCAAGAAGGCAATGGGATGACATATAAAAAGCCTTGAAGGAAAAAAATTGCCAGCCAAGAATTATATATTCAGCAAAACTGTCTCTCAAATATGATGGCAACATTAGTTCATTTCCAGATAAACAGAAATAAAGGGAATTTTTAAAAACCAGACCAAAATTACAAGAAATACTAAGGGAGTCCTTTGGTTAGAGAACCAACAACATCAGACAACAATCCAAGACTAGGACACAGGACAGATCAAACAGTTATCAACCCAGATATGGAATTAATAAAAACAAATCAAAGCTAAAAGACTGAAAGTAGGGAACCAGAAATGTCAACATGTAAATGATGACAATGTCAAAACAAAAAAGAGGGAATAAACAGTGTAATCATAGAACTTTCATATGGAGAGGAAGTTAAGGCAATATCAAGAAATAAAAGACTGGTTTAAACTTAGAAAAATATAGGTAAATTACAAGGTAACCACAAAGGAAGCTAACTAACTTACCCATCAAAAAATTAAAAAAGAAAACATAAAGACTCAGCTAACACAAAATCAACAATAACTAAAGAAATGAAAAAATACATAAACAAAAATAACTCAGCACAGAAAATTAAGCAGAACAAAGAAACTGTCAATACCACACAAAAAAAATCTAAATGACAGTAGTGAACTCATACCTATCAATAATTACACTGAATGTAAATAGCCTAAATGCACCATTACAGCAACAGAGAGTGGAAGAATGGATTAAAAAACATGATCCATCTATATGCTGTCTACAAGAGACACACCCTGTACACAAAGACATAAACAAACTAAAACACAAAGGATGGAAAAAATATATCAAGTGAACAACAACCAAAAAAGAGCAGGAGTGGCAATATTAATCTCTGATAAAATAGACTTTATAGCAAAATCCACGATAAAGGATAAAGAAAGATACTATATAATGATTAAAGGGTTAATACACCAGGAGGACATAACCATAATAAATATATATGCCCAATGGTATGGCTCCAAAATACTTAAAACGAATGCTAGCAGCATTGAAAAGGGAAACAGACAGCTCCACAATAATAGTAGGAGTCTTCAACACACCACTTTTGGTGAAGGACAGAACATCTAGAAAGAAACTCGATAAAGATACTGAAGATCTAAGTGCCACAATCAACCAACTAGACCTCTTAGACATATATAGAACACTCCACCCAACAGTAGCAAAGTATACATTCTTTTCCAACGCACATGGAACTTTCTCAAGAATAGATCACATTTTAGGCCACAAAGCAAACCTTAACAGAATCCAAAATATCGAAATAAAACAAAGCATCTTCTCTGATCATAATGCCATAAAAAGAGAAATCAATAACAGAAACAGCAAAGAAAAAAAATCAAATACATCAAAACTGAACAACACCTTGCTTAAAAACTACTGCTTTATAGAAGAAATCAAGGACTTAATAAAGAAATTCATAGACTCAAATGAGAAATAAAACACATCTTAACAAAACCTTTGGGGCACAGCAAAAGCAGGGCTTAGAGGTCAATTTATAGCAATAAATGCACACGTCAAAAAAGAAGAATGGACCAAAATCAAAACATTAACCCTACAACTAGAACAAATAGAATGAGGGCAGCAAAAGAAGCCCTCAGGGACCAGAAGAAAGGAAATAAAAAAGATTAGAGCAGAAATTAATGAAATAAAGAATAGAAAAACAACTGAAAGAGTTAACAAGACCAAAAGTTGGTTCTTTGAAAAAAATCAACAAAATTGACAGATCATTGACCAAACTGACAAAAGAAAAACAGGAGAGGAAGCAAATACCCCAAATAACAAATGAGATGGGTGACATCACAACAGACCCAACTGAAATAAAAAGGATCATAACTGAATATTATGAAAATTGTACTCCAACCAATTTGAAACCTAGCAGAAATGGACAAATTTCTAGAAACACACTACCTACCTAATCTAACACAAACTGATGTAGAAAAAAAATAAACAAATCCATAAAAAATAAGACATTGAAGAGGTAATTAAAAAAAAATTCCCAACAATAAAACCCTGGCCCAGATGGCTTCACTGTAGAATTCTACCAAACTTTCAGAAAAGAGCTAACACCAATACTACTAAAGCTATTTCAGAGCATAGAAAAGGAATGAAAACTCCCGAACTCCTACTATGAAGACAGCATAACCCTGATACCAAAGCCAGGTAAAGACACCACCAAAAAATAAAACTATAGACCAGTACTCCTCATAAACATAGATGCAAAAATTCTCAACAAAATTCTAGCTAATAGGATTCAACAGCATATCCAAAAACTAATACATCATAACCAAGTAGGATTCACACCAGGTATGCAGGGATGCTTCAACATTAGAAAAACAATCAACATAATCCATCACATAAATAAAACAAAAGAAAAGAACCACATGATATTATCAATTGATGCAGAAAAGGCATCTGACAAAGTCCAGCACCCATTCCTGATAAAAACTCTCAGCAAAATAGGAATACAAGGGAAACTCCTCAATATAATAAAGGGCACGTGTACAAAGCTAACAGCCAACATCATTCTAAATGGAGAGAGACTGAAAACATTCCCCTTGAGAACGGGAACCAGACAAGGATGCCCTTTATCACCACTCTTATTCAACATTGTGCTGGAGGTCCTAGCCAGAGCGATAAGGTAAGAAAAAAAAGGCATCAAAATTGGTAAGGAAGAAGTAAAAGTATCCCCATTCACAGATGATATGATCTTATACACAGAAAACCCCAAAGAATCCACAAGAAAACTACTGGAACTAATACAAGATTTCAGCAAAGTATCGGGATACAAGATAAACATACAAAAATCAGTTGGATTCCTCTACACCAACAAAGAGAACTTTGAAAAAGAAATTACTAAATCAGTACTATTTACAATAGCCCCCGAGAAGATAAAGTACTTAGGAATAAATCTAACCGGAGACATAAAATACCTACCTATACAAAGAAAACTACAAAACCCTACTGCAAGAAACCAAAAGAGACCTACATAAGTGGAAAAACATACCATGTTAATGGACAGGAAGACTCAACATTATGAAAATGTCAATTCTACCCAAAGTGATCTACAGATATAATGCAACCCCGATCCAAATTCCAACAGCATTTTTAATGAGATGGAGAACCAAATCACCAACTTTATATGGAAAGGGAAGAGTCCCCAGATAAATAAAGCATTACTGAAGAAAAACAAAGTGGGGGGCTTCACACTGCCTGATTTTAGAACCTGTTATACAGCCATGGTAGTCAAAGCCTGGTACTGGTACAACAACAGACACATAGACCAATAGAACAGATTTGAGAACCCAGACATAAATCCATCCATCTATGAGCAGCTGATATTTAACAAAGGCCGAAAGCCCATTAAATAGGGAAAAGACGGTCTTTTTAACAAATGGTGCTGGATATCCATCTGTAAAAAAATTAAACAGGACCCATACCTAACACCATACACAAAAACTAACTCAACATGGATCAAAGACCTAAATATAAAATCTAAAATGATAAAGATCATGGAAGAAAAATTAGGGACAATGCTAGGGGCCCTAATACATGGCATAAATAGTATATAAACCATAACTAACAATGCACAAACACCAGAAGAGAAACTAGATACCTGGGATCTCCTAAAAATCAAACATTTATGCTCATCAAATACTTCACCAAAAGAGTAAAAAGAGAACCTACAGACTGGGAAACAAATTTTGGCTATGACATATCTGTAAGGGTCTAATCTCAAAAATCTGCAAGATACAGCAACAACTCAACAACAAAAAGACAAATAATCCAATTAAAAAATGGGCAAAGGATATGAACAGATACTTCATCAAAGAAGATATTTAGGTGGCTAACAGACATATGAGGAAATGCTCGCGATCATTAGCCATTAGAGAAATGCAAATCAAAACTACATTAAGATATCATCTCACCTCGATAATACTGGCACTAATCCAAAAAACAAAATAACAAATGTTGGAGACATTGTGGGGAGATTATGCAATGCTAGTGGGAATGCAAAATGGTACAACCACTTTGGAAAATGATATGGCCCTTCCTTAAAAAGCTAGAAATAGAAATACCATAAGATCCAGCAATCCCACTCTTAGGAATATATCCTAGAGAAATAAGAGCCATCAAACGAAAAGATACATGCACACCCATATTCACTGCAGTACTATTCACAATCACAAAGAAGATGGAAACAACCCAAATGTCCATCAATATATGAATGGATAAACAAATTATGGTACATACACACAGTGGAATACTATGCAATGATAAAGAACAATGATCAATCTGTGAAACATCTGACAACATGAATGAATCTGGAAGGCAGTATGCTGAGTGAAATAAGTGTCACAAAAGGACAAATATTACATGAGACCACTATTAGAAGAACTCAAGAAAAAGTTTACACACAGACAAAAGTATTCTTTGATGGTTAGGAGGATGGAGGGGAAATCACTAACTAGATAGTAGATAAGTGTCAACTTCAGTGAAGGGAAGGACAACACACAATATAGGGGAAGTCAGCACAACTAGACCAAAGCAAAGGCATAGATGTTTCCTAGACACATCCAAACACTTAGAGGGACTGAGTAGCTTGGGCTGGGCAAGGAGATCATAGTCTTGGGGGACATTACAGAGTGTGATCGTTAAGGTTGTGTGTCAACTTGGCTGGGCCATGATTCTCTGTGGTTTGGTAGTTATGATGGAGTTTGGCAGTCATATAATGATGTGATTGCCTCCATGATGAGATTTGATATAATGTGATCACCTCCATGATGGGATCTGCTGTGAGTAGCCAACCAGTTGAAAGGGAGTTTCCTTGGGGGTGTGGCCTGCATCCAATGTGTAGACTTTCTGGCAAGGCCTGTGGGCTTTTTCTCACACTGGATCCTGCAGCTGGCTCCTGTTTGTCTGACCTCTGGTTCTTGGGACTTGCACTAGCAGCTTATCTGCCGTCCTGCCTGCCAATCTTGGGCTTTGTTGATTTTCGCAGCCTGTGAGCCAGAGCCCTACTGCCTGACTTGCTGATCTTGGACTCGCCAGCCCCTGGAGCTACGTCAATCACGAGAAGCCTCCAGCCTGACCCACATTCCAGCCTCTAAAACCGTGTGAGTCATTTCCTTAATATAAATATCTCTATATATATTTATTTACATGCTTTACTGGTTTCGCTTCTCTAGAGAAACCAACATAAGACACATAGTTCATAAAGAAAGATAAGATACATCTATTGGTACTATCCCACCTGGAACAAAGGAGAATGAAGAATACCAAAGACAGGAGGAAAGTATTAGTCCAAAGGACTAAAGGACCACATGAACCAAAGACTCCACCAGCCTGAGACCAGAACTAGATGGTGCCTGGCTACCACCAAAGATCACCCTGACAGAGATCACAACAGAGAGTCTGGGATAGAGCAGGAGAAAAATGTAGAACAGAATTCAAAGTCACATAAAAAGACCAGACTTACTGGTCTGACAGAGACTGGAGGAACCTCTGAAACTATGGCCCCCGAATGCTCTGCTAACACAGAACTGAAATCATTCCTGAAGCCCACTTTTCAGACAAAGATTTGACAGGCCTATAAAACAAAAAATAACACACATGAGGTAAGTGCTTCTTAGTTTAATCAAATATACTAAACCAAATGGACAGCTCCTGTCCAAAAGCTTGACAAGAAGGCAGGAAGTGACAAGAACTGGACCAATGGACACAGGGAACCTGTGGTGGGAAGGAGGAGCATGCTGTCACATTATGGGGATTGCAACTAATGTCACAAAACAATACATGTATAAATTTTTAAATAAGAAATTAACTTGAGCTGTAAACTTTTACCTAAAGCACAATACAAAAAGAGAAGAGATAAACTAGAATCATATAAAATGTTCAATTTTTCCATAAACTTAAAATTGCTCTAAAAAATAGTCTATTAATTTTGAAAAAAGCATAGAAAATCCACATATGTGGTGGATGCATAACCAGCTTACTATCATTGAACTAAATCATATCTAGCACTGTTAGATCCACTACTAATTTTCAACTTGTCTCATTTTTAGCACATCAAATTTGTACTCTTGCTATTGCTCACAACCTGACTCAGCATCTCCAGACCTCCTGCCACACCCTCCTGTCCAACATCCAAGAGTTATCTCAGAACATTCAACATCAGGCCAACAACTTGGAGGTCACGGCAGGCAACATCTATTCAGTATTCCACAATGCTGTCTCCTTTAAGGAAGTGTCTAATGGCCTCCTCACTTTTATCAAGGGGCAGGTGCAGAAAATGAAGGAATCTTTAGATGATGTGATGGTTTATTTTGTTAACAACACACCCACCACCTGACTGGTAGGTCCCTTTATTCTCAGCTTATTGAGTCTCAGAAGGCTCAGGACCAAGATGCAGGGAAGGATGAAACCAGCCAGGAGGCCTAGCAACCTGAGAACAAAACACATAACTTGTCCTTGTCACCAGTGCATGGTGGAGCCTTCCAGATGACACCTTCTGTTATGTTGAAATTAACCCGCTAGACAAATTTGAATTAGATAGATAGAAAAAGAGTCTTCCATTGTAATCATTTCCAGCTGGATAAAGAGCTGTGAAGTTTCTAGCATTACCAGATAACTTCTGTTGTTTACTTTGCTGGTAAGACAAGAATGACAGCCAGAACTCACTAAAAGTTCAAGTGCACTTATGGGCTAATTCTGTGGCCATTTTGTTGCCACTGTTTCTGTATAGTTGTATTAAGTAGAGACATGTGGGCTGTGGCATGAACTGGTATCTGCTCCAGTTTTGTATGAGCAGGCCTCATCATTGGTTTATCTCATGATGCATACTTGTACAACTTGATTTCAGTTTTTTTTTCCAAAAAGGAATGCCACCTTTGAATTCAATAAAATTCACTGCAGAATAGATAAGTTAAAAAAAGTAAAAGGATAAAGATGCACCATGATAACACAAATCAAACAAAAGTTAAAGTAGCTTATACACTTCAGACAAAGCAGACATCAGAACAAGGAATATTATCAGGAATAAGAAGGAACATTATGTAATGATAAAGGGTCATTTCCCCAAGAAGACATAACAATCCTAAACGTGTGTGCACCTAAGAAGAGAGCATCAAAATGCACAAGGCAAAAACTGATAGAAATGAAAGGAGAAATATAGTATTATAGTTGCAGACTTCAACACTTCTCTGTCAGTAACTGATAGAGCAAGCAAGCAGAAAAGCATAAGCAGATAGGTGACCTGCACAGTAAGGTTAATTGACTTGACCTAGATGACACTTAGAATAGTCCACGCAACAACAAAATACATATTATTCTCAAGTTCACATGGGATATTAATAAAGATAGACCACATTCTGGCCATAAAACACACCTTAACAAATTTAGAAGAATAAAAATCATACAAAGTATGTTCTTAGGCTACAACAGAATTACAGTAGAAATCAACAATAGAAAGATAGCTGGAAAGTTCCCAAATATTTGCAAATTAAACAACACACTTTTAAATAACACATGGGTCAAAGACGAAGTCTCAAGAGAAATTAAAAAATATTCTGAACTAAATGAAAGGCAAATGATCAAAGTTGTTGATTGCTGCTAAAGTAGTGTTAGAGAGAAATTTAGAGAATTAAATGTATATATTAGAAAAAAATGCTCTAAAGTAAATAATGTAAGATTCCACATTAAGAAACTAGAGAAAAAGAACAAATTAAGCATAAAATAAGTAGGAAAAAAGGAAATAATAAAAATTAGAGCAGAAATAGATGAAATTTAAAACAAGAAAAAATGGAGAAAATTAATGAAACAAAAAGCTGGTTCCTCAAAAAGATCAGTAAAATTGATAAGCCTCTAGGCAGGATAACCAAGAAGGAGAGAGAAGACATAAATTACCAATATCAGGAATGAAAGAAGTGTCATTACTACTGGTCCCATGGACATTAAAAGGATAATAATGCAATACTATGAACACCTTTATGTCTCAAAATTCAATAACTTAGATGAATTGGATCAATTCCTCAGAAGAGACAAACTATCCAAACTCAAGTTGAATTAGATAACCTGAATAGCCCTGTATCTATTAAAGAAATTTAATTAGTAGTTAAAACGTTTCCAAAAAAGGAATTATTACACCCAACTGGTTTCGTTGGTTAATTTTACAAAACAAATTAATGAATAAATAATACAATTATTTAAAATACTTTCCAGAAAGAAGAATAGTGAACATTTCCCAACTCATTTTATGAGGTCAGCATCACTATAATACCAAAGCCAGATAAAGACATTACTAGAAAAAAATAACTACGGACCAACATCTCTAAAGAATATATACGAAGAAGAAAATCCTTACCAAAATATTAGCAAATAGAATCCAGTAAGACATAAAAAGACTAACACATCATGACAAAGTGGGGCTCATTTCCAGAATGCAAGGGTGGTCCAATACTTGTAAATCAACAAGTGATTTTAACAGACTGATTATATTAACAGAATAAAAAAGAAAAAATGTCATTATATCAATATTGTTGTTATTTTTATTAGCTGACTTTGAGTCAGCCCAACTCACGGCGACCCCATGTGTCAATAGATGCAGAAAAATAATTTGTAAAATCGAATACCCATATGGTAAAAACTTGAAAAAAATTAAGAATAGAAGGGAACATCCATAACTTGGTAAAGTATAAATAAGAAAATCTATAGGTAACATCATACTTAATGCTGAGAGTGTGAACACCTTCTCCATAAGACCAGGAATGAGAGAAGGATGTCTTCTCTCATTATTCCTATTCAGTATCATACTGAAAGTTCTATACAGTGCAAGACAAACAAAAATAAATAAATGAATAAAAGGTATACAGACAGGAAAGGAACCTGATGGCACAATGGTTAAGTGCTCGGCTGCTAACCAAAAGGTTGGCAGTTCGAACTCACCAAGTGGCTCCACAGAAGAAAGACCTGGTGATCTGCTGTCATAAAATTGCAGCCTAACACCTGGCAGCAGGTCCACCCTCTGAGTGATGGACAAGGAGGATGCCCACACAGGTCTTTTTAAAGTGGAGACCCACTTGCCCACGTCTAAAGGAGATACTGAGTCTACTCTATTTTACTTAACATTAATTCTTTAAGAATTTTTAGCCGCATTCAAAATATTAAATAAAAAGTAAAACCTTCATGACTTTAATAAATCAGTTGAACTTCTAAAAGAAAAAGATCCATATTCTTAAATGTAAATACAATAATGTAAATGTAAAAAGAGAAATACACAGTACAATTACTGAACTTCGTATGTTGCTACACTACAACTGTTCCAAGTAACACATTGATATTTTAACAGTAAAATGGTTTATATTAAAAACACATTAGCAGTTGGCCATCTAAGATACAACTACTGGTCTGTCACCATCTGGAGCAAAGAAAATGAAGAAAACCAAAGACACAAGGGAGCAACTAGTACAAAGGACTAATGGACCACATGAACCACAGCCTCCACCAGACTTAATCCAGCACAACGAGACGGTGCCCGGCTACCACCACTGACTGCTCTGACAGGGATCACAATAGAGGGTCCTGGAGAGAGCTGGATAAAAATGTCAAACAAAATTCTAACACACAAAAAAAGACCAGACTTACTGGCCTGACAGAGAGTGGAGAAACCCTAAGAGTATGGCCCCTGGACACCCTTTTAGCTCAGTAATGAAGTCACTCCGGAGGTTTACACTTCATCCAAAGATTAGACAAGCCCATAAAACAAAACGAGACTAAAGGGGCACACCATCCCAGGGCAGAAGGGGATGGGAAAGCTGCTGATTGCGAGCCCAAGGTTGAGAAGGGAGAGTGTTGACATGTTGTGAGGCTGGTAACCAATTTCACAAAACAGTATGTGTACTAATTGTTTAAGGAGAAACTGGTTTGTTCTGTAAACCTTCATCCAAAGTACAATTAAAAAAAAAAAAAAAAAAAGACCAGACTTACTGGTTTGACAGAGACTGGAAGAATCCTCCAGGCTATGGCCCCCAGACACTCTCTTAACTCAGAACTGAAGCCACTCCTGAAGTTCACCCTTCAGCCAAAGATTAGACAGGTCTATAAAACAAACAACAACACACATGAGGAACATGCTTCTTAGTTCAATCATGTATACAAGACCAAAAGGGCAACACTTGCCCAAAAGCAATGATGAGAAGACAGGAAGGGACAAGAAAAATGGAGGGGTGGAAATGATGAATTGGGGTGTGGAAGGGTAGAGTGTTGACACATTACAGGGACTGCAACCAATGTCACAAAACAATCTGCATAAATTGTTGAATGAGAAACTAATTTGCTCTATAAAGTTTTACCTAAAGCACCATTAAAAAAAAAAAGTGCAAACAATGAAATACTTAGGTATAAATCTAACAAAATATGTACAGGATCTATATGCAAAAAAAAAAAAAACTATAAAACACTGTCATGGATTGAGTTGTGTCCCCCAAAAATATCTGTCAGCTTGGCTGGGTCATGATTGCCAGTATTGTATGATTGTGTTATCTGATGTGAATTCCTTATGTGTTGTAAACTCTATCACTATGATAAGATTATATGTGATCTCCTTATGTGTTGTAAATTCTATCACTGTGATGAGGTTATACTGATGAAGTTGACAAGGTTAGTGTCTTTATGCAATCTCTTTTGAGATATAAAAGAGAGAAGCGAGCAGAGACACATGGGAACCTCATACCACCAAGAAAGCAGTGCCGGGAGCAGAGCATGTCCTTTGGACCTGAGGTTCCTGCGCCGAGATGCTCCCAGACCAAAGGAAGACTGATGCATCACAAGGACCTTCTTCCAGAGCCAACAGAGGGAGAAAGCCTTCTCCTGGAGCTGATGCCCTGAATTCAGACTTGTAGCCTACTGGACTGTGAGAGAATAAACTTCTCTTTGTTGAAGCCATCCACTCATGGTATTTCTGTTAGAGCAACATTAGATGAAAAACACAAACACTTACCAAAGATCTAAATAAATAGAGGAATATTTCCCGTTCATGGGTTGGAAAACTCACTACTGTTAAGATGTCAATTTTTCCCAACTTTATCTATAGATTCAATGCAGTCTCAATCAAAATCTCAGAAAGCTTTATTGGAGAGCTCAACAAACAAATTCTAACACTTAGATAGTGTCATGGATTGAATTGTGTCCACCAAAAGAAAATATGTGTCAACTTGGTTAGGCCATGATTCCCAGTATTGTTTGGTTGTCCTCCATTTTGTGATTGATGTAATTTTCCTATGTATTGTAAATCTTAATCTCTGCCTGTGGTTAATGAGGCAAGATTAGATTATGTTGAAGAGGATTAGGGTGGGATATAACTCCCTTATTCAGGTCACATCCCTGATCCAATGTAAAGGGACTTTCCCTCAGGTGTGGCCTGCATCACCTTTTATCTTACAAGAGATAAAAGGAAAGGGAAGCGAGCGGGGGCGGGGGGGCATCATACCAGCAAGAAAGTAGCGCAGGGAGCAGAGCATGTACTTTGGACCCGGGGTTCCTGTGCCTGAGAAGCTCCTAGACTAGGGGAAGAGTGATGACAAGGAGCTTCCTCCAGAGCCAGCAGAGAGAAAGCCTTCCCCAGGAGGTGATACCCTGAATTTGGACTTCTAGCCTACTAGCCTATGAGAAAATAAACTTCTGTTTGTTGAAACCATCCACTTGTGGTATTTCTGTTATAGCAGCACTAGATAACCAAGAGAGATAGAGTAGCAAAGACCTAGAACAGACAACACAAATGAAAAAGAAGAACAAAGTTTGAGGATTCACACTACCTGATATCAAGGCTTAATATAAAGCTACAGTACTCAAGGCAGCATAGAGTTGGTGAAAGAACAGACAAATAGATCTTTGGAACAGAGAATAGAGAGCCCAGAAATAGACTCACAAAAATATAGTCAACTAGAGGTGAGGTCAAGATGGCGGAGTAGTCAGACACTTCCTGTGATCCCTCTTACAACAAAGACCCAGAAAAAACAAGTGAATTGATTATATATGACAGTCTAGGAGCCCTGAATATCAAAGACAAAGTTGAGGAATCAGACTGAGTGGCAGGGGGAGGGAGAGATGGCTCAGAAGCAGCGAGGAGCTGCCGGTTCTGACCAGGCAGGAACCAGTACCCTGCAGCTGGTGCATATGGTGAGGCAAGCAGTGGCACTCAGTACACATTTTCCACATGGGGAGAAACCGAGTGGCAGAGAGTCTACTCAAACCTCCCAAACCAGTGAAAAGTGGTACTCAGTCAGCAAAAGATAAGTACATGCATCTAACCTACTTCATGGATCAAAAAGCACTCCCTTTGGGAAAAACCTCTCTCCCATTTCCTGCCCCATCCCCACTGTTCACCAGGTCCCAGGCAGGCTTCAGCCATTGCCACGTCCCCTGCATCAGAAGTAAGGACCCATCACGCTCCCTGAGCCACTCACCCAGCCTTGGAGAGGGAACGAATTAACAAACAGGAAAAAAATAATCTGCCAGCTCCCCTAAGCTGGGAAATCAGGGCAGGTGTAGCTCCTTTGCCTACACAGGCATAACGGGTCCATGGACTTTGAATGATTTTCACTCCTGCATAGACCTCTGTGGGCCCATTTCAACATCACAGTACAACAGGGTATATACCTGAAGCCTAACTTCAACTGTCAGCTATATGGTGGCGTGGCAGGATCGTGACAGTTGACTCTGCTCTGCTCATTAAGTAGGGTCCTAACGTACCCATATCAGGGGCCTCAGGACTGGTGGCTCCACCCACACCACCTAGCCACCCAAGACACGGGTCTAAAAATAAGTGGTGCCTCCCAGTCCTTACAGCCAACAGCACGGGTGCCCATAGTCCAGCTGCAAAATCCACCCACAATGCGCTCTAAGGAACAGGGACACACTTTTCTCCCAGACACTCAGGGGCAGCCCTCAGCCCCCTGCCTTGCTCAGCATGTGACCCTCTACTGCAGCCAGATACCTGTGCCTGCACCAATCATCCCTGCCCATCTAGGACTGTAGGTGAGAGCCTGTACCACACACTAGGTGACTGACTACCTGGACACCTGAGCTGAATCCATACAAGAAAAGTAAACAGACTCCTGGGCTCACATACCTAGTAACAACTCTAACCATCTGGTGACACGACATTATAACTTCAAATGCTCCAATAATCAAACTAGCACACACCAGCAGCCTATTTGGGCATATCAAAACAAAACAAAACAAGAAGCTAGGACACAGTAAGCAAACATAACATAAATAAATATAATAACTTATTGATGGCTTGGAGACAACAGTCAATATCAAATCACATCAAGAGGCAGACCATGATGGCTTCAGCAAGCTCCCAAAACAAAGAATCAAGATATTTTCTGGAGGAAGAGAACTTCTTGGAATTACCGGAGGTAAAATACAAAAGAGTAATATACAGAACTCTTCAAGAGATCAGTTAGGAGATCAGGCAAAATGCATAACAATCCAAGGAACACACAGACAAAGCAACAGAGGAACTTAAGAACATTAGAGAAGAACATAATAGGCTGCAAGAATCCATAGAGAGATAGCAATCAGAAATCCAGAAGATTAACAATAAAATTTCAGAATTCAACAACTCAATAGAAAGTCATAGGAGCAGAATTGAGGCAATGGAAGTCAGAATTAGTGAGATTGAAGATAAAGCCCTTGACACCAGCTAATCTGAGGAAAAATCAGATAGAACAATTTTTAAAAAATGAAGAAATCCTGAGAATTATGTGGAACTCTATCAAGAGGAATAACCTACAAGTGATTGGAGTAACAGAAGCGGGCGGGGGGGGGGGCAGAAACTACAGAGAGAATTGTTGAAGATTTGCTGGCAGAAAACTTCCCTGAAATCATGAAAGATGAGAATATATCTATTCAAGATGCTCATTAAACCCCACACAAGGTAGGTCCCAAAGGAAAGTCACCAAGAAATATTATAATCAAACTTGCCAAAACCAAACACAAAGACAGAATTCTGAGAGTGGCTAGGGATAAACAAAAAGTCATCTACAAAGGAGAGTCAATAAGACTAAGCTCTGACTACTCAGCAGAAACCATGCAGGCAAGAAGGCAATGGGATGACATACATAAAGCCTTGAAGGAAAAAAAATTGCCAGCCAGGAAATATATCCAGCAAAACTGTCTCTCAAATATGATGGCAAAATTAAGACATTTCCAGATAAACAGAAGTTTAAGGAATTTGCAAAAATCAAAACAAAATTACAAGGAATATTAAAGGGAGTCCTCCGGTTAGAAAATCAATAACATCTGATAACAACCCAAGACTAGAACACAGGAAAGATCAACCAGATATTAACCCAGATAAGGAAGACACAAAAACAAATCAAAGCTAAAATGCTGAAAATAGGGAAGCAGAAATGTTAATATGTAAAAGATGACAACATTAAAACAAAAAAGGACTGAAAAATGTAGTCATAGATCTTTCATATGGACAGTAATACAAGGCAATATAAGAAAATAAAAGACTGGTTTAAACTTAGAAAAAATAGGGGTAAATATTAAGATAACCACAAAGGAAACTAACAATCCTATACATCAAAATAAAAAAACAAGAAAAACATAAAGACTCAGCAAACACAAAATCAACAACAATGAAAAAGATGAAAAGAAAACACATTAAAAAATGGCTCAGCACACAAAATTAAGTGGAACAAAGGAACTGTCAACAACACACACACACAAAAAAAAAAGATTTCAAAATAACAGTACTAAACTCATACCTACCAATAATTACACTGAATCTAAATGGACTAAATGCACCAATAAAGAGACAGATAGTGGCAGAATGGATTAAAAAAAAATGATCCATCAATATGCTGCCTACAAGAGACACACCTTAGACTTAAAGACACAAACAAACTAAAACTCAAAGGATGGAAAAAAACATATAAAGCAAACAACACTCAAAAAAGAGCAGGAGTGGCAATATTAATTTGTGACAAAATAAACTTTAAAGTAAAATTCAACACAAAGGATAAGGAAGGACACTATATAATGATTAAAGGGTCAATACACCAGGAGGACATAACCATGATAAATATTAATGCACCCAATGACAGGGCTCCAAAATACATAAAACAAACTTTAGCAGCATTGAAAACAGAGATACACAGCTCCACAATAATAGCAGCAGACTTAAAAACACCACTTTCGGTGAAGGACAGAACATCCATAAAGAAACTCAATAAATACATGTAAGATCTAAATGCCACAATCAACCAACATGATCTCATGGACATATACTGAACATTCCACCCAACAGCAGCCAAGCACACTTTCTTTTCCAACGTACATGGAACATTCTCTAGAATAGACCACATATTAGGCCATAAAGCAAGCCGTAACAAAATCCAAAGCATCGAAACATTACAAAGCATCTTTTCTGACCATAAAGCCATAAAAGTAGAAATCAATAACAGAAAAAGCAAGGGAAAAAAATCAAACACATGGAAACTGAACAACACCTTGCTCAAAAACTACTGGGTTATAGAAGAACTTAAGGACAGAATAAAGAATTCATAAAATCAAATGAGAATGAAAACATATCCTACCAGAACCTTTGGGACACAGCAAAAGCAGTGCTCAGAGGTCAGTTTATAGCAGTAAATGCACACATCCAAAAAGAAGAAAGGGCCATAATCAAAACATTAACCCTACAACTGGAACAAGTATAAAGATAGCAGCAAAAGAAGCCAATGGGCGCCAGAAGAAAGGAAATAATAAGAATTAGAGCAGAATTAAATGAAATAGAGAATGGGAAAACAATTGAAAGAGTTAACAAGACCAAAAGCTGGTTCTTTGAAAAGATCAACAAAATTGATAAACCATTGAACAAACTGACAAAAGAAAAACAGGAGAGGAAGCAGACAACCCATATAAGAAATGAGATGGGTGATATCACAACAGACCCAACTAAAATTAAATGTATAACAGAATACTATGGAAACTTGTACTCTAACAAATTTGAAAACTGAGAGGAAATGGACAAATTTCTAGAAACGCACTACCTACTTAAACTAACACAAGCAGAGGTAGAACAACGAAATAAACCCATAACAAAAGACAAGATTTAAAAGGTAATTTATAAACTCCCAACAGAAAAAAAAAGCCCTGGCCTGGATGGCTTCACAGGAGAATTCTACCAAATTTTCAGAGAAGAGTTAATACCTTTACTACTAAAGGTATTTCAGAGTATAGAAAAAGATGGAATACTCCCAAACTCATCCTATGAAGCCAGCATAACCCTGATACCAAAACCAGGTAAAACCACCACAAAAAAAAGAAAATTAAAGACCAATATCCCTTGTGAACATAGACACAAAAATCTTCTACAAAATTCTAGCCAATAGAATTCAACAACATACCAAAAAAAATAATTCACCACGATCAAGTGGGATTTATACCAGGTACGCAGGGATGGTTCAACATTAGAAAAACAATCAATGTAATGCATCACATAAATAAAACAAAAGACAAGAACAACAGGATCTTATCAATCGATGCAGAAAAGGCATTTGACAAAGTTCAACACCTATTCATGATAAAAACTCTCAGCAAAATAAGACTAGAAGGGAAAACTCCTCAACATAATAAAGGACATTTATACAAAGCCAACAGCCAACATCATCCTAAATGGAGAGACGTTGAAAGCATTCCCCTTGAGAATCGGAACCAGACAAGGAGGCCCTTTATCACCACTCTTATTCAACATTGTGCTGGAGGTCCTAGCCAGAGCAATTAGGCTGGAAAAAGAAATAAAGGGCATCCAAATTGGTAAAGAAGAAGTAAAAGTATCCCTATTTGCAGATGATATGATCTTATACACAGAAAACCCCAAAGAATCCACAAGAAAACTACTGGAACTAATACAAGATTTCAGTAAAGTATCAGTATACAAGCTAAACATACAAAAATCAGTTGGATTCCTCTACACCAACAAAGACAACTTCAAAGATGAAATCACCAAATCAATACTATTTATAATAGCCCCCAAGGAAACAAATTACTTACGAATAAATCTAACCAGAGATGTAAAACACCTATCCAAAGAAAACTACAAGACACTACTGCAAGAAACCAAAAGAGACCTGCATAAGTGGAAAAACATACCTTGCTCATGGATAGGAAGACTCAACATTGTGAAAATGTCAATTCTACCCAAAGCGATCTACAGATACAATGCGAACCTGATCCAAATTCCAACAGCATTTTTTAAGGAGATGGTGAAACAAATCACCAATTTCATATGGAAAAGGAAGAGGCCTCAGATAAGTAAAGCATTACTGAAGAAGAAGAACAATGTGGGAGGCCTCAGACTACCTGATTTTAGAACCTATTATACCGCCACGGTAGTCAAAACAGCCTGGTACTGGTACAACAACAGATACATAGACTAATGGAACAGAACTGAGAATCCAGGCATAAATTCATCCACCTATGAGCAGCCGATATTTGACAAAGGCCCAAAGTCCATTCAGTGGGTAAAAGACAGTCTCTTTAACAAATGGTGCTAGCATAACTGGATATCCATCTGCAAAAAACTGAAACAAGACTCAAACCTCACACCATGCACAAAAACTAACTCAAAATGGATCAAAGACCTAAATATAAAATCTAAAATGATAAAGATCATGGAAGAAAAATTGGAATAATGCTAACAGCCCTAACACATGACATGAACAGAATTCAGAACATTGCTAACAATGCACAAACACCAGAAGAGAAACTAGATAACTGGAAGTTCCTAAAAATCAAACACTTATGCTCATCAAAATACTTCACCAAAAGAGTAAAAAGATGACCTACAGACTGGGAAAAAATTTTTGGCTAAGACAAATCCGATCAGGATCTAATCTCTAAAATCTATAAGATACTGCAAAACTTCAACAACAAAAAGATAACTAACCCAATTAAAAAATGGGCAAAGGATATGAACAGGCACTTCACCAAGAAGACATTCAGGCAGCTAACATATACATGAGGAAATGCTCATTATCATTAGCTATTAAAGAAATGCAAACCAAAACTACAATGAGATACCATCTCACCCCAACAAGGCTAGCATTAATCCAAAAAACCCAAAAGAATAAACGTTGGAGAGGTTGTGGAGAGACTGGAACACTTACATACTGTTGGTGGGAAAGTAAAATGGCACAACCACTTTGGAAATCGATTTGGTGCTTCCTTAAAAAGCTAGAAATAGAAGTACCATACCATCCAGCAATCCCACTCCTTGGAATATATCCTAGAGAAATAAGACCCATCACCCAAATAGATATATGCACACCCATGTTCATCGCAGCACTGTTCACAATAGCAAAAAGATGGAACAACCTAGGTGCCCATCAATGGACAAATGGATAAACAAATTACAGTATATTCATACAATGGAATACTACGCAATGATAAAGAATAATGATGAATCCATGAAACATCTCATAACATGGATGAATCTGGAAGACATTATGCTGAGTGAAATTAGCCCATCACAAAAGGAACAGTATTGTATAAGATCGCTATTATAAGAACTCAAGAAAAGGTTTAAACACAGAAGAAAACATTCTTTGATGGATACAAGGGTTAGAAGGGAGGGAGAGGAGTATTCACTAACTAGATAGTAGACAAGAATTATTTTAGGTGAAGGGAAGGACAACACACAATTCAGGGGAAGTCAGCACAACTGGACTTCATCAAAAGCTAAGAAGTTTCCTGAATACAGTCAAACACTTTGAGGGACAGAGTAGCAGGGGTAGGGGTCTGGGGACCATGCTTTCAGGGGACATCTAGGTCAACTGGCATAACAAAGTTTATTAAGAAAATGTTCTGCATCCCACTTTGGTGAGTGGCATCAGGGGTCTTAAAATCTAGCGAGCGGCCATCTAAGATGCACCGATTGGTCCCAACCCACCTGGAGCAAAGGAGAATGAAGAATGCCAAAGACACAAGGAAAATATTAGCCCAAGAGACAAAAGGGCCACATAAACCAGAGACTCCATCAGCCTGAGACCAGGAGAACTAGATGGTGCCAGGATAAAAGTAGGGTGCAGAACTCAAATTCTAGTAAACATACCAGACTTAATGGTCTCACTACCCCAGAAGACATGGCCCCAGGACTGTCTGTTAGCCCAAAACTAAAACCATTCCCAAAGCCAACTCTTCAGACAAAGATTAGGCTGGACTATAAGACATAAAATGATACTCATGAAGAGTGTGCTTCTAAGCTCAAGTAGATACATGAGTCTAAATGGGAAGCTCCTGTCTGTAGGTGAGATAAGAAGGTAGAAAGGGACAGGATCTGGCTGAATGGACACAGGAAATAAGAGGTGGAAAGGAGGAGTGTGCTGTCACAGTATGGGTAGTGCAACTAGGGTCACATAGCAGTGTGTGTATAAAGTTTTGTATGAGAAAGTAACTTGAACTGTAAACTTTCATTTAAAGCACCATAAAAAAAAAATTTTAAATCCTTTAAAAAATATATAAAACTAATTTTTGACAAAAGTACAAAGCCAAATAAATGGAAAAGGATAGTATGATACTATAATAGTGGATATGAGAGAGTATGTATTTGTCAAATCCCATAGAATTTTACAGCACAAAGAGTGAACTTTAATGTATGAAAATTAAAAAAAAAGCAATTGGTGTAACTGCATTTCCTAGGATGGAATGCAGACTTCAACAAAAGAATCTAACTGTATGACCAATATATGAAAAGAATATCTCAGTGAAGAGGGTGGGGGGAAAGAGGGGATAACTTAAGTAACTTTGGAAATGAGTTGAGACTGAAAGACTAAAGACAAAAGGAACTAAATACAGGCAGAGTACTCTAGTTGGTAAGTTGTTTCTCATGAGGGTATGGGCTAACAGTTTGAAATCAATATACTTGTTTACTGGCATTGAACAAATAAGAAAATGGATGGTGGATAGTGAGAGCTGAGTTTATGACTGTTGGAATGGGAGTTAATCAAAGGGGAAAGGTTAGAATGAACTATGTGATACTAGATTAGAGTTGGAGACATCAGTATGGCTCTTGTTTAGATTAGTGTAGATACAGATAAATAAATACAGAAATAATTATATATGTATCTTACATACATGTGCATACATGTGCATATATTTTGCAAGGTCTATTTGCTGAGAGGGCTTAGAAGCAACAATCTTCTAGTAGCAATGGAACAATTTGAGCAACAAAATTAATAATACTGGATTATAACCTAAAGTATAAAATAAATATCCATGAATCTATACTTCTATAAATAAATGATTGAATAAATAAGTAAGTAGGGGAGAATAGACAAATCTTTCACACAGAAGAATTCCAAATAATTTTTGTAGATACTCCACCCTCAAGGAAGTGGAGCATAACTCCACACTCCTTAAGCATGGGCTGAGCATAGTCACTTTCTTCCAAAGAACACACTGTGGAAAGGGGGAAAAAAGAGTAACTTTACAGTGGAGAAACCTGAAAAACACTACCTCAGCCAGGTGATCAAGGTGAACATAATCAGTGATAAGGCATGGTGATAGTATGTACCCTTAATACAATGTGATGCAAATGGCACTTTACTCATGTGGTCTTCCTCCCAAGAACACATAAGGCAACTATAAGCAGAAGAAAAACATCAAGCAAATCCCAACTGAAGGACATTCTACAAAATACCTGACTCCCTAAACTGTCAAGAGTATCAAAAACAAGGAAAGTCTGAGAAACTGTCACAGTCTAGAGGAGCCTAAGGAGAAATGATCCTGGGACAGAAAAAGGATATTATGGGTAAAAAACAAGACAAAACTACGGATATCTGACTGAAGTATACCCAAAAAACTCACCGCCTTCAAGTCGATTCCGACAGATAGCATCCCTATAGCACAGAGTAGAACTGCCCCCATAGGGTTTGCAAGGCTGTAAATCTTTATGGAAGCAGATTGTCACATCTCTCTCCCGAGGAGCGGCTGGTGGGTCTGAACCTCCAACTTTTCTGTTAGCAGCAGAGTACTTTAACCACTGCACCATCAGGGTTCCTGGACTAAAGTATAAACTTTAGTTAATAATAATGTATCAACGTTGGTTCATTACTTGTGACAAATGTATCATATTAATGTAAGATGCTAACAACAGGGGAGAGCAGGTGCTGGGTATACAGGAACACTCTGTACTATCTTTGCAACTTTTCTGTAAATCTAAAACATTGTAAGCTAATAAGTTTATTTAAAAATAAAGGGTTTTAAATAAACATGAATACTGCAACTTGTGGTACACATTACCAGTGTCCATCAATACCCAGTATTTCGGCCACCCCTGCCTGGACCCTCCCAAGGCTGGCATCAGGGGCGGAGCTCTGTGATGGCCTCCTCTGCTTTGGCGTAGATGGTCTTCAGACCTCACTCTGGGTCTCAAATTTACTTCTGATAGGGCCTGAGAATCCTCCCTGTGCTGGCTAGAGAACACTGTGGACCAAGCCCTCATATCACTGAGTCCCCACAGGGGGAATTCAGACGGCACAAAATCAGGTGATATCTGCCAGGAGTTCAAAGCCGTGGGGAGACTATGCAGGGCCCCCTCCATCTAAGGTAGGCCGTCAACCATCACCTCAAACCTCACTCAGTGTCTTTATCTTACCTCCTGGCAGGACCTAGACTCCTCCTTCTGCTGACATGATGCTTCCTCCCTTACAGCACGGTCTTTATTTCCCTGAGACGTCAGAGGCGGAAGTCAGGGGAAGCGACTTCCTGCCACCCTTGCCTGCAGCCTCCCAAGGCTGACAGCATAGGCGGGGCTCTGAGAAGTTCCCCCTGTTCTAGAGGAGGAAAAGCACCCAAGGTTCTCCCTCAGGTTTCAGACCTTGACTTCTGGCCGTGCTGAGACATCTCCCTCTGCCGAACTGAGACTCTAACCTTAGCGTAAGATCCATTCTACTTTCTCCCTCCAACACACACATACACACGGCCACCCCCACCCCAAGCCACCAGAGGGTGAAATGAAGGGGTATCTGAGTTTTAACAGTCATACCTGGGCCTCCAGAGGAAGACACCAGGAGCAGGGTTCTGTGAGGCTCCCGCTGTTCTACGGTGGCTGGTTCTCTCAGACTTCCTTCAAGTTGTTCGCCTTTATTTCTGTTAGGATCTGAGATCCTTTCCTCTGCTAGTCTAACGCTGACACTCTGGTCCAATGCCTTCAGCTTGCAGTGAAAGGTGATATACATTTTACTACAGATCATGTAATGCCATTGGGAGCAACTGGTAAAGAATCTTTATTATTGTTTTTTAATTCAATCAAGTCGGGGCTATTAACAATAATAAAAACAGAGCTTTGGACTCATATCCCCATAACCCCCAGACAATGTAACAATGGACTGCACCATCTCCAAGGGTACCCATTCTCCCTGTAAAATGTTTACACCTTGGGCCAGCCCCCTACCCCGGCAGTATCTGGTGACAATAATGACAAGGACACAAAGTTACACTGCCTGACAGTGGGTAGGGGTGATTCCAAGGTAGAATGGGGTATCAAGCATGCTTCTAGTCCTTTCATCCAATGGATCAGCCCACTCAGACAACCCTGCAACTTTAGGATGGTAATGATGATTCAGAGATTTCCAAAGCCTATTCATGTAGTTTGTACAGGACCCCCCAAAAGACTCCCCGCCTTCTCTTCTTTTGATCCTTCCAACAACCTATGCAGAACTCTGGATTCTGAACCCTGACTGCAGTCTGCCTAGGGCTCTGTGGACTTGGTTTTGCACATGGTTTCTCTCATTGACTCTGGAAACTGATCTCTCCTTCAGGTCCTCCTAGTTGAGGGTGTCCTGTCTGGACCCATTCTCCGGCAACTGATTATTCTGACTAAATTCTTGGTTCTCTAAGTAAAGGCAAATGTCAGTTGACATCTGAAAACTTTGAAGATATGCCCAGAGGAATCCTGGTACTCATAATAGCACTGCAGAAATCCTGCTTTATATGGGTGAGGGCTGAAGTTAGTTTTCTGCTCAACCTAATTAGGAAACAGGGAAATACACACTAAAATAAGAGTGAGGCAGTATATTTTCTCCCAGAAGTTTGACCAAAATTTAAAAGGTTAATAAAATAAAATGCCTGTGAGAGTGTAGGTTAGTCACATATATTAATATGTGACAATATGAATTGGTGCAGTTTTATTGGAACAGAATTTCAGCAATATTTATAAACATTTACAATCCTCACATGCTTTCCACTTTAATCCAATTTGCACTTCGCTATATCATTCCTATAAGAAACACGCACATTTGTGTAAGAATTCACGTCCAACTGTTGATTTCAGTTCTTTTTACCATAGTAACAAATGGGAAACAACCGATGGAGAAGAATGGTTAAAGTAATTGTGGCACATACGGACTTAAGAATTCTAGAGAGTATTTAAAAGAGTGAGGAAGCTCTATATGTGCTGTCACGGAAAGATCCTGCACTCTTTTTATTAAGTAAGAAGCATAAGAGGCAGGACAATATGTACATTGTTCTCCATGTATGTTAGAAATTCACAATGTATTTTTATAGCACTGCTATGTAAGAAAAAGCCCAGAATAAGGTTTAAAATAATACAAGATTTTAAACTGTGGTTACTTATAAGGAAGGGGCTGAATTTTGGAGGAATGTAGTAAGGAGGGGGAATTGTGGTTTATACATGTTAGAAGTTTTTGGCGACAAGGATATACAGACTGTTATCATTGTAATTAAAATATTTACATAAGCCTAACAAGGGAAATAGGAGCTGTGCATTAGTCAGATAAAGTAACTGCTAGTGATTATAAAGGACAAAAGAGTAAAATCTAAATAGTTTAGCACAACAAAGATTAATTCTTATGCACATAAAATCTAATGTGGGTTGGCAGGGGCTCTCCACTGTCTGGTGACCCAAAGACCCAGGCTGCCTCCATCATGTGGTTTCATATTTCAGCCTGGGACCTCCAAGTTTGCCGCTGAATGGAACAGAAAACATGAGGTGGCATATTTGCTTTCAAGTGCCTTGTCCATGCTTCTACTCATCTTTTAGTGGCAAGGCTAGTCGTGTGACCCTTCCTAACTACAAGTGGACTAGGAATGTTGTTTCCCCATGAACTCAGTAAGAAGAGCAAGACACAATGGGATAAGCCTTTACAGTCTCTCCCATAAGCTGCCACATAGTAGGTGCTCAATAAAGAACATTATAATTTGTCATGACAACAGACCTCTTGAAACTTGGAGAAGTTTTTGACCAGGTCAAAGTGTTTTTGCAATTCACCAAATCTTTCGAGTGCCTACTATGTGACCTAAAAAAACAAACCAAACCAAACCCATTGCCGTCGAGTCAATTCTGACTCATAGCAACCCTATAGCTTTTTTTTTTTTGAGGGGGGGTTATGTGACAGTTCTTTTTAAATACCGGATTACACAAATTTCCAAAAGGACTCCATAAATCACATCAAGGAGGATTCACCTTCCTCACTCAATAGCATCTTTCTGCATCACCCTTTGCAATAACCTCTATAATCTCAATAAACTGATAATTTTCTTCTTCCTTTGGGTGCATGGTCAAAATTTACCTTGTGCGTCTCTGCTACTACCACCTGATGACCAGTCTAAACATTTCAACAGGTGTAATTAGGCATACTAAGAAGCTAGGCTTTTCTCCTGGACCAGAAACAGACAAGAGTCAGGAGAAGAAAGGTGAATTCTTGTTTCTTCTTCTTTTTGTTTTTTTTTAACTATTCTTATCCAAGCTAGCATGACTACTGAGGAAACATTTTCTACCCCCCTGATAGGCTGAATTTTGCTCCACAAAGATTCCCATGCCCTTATCTCTGGAACCTATGGATATGTTATGTTACATGACCAAAGGGAAGTTGCAGCTATAATTAAGGTTAGGGAAGTCAAACTTAAAACAGGGATATTATACCAGATTATCCTGGTGGGGATCCCTGGTGGTACAGTGGTTCAAAGCCATGGCTAATAACCAAAAGGTCAGCAGTTCGAATCCACCAGCAGCTCCTTGGAAACCCTATGGGACAGTTCTACTCAGTCCTATAAGATTGTTACGAGTTAGAATCAACTCGACTGCAACGGTTTGGTTTTTTGGTATTCTGGTGGGTCCAGTGTAATCACATGATCTCTTACAAGCAGAGAAATTTCTCAGGCTGGGGCAGGACATAAATACAATGAGGGGGAAGTTAGCGTTTCCAAGCTTGAGGGTGATTCAACAATCTATTGCTGACTCAAGATGTAGGGGCCTGCGTGCAAGGACTGGAGAGAGGCTCCTAGGAACTATGGAGGCTCTGGGAGACAGCCAGCAAGGAAACAGTTCTTAGTTTTCTAAGTCCAAAGAAGTGATTCCCCCAAAGAGCTGAATTCCAGGAACAACCTGAATGAGCTTGGGAGGAGATTCTTCCGAGAGTCTCCCAGGAAGAGCCCAGTTAGCCGGCAGCTGTATTTGAGCTTTTGATACCCAGAGCAGAGGAACGAGCAGAACCTACCTGGAATTCTAACCTACAGAAATGTGACATAATAATGTGTGTTCTGGTAAGGCACTAAATTTGTGGTAATTTAATGTAAAAAAAATAATAAAAGAAGAAGAAGAAGAATACTACATCCTCTTGAAAGGACTCGACGGTTCATAGGAATTCAGCCTCTGTAGATGGTTGCTACACTACGGTTTTCTTGGTCCTTCCTCATCTACCAATTATGAGGGAATCGTTGGTTCTTTATAAATTAGTTGATTAATCTGTGTATGTATTCAGTGGCCAGTCTCAAATAAAACCTCCTTTCTAGCTAACCTTATCTGTTTTCTAAAACTCCCTCTGTCACTTTAGAGTTAGGATATACCCTTAAAACTAGGAGATTCTGTGCCAAATCAGAC
Organism: Dugong dugon; assembly: GCA_030035585.1. Taxonomy (NCBI): domain Eukaryota; kingdom Metazoa; phylum Chordata; class Mammalia; order Sirenia; family Dugongidae; genus Dugong; species Dugong dugon. The sequence goes on from CM057483.1 coordinate 148,849,983, forward strand.
TCTATTCATAAGGTGACATGGAAAATAATTTTGAGAGTGTATTGGAGATATTCAGGGGAATGGGCAGCTGTCAAAACTTCACTACGAAAGTGATTAGCTATGTGGAAGGGCCTTTTCTTATCAGAGGAGATCCATTGTAAGGATGAGACAGGCAGGGGAAAGCTATAGGGAGCTGAAGGCTCTAAGTCAGGGGGAGGGCAGGTGATTCTGGGCTGTCTGTTCTACTGGGGTCAGGTGCGGCCTCCAGAGGAGGAGGCAGTGAAGAGCTGGTCAGCAAGTCAGGATCCACATTTGGACGGGAGGCTCAGTGGAGGAAGACCCAAGGGAAGGGGGCTGTAATGTGAGAAAGTTCTGGGACTGGACCCATGTGCTAGCACCTGTGAAGGGTCAGGTCTCTAGGACCCTGGGAATAGGGGCAGGAGAATGCTGGGCTAATGAAACCCAGAGACAATCCCCAAATTTGTTTGATTTTCATTTTTCCATTCTTCATGATACCACTTTTTGTACATTGGCCACAGAATCTTATCTTTTATTGCCTGAGAGTTGTTGTGGGGTAGAGAGAATAGAAATGAATTAAGAGACAGAAAGTCTGCCTTGGGCTTAGAGGAGTGGACAGTTGTGAGCTGTAGCTGGATTCAGACCAGGGGTCCAAGTTCCAACCCTGTCAATTGCAAGCCCTGCGAACTCGAGAAAATTGCAAAACTCTATGAGCCTCAGGTTCTTCATCTTTGAAGTGGGTTTGATAACTAGTCATCCTACCCACTAGCTCATGTATACATTGCGAAGTAGGGTTGTTGGAATGTATGTTACATATATAAAGAACCTGCCATAGTGCCTGGCATGTACTGGGTCTTTGATAATTGGCAGTTATTACTATTACAGTTTTAACCACAGACCCAAACTCTGCTCTGGGACTTTCCCCCTCAAGAGATGTCAGAGAATATTCAGTGCTCTAGACATGGCACATGAAATCAGTCAAAATGCTGTTTAGCTAGTGAAACTAAGTTACTTGCTAAGTAACTTTTTTGAGGATACACTGTTTATTGAGAGTGCGGAGGAGTCTTCCCCAGTTGAATGCAACTGAAAGCTCCTAGAATTTGAGTCAAGGACTACCTCCTTTCTACCCTTCCCACTTCCCTTCCATATAAACCACCCTATATGCATTTATTTCACCCCGAACGAAAAATAAATTCCTTGCTTAGAGTTGGCTAATCTACAGTCAAGATAATTAAAATGGCCTTCTAAGGAGTGGGCTCTGCTTCTCCCAGGCCAGAGCAAAGATTGCCAGCCCAGTGGCTTCTCAACATCTGATGTCAAGTGACCATCACCCTTATTTCTCAAAATCTCCCTGGAGATAATGCCTTTGAAACACATAGTTTGGACATTGTATTCACTTGCACCAAGACAGTAGCCCAGGATACCCTTCATTCGTGCCCCAGGTCAAGAATTCTAATTTTCCATGTCACCAAAGTAACTGCTAAAAGCACTTTCCCATTCTGTTTGAGAGGCTTTGGTCTCTCAACTCTGAGACATACCATCTGAAGTGCTGTCTCCTGCTGATCACTCTCACCACCTCATCTTACCTCCCACCCAACTTAACATAAAATTAACTAACCCTGAAGGACATGCAGCTTTCCAAGCCTCAAATCCCCTTGCCTCATGGCATTAGGCCCCTGGCTGGTGCAAGCAGATTTTGATAGGCTAACCTGAAGGTTGGCGGTTCAAACCCACCCAGCAGCACTGCAGAAGAAAGGCCTGGCAATCTGCTTTTGTAAAGATCACAGCCCAGAAAACCCCATGGAGAAGTTCTACTCTGTGGCACACGAGGTCACTGTGAGTCGGAATCAATTTGACTATAATGGTTCTTCACAGTATTTACATCTGACTGCTCTCATCTGGATCTCCCAGGTCTTCACACCTTCTTTTATTTGTCCTTTAAGTCATAGGATTTATCTCACCATTCTCCTTATATGATAGCTGCTCCTAGACCCTAAAACTCTATGGGAAGAGGCTGTGTCTTGTTTATCCTAGCATGTCCAGTACTATCATGGAGCCTTCCAAAGAACTGATGCTCAATTAAGGTTTGAGGAATAATACAGCCAGTGAGCAAGAGGTCCAATTTATTAGAATGTAATTTTTTTCTACATTCTTGAATAGGCTAAGCATATTCAGGTATACATCTTTTAATTTTACAGAACAATAGAAGTGATAAGTGAAACCATGAATTTCCCATCTTTTACTTTGTTTTTCTTTATATCTTGATGCCAACCATTTTACTGCTGAGTTCTCTCACATTTCCAAGGAAATGCCTTTTCCGATGCCATGTTATCTTATTCCAAATGACTAAATAAGATGGAACATTTCCTAATCTGTTTTACGAAACAGTAAAACTCTTACTCTTAAGACTCATACGCAGCAATAAATATTTGACCAATCTCATTCATAAACTTAGATTCTGACGCTAATTAAAGTTTCTCTTGAAAGCAAGAGCATTTTTCAAAAAAGTATTCAAGATACCACACAGAACAGGAACACAAAAATGATAAACACTGTGTTGCCTCCAACTCCAACCCAAGTCCCCTGCCCCATCCACTACTTAGAACGTTGAGTGCCATCTTCAAACACAAAGTGAAGAATCTTCTTTAGATTTCACTGGGGAGAGGAGGAGCTGCGGGACACGGCCCTGGCACGTGCCTGAGCCATGGCACTAATTCGAGCCCTGGCTGCAGCTCTGGCTTGGGCTCTCTCTTCCTCGTCCTTCACAGCCTCTTCATACCAGAATGGAAAGGCACTGGGCGTGGTATCATTGATCTTGGCCAAAAACTCCAGGACTTTCATCTTGCTGGTTTCAGCATGGGCTCTGGGACCCCACAGGAATTCATAGCATGGAGGATAACTGTTGGGCACCTGCCGGTACTCCAGGTACTTTTGCTTCACCATATCCCTGGTGATGAGCTTCCTGGGCTCCCCAAAGATGAAATGATTCCTGCCAGCATATAACCCAATCACACTCAACGCTTCCCAGACTTGCTCCTCAGTGGCGCAGTTGCCGTTTATGAAAATAATGCCTAGGATAGTCATCAGGAGGCCGGTCGTGGGCACACCTATGTCATCACTCAGCCTCCCGTCGTAGCTGAATTCCAATTTGTTGACGAGGACATAGATGTGCCTGTTATGGTCCATTTTCTTCAAATCAAGGCCAAAGACCAGCTCCAGGTGCTCAGAGGCTCTCCTGAGGATCTCAGGGAATTGGTTCTTGTATATTTGGATTATATTTCTCAGCATGTCTGCCTTCTTAATGGGCTCTCTCATTTGATACTTGTACAGCAGGTAATATACCAATATAATCACCTTCTTATCTATAGGGCCTCTGCCCAAATGCTCAGCAGTGGGCTGGGCCTGCCCGTAGCCTGGACTTTCTTGGTAGCTGGCAACTTCATTAACTCTTGTGTATGAAACAGCGCCATTAGAAGTGATGGTGGGATTGGTACCTGACATAGCAGCTGGCGAACTCTGGGGAGTACTCCGGAAACGAGAAGAGGAATAGGAGGTGGACTCCTCTTCAACTGCTGCAGGGGTCTGATCACCTTCTACATCCAGTGTCTCTTCTTGGGACTGACGGCGTTTCATACGGGCACGGAGCTTACTTTTCTGACCCCGAGGCATGATGAGTTTGGTCAGGGTCAGAGCCCAGGAGGGCAAGTGATGTTGGCACCTGGAGGAGAGAGGATGAGATGGTGTGTACCCCTTCAGGAGAGAGACAGTATCTTGGTTCTGATGAAGAAAACCTTTGCAGGTTTCCTTGAGGATACTGCTCTAAGAAAACACTAGGCTCCTGTTCTCTAATCAGTCAGTCCACTGAGAACTTTATGGAAGGAACTATAGTGTACCTTGGACTGCTGCCTGCCCGCTCTACCTGGGGCTTACTGGGGTGACAGCAGGGGCTGATAGGGGGATCTTCTCTGTTCTCGGGTTTGGAGGGGCGCTTAATTCACATTAAGGAGCATCGTATCGACTGTTGGCAGGGCTCAGACCCTGTCTAGACTGTTCAGTTCTGGGAGATGGGTGTTTCTCTCAGTTCACATTCAGGAACATCACCTTGACGTCTGGTCAAACCTGAGATTCCGCTGCTCTATTTCTTTTATGCTGACTCCTCATACCAAAGCCCTCATCTCACTGAGAGCCTGGAGGAGGAACTGAGGAGGCAACGCATCTGACCATACCTGCCAGGGGACATCCAGGTATGACACAGTGGCAGACCTCTATGGGACCCTCTCTGTCTGGGGGTAATTAGAGTTTTGGTTCCTGGTAAGGCCTAAGACTCTTCCCCCTCCTGACCTGAGACCTATTCCGTAAGAGCAATGCCCTCACATCTCTGAAACCCTTGACGAGGAAGCTGAGAAAACTTAGCCTAAAATAGCTGCCCTAGGGTTTCTCAGTGCTGATAGCTCTCTGGAACCCCTACTCTTCTGGGGCATGTGATGCCCACAGTCCTCACTCAGAGTCCTTATTTTGACTCCTGACAGTGCCTGGGACTCCTCTTTCTTCTAACCTGAGAACTATGCCCTCAGATCAAGATTTTTCACTTATCGGAAACCCAGGGTCAGAGTGAAGGGCCACCTTATCCTGCCTGCCACACTTGCCTGAGGTCTCCCAGGGCTGACAGTAGTGTCAGGCAGGTAGGGTATATATCACTCTCTCTTTTCTCTAGGGTTACTATGAGTCGGAACTGACTCGACGGCAACAAGTTCGGTTTGGGTTTTTTCTTTCTTCCCCCCTCGGGTGGGTAATTCCTTCAGTTCTTAGGTTCTTTACCTTGACTCTTCACCTTGTCTACCATGTCCCCTCTCCTTTACTCCTTAGGCTGTCTCCCTGAGACCAGAAGCCTCACCTCCCACAAACACCTCTATCCATGAAGTGAGGGGGTATCTCAGACTGACAGTCCTGCATAGGACATCCGAGAGTTGAGGAGGGGCAGGACTCGGTGGAGTTCCATCTGTTCTGGGGTGAGTAGTCCTTTCAGTCCTCAGTTTCCTCATCACTACTCCTCAACTTGGCAGCCTGGTACCCTCCCTCTGCAGACTGAAAGCCTACTCCAATCAGATGAAGGCCCTCATCTCCCTGATATGCTGGAGGGGGCAGTCAGCTGGCACTCACACTGAGTGAGCTGTTCAGGGCCTCTAGGGACTGACCACAGGCTCAGGGCTTGACTCTGTGCCCCATTCTTATTGTGTGGGTGGTCACCTGAGTCCTTGCTCAGGGTCCTCACATTGACTGCTGGAAGAGCCTGGGACCCCTCCCTCTAATAACCTGAGGCTTCCCCTCTCAGACCTAAAACCTCAACTCCCTGAGATCCCCTAACCACAAACTGAGGCTATGCCTCAGCCTCACAACCCTGCCCAAGGGCTCCCAGAGGGAACAGTGGGGGGTGGAGCTGTGTTGGGCCCCATTTATTCCTGAATTGGTGTTTCCCTCAGACCTCACTCAGGATCTTTACCTTACCCTCTGGCATACCTGGAACTCCTCCCTCTGCTGATCTGACACCACCCTTCTCCCCTCATACTAAGATCTCCACTTCCCTGAGACATCAGAGACAGAAATCAGGGAGCCTCGCATCCTTCCACCGCCACCTGGGCATCCCATAGCAGACAGTATAGGCTGGGTCTTTAAGGTCCCCTCTATTCTGAGGGGGTGTGGTTCCATCGGACCACACATAGCGTCCTCGCCTTTACTTATTTCAGGGCTTGGAACCCCTCCCTACACTAGACATCAGACAGAAATCTGGGAGCCTCGCATCCTTCCACCCCTACCTGGGCGTCCATTGCAAGAAAGTATGGGCGAGGTCTTTAAGGGCCCCTCCATTGTGAGTGGGGGGGGGGCGTACCGTCGGACCACACGGAGCATCCTCGCCTTTACGAATTTCAGGGCTTGGAACCCCTCCCTACAGTAGACATCAGACAGAAATCAGGGAGCCTCGCATCCTTCCGCCCTCACCTCTGCGCCCCTCGCAAGACAGTATGGGCGGGGTCTTTAAGGTCTCCTCTATTCTGAAGGGGGGGGTGGTTCCGTCGGACCTCACATAGAGTCCTCGCCTTTACTTAGGTGAGGGCTTGGAACCCCTCCCTACACTAGTCTGAAGCTGAAACCCTATTCCAATGCCCTCATCTCTTTGAGCGCCCTCAGGGGGAATCCAGAGGGCGCTCACAAGTTGCTACATCAGGCTATCTATCTCTGTCCGGTCCAGTCAGTGCTGAACTCTGTGGAATCCCCTCCCAATCTAGGGTGGGTGGTCCCCTCAAACCTCACTCAGGGACTTTACCTTATTCACACAGGAGACCTCAGCAGACCTCGTGCCGCCACAGCCGCCACAATTCCTTTACTTCCCTCAGACACTCGAGGAGGAAGTCAGGGTGCGTCACATCCGCCCGACCTCACCTGGGGTCTCTCAGGGCTGACAGCAGGGACGGCTTATTCACAGCACCGTCTGTTCTGGCGTGAATGGTTCTCTCAGACCTCGCACATGGTCCTTTGCTTTACTTATGTTAGGGTCTAGGACCTTTCCCTCTGCCGGCCTGATGTGGACACCCTGGTCCAATGTCCTCAACTCACTGAGCTCTCCCAGGGATAATTCAGAGGCCACTCAGAGGGCAATATATCAAGGGATCCCTGGCCGGGCCTGCCAAGGCTGAAAAAAGGGGTGGGACTCTGTGGGGACCCTCCAGTCTGGAGTAGGCAGTCCCGCCCAAACCTCATTCAGGGCCCTTAACTTAAGTTCAGGCAGGTCCTGGAAATCCTTCTTCAGCTGTCCTGACACCACAGCCTCAAAACCAATGTCTTCACTTCCTTGACACCCCAGAGGCAGAAGGCAGGGAAAGCCACTTCCAGTCACCCTTTCCTTTGGCTTCCCAGGGCTGACCATAGTGGTGGGGCTCTGTGTTGCCCTGTTCTGGGGTTGGTAGCTCCCTCAGACATCACTAAAGGTTCTCAGCTTTTCTTCTATTAGCACCTGGGACCCCTCCCTCTGCTGACCTGAATCTGACATGATTGTCCATTTTCTCAGTTCACAGTTTTGCATTTTATTACATTCATTACAAATCATGTGATGACTTTGGGGATAGCTGGTACAGAATCTTGATTGCTATTACTAGTTTAAGTTAAATTGAGTTGGGGTTATTAGAAGAATAAAGACATAGTTTTGGAATCCATATATCCCAGTCACCAACAGTCAATTTAACAAGCAACTGCACCATCTCCAATGGTCTCCATCTCCCCTGTAAATATTTCCATCATGGGCCTGCCCCCTACGCCATCGAGTGTCTGATGCACATAGGCGAGCACATAGCCACAGCACATCCACACTCCGATGTGAAAGAAATCTCAGGAACCATGAAAGACAGGCTCGGTGGTGATTTCATCTGGATCCCTTTCAAGATATGTCCACCTTCAATTCATTATTTTAAAAAATTGTGGTAAGCGTATATGTAACAAAACATTTGCCATTTCACCATTTTTTACATGTACAATTCAGTGGCTTTAATTGTGTTCATCACGTTGTATATCTATCACCACTATCCTCGTCTAAATTTTATCCATCACCCTTAACAGAAGCCAGTGCCCCCTAAGCAATGGCTCTTTTCTCTTCCCTCTCGCCCCTGATAACCATTAATAAATCTGGTCTCTATAAGTTTATTTGCAGTCACTGCAGTACTTAGCCTCAGGGAATTCCCACTCCAACATCCCACTCCTTGCAGCCGCACATCTCCATCCACTCATTAGTACTCCTTGTCCTGTTTTCAACTGTCATCGCTCACCACTCCCCCATCACTATCACAATCCCAGTCACAGTGGAGGTGGGCCACTGTACGCAGGGGAAGGAATATCTGCTTCGAGCAGTAATCAAAACAGCTCTCAGCCCTAGTACACTGACAAGCATGCAGGGAACTACTGGACTCTTCCAGAATCCATCAAGAGCATCACTGGATGACTCAGAGGAGTCAGCTACACTCTACCTATCAGTGGGTAGGAGGAATTCTATGGCAGGGTAGGTTATCAGGCATGTCTCTGGTCTGCCCACTCAGATCGCCTTACAACTTCAGACTGGTAAAGGTGAATCAGATGTTTTTAAAGTCTATTCATGTAAGTTGTATAGGACCCTCCAAAAGTCTCCCTACCGTCTCTCCTTCTGGTCGCTTCTCCACCCTGTACTGAGCTGTGGATTCAGAATCCTGATAGACAGCCCGCCCTGGGCTCTCTGAACTTGGTTTTACATGTGGTCTCTCTCATTGATTCCGAACAGTGCTGTCTCCTCCAGGTCCTCCTGAGGCCTTTCACTAGCTAAGGGTGTCCTGTACGGACACATTTCCTGGAACCTGGTCATTCTGACCAAATCCTGGGTTCTCTAAGGAAAGGCAAATGTCAATTGACATTTGAAAATTTTGAAGCCTTCCCAGAGGAATTCTGGTACTCTGGACATCATTGTAGAAATCCCATTTTATATTGGCGAGAGATGAAGTTAATTTTCAGCTCACCCTAACTAGAAGACAGGGAAATACAAACTAAACTAACAGGTGAGGCAATATATTTTCACTCCAAAGTTTGACCAAAATTTAGAAGGTTGATAAAATAAAATGCGTGTGAGAGTGTCAGTTATTCACCTATATTAATATGTGAGAATACCAATTGGTACAGCTTTATGGAACAGAATTTCAACAATATTTATAAAAATTTACAATTCCACTTGAATCCAATTTGCACTCTGCTATCTCTTTCCTATAAGAAGACATACATAATTGCCAAGAATTCGTGTTCAATGATGTTCGTTTCAGTTCTATCCATTATAACAAGTGAAGAATAAATGATGTGTCCATCTGCGAGAATGATTAATTTTGACATGAATGCATGTATACACACACACACACTTACTTTAGAGTTTTAGGAAGCAGTTAGCAAGTGAGGTAGATTGACATGTGCTATCATGGAAAGATCCTGCATTCTTTTTGTTCAGTGAGAAGTACAAGAGCCAGAACAATATGTACATCGTTATCCATCGTTACCCGCTGTTAGAAACTCACAACGTGTTTTTATACTACCGCTTTATAAGAAAAAGCCCAGAATAAACTTTAAAATAATGCCCATAATATTTTCAATTGTGGTTAGTTATAAGAAGGTAGCTGAATTTTGGAGAAGTGTAGTAAGGGAATGGAATTGTGATTTATCTGTATTGTTAAAATTCTTTGGCAACAAGAACATATGCACCATTGCCTTTGTAATTAAAATATTTAAGTAGGCCTAACAACAGAAATAGTAACTGTGTATTAGTCAGATACAGTAATTGCTAGTGGATGTCACGGTAAAGCCTGAAATCTGAACAGCTTAACACAACCAAAGTTTATTTCTTGTGCACAGAAAGCCTGATGGTAGTCATGAGGGGCTCTCAGCTGTCCAGTGATCCGGGGATTCAGGCTGCTTCCATCACGTAGTTCCACATCTCAACCCCGGGCTCTACATCTTTGCTGCTGGATAGGACCAAAAGCATGGAGGTGGCATACTGGCTTGCAAATGCCTTGGCTTGTAAATGACCAACGTGGCTTCTGCTCATCTTTTAGTGGCAAGGTAGTCACATGACCCTCCTGATGAAAGGTGGACTGGAAATTCAGTCTCCCCATGAACCCAGTAAGGAGAGTAAGACTCGATGTGGTTGAGTCCTTGCAGTCTCTCCCATAAGCCATTACACAGTAGGTGCCCAATAAAGAGTAAATATTATAATTTGTCACGACAAAGTTCAGGTTTTCGTCACAATTTGCTAACATTTTCTAGTGCCCGTTACACGGCGTTGTTTTCAAATACAGGATCACATCAATTTTCAAAAGGAGCCTGTAAATCTCAGTAGAGAGCGTTCACCTTTCTTCTCTCAACACTGCTTTTCTGAAACGACCTTTGAAATGACCTGTATAATCTCAATAAAGTGAGAATTTTCTTCTTCCTTCGGATGCACAGTCAAAATAATAATTTGTGAGCCTCTTCTACTGCCACCTGTTGAAGATGTTTGAACACTTGAAGAGGTGTGATTAGGCACACTGAGACCCCAGGATTTTCCCCTGGGGCAGATACACACAAGAGACAGGGAAGGATGGTGATTTTTTTTTTTTTTTTGATTCTTATCTAAGCTAGCATATCTGCTGAAGAAACATTTTCCACCTCTGAGGTTGGCAGAATAATTGCTCCACAAAGATGCCCATGCCTTTATTCCTGGAATCTGTGAATATGTCACATGACCTACCAAAGAGAGTTTGCAGCTATAATTAAGTTAGGGAAACCACACTTAAAACAGGAATAGTATCCAGGATTACCCAGGTGGGCCCATTCTATCACATGATCTCTTAGAAGCAGAGAACTTTCTCAGGTTGGGACAGGACAGAGATGCAACAGAGGGGGGAGTTAGAGTTTCCAAGTGTGAGAAGTATCCAATGTGCTATTGCAGACTCAAGATGCAGCGGCCTTGTGCAAGGACTGGACAGTGGCCTCTAGAAAACATGGAGGCTCTGGGTGACAGCCAGCAAGGAAACAGGTCCTAGACTTACAAGTCCAAAGAAGTGGATTCCCCAAAAGAACTGGATTCCAGGAACAATCTGAGAGAATCTCTGGCTCTTGCTCACTTAGTTAAGCTGATTCATTCAGTGGCGTGTCTCAAATAAGTAACCTCTCTTTCTAACATCATGTGTTCTAACATCATGGTGATATCCCAAGAACCAGTAGATTCTGTGCCAAATCAGAAAATACTCACCACAGGATTTGGCAAAACCTTTAAGACTCTGGTCGGATGGACAGGTGACTAAACATCACAATTACAAGGATGGTGCTGTTCCACAGTAGGGATGTGTCAGCCAGAGAATGCACTTAGTTAATTGTGAGTTGGATGTTCTAAGTCAGGGGGAGGGCGGGTGACTCTGGGCTGTCTGTTCCACTGGGAGCAGGTGCAGCCTCCAGAGGAGGAGGCAGTGAAGAGCTGGTCAGCAGGCCAGGAGCCAGAGTTGGACAGGAGGGCTCAGTGGGGGAAGACACAGGGAATGAGCGCTGTAATGTGGAAAACTGTGGGGACCAAACACCTGGGCAGTGTCACCTAGGCAATGAAGTACATAGACAACCCCCAAATTGTGCTTGATTCTAATTTTCACCTTTTTCCATTACACCTGCTTTTAGTACTTTGGCCGCAACCCCCCCCCTTTATTAGTTGCCTGAGGGACATTGTGGAATAGTGAGAAGAGACGTGAGACAGACAGAATATATGCCTCATGTGGGGAGGAGTCTAAGAATGTGGGTTGTTGACAAATAAACTGGCAGTCTAGTCCCAGCTCTGTGACTTACAAGTCATGTGAACTCAGGGAAATTGCAAATTTCATCTGGGATGTGGGCCTGATAAGCCATCTTGTGGGACTGTTGGGATGTATATAATCTATGTAAAGCATGCAGCACAGCACCTGATATGTATATGGTCTTTAATAATTGACAGTAATTACTGTGATTATTTCTATCCCAGACTCTGCCAAACTCCCTTTGAACTTTTTTTTTTTTTAAATTCAGGAGATAAGAGAATGTGCAGTACTCTATGATACAGAGCAGCTAATCAGCCAAAATGCTTGCTTAGGAAGTAAAACTAAGTAATATTTACCCCATTTGAGGATATTTTATTTATTGTGGTTGTAAGGGAGTCTTCATAAGCTGGATGCAACTCAAGACTCCTAGAATTTGTGCCGAGGAGTACCTCCTTCCCACCCTCCAGCTGCCTTTCCTTCCAAATCACCCCTATTTTCATTTATGTCACACCCATTAAAAATGTATCCCTGTATTAGAGTTTACCTTTTAAGGGAGTGAGCCCTGTCTCTCAGAACAGGGTAAAGTATGTGAGTCCCAGCAGCTTCTCAGCATCCGACTTCCAGTGACCATCACCTGTATTTCTCAGAATCTCCCTGGAGATGATGTTCATAAAACATGTGGTTAGTGCACTGTGTTTAACTACACTGGGACAAGGAACCTGGGAAGGGATGAAGGACACTTTCCATTCCTGCCCCAGGTGGAGCTTGCTCTCTGGTTTATCTATGTTCCCCAAGTAACTGCTACAACTAGTTTTCCATTCCAGGCTTAGTCTCTCTACTCTGAAAACAACCTTTTGAAGGTCTGTCCTCTGCTCACCACTCCCATAGCCTCATGTCACCCACCACCCAGCTTAATTTAAAATTAACTCACACTGAAGGACGCAGCTTCCCAGGACCCCAAAGCCCCTTGCTTCATGGCATTTACACTTGACTGATCTCATCTAGGAGCCCTGGTTGCCCAGTGGTTAAGAGCTCAGCTGCTAACCAAAAGGTTGGCAGTTCGAATCCACTAGCCACTCCTTGGAAACTCTATGGGGCAGTTCCACTCTGTCCTATAGGGTCTCTATGAGTTGGAATCGACTCGACAGCAATGGATTTGGTTTGTTTGGTTTTTTTTGGATCTCATCTAGATTCCCGTATATCCTCACTCTTATTTTTTACTAGTCTTTTAAGTCTTAGGATATATCTCCCCATCTTATATGATTCTCTGCTTCTAGACTCTAAAGTTCTGTGAGCAGGGGCTGGGTTTTGTTTATTCTAGCATTTCCAGTACTAACCCAGAGTCTTCCAAGGAGCAAATGCTCAATTAATGTTTGAGGAATAAATGAGTCAGCATGCAAGAGGTCAAATTTGTTAGGATACAATTTCTATACATTCTTCAATAATCTAAGCATACCCAGGCATATAACTTTTAATTTTAGAGGACAACAGACTAAAAGTGGTAAGGGAATACAAGAATTTATCATATGTTGCTCTTTTTTCCCTCTGTTTCTAGATCCCAACTATTTTATTGCTGAGTCCTTTAACATTTCCAAGGCAATGACTATTCCATTGCCATGGTGTTACAGATCACTAAATAAGATGGAAAATTTTACAATTTGTTCTATAAAATAGTAAAATACTATTAAATCTAATAAACAGAAATGTTTACCAATATCATCATAAACTTAGATTCTGAAGCTAATTAAACCTTATCTGAAAAGGAACAACATTTAAAAAATATTCAAGTTACCATATAGAATAAGAATACAAGGATGTGTTGCCTCCAGTCCCACCCCAACCCTCCATTACTTAGAACGTTGACTGTCCTCATCAAACACAAAGTGAAGTCTCTTCTTTAGACTTCACTTGGGGCAGGAGGAGCTGCTGGGCGTGGCCCTGGAACGTGTACTTGCTGTGGCACAACTGCGAGCCCTGGCTTCAATTCTGGCTTGAACTGTCTCTTCCTCATCTTTCAAAGCCTCTTCTTACCAGGATGGGAAGGCACTGGGCACAGTATCATGGACCTTGACCAAAAACTCCAGGACTTTCATCTTACTGGTTTCATCTTGCTGAATTTCTGGCCCCCACCCCTAGAAATTCATAGTGTGTAGGATCACTATTGGGCACCTGCCAGTACACCAGGTACTTTTCCTGCACCAAATCTTTGGTGATGAGCTTCCTGGGCTGCCCATAGGATGAAGTGCTTCCTCCCATCATAGATCCCCACTCCCCATCACATTCACTTCCCAGGCTTGCTCCTCTGTGTCACAGTTGCCCTTTGTGAAAATCACACCCAGGACAGTCATCAGCAGGCCGATTTTGGGCAAACTTTGATCATCGTATAGCCTCCCATGGTAGTTTAATTCCAGTTTGTTGATGAGGACGTAAGTGTTCCTCTTAGGATCTCCTTCCTTCAGGTCAAGGCCAAAGACCAGTTCCAGGTACTCAGAGGCTTTCTTGAGGATGCCAGGGAAATGGTTCTTGTACACTTGGATTACATTTCTCAGCAAGCCTGCCTTTGTAATGGCCTCTTTCATTTGATACTTGTGCAGCAGGTAATGTACCAACATAGCCATCTTCTTGTCAAGAGGGCCTTTGTACAAGTTCTCAGGGACAGGTCAGGGCTGTGTGGAGTTTGGGTTCTCCTCCTCTTGGTAGTTGACACCTTCGTTAGATTCTAAATATGAAACAGCTGCTTCAGAAGTGGTAGTGGATGGGGCTCTGTTATGGATTGAATTGTGTCCCCCCAAAATTTGTGTTGTAAATCCTAACCTCTAAATATGTGGTTATAATACCATTTGGGAATGGGTTGTCTTTGTTATGTTAATGTGGCAGGGTTGTGTAAGGGTATCTTGAGTCAATCACTTTTGAGATATTAAAGAGGTGAAAACAAGCAAGCAGAGATGGGGAAAGAGAGATGCCAAGCCACATGAAGATCGCCCAGAAGCAGAAACTTAAAAGAGGCAGGACCTTCCTCCAGAGCCGACCCAGAGAGAAAGCTTTCCCCTAGAGCTGGTGCCCTGATTTCAGACTTCTAGTCTCCTAAATTGTGAGAGAATAAACTTCTGCTTGTTAAAGCTATCCACTTGTGGTATTTCTGTTATAGCAGCACTAGATAACTTAGACAGACTGTATGAGACCCCTGGAGATAACTGAGTGTCCCAGCAGCAGGTGAGCTCTGGGGAACACCCTTAAAATGAAAACAGAAAGAAGAGGTGGACTCTTCTTCCTCTACTGCAGTGGTCTAAGCACCCTCCACATCCTCGGTCTTTTCTCGGGCCTAATGGCATTTCTCATGGGCGCAAAGCTTACTCTTCTGACCATGAGGAATGATGAATCTGGTGAGGGACAACAAGAAGGATGTTAGCAGGAGAGCTGGTGATGCTGGCCCACCAGAGGAGGGAGAATGAGAACATATGCACATCTTGAGCAGGGAGACACTGCCTTGACTTTAACAAATGCCACCTCTGCAGCTTTCATTGAGGGCTTTGCTCTATGAAAGCACATGGCTCTGTTCTCTGATCAGCCTGTTCCCTAGGACCCAGTGAAAGTGATTTAGTCTGTCACCTGCCTGTCCTACCTGGGGTTACTGTGGCTGACATTAGGTGATAGCAAGGCCTGGGCTCTGTAGACACCCCTCTGTTCTCATGGGTGGGTTATTTCTCTTAGGTCACATTCATGGCCATCACTTTGACTTCTGCTCAACTGCTTTGCTGCTGACTCCGTTATACCAAAGCCCTCACCTCCATGAGACTCCTGAGAAGGAAGTGAGGGAGGAACCTCAGTTGACCACACTTGCCTTGGGGCACCCTGGGAATTATATCAATGGCAGAGTTCTGTGGGGCCATTTCGGTCCTGGGGTAATTAGTGTCCTCAGTCCTTGTTTAGGGTCCTCATCTTGGTTCTTGCTAGTGCTGATGATGCCTCCCTCTCCTGACCTGAGACCTTTTGCCTCAGAGCAATGCCCTAACATCCCTGAGACCCTTGAGGAGGAAGCTTGGGAGACCTCAGCCTAAAATATCTTTCCAGAAGCACCCTAAGGTTAGCCACACACGTAGTGCTCTATGAAACCCCATCTATTCTGGGGTGAGTGATCCCCTTAATCTTTAGGTTCCTCATTGTGATTCTTCACCTTGACTAGCTGGTTTCCTTTCCTACACAGACTTGAGGGCTACAGCAATCAAACCAAGGTGCTGATCTCCCTAAAATCCCTCAGGAGGCAGTCAGAGGGGCTTAGAATGACAGGCCTGCTCAGATTCTCCCAGTGCTGACTGCAGGGGTCCAACGTGACTCTGTGCCCCCCTTTCTTCTTGTATGACTGGTTCCCTTAGTCCTGACTCAGGGTCCTCACACTGACTGCCAGAAGGGCCTGGTTCACTTCTCTCTAATGACCTCTGGCTGGCCTGTCATACCAAGACCCTCATTTCCCTAAGACCACCTAGGACAAACTGACAGATGCACTATCCCGATAGCCCTGCCCAAAGATCTACCGGGGCACACAGCAGGGGTGGGACTTGGTGGGACTCTTTCTGTTCTGCGGGGGGCAGGGGCGGTGGTCCCCTCAGTCCTCCCTCAGGATTGTGAAGTTGAAGGATTCTTCCCTCTGTTGTTCTGAGTACACTATCTTCAGACCAAGGCCCTTATGCCCTATCCCCTCCCAACCTCTACAAGGTGAAGCAACAGGGCACCTGGACCTCACAGCCATGCCTAGGGCTTTCCAGGACTGACATCAGGGGCAGGGCTACTTAGAGCCTCCTCTTTTGTGGGGGATTTCCGCAGAACTCACATAGAGGCCTTTGACTCCTGGCAGGGCCTGGATCCCTCCCTCTGCTGGCCTGATGCTGACACCGTGGTCTAAAGTTGTCACTTCCCTGAGTCCCAAAAGGGAGAATACAGGTTGATACATCATGGGAGAGGTGGAGCCAGGAGGGGCGGGGCGAGGAGTGGCTGGGGCGGAGCCGGGATGGGGCGGGGCTAGGAGAGGCAGGGCGTGATTCTATGGTGCCCCCTTTGTTATGGAGTGGGTGGTAACCTAAGTCTTCTTTTCTGGGCCTGAATCCTCCTTTTACCTCTTGACTCCTGATTAAAGACTCCTTGGGAAATACCATCTCCCTGCAAGCTGTGGGCAGTTTCTTAAACCGCTGCAGATAATTGGTCCGTGTTCCTGGTTTGATGTGAGATGGAAAAGCTGCAATACAAGGTAGGGGCCTAGGACTAGTTGTAGGCCGTCAAAGAAATAGAACAGTGACCCATGGGGGCTCATCACTTGCCATACCTAGACTTTTGGGAACCTTTTGTTCTAAAAGATTTCTTTCTACAGGGAAGAGGCAGACCTCTATGATTTTGTGAGACCCAGATCTTTCAACATGATCTAAAATTGAATATTACAAGTGCAGTGACTTTCATTTTATTTTTGACCCTCATTCATTGTAAGAAAAGGAGCGCTGGTGGCTCAGTGATGAAGCGCTGGGCTGCTAACTGAAAGGTTGTCTGTTTGAACCCACCCAAGGGCTCCTTGGGGAAAAAAGACCTGGCAATCTGCTCCTGTAAAGACTACAGCCTAGGAAACCCTATGGGACAGTTCTACTCTGTCATATAGGGTCGTTATGAGTCGGAATTGACTCCTGGGCACACAACAACAATAACAACATAGTAAGAAATATATTATATACATGTCCTAATTTGGAATTGACTTGATGGCAATGGATTTCGTTTTTTTCGGTTTTGTGTGGCAAGCTCTTGATTTTACTATAGTCATCTTCTATACACCGACTTTCTGAAACCGCTTCCTCATTTCAAAATTTTGTGACCTATTCTTTTGAATTTTCTAAAAATGATGATCATATTTTCACCCAATAATATGAATTTATTTTTCAAATTCCTACCTTTTATTTTGGAATTCTTATCCACTGACTGTGTATTCCAGTCCAGTTTTGAATATTAGAGTTGGTAGCATGCTGCTATGTCTTATTCCTCACTTTAATAGGAATATTTATAACATTTCACATTTAAGTTTGTTTGTGGTAGACTTTAAGAAATGGAAATTTCCTTGTAATGTTAGTTTTCTAAACGTTATTACCAATGCATTAGTGATGATATTTTTTTAAAAAGCTTTTTTTGCACCTCTGGGTCAGTGGTTAAGAGCTTGGCCACTAACCAAAAGGTTGGCAGTTCAAATCCCCGAGCCGCTCCTTGTAAACCCTATGGGGCAGTTCTACTCTGTCCTATAGGTTCACTTGAATCGTAATCAACTCGACAGCAACAGGTTTGGTTTGGGTTTGGGACATGATCAAGCGCATTTTTTTCTCTCCTCTGTTAATGTAGTCATGTATAGGCAGTTTTTTCCCCTAGTGTTATATTATCTTTGTATTCCCTGAACACAGCTTATATTTACATTTAGTTCACTGCTGTATTGGGCCTGCTGTGAATTTATTCAGGATCTTTGCCTCTCTATGTGAGTGAGATTGGCTTAAGGATTCTTTTCTCTAGATGTCCTCACTGGTTTTCTTATCTAGGAAAGCTAGCCTGGGAAAATGAGTTGAATAATTTCTCATCTTTTGGTATGCTTTGGAAGCATTTATATAAAAAAGTAGTTTTTCCCTGACTGTTTGGTATAACTGGCTCCCAACTGCCTGATTCTGGAATATTTGAGAGTGACTGGAGCTTTGACTATGGTTTCACTTTGTATTGTTCAGTTACAGTTTTCTATTTCTGCTTGGATCATTGGGCCATTTGCTTTTCTCTAAATAATGGCCTATGTCACTTGGAATTTCAAATTTAATGGCATGATGTGTGTGTGTGTGTGTGTGTGTGTGTGTGTGTGTGTGTGTGTGTGTGTAGTTTCACTTTCAGCAAGCAAGGTTGTGTCATCTGCATATTGCAGGTTGTTAATGAGTCTTCCTCCAATCCTGATGCCTTGTTCTTCTTCATATAGTCCAGCTTCTTGGATTATTTGCTCACAATACAGATTGAATAGGTATGGTGAGAGGATGCAACCCTGATGCACACCATTCCTGACTTTAAACCACGAAGTATCCCCTTGTTATGTTCGAACGACTGCCTCTTGATCTATGTGCAGGTTCTTCTTGAGCACAATAAAGTGTTCTGGAATTCCCATTCTTCGCAATGTCATCCATAATTTGTTCTGATCCACAAGGTCGAATGCCTTAGCACAGTCAATAAAACACATGTAAACATCTTTCTTGTATTCTCTGCTTTCAGCCAGGATCCATCGGATATCAGCCATGATATCCCTGGTTCCATGTCCTCTTCTGAATCCGGCCAGAATTTCTGGCAGTTCCCTGTCGATGTACAGCTACAGCCGCTTTTGAATGATCTTCAGCAAAATTTTAGTTGTGTGTGATATTGATGATATTGTTCAATAATTTCCACATTCTATTGGACCACCTTTCTTGGGAATAGGCATAAATATGGATCTCATCATTCAGTTGGCCAGGTAGCTATTTTCATATTTCTTGGCAGAGATGAGCACTTCCAGTGCTGCATTCATTTGTTGAAACATTTCAACTGGTATTCTGTCAGTTCCTGGAGCCTTATTTTTCGCCAGTGCCTTCATTGCACTTGGACTTCTTCCTTAAGTACCGTAGGTTCCTGATCATATGCTACCTCCTGAAAGGGCTGAACATCAACCGATTATTTTTGGTATAGTGACTCTGTGTATTCCTTCCATAGTCTTTTAATGCTTCCTGTGTCATTTAATACTTTCCATGTAGAATCCTTCAGTATTGCCACTCGAGGCTTGAATTTTTTCTTCGGTTCCTTCAGTTTGAGAAATGCAAAGTGTGTTATTCCTTTTTGGTTTTGTGTCTCCAGGTCTTTGCACATGCTATTATAATAATTTACTTTGTCTTCTCAAGCTGGACTTTGAAATCTTCTGTTCAGCTCTTTTACTTCATCATTTCTTCCTTTTGCTTTAGCTACTGGAAGTTCAAGAGCAAGTTTCAGAGTCTCTTCTGACATCCATTTTGGTCTTTTATTTCTTTCCTGTCTTTTTAATAGTCTCTTACTTTCTTCATGTATGATGTCCTTGATGTCATGCCACAATTCGTCTGGTCTTTGGTTATTAGTGTTCAACAGATCAAGTCTATCCTTGAGATGGTCTCTGAATTCAGGTGTGATATACTCAAGGTTGTACTTTGGCTCTCGTGGACTTGTTCTAATTTTCTTCAGTTTCAGCTTGAACTTGCATATGAGTAATTGATGGTCTGTTCCTCAGTCGGCCCCTGGCCTTGTTCTGACTGATGATACTGAGCTTTTCCATTGTCTCTTTCTACAGATGTAGTCAGTTTGATTCCTGTGTATTCCATCTGGCAAGGTCCACGTGTATAGTCGCTGTTTATGTTGTTGAAAAAAGGTATCTGCAATGAAGAAGTCATTGGTTTTGCAAAATTTTATCCCGCGATCTCCGGGATTGTTTCTATGACCAAGGCCATGTTTTCCAACCACCGATCCTTCTTCTTTCTTTCCAAACTTTCGAGTTCCAATCATCAGCAATTATCAATGCATCTCATTGCATGTTCGATCAATTTCAGATTGCAGAAGTTGGTAAACATCTTCAGTTTCTTGTCTTTACTGTCTTCTAATTCATCGTGTCTGCATTTATCTCCATTATTTCCTACCCTCCTTTGTTTCTTTCGGTTTAATATGCTATTATTTCTCTAGCTTCTTGAATTGTTTTCATACTTGAAATATTTTTTGAAATAAATATATTTAAGACAGAAAAGTCTCTCTGAGTATCACTTGAGCTGTTTCCTTCAGGTACTGCTATAGGGCTTTATGTGTAGTACTCAGAATTTTTACAAGTTATGCTTTTAGAATTTTTGAATATATATGTGTATGTATAATTTATATATATACATATGTAAATAAGTGAGTGTAGAAAATTATTATTCTTTTTTCTTTTTTTTTATTGTACTTCAGGTGAAGGCTTACAGAACAAATAGCTTCTCATGAAACAGTGGTACACATATAGTTTTATGACATTGGTTAACAACCCTACAACATGTCAACCCTCTCCTTTCTCTACGTTTTTTTTTGTTAGTGAAAATATACGTAGCCAAAGATACACCATTTCAAAAATTTCTACATGCACACTTCAGTGACATTGACTACGCTTTTACAATTGTGCTGCTATACTCACTTTAGATGAAGGCCTACAGAACAAAATAGTTTCTCATTTAACAATTAGTACACATTTTGCCCTATGACAATGGTTAACTACCTCCCAACACATCAACACTATCCTTACTCAACCTTGGGTTCCCTATCACCAGCTTCCCTGTCCCCTTCTGCCCTCTGGCCCATGTCCTTGGACTGCTGTACCTCATTAGTCCCATTTGGTTTTATGGGTCTGTCTACTCCCAGGCTGAACGATGAAGCTCCGAGATGACCTCACCACTGAGCTAAAAGGGTGCCTGAGGGCCATACTCTCGGGGTTTCCACAGTCTCCTTTAGGCCAGTAAATCTGGTGTTTTTTTGGTGAGTTAGAATTTTGTTCTACGTCCTTCTTCAGCTCTGTCCAGAACCCTCTGTTGTGATCCTGGTCAGAGAAGTCAGTGGTGGTAGCCGGGCACCATCTAGCTGTACTGGACTCGGTCTGGTGGAAGCCTTGGTAGCTGTGGTCCATTAGTCCTTCGGACTAATCTTTTCTTTGTATCCTGTTCTCTTCATTCTCCCTTGCTCCCGAAGGGATGAGACCAGTGGAGTATCTTAGATGGCTGCTCACAGGCTTTTAAGACACCAGACGCTACCCACCAAGGTAGAATGTAGAACATTGTCTTTATAAATATGCCAATTGAGCTAGACGTTTCCCAAGACCATAGTCCCCACAGCCCTCTGCCCAGCAATTCAGTCCCTCCGGGAGTTTGGATATGTCTATGGAGCTTCCATGACCTTTCCTTGTACAAGTTGTGCTGGTTTCCCCTGTATTGCGTACTTTCTCACCCTTCACCAAGATTCCACTTACCTGTTGCCTATTAAGTATTCCCCACCCCCACCCCTACCATTCCTGGTAACCAAGAAAGATGGTTACATTTTGTGAATGAACTTTTTCATGGGTTTTTACAGTAGAGGTCTCATACAATATTTGTCCTTTTGTGATTGACTTAATTCACTCAGCAAAATGTCCTCCAGTTTCATCCATGTTATGAGACGCTTCACAGATTCATCATTGTTCTTTCTCGTTGCATAGTACTCCATTGTGTGTATGTACCATAGTTTGTTTATCCATTCATCAGTTGATGGGCATCTAGGTTGTTTCCATCGTTTTGCTATTGTGAACAATGCTGCCATGAACATAGGTGTGCAAATGTCTATTCGAGTGACGACTCTTATTTCTCTAGGATATATTCCTAGGAGTGGGATTGCTGGATTGAATGGTATGTCTATTTCTAGCTTTCTGAGGAAGCGCCATATCATTTTCCAAAATGGTTGTATCATTTTACATTCCCACCAGCAGTGCATGAGAGTTCCGATCTCCCTGCAACCCCTCCAACATTTGTTATTTCCAGTGTTTTTGATTCGTGCCAGTAATGCCAGGGTGAGATGGTATCTCACTGTGGTTTTAATTTGCATTTCTCTAATGGCTAGTGATCGTGAGCATTTCCTCATGTGTCTGTTGGCCATTTGAATGTCTTCTTTGGTAACGTGTCTGTTCATTTCCTTTGCCCATTTTTTAATAGGATTATTTGTCTTTTTGTTGTAGACGTGTTGGATTTTCTTGTAGATTATAGAGATTAGACCTTTGTCTGACTTATACTGTCCAAAACTTTTTTCCCAGTCTGTAGATTCTCTTTTTACACTTTTGGTGAAGTCTTTTGAAGAGCATAGGTGTTTGATTTTTAGAAGATCCCAGTTATCTAGCTTATCTATTGGGGTTTGTGCATTGATGGTTATGGTTTGTATCCTGTTAATGCCGTGTATTAAGGCCTGTAGCATTGGTCTTATGTTTTCTTCTATGATCTTTATACTTTTAGGCTTTATATTCAGGTCTTTGATCCATTTTGAAGTAGTTTTTGTATACGGCGTGAGGTATGGGTCCTGTTTCAATTTTTTGCAAGTGGATATCCAGTTTTGCCAGCACCATTTGTTAAAAAGACTGTCTTTTCCCCATTTGATGGACTTCGGGACCTTGTCGAAGATCAGGTGACTGTAGGTGGATGGATTTACATCTGGGTTCTCAATTCTGTTCCATTGGTCAATGTATCTGTCGTTGTACCAGTACCAGGCTGTTTTGACTACTGTAGCTGTATAGTAGGTTCTGAAGTCAGGTAGTGTGAGTCCTCCAACTTTATTCTTCTTCTTCAGTAGTGCTTTACTTATTCGGGGCTTCTTCCCTTTCCATATAAAGTGATTGATTAGTTTTTCCATCTCCTTGAAGAATGTTGTTGGTATTTGGATAGGGATTGTGTTGTATTTGTAAATAGCTTTGGGTAGAATTGTCATTTTCACAATGTTGAGTCTACCTATCCATGAGCATGGTATGTTTTTTCATTTATGTAGATCCCTTTGGGTTTCTTGCAGTAGTGTTTTGTAGATTTCTTTGTGTAGGTTTTTTACATCCCTGGTTAGATTTATTCCTAAGTATTTTATCTTTTTAGGGGCTATTATGAATGGTATTGTTTTCCTGATTTCCTTTTCATCGTTCTCCTTATTGGTGTATAGGAATCCAACTGATTTTTGAATGTTTGTCATGTATCCTGCTACTCTGCTGAAACTTTCTATTAGTTCCAGTAGATATCTCCTGGAGTCCTTAGGGTTTTCTAGGTATAGTATCATATCATCAGCGAACAGGGACAGTTTAACTTCTTCATTACCAATTTGGATGCCCTTTATTGCTTTTTCTTACCTTATTGCTCTAGCTAGAACTTCTATCACAATGTTAAATAGGAGTGGTGATAAAGGGCATCCTTGTCTTGTTCCTGTTTTCAAGGGGTATGTTTTCAGCCTCTCTCCATTAAGAATGATGTTGGCCATTGGTTTT
Organism: Dugong dugon; assembly: GCA_030035585.1. NCBI lineage: Eukaryota > Metazoa > Chordata > Mammalia > Sirenia > Dugongidae > Dugong > Dugong dugon. The sequence goes on from CM057483.1 coordinate 148,873,338, forward strand.
GCATAGATGCCCTTTATTATGTTGAGAAATTTCTGTTCTATACCTATTTTATTGAGAACTTTTATCAGGAATGGGTGTTGGACTTTGTCAAATGCCTTTTCTGCATCAAATGAGATGATCATGTGATTAGTCTCTTTCCTTTTATTTATGTGGTGGATTAGTTTGATTGATTTTCTAATGTTGAACCATCCTTGCATACCTGGTATGAATCCTACTTGGTCGTGATGTATTATTTTTTTGCTATGATGCTGAATTCTATTGGCTAGAATTTTGTTAAGAATTTTTGCATCTATATTCCCGAGAGATATTGGTCTGTAATTTTCTTTTTTTGTGATGTCTTTGCCTGGTTTTGGTATCAGCGTTATGCTGGCTTCATAGATTGAATATGGAAGTGTTGCTTCCTTTTCTATGCTCTGAAATAGCTTGAGTAATACTGGTAGAAGCTCTTCAGTAAATGTTTTGTAGAATTCTCCAGTGAAGCCATCTGGGCCAGGGCTTTTTTTGGTTGGGAGTTTTTTTATTACCTTCTCAATCTCTTCTCTTGTTATGGGTCTGTTCAGATTTTCAACATCACTTTTTTGTCGTTTGGGTAGGTAGTGTGTTTCTAGAAATTTATCCTTTTCCTTTAGGTTTTCAAATTTGTTGGAGTATAGTTTTTCATAATATTCTGTTATAATCCTTTTTATTTTAGTTGGGTCTGTTTTAATGTCTCCCATTTCATTTCTTATTTGGGTTACTTGTGTCCTCTCCTGTTTTCCTTTTGTCAGTCTGGCCAGTGGTTTGTCGATTTTGTTGATTCTTTCAAAGAACCAACTTTTGGTTTTCTTGATTCTTTCTATTGTTTTTCTGTTGTCTATTTCATTTATTTCTGCTCTGATCTTTACTATTTCCTTTCTTCTGGTGTTTGTGAGCTCTTTTTGTGTTCTCTTTCTTTTTTTGAGTTCTGTAGTTAATGTTTTGATTTTGTCCCTTCTTTTTTGATGTGTGCATCTATTGCTATAAATTGTCCTCTGAGGACTGCCTTTGCTGTGTCCCAAAGGTTTTGGTATGATGTGTGTTTCCTTCTCATTATATTCTAGGAATTTTTTGATTCCATCTCTGTTTTTTTCTATTACCCAATGATGTGTAAGCAGGGTATTATTCAGTTTCCATGTAACTGATTTTTTTACCTTGCTCTTTCTGTTGTTAATTTCTACCTTGATGGCATTGTGGTCAGAGAAGTTACTTTGAATTATCTTAATGTTTTGGATCTTGTTGAGGATTGCTCTGTGGCCTAAGATGTGGTCTTTTCTTGAGAACTTTCCATGTGCATTGGAAAAGAATGTGTACTTTGCAGTGGTTGGATGGAGTGTTCTATATATGACTATGAGGTCAAGTTGGCTGATTGTGCCCTTTAGTTCTTCTGTATCTTTGCTGAGTTTCTTCTTAGTTGTTCTGTCCTTTACTGATAGTGGTGTGTTGAAGTCTCCTACTATTATTGTGGAACTGTCAATTTCTCTTTTCAATGTTGTTAGAGTTTGTTTTATGTATTTTGGAGCCCTGTCATTGGGTGTGTAGATGTTTATTATGGTTATGTCTTCATGAGGGATCATTCTCTTAATCATTATATAGTGTCCTTCTGTGTCTTTTATGGTGGATTTTGTTTTAAAGTCTATTTTATCTGAGATTAGTATTGCCACTCCTGCTCTTTTTTGGTAGTTGTTAGCTTGATATATTTTTTTCCACCCTTTGACTTTTAATAAATTCACATCTTTGTTTCTAAGATGTGTCTCTTGTAGACAGCATATTGATGGATCCTGTTTTCCTATCCATTCTGTCACTCTCTGTCTCTTTATGGGTGCATTGAATCCATTTACATTCAGTGTAATTATTGATAGATGTGAGTTTGTTGCTGTCATTTTGTAGTGCTTTTTTTTGTGGTGCTGATGTTTTCTTTGTTCTTCTTACTCTCTTGTGCTGACTTACTGTTGTTTGTGGATTTATTTTTTCATTTCTTTTGTTTTTGTAGGTTTTGTTTTTGCTGAGACTTTATGTTTTTCCTGTATTTTTATGAGTATGTTTGTTAACTTTCTTTATGGTTACCATGAATTTTACCCTTATCTTTCTAAGTTTGAAGCAGTCTACCCTTGCTTGGTATTGCCTTGTCTTCCTCTCCATTGGAAGGGTGTATACCTATGCCATTTATTCCCTCTTTTATTGTTTGGATGTTGTTGTTATTTACTGATTAACTGCCCTGATTCCCTGTTGTATTTCTTTTGTTTTTGGATAGTCCTTGAGAGTTCATTTCCTAGACTGGTATCTGGCTGGTATGGTCCTGCGTCCTAGATTCTGCCTGTGAGCTAAAGTTGTTTGTTCTCAGATCGAAGAACTCCCTTTAATAATTGTTGTAAGTTTGGCTTGGCTTTTACATATTCCCTTAATTTCTCTTTATCTAGAAATGACCTAATCTCACCATCATATCTGAACAAGAGTTTTGCAGGATATATTATTCTTGGCCGGCAGTTTGTTTCTTTCAAAGTTTTATATATGTCATCCCATTGCCTTCTTGCCTGCACAATTTCTGCCGAATAATCTGAGCTTAGTCTTATTGTTTCTGCTCTGTATGAGATATCTTGTTTTCATGAGCTGGTCTCAGGATTCTCTGTTTGTCTTTGGTTTTGGCGAGTGTGATTATGATATGCCTTGGTGATTTTCTTTTGGCGTCTATCCTATATGGGGTTCGTCGAGCTTCTTGGATGGCCAGCTTTTCATCTTTCATGTTATTGGGGAAGTTTTCTGTCAGCAGTTCTTCAATGATCCTCTCTGTGTTTTCTGTTTTCTCCCCCTATTCTGGAATTCCAATCACTTGCACATTTTTGCTTTTGATTGTATCCCACATAACTCTCAGGGTCTCTTCATTTTACTTTGTTCTTTTTTCTGAGTTTTCCTCAAACAGAGTTGTATCCAAGTGTTTGTCTTCAATTCCACTGATCCTGTCTTCCACCATTTCAGATCTGCTTCTCAGCCCTTCTATGACACCGTCCATTTCTGAAATCTTGTTGTTTTTCTTTTGGATTTCTAATTGTTGTTTTTGTGTAATTTCTGGTTATGAATTTATTTCGGAATTTGTTCGTGCATTACTTTATGGAATTCTTCCAATTTTTTGTCTGTATTTCCATGAATTTGTCTATTTTTTCCTCAGTTTTGTCTGCTTTTTGCTTCAGCTCTTGGAGAATTCTGAGTAGTAGAGATTTGAATTCCCTATCACGTAGTTCTAGTGCCTTTTCTTTCACTGGAAAGTCATCTGGTGTTTTCTTTTGGACGCCTACTGGAACCATCCTGTCGTGTTTTTGTAAATTTTTTTATATTGTCTGCTGTCTTAGAGGCATTCAGTAGTTATTTTTCTCGTTTATTGATTGTAGATCTGTTTGTTTTATCCTTCTTTTTTTAATTTGGCTATGTCTGAGCTGGCAGGCTGTGTGTTCTTTGTTGTTCGCTCATCTGTGGGCACAATACTTTTCACCTCCTTCTCCAATTGGCAGGGTAAGTCACTCAGATATGGTACAGCACTGAAGGTCTTGCTGAAGAGGAGTTACTGGGATGGGTTGTTTGTGTCACTTACTACAGCCACAAGGGCTGGTTGGTAAACAGTGCAGGGCAGGTTCCAGTCCGCCGTGCTGTGCTGCTTGGTGGTGTGATGTTAAGTGCACCGTGCAAGTAGGTAGGATTTAGTGGGGAGATTGTTATGTATGGATCTAAGATGGATATGGGAGAGAGGAGAGAGGAACAGGAGCCAAAAACATACAAACAAACAAAAAAGAATGCGAGGGGAGCTTGCCATTGCAGTGGAGAGATGAGAGACTATGAAATGGAGAAAAACAGAAAGGGGAAGAGGAAGAAAAAAAAGAAAAGGAAAGAATGAATAAATAAAAATCGGAAAGGTTAAAGAACAGCAAAGTTCCCAGGGATCCCACCAGTGCTGCTGTGAGGTCTGGGGAAGTTGTTCTCAGGTGTTGCAGTACAGCCTGGCTAGAAGGCATAGAGGTATAAAACGCCAGGTATTAACAGAAAGAGAAACTGAGTAATGAAGAAAGACAGAAAGGGATAAGGAAGGAAAAGAAACCAAAAAAAATTAAAAAAAAAAAAAAAGAACAAGAAAAGCCCCCAGAAAAACAGAAAAAAAAAAAGCAAGAAAATAAATGCGCTCAGGGATCGCTCTGCACATCTGTGGAAGCTGAGGGGGTAGTTTCCAAGCCATGCAGCACCGCCTGGCCAGAACGGGCTCCCAACTCAAGAAAAGGAAAAGTAAACAAACAAGGAATTCAAAACAAACAAATGAACAAAAGCTCCAAGATCCCACCAGCATGGCAGCCCAGACCAGGAAGGAGCTCCACACTCGAATGTTGCTCAGCACCCCTCAGGAAGAAGGAAAGATGGCGCACGGAGCCAGGTGTTTGAGCAAAAGGAAGGGGAGGTGGTGAGATGTAAGGAAGAAATCAAAAGAAGTGGAAAAAAAGCAACACCAGCAGCCAACAAATGGCACTCAGAGAGCCAGGTAGTGTGGGCTGGTGGAGTCCAAGCAGTTGGTGCTTCCTGGACAAGAGTTTGTGTCCGCAGGAAGCAGAGGAGGCCAAGTGTGGATGAAGAAGGGTAGGGGGTGGGAAAGTGTATACAACAAATTACCAGAGGTCTGCAATCCCTCAGGAAGAAGCAAAGATGGCACACGGAGCCAGGTATTTTAGAGAAAGGAGGGGGAGGTGGTGAGAGGTAAGGAAGAAATCAAAAGAAGCTGAAAAAAGTAACACCAGCAGCCAACAAATGGTACTTAGAGAGCCAGCCCATTCGGGTGGGTGGAATCCAAGCAGCCGGTGCTTCCTGGACAAGAGATTGTGGCCACGGGAAGCAGAGGAGGCTGAGTGGAGGTGAAGAAGGTGCGGGAGGAAGCATATATCGCAAACTACAGTTGTTTTTTCTCCCACTGGAAGCTCCGTGAAGCTGCTTTCTTGTACCCACTGTTTGCTTGTCTCCGATAGGTTCCCAAGATGGCAGATCCACACTGCGTTAGCTGATAGGGGACCTCTGCATGAATCTCTCCTCGCTGTCCGTTCTCTGTCAGTTTTCTCACTCCATTTGGTGCTTGGCTGAGTTCTTTATCTCTTCATTTGATGTTTTACGGTTTCAGGATTGTTGTTTTCTTTGTTCGGCTTGGTTTTTCGGATCTTGGCTGTGGAGGGACGGCGTGGTGCTTCTGCCTAGAGAGCCATTTTGCTGGAAAGTCTGAAAATTATTTTTAAGAAGGATGTGAAGCAAGGAAAATAAACAGAGGATTATTTAGAGGAGGTTTCAGGGTCCCAGGGGCGTTTCACTTTGTTTTTTTAGTTATTAATGAAATAAGAGACTTGACCAAAATTAAATGCTAGTGATAGAGTTGAGTTTTTCCTAAGTATAAAAGGAATATTTCATATTAGAAAATCAATCAATATAATTGGCCAAGTATAACAGTTAGGGATTATCCAGGAATACAAAAATTAGTCTAAATGTGTAACTCAGAGGAAATTTAATGCAGGAAACTTGTTACTGAAGTTATGAAGCCAAACAGAGCAGAGTTGAGCAAAGCAATACTTAATAACTTAAGGAAGTCACTCCATCTCTAGGCTAGAGGGGCAAAGAAAGGATGTAGTGTTACTGGAGCCCAGGTGTTGGGCCAATAGAATCTGTAACCGTGGTGGCTAGAGCCATAGAGAAGATGTAGCCTTAAAGGAGTAACTACCTGATGCAGAGAGGAAGAAGTAGAAAAACTTAGGCTATTCCTGTCCTCCAATGCTGTAATCTCTTGTTAGTGCCTCCTGTTGCCTGAACCAACATGGCGCTCAAATATTGGCTAGCCTAGAAATTGCAGCCTGTGGGAGTCATCCCCTGAACATTAGATAGCAGAGGAAGGAAAGAGTAAGGAATGGATTGAGGGGCAAATAGATCCAGGACTGGCATACTGCATTGACAGAATAAAAGAGAAAAATCATATCTAACTTGATACAGAAAACTATTCGATGAAAATCAACATTAATTCCTGATAAAAAAGAAATATTATCAAACTAGATAAAGGGTATCTACGAAAAATCTGTAGCAAACATCATCTTTAGTGGGGAAACATTGGAAATTGGGAACTAGATGAGGATGGCTGCTATTGCACGTTGTAACTGATAGAGGTACCTGCCAGTGCAGTCACGGGAAGCTGATGAAATTAAAGGGCTAGGGATTGGAAAATAAGAAACAAAGTTTGCGTGATTAATAGATGATTAGACTGTGTATGAGGAAAATCCAAAAGAACTAAATATGAACAATTTAATCAATAAAATAGTACATAAAGGTTTCTGGGTATAGAATAAATATACAAAAATACACTGTTTCTGCAGCAACAAACAGTAAGAAAATGAAATATATACTTATATATATGCCATGAAAATCAAATCATTAAGAATAAATCTAACGGAAGAGTGTAAGAACGCTACAAGAAATTAAAAATACTTTTTATATAAATTAAAGAAGACCTACACTGATAGAGAAATATAATATGTTCATGGATAGGTTGATTCAATATTGTAAATGTGCTAATTTTCCCCAAATTTAATCTAAGGATGACTGTAACCCCAATTTAAAACCTGATAGGCATTGTATGTGAATATGAATCTATGTGACTATGGGTTTGTGAAACCTGACAACCTGATTCTAAAATTTAAATCGAAATGCAAATGACCAAGGATAGCCTGGACACCCTTGAGAAAGAAAAGAAGATAAAAGGACATGTTCTACCATTTGATGAGTTACTAAAAACCTATATTATTTAGGATTTTGTGGTGTGGGTGTGTGGTTCTTGTTGTTAGGTGCCTTTGAGTCAATTCTGACTCATAGGGACCCTATGTACAGCAGAAGAAAACACTGCTCTGTCCTGCGACATCCTCACGTCATTGCCATCCTTGAGCCCGTCTTTGCAGCCACTGTGTCAGTTTATCTCGTTGAGGGTCTTCCTGTCTTTTGCTGACCAAGCATGATGTCCTCCAGGGACTGGTCCCTCCTGATAACATGCCCAAAGTACATGAGATGAAGTCCTGCCATCCTCTCTTCTAAGGAGCATTCTGGCTGTACTTCTTTCAAGACAGATCTGTTTGTTCTTCTGGCAGTCCATGGGTGTAGGGATAAACAAATAGACCAATGGATCTGAGTAGAAAATCGTGAAATAGACCCACTTATATACAGATTCTTGATTTGTGAAAAAGTTGCCAATGGAAAGAGGATTAAAAAAAAAATTGATAGTGGAAAGTCTGAAGCACCCGACTCCCTCAGTTGAGGACATGGAGCACAGTCCAGAAGAACAAGAAGGCTAGAGTTTTCAGGACAAAGTACTGGAGAGTAAAGAGCTATTCAAAGAAAGAATTACAGAGATTTGCCGAGGATCCCCCCTTGAGTATTTAGCTGAATACAGATCAGTGCAGGATTGTGAGGATACTACTTGAGGCCAGGGGAAGAACCACATGAAAGGATTAGAGTTAATAATGTCTGGCATTTGTGCAAGACCAGGATTAGTGTTTGTTCCTACCAGAAGACTGGAAAACCTCAAAATTCGCAAGGCACTGGGTAGAACACACATATGAGCCTTGACTGGAAATAATTAGTTCTAGACAGAACTGCTCCAGTCTAGTCTCATAAATATTAAAAGACCCCAAAAGATCAAACCATTTCCACAACAAAGTTCAAGAACATTTATAAGAATACAAAAATATCCAGCACCCAACAAGGTGAAATTCAAAATATCTGCCATCCAGTAAAAAAGTATGAGGCATGTAAAAGAACAATAAATGATTGATCATTGGTTGTAACAGTACAACCCATGATGAAGAATAATGCAAAAGAGATTACAAAGGAACATGAGGAAACTTTGGAGGGTGATGGGTATGCTCATTTTCTTGATTGTAGTAATGATCACATGGATGCATATGTACGTCATACTTATCAAACTGCACAATTTAAATTATATGTGGTTTATTGTATATCAATTATACCTTAATAAGGCTGATAAAAAGCTCTAGAAGAAGCCAACCTAATCTATAGTTGAAATTGGAACTGTGGTTGACACTCTGGAGGGGGGAGTGGTGTGGAAGTGGTCTGTTGTGGTTGTCTGGGAAAAGCATGATTGATCTTTGTAAAATGGTGGAATTCTACTATATCTTGTCAGGGGATAGATTACATATGAGTATGCATTTGTGCATTTAGGTTCTGTGAATATGTTCTATTAATATAATAATAGCAATAATAATACAAATACAGTATCAGGATAGAACAAAAGGAACTTTAAGGAAATATGAATGCCCAATTAAGCTTTGTATTGTAATGTTTAATTAGCCTCTTTCTTTAATCTATTGATAAACATAAATATATCACATATTACTTAATAATTTTTAGCTTTATATAAAACACATCTGAGAAATTCAACATTTTTTTTCATTTTTCACATAGCTGTGATGGTATTGTATATATATTTTTTAAGTGATCTTTCTATCATAGACATTTTAAGGCTCAACGTATTCTTTTATCTAGAATTGTTTCTTAATATTTGTTGGTCATAATTAACTAAATCCCAAAGCTCACAGGAACAAAAAGAACAAGGTAACAGTGCTTTGTAATTAAAGCTAAAGTTTTTTTTTTAAATTGTTGTAGTTTAAGTGAAAGTTTACAATTCAAGTCAGTCTCTCATACAAAAATTTATACATACACTGTTATGTGACCCAAATTGCTCTCCCTATACTGTGACAGCACACTCCTCATTTCCACCCCTGATTTCCTGTGTCTATTCAACCAGCTCCTAACCCTCTCTGTCTTCTCATTTCCTCTCCAGACAGAAGCTGCCCATTTAGTCTCATGTGTCTGCTTGAGCTAAGAAGCACACTCTTCATGAGTATCATTTTATGTCACACAGTCCGGTCCAGTCTCTGTCTGAAGAGTTGGCCTTGGGAATTGTTTTAGTTCTGGGTTGACAGAGAGTCCGGGGACCATGCTTTCTGGGGTTCCTCCAGTCTCAGTCAGACCATTCAGTCTGGTCTTCTTACTAGAATTTGAGTTCTCCACCCCACCTTTCTCCTAGTCCATACAGGACTCTGTTGTGTTCCCTGTCAGGGCAGTCATTGGCGGTAGCTGAGCACCATCTAGTTCTTCTGGTTTCCGGCTGATGAAGTCTCTGGTTTATGTGGCCCTTTCTGTCTCTTTGGCTAACACTTACCTTGTGTCTTTGGTGTTCTTCATTCTCCTTTACTCCAGGTGGTTGGGACTGATTGATGCATCTTAGATGGTCGCTTCTAGCTTTTAAGACCCCAGACGCCACTCACAAAAGTAGGATGCAGAACATTATCTTAATAAACTTTGTTATGCCAGTTGACCTAGATGTCCCCTGAAAGCATGGTCCCCAGACCCCTGCCCCTGCTACTCTGTCCCTCGAAGTGTTTGATTCTATTCAGGAAACTTCTTAGCTTTGATTTTGTCCAGTTGTTCTGACTTCCCCTGTAGTGTATGCTGTCCTTCCCTTCACCTAATTCTTGTCTACTGTCTAGTTAGTAAATATCCCTCTCCCTCCCTCCCCACCCTTGTAACCATCAAAGAATGTTTTCTTCTGTGTTTAAACCTTTTCTTGAGTTCTTATAATAGTGGTCTTATACAGTATTTGTCCTTCTGTGACTGACTAAATTCACTCAGCATGATGCCCTCCAGATTCCTCCGTGTTATAAGATGTTTCACAGCTTCATCGTTGTTCTTTATTGTTGCATAGTATTCCATTGTGTTAATATACCATAATTTGTTTATCTATTCATCCGTGGCTGGACACCTAGGTTGTTTCCATCTTTTTGCTATTGTGAACAGTGCTGCAGTGAACATGGGTGTGCATATATATCTATTCGTGTGACGGCTCTTATTTCTCTAGGATATATTCCAAGGAACGGGATTGCTGGATCATATGGTACTTCTATTTCTAGCTTTTTAAGGAAGTGCCAAATCAATTTCCGAAGTGGTTGTACCATTTGACATTCCCACCAACAGTGTATATGTGTTCCAGTCTCTCCACAGCCTCTCCAGCATTTATTATTTTGTGGTTTTTGGATTAACGCTAGCCTTGCTGGGGTGAGATGGTATCTCATTGTGGTTTTGATTTGCATTTCTCTATTGGCTAATGATCATGAGCATTTCTTCATGTGTCTGTTGGCCGCCTAAATGTCTTTTTTGGTGAAGTGCCTGTTCATATCCTTTGCCCATTTTTTAAATTGGGTTAGTTGTCTTTTTGTTGTTGAGGTTTTGCAGTATCTTGTAGATTTTAGAGATTAGATGCTGATCGGATTTGTCGTAGCCAAATTTTGTTTCCCAGCCTGTAGGTTGTCTTTTGACTCTTTTGGTGAAGTCTTTTGATGAGCATAAGTGTTTGATTTTTAGGAGTTCCCAATTATCTAGTCTTTCTTCTGGTGCTTGTGAATTGTTACTTATGGTTCGTATTGTGTTTATGCCATGTTTTAGGGCTCCTAGCCTTGTCCCTATTTTTTCTTCTATGATCTTTATCGTTTTAGATTTTATATTCAAGCCTTTGATCCATTTTGAGTTAGTTTTTGTGCATGGTGTGAAGTATGAGTCTTGTTTCAGTTTTTTGCAGGTGGATATCCAGTTATACCAGCGCCATTTGTTAAAGAGACTGTCTTTTCCCCAATTAACGGACTTAGGGCTTTTGTCAAATATTAGCTGATCATAGGTGGATGAATTTATGTTTGGCTTCTCAATTATGTTCCATTAGTCTATGTATCTGTTGTTGTGCCAGTACCAGGCTGCTTTGACTACCGTGGTGGTATAATAGGTTCTAAAATCAGGTAGTGTGAGGCCTCCCTCTTTGTTCTTCTTGAGTAATGCTTTACTTATTTGGGGTCTCTTCCTTTTCCATATGAAGTTGGTAAAGCTAAAGTTTTTGAAGCCAGAAGTGTAAGAAGTAATCATTTAGGTAGTTTGACTATGTACAGTATTGCTTTTAAACATTGATTATTACCATAATGGAAGCACCAAACCCAAACCTGTTGCCGTCGAGTCGATTCCAACTCATAGCTACTGTATAGGACAGAGTAGAACTGCCCCCTAGGGTTTCCAAGTAGCAGCTGGTGGATTCGAACTGCTGACCTTTTGGTTAGCAGCTGAGCTCTTAACTGCTGTGCCACCGGCTCTCCAGTGGAAGCACACTAATTGTATAATTACCATAAAGTATAAGAAATATTCAACCAGTTATTTTAAACAAAAAAGAATAACTAACTTATGACAAATAAGCATGTTTATGTGCGCTGAAGTTATTAGACATAGCAGTTACAAGGGATAACACCAAAGAAGAGAGTAAGATATAGTATGTGAGAAATTAGCAACCTAACCTAGTATATATAGAAATGTACTGTGTACAGTTTGCAGTCCATACATTGTCTGGACCTTGTTTAGAAGGATTGCCTTTTTGACTGTTCATAGCATAGGTAGGTGATACTTTTTGCTCAAAATAGGCTACTTCTCTTTGAGACTGGCTACCATGTTGATCACTGTGCTTCATCTATGCACAAATGGTCATTCTCATTCAGATCATATTTTAATATTCACAATTATTTTATAATCACAAACCATCTATTAATATCTAATTTATTGCTTTGATGAGTAATTCATGTGACAGGCATCTTTACCTCATCTCGTATTTCTACCCTACGTGAACTCCATATCTAATCAATGACCCTCCACCTATCATCCACCACCCAACACTGTCTCATGCCCTGATATTCATCACATCCTTAATCTCTACCCCATTGCTTAAGTCTTAATCAATTACCTACCCTATTTCCATATCTGCCACCAGGAGTTAGAGTTGGGAATGAGTTGAGATTTTTCTGAAAATATAGAATTAGTTTTAAAAGATAAATAAATACTCCCATCATCTTACAACTTAGATATAGTAACCATCACCATTTTTGTATTAATTTTTACTGATCTATGTTTCTCAACATGCTGCCTGGAAATTAGAGACAAATGTTAGAATTGCTTTTTTTCATGTGTTTCTAGATCTGAAAACAGGAATAATAATAGTAGAGGAAACACAGACTTCAAACGTCCTCAAACTAATAGTACTACGGTGAATGCCCAAAAGACTATTTTTTCATGCCTACTTATGTATGAATTTTTAGGGACCAGCCTTAAGCATGGAGTAATGGTGGTACAATGTCTGAAGCACTTTAAACAATATTCATAGTCTACTTAGCTTGAAAAGTTTCTTAAAGGATCACAAATACTCTCTGATTGTAGTTTACAAGTTTCCCATCAAGACATTAGCGCAACTGCGTAAAAATTATTGACTAAAACTGTACCTATTTTTAAGTCTAGTCCTTGTTCTTTGGTGAACTCCACCAGCACCAGTGTTCTGATCAGCTTGTTAATTCTGATGCTGAAGAAATCCAAGGAGAAAATATTCCCTGTTCTATCAAGCACTATAGTAGTATAGATCATTGACGTGGAAGTGGTAATACTGCTGCCCACATATATGCAAAACTCAATGATAATACCTGTAATAGCATACTGGGATGTAGAACTGCATGTTTTTCCCCCCATCCTCAGGAGTACATGTTTGAAATTATGCAGTACCTAAAATGAAAATGAAAAAAATTGAGAAGGTGGAGTAGGACAAGAGCCTATGACAGAAAGTCATGCAAATTCTCAATTGTTAAATACTTTTGTTCTTCCCCAATATTCTTCAGTATAAGCCTATAAAAAAGTTGCACACAACTACTTTAGATAATTATATAAGATCATTAATGCAAATTATGAGTGAAATGAACTTGTCTCCAAGCCTTTTTATTGCTTATGCAGCTTAAACACAGAAGAAAAAAGAAGAAATTCAGATAAGTAATTAACAAAAGAGCTTGTATAGTGGTGTTGCTTAAATATTCATCTATCTTCCTCAAATTATGTATATAATATTTTTATAGTTCTGATAATATTTATTTAAGGTAAAAAATGAACATAAACAAGTAAAAATAATATATATGTAACAATATAGAATTTACTTTTACCATCATTAGTTAACCAGTGAATTTAATGTTCTGTTAAAAAATGAATGCAGTGCTACAAGTAGACAAGTTAAAATGTTTGAAAAATCATTTTGATAAATAACTGATATAAAAAATATAGCCCTTGTTTACTTCCACTCCTTACTATATTACATGTCTCATGTTTTAATGATATATTTCAAGGATGATGATTTGAAGGAGTTCAAATTTGTGATACACATTAAATTTTATCATAAGACAAAATAGGAGAAAAATGAAAAGTTTAAATTAAGTAAGAAATTAAAACTTAAGCAAAATGAAATAAGGCCTCTTCTTTTTCCATTTTGTTTATCCAAATAGTGTATAATATTCTGTGGAAACATGTATATGTGCTCCAAAATTGAACTGAATGACAATATGCAAGGGAATATGATGAAAGGTTGGGGAAAATCTTCCTTGTAGCTCCTACATTTTACACATACTTACCATTAGTAGTAACAGCTAGATGTTTTTGATTGTTCTGACCCCAAGGCCCTAAGTTTTTCAGTAGCACAAAAATAAGCATTTATTCTCTTCTCGAATGAAGCATTTTATAGTTGCTAATATCCTATGAATAAGGAATTAATGAGATAAAACAATACATGAATCCTTACTAGTGTTCTAATGGGAGTAGCTTCTGGTACAGGAAGATTTTTGAAGCATTGAATACAAAATTAGATTTAAAAGTTTACAGTCTAACATTCTAAGCACTCTGGCAATCTCCTTACAAAAACTTGAGGAGTGGTCATCATTATTTTTGAATTCAAAAGAAAATGCCTCTACTTGCATTTTTGAACCCACGAGTGACTTTAACAGATGAAATTTCTTGTCGAGGAGGATGGGGTGCTTTTTGGAGCAGAGAGGCTTCAAATCAACTCAAATCACAGATAGGAACAAAACTGCTAAAAATCTTCTGGTTATTATATCACTTATCAGAATGTGTTGAAGCTATGTTTCAAAACCAAATATACTCATATTAAAACTGCTTGTAAAATAGTCCAAAACATATCATCTCTGCCTCTAAAAATTCATGAGAGTATAAAAATAAAAACACTGAATATGCCATCTTAAGTTGAAGATCTCGTATGATTAATTTCTATTTCTTGCTTCAAGTTTATAAACATGCCAGTAATTACTGCACTGCACTAAAAGAAATCTCTCATATGAACTGACCATGGTGACAAGAATACAAAAGTCCACATTCTAAAAATATGGATTTAAATTTCTCCTTAACATTGACATAAAAACAGGCAGTGACTTGAGTTGCATCAATCCTTCCTAACTGTCTCAAAAAATATGTGCACTGTTACAATAAAAACAGTTCACCAGCTGTTTATGTAAAAATTATTTGATGAAAAACAAGCATGGCCATATGGCACTCTAGCTCTGCAGTGGGAGCATGAAGAATAATTTTGTAGGCTGTAGTACATAATGGTCATGCTAAGTAGGGTGTCAGCTAGAGCAAGCATCTTACATTAATAGTTAATCTGTCCTTTTATCCTGTAAGTACTTACATTTCTTAACAAATTGTAGTTTGGAAACAAGCTAACAACTCACTGATTAAGAATTAAAATTTGGGGGATGACAAAATATTTGATGTAATGTGGACATACACACTATTCATTCCCTAAATTAAAGATATTATTTAAATAATACATTAGTTGGATGATATCAATGTAATAGGGCAGCTGGTTCTCATTACTAACTAGAGGTTCCAAAATTATGACTACATTGAAGATGCTAGACCATTTATTTAGAAGAAAAAAAATTAAATTAGAAGGTGCATTTCATGAATAACTAAATGAACATACACAGTTGCATTCCTAGAATGTAAGAAAATTGTTCCTTATTTACCTTTATATTGTTTGCAACATCCATTGCTGTGTCTTGCACACAGTAAGCAGATAATAAACATCAGCTGAATAGAATACTCTTAGAAAAACAAAATGAATTATAAATGCCACTGACAGACACTCAAGCCCTTAAGTTTATTTAGAACTTCTGGACTATATTGGGGAGTAACCCTGATCCATACCATAGATTGCATACTTGAACAGTGTTTATTAGGCTGTGAAATTTCAATATTAGAACTCACATTAATTTTTCTTTTTGAGTTGTGTGTATAATGGGAGTTAGAGTCAAAATGAGAAACAAAATGGAATGGCCTAGCTTGCATTCATCAGATCAGAGCACTTGACTTCAGATCTTTTAAAAGAATATGGAAACCAAAATGGAGAAGAAAAAACCCAGATTAGAAACCAGTCACTTATACTCCCATGTTTTGGTTGACACTCTGACAAAAAGATCCTCGTTGGCATGAAGCTCTGTTATTAATAACTTCAAAATGTCAATTGAGTTTCATGGTGACATTAATAACTGAGAAAGAAACCACAGCAGAGATAGCACTGTAAAAAAAAAAAATGTTGCAGTCCTTGTCCCTGGATGCTGTGCCTCATTAGTCCCGTTTTGTTTTATGAGGCTGTCCAATTCCCGGATGAACAGTAAACTTCAGGAGTGACTTCACCACTGAACTAAAAGGGTGTCTGGGGGGCCATACTCTCGGGGTATATGGGATTCTATCAAGAGGAATAACCTATGAGTGATTGGAGTACCAGAACGGGGGGGTAATAATAAAATACAGAAAGAATTGTTGAAGATTTGTTGGCAAAAAAACTTCCCTGATATCATGAAAGATGACAAGATATCTATCAAAGATGCTCATCGAACTCCACATAAGGTAGATCCCAAAAGAAAGTCACCAAGACATATTATAATCAAACTTGCCAAAACCAAAGGTAAAAGAAAATTTTAAGAGCATCTAGGGATAAATGAAAAGTCATCTACAAATGAGAGTCAGTAAGAATAAGCTCAGACTACTGAGTAGAAACCATGCAGACAAGAAGGCAATGGGATGACATACATAAAGCCTTGAAGGAAAACCACTGCCAGCCAAGAATTATATATCCAGCAAAACTGTCTCTCAAATATGCTGGCAAGATTAGGGAATTTCCAGATAAACAGAAGTTTAGGGAATTTGCAAAAACCAAACCAAAATTACAAGAAATACTAAAGGGAGCCCTCCGGTTATAAAAATCAGTAACATCAGATAACAACCCAAGACTAGAACAAAGGACAGAGCAACGAGATATCAACCCAGACAGGGAAGACACAAAAGTAAATCAAAGCTAAAAGACTGAAAATAGGGAAACACATGTCAATATGTAAAAGATGACAACATTAAAACAAAAACGAGGGACTTAAAAAATGTAGACATAGATTTTTCATATGGAGAGGAAGACAAGGCTATATAAAGAAATAAAAGACTGGTATAGATGTAGAAAAATAGGGGTAAATATTAAGGGAACCACAAAGGAAACTAACAACCCTACAAGTCAAAATAAAAAATCTAGAAAAATATACTCAGCAAACACAAAATCAACAACAATGAGAAAGATGAAAAGAAAATACATAAAGAAAAGTGACTTAGCACAGAAAATTAAGTGGAACAAAGAAACAATGAACAACACACAAAAAAAGACATCAAAATGGCAGCACTAAACTCATACATATCAATAATTAATGATAAATGTAAATGGACTAAAATGCACCAGTAAAGAGATAGAGAGTGGCAGATTGGATAAAAAAAACATGATCCATCTCTATGCTGCCTAGGAGAGACACACCTTAGACTTAAAAACACAAACCAGCTAAAACTTAAAGGATGGAAAAAAATGTATCAAGTAAACAACACTCAAAAAAGAGCAGGAGTGGCAATATTAATCTCAACAAAATACACTTTAAAGTAAAATCCACCACAAAGGATAAGGGAGGGCACTATATAATGATTAAAGGGTCAATACACTAGGAGGACATAACTGTAATAAATACTTATGCACACAACGACAGGGCTCCAAGATACATAAAACAAACTCTAACAGCACTGAAAAGAGAGATAGACACCTCCACAATAATACTAGGAGACATCAACACACCAATTTCAGTGAAGGACAGAACACCCAGAAAGAAGCTCAACAAAGACACGGGAGGAGCTAAATGCTTCAGTCAACAAACTTGACCTCATAGACATATACCGAACACTCTACCCAACAGCAGCCAAGTATACTTTCCTTTCCAGTTCACATGGAACATTCTCCAGAATAGACCACATATTAGGCCATAAAGAAAGCCTTAACAAAATCCAAAATATTGAAATATTACAAAGCATCTTTTCTGACCATAAAGCCATAAAAGTAGAAATCAACAACAGAAAAAGCAAGGAAAAAAATCAAACACATGGAAACTGAACAACACCTTGCTCAAAAGCTATGGGTTATAGAAGAAATTAAGGATGGAATAAAGAAATTCATAGAATCAAATTAGAACGAAAATACATCCTACCAGAACCTTTGGGACACAGCAAAAGCAGTGCTCAGAGGTCAGTTTATAGCAATAAATGCACACATCCAAAAAGAAGAAAGGGCCATAATCAAAACATTAACCCTACAACTGGAACAAGTAGAAAGAGAGCAGCAAAAGAAGCCTTCTGGCGCCAGAAGAAAGGAAATAATAAGAATTAGTGCAGAATTAAATGAAATAGAGAATAGGAAAACAATTGAAAGAGTTGACAAGACCAAAAGCTGGTTCTTTGAGAAGATCAACAAAATGGATAAACCATTGGCCAAACTGACAAAAGAAAAACAGAAGAGGAAGCAGATAACCTGTATAAGAAATGAGATGGGTGATATCACAACAGACACAACTGAAATTAAAAGAATCATAACAGAATACTATGAAAAATTTTACTCTAACAAATTTGAAAACCTAGAGGAAATAGACAAATTTATATAAAGTCACTACATACCTAAACTAACACAAACAGAGGCAGAACAACTAAATAAACCCATAACAAAAGAAGAGATTGAAAAGGTAATTAAAAATCTCCCAACAAAAAAGCCCTGGCCCTGATGGTTTCACTAGAGAATTCTACCAAACTTTCAGAGAAGAGTTAACACCACTACTACTAAAGGTATTTCAGAGCATAGAAAAGGATGGAATACTCCCAAACTCATTCTATGAAGCCAGCATAACCCTGGTACCAAAACCAGGTAAAGACACCACAAAGAAGAAAATTATAGACCAATATCCTTCTTGAACATTGACGTAAAATCCTCAACAAAATTCTAGCCAATAGAATTCAGCAACATATCAAAAAAATAATTCACCATGACCAAGTGGGATTTATACCAGGTATGCAGGGATGGTTCCACATTAGAAAAACAATCAATGTAATCCATCACATAAATAAAACAAAAGACAAGAACCACATGATCTTATCAATCGATGCAGAAAATGCATTTGACAAAGTCCAACACTCGTTCATGATAAAAACTCTCAACAAAACAGGAATGGAAGGGAAATTCCTCAAAATAATTAAGGGCATTTATACAAAGCCAACAGCCAACATCATCTTAAATGGAGAGACTTTGAAAGCATTCCCCTTGAGCATGGGAACCAGACAAGGATGACCTTTCTCACCACTCTTATTCAACATTGTGCTAGAGGTCCTAGCCAAAGCAGTTAGGCAAGAAAAAGAAAAAGAGCATCCAGATTGGTAGAGAAGAAGTCAAAGTATCTCTATTTGCAGATGATATGACCTTATACACAGAAAACCCCAAAGAATCCAGATGAAAACTACTGGAACTAATAGAAGATTTCAGCAAAGTTTCAGGATACAAGATAAACATACAAAAATCAGTTGGATTCCTTTACACCAACAAAAAGAACCTTGAAGAGGAAATTACCAAACCAATACCATTTACAATAGCCCCCAAGAAGATAAAATACCTAGGAATACATCTAACCAGAGATGTAAAAGATGTATACATAGAAAACTACAAGACACTACTGCAAGAAATGAAAAGAGACCTGCATAAGTGGAAAAACGTACCTTGCTCACATATAGGAAGACTCAACATTGTGAAAATGTAAATTCTACCCAAAGCCATCTACAGATACAATGCAATCCTGTTCCAAATTACAATGGCATTTCTTAATGAGATGGAGAAACAAATCACCAGCTTCATATGGAAAGGGAAGAGGCCCCGAATAAGTAAAGCATTACTCAAGAAGAACAAAGTCAGGGGCCTCACACTACCTGATTTTAGAACCTGTTGTACCACCACGGTAGTCAAAACATCCTGGTACTGGTACAACAGATACACAGAGCAATGGAACAGAATTGAGACTCCAGACCTAAAATTCATCCACCTATGAGCAGCTGATATTTGATAAAGGCCCAAAGTCTGTTAAATGGGGAAAAGACAGTCTCTTTAACAAATGGTGCTGGCATAACTGGATATCCATCTGCAAAACACTGAAACAAGATCCATACCTCACACCATTGGCCTATTTGTCTTTTCTCTTACGAGTACTATATTGTCTTAATTGCTGTAGTTTTGTAACCATATTTGATATCTGATAGTGTAAGTTACAAGTTTTGCTATTCTTCAAGATTGCCTTAGGTATACTTGCTATGGAGCCCTGGTGGCACAGTGGTAAAGAGCTCAGCTGCTAGCCAAAATGTCAGCAGTTCAAATCCACCAGGCGCTCCTTGGAAACCCTGTGGGGCAGTTCTACTCTGTCCTATAGGATTGCAATGAGTCAGAATTGACTCGATGGCAATAGTTTTTTTTTTTTTATATATATATACTTAGTATATACATTTCAGAGTCAGTATGTGAATTTTCATTTTTTTATACTTGGTATACACATTTCAGAGTCAACATGTGAATTTTCATTTTTAAAAAACGGCAGAAATTTTGATAGGGAGTGCATTGAATCTAATGTTCAGTTGGAGGAGGCTTACTATCTTTAAAACATTGAATTATCCAATTAATGAATATTTAGTTCTTCTTTAACCTCCATCAGCAATATTTTGTCAGGGTATCTTGTACACATTTGCTGAGTTTATTTCTGGATATTTTATGTTTTTATGTGTAAATGCTTTTAATAATCTCATTTTTATTTGTTTATTTAAATAGGAATATAAAGTTACAATTACTTTGTCTACCTTGACCTTGTATCCTACAATTTTGACAAATTTACTTATTATTTATAAGTATTTTGTCTATAGATTCTTTTAAAATTGTATGCAAATCACTATATGATTATTAATAGTTATTAATAACCATTTTATTTCTTTCTTTTGAATCTTTTTATCTTTATGTATGTATATATGTTTGTAAGGGTTTTTTCTTTTTTGTCTTATACTGGCTGGGGACAATGTAAATTTTTTTTAAATTTTATTGTGGTAAGATATATATAATAAAAAGTTTGCCATTTTAACCATTTTTAAGTGTACAATTCAGTGGCATTCGTTACATTCACGATGTTGTGATACCATCACCACTATCCATTTCAAAAAGTTTTTTTTTTTTATCACCTCAAATAGAAACTAAGTACCCCTTCAGCTATAACTCCCTCCCCCCCCCCCAACGATTTTTAGTATGTTAAATAAAGTAATGATAATTTTAATATCAGGCATATTTGTCTTGTTCTGATCTGAAGGGGAAACTTTCGATATTTCACTATTAACTATGATGTTTGCTCCAGGAATTTAGGTTTTCTACAACAACAGGAGCCCTGGTGGTACAGTAGTTAAGAACTTGGCTGCTAACCAAAAGGTTGGCAGTTTGAATCCACCAGCCGCTCCTTGGAAACCCTATGGGGCAGTTCTACTCTGTCCTGTAGGGTTGCTATGAGTTGGAATCGACTGGACGGCAATGGGTTTTACAACAACATACTCAGTTAAGGAAATTCCTTACCTTTTATAGATTAATAGTTTTTTTATCAATAAGATTATTAAATTTTGTCAAAAACATTTTCTGCATTAATATTATATGATTTTCTTCTTTTGTTCCTGTTCATTTTGTGAATTAAAATGAGTGACATTTTTAATGTTAAAGAAATCTTGCTTTCCTGGGATAAACTCCACGTGGTCCTGCTGTATTACTCTTTTTATTTATCACCAGATTTAATTTGCTGATATTTTGTTTAGGACTGTTCCATCTGTGCTTATGAAAGAAATTAGGTGTAGTATATATATATATCCTTGTCAGGTTTTGGTGTCATAGTTAACGCCCCACCCCCCCCCCAAAAAAAATCATTGCCATCAAGTCAATTCTGACTCATAGTCGTCCTACAGGACAGAGTAGAACTGCCCCATAGGGTTTCCAAGGAGCGGCTGGTGGATTCAAACTGCTGACCTTCTGGTTAGCAGTGGAGCTCTTAACTACTGTGCAACGAGGGCTCTGTGTTGTAGTTATGCCCCTTATAAAATGAGTCAGGATGTGTTCCCTCTTTTTCTGTTCTTTGGGATAGAAAGAATATCTTTTTTGTAAGGTTAGTTTTGTTTCTTTCTGAATGAAGCCATATGGTTTTGGAATTTGCTTTAAGTAAAATTTTTGAAATTATGGATTCTGTTTTATTTCATTACTACTCAGATTTTCTATTTCTTTTTGTGTCAATTTTAATAGGATATACTTTTCCAGGAGTTTTTTTTTATCTCAAATTTTCTGTAATACAGTTTTCCTAATATTATCTTAAAGTATTTTTGATGTGTCTTGGATCTGTGTGTTCTTTTTTTCATTCTGACAGGGGTGTTTTTCTGCTTTCTGTCTGTTCTTCTTGATCATTCTTGCCAAGGGTTTGTCCATTTACTTAGTCTTTTAGGTATTAGTTTGTCAGTACTCTACTGTGGACTTGAACTCTATTTCATTAATTTTTGCTCTGTTTATCATACGTTTTGTTTAATTTCTTTGGGTTTATTTTGCTTTAGTTTTGTTACGTTCTTGAGATGGGCACTATTTTCTTGTTAACACATCAATTTTTACTCTCTCTCTCTTTTTTTATTTGGCATTTAAACTGTAAACTTCCCTTTAAGTACTTATTGAGCAGTAGTCTCTAAATTTTGGCATGTTGTATTTTTAATTTCATTCATTTAAAAATATACTCAGATTTCTATTTTGCTTTTTCCTTTTCTCCATGGGTTATTCAGATGTGTATTTATCAATTTACAAACATAGGAGAGATATTTTAGTTACCTATTTATTATTGATGTTTTCATTTAATTACCTTGTGATCTGTGACCATAATTTATATTATTTCAATTTTTTGAAATTTGTTTAAACTTATTTTATTGCCTAGCATATAGTCAATAAATTGAAATGTTCCCTTTATGACTGAAAAAAAAAAGTGTGATACATTTGCTGGATAAAGTATTCTGTGTATATCCTTTACATCAAATTTGCTAAAACGGTTCAACTCTTCTGTATTTTACAAGTGTTTTTACCTGCTTAGTCTATCAATTCAGAGAGATAGATTAAAATCTCTCTATTATTGTAGATTTTTCTATACTTTCTTGTAATTTTGTATAATTTTGCTTATGTAGGTAAAGTCAATATTCTTTGAAGTATAATCATTTAGAATAGTTATATCTTCCCAGGGAATTGAACTTTTGATCATTCAGAAGTAATCTTTATATCTAATATTGCTTTTTTGCTTTAAAATCTATTTTATCTGATATTAATATAGCTATATCAGTCTTATTTATTTAGTTTTAAAAATTATTCTTTCTTTCTTTCTTTTTATTGTACTTTAGATGAAGGTTTACAGAACAAACTAGCCGCTCATTAAACAATTAGTACACATATTGTTTTGTGATATTGGTTACCAACCCCACGACATGTCAACACTCTCCCTTCCCGACCTTGGGTTCCCTATTACCAGCTTTCCTGTCTCTTTCTGCCTTCTAGTCTTTGCCCCTGGGCTGGTGTGCCCCTTTAGTCTCATTTTGTTTTATGGGCCTGTCTACTCTTCAGCTGAATCATGAACCTCAGGAGTGGCTTCATTACTGAGCTAAAAGGGTGTCCAGTGGCTATACTCTTGGGGTTTCTCCAGTCTCTGTCAGACCAGTAAGTCTGGTCATTGTCTATGTGTGCGTGTGTGTGTGTGTGTGTGTGTGTGTGTGTGTGTGTGTGTGTGTGAGTTAGAATTTTGTTCTACATATTTCTTCAGCTCTGTCCGGGACCCTCTAATGTGATTCCTGTCAGAGCAGTCTGTGGTGGTAGCAGGGCACCATCTAGTTGTGCTGGACTCAGTCTGGTGTAAGCTATACCAGACTTTTTTTTTTTAATTTTTTAAATTGTACTTTAGGTGAAGGTTTACAGAACAAATAGTTTCTCATTAAACAGTCAGTACACATGTTGTTTTATGACATTGGTTAACAACCTCACGACACGTCAACACTCTCCCTTCTCAAACTTGGAGGACTTTTTTTTTTTGGTGAAAATATACATAGCTAAAGATACACCATTTCAAGAATTTCTACCTGCACAATTCAGTGACATAGATTACGTTCTTCCAGTTGTGCTGCTATTCTCACTTTAGATGAAGGTTTACAGAACAAAATAGTTTCTCATTAAACAGTTAGTACACGTACTGCCCTATGACAATGAAGTTATGGATTCTGTTTCATTTCATTACTACTCAGATTTTCTATTTCTTTTTGTGTCCATTTTAATAGGATATACTTTTCTAGGAGTTTTTCTTTTCTTTCAAATTTTCTGTAATACAGTTTTCCTAATATTATCTTAAAACATGTCAACACTGTCCTTAATCAACCTTGGGCTCCCTATCACCAGCTTTCCTGTCCCCTCCTGCCTTCTAGTCCTTGTCCCTGGACTGCTGTGCCTCATTAGTCCCATTTTGTTTTATGGGGCTGTCCATTCCCCGGCTGAATGGTGAACCTCTGGAGTGACTTCACCACTGAGCTAAAAGGGTGTCTGGGGGCCATACTCTCGGGGTTTCTCCAGTCTCCTTTAGGCCAGTAAATCTGCTCTCTTTTTGTTGTTAGAATTTTGTTCTACATCCTTCTCCAGCTCTGTCCAGAACTCGGTCAGAGCAGTCAGTGGTGGTAGCCGGGCACCATCTAGCTGTACTGGACTCAGTCTGGTGGAGGCCTTGGTAGTTGTGGTCCATTAGTCCTTTGGACTAATCTTTTCCTTGTATCCTGTTCTCTTCATTCTCCCTTGCTCCCGAGGGGGTGAGACCTGTGGAGTATCTTAGATGGCTTTTAAGACTCCAGACGGTAATCACCAGGGTAGAATGTAGAACATTGTCTTTATAAACTGTTATGCCAACTGAACTAGATGTTCCCCGAAACCATGGTCCCTACAGCCCTCCGCCCAGCAATTCAGTCCCTCAGAGAGTTTGGATGTGTCTATGGAGCTTCCATGACCTTTCCTTGTACAAGTTGTGCTGGCTTCCCCAGTATTGTATACTGTCTTACCCTCCACCAAAGTTACCACTTATCTATTGTCTGTTTAGTATTTCCCACCACCCCTCCCATCCTTCCTAACCAACAAAGATTGTTACATTTTGTGAGTAAACTTTTTCATGAGTTTTTACAATAGAGGTCTCATAAAATATTTGTCCTTTCGTGATTGACTTATTTCACTCAGCATAATGTCCTCCAGTTTCTTCCATGTTATGAGATGCTTCACAGATTCATCATTGTTCTTTATCATTGCATAATACTCCTTTGTGTGTATGTACCATAGTTTGTTTATCCATTCTTCTGTTGGTGGGCATCTAGGTTGTTTCCATCTTTTTGCTATTGTGAACAATGCTGCAATGAACACAGGTGTGCATATGTCTATTCGTATGACCGCTCTTATTTCTCTAGGATATATTCCTAGGAGTGGGATTGCTGGATTGTATGGTATTTCTATTTCTATCTTTCTATGGAAGCTCTATATAATTTTCCAAAATGGTTATATCATTATGCAGTCCCATCAGCAGTGCATAAGAGTTCCAATCTCCCCGCAGCCCCTCCAACATTAGTTATGTCCAGTGTTTTTGATTCGTGCCTGTAATGCCGGGGTGAGATGGTATCTCACTGTGGTTTTAATTTGCATTTCTCTAATGGCTAGTGAACTCGAGCATTTCCTCACGTGTCGGCCGCTTGAAAGTCTTCTTTGGTGAAGTGTATGTTCATTTCCTTTGCCCAATTTTTATTAGGATTATTGGTCTTTTTGTTGTAAAGGTGTTGGATTTTCTTGTAGATTATAGAGGTTAGACCTTTGTCTGACTTGTAATGCCCAAATATTTTTTCCCAGTCCGTAAGTTCTCTTTTTACTCTTTGATGAAGTCTTTTGATGTGCATAAATGTTTAATTTTTAGAAGATACCAGTTATCTAACTTATCTTCTGGAGTTTGTGTGTTGATGGTTATGGTTTTTATCCTGTTAATGCCGTGTATCAGGGCCTCTAGCATTGATCCTATTTTTTGTTCTATGAACCTTATGGTTTTTGGCTTTATATTTAGGACTTTGATCCATTTTGAATTAGTTTTTGTATATGGTGTGAGGTATGTGTTCTGTTTCATTTTTTTGCAGATGGACATCCAGTTTTGCCAGCACCATTTGTTAAAAAGACTGTTTTTTCCCCATTTGATGGACTTTGGGCCCTTGTCAAAGATCAGGTGACTGTAGGTGGATGGATTTACATCTGGGTTCACAATTCTGTTCCATTGGTCAATGTATCTGTAGTTGTACCGGTACCAGGCTGTTTTGACTACCGTAGCTGTATAGTAGGTTCTGAAGTCAGGTAGTGTGAGTCCTCCTACTTTATTATTCTTCTTCAATAGTATGTTATAAAATCCACCCTCTAATTTCTTAATTTTGGTCATTTTATTCTTAAGTTCTAGAATTTCTGGTTGTTTCTTTTTGAAATTATATTGTTAGTTTTTCCACTTCATTGTTTCTTGCTGAATATTTTAAGTTCAGCACTTACCTCCATCATCACGGTTAACAGTTGATTTATAGTCTCTGCTAATTATAACATCGGTATTAATTGTGGGACTGTTTCAATTGTTTTGTTTCCTCATGTGCTGGGTTATTCTTGAGTGGGTACTACTCATTAGCTGTACAATTGTTTAGTACATTTTATTGTGTTCTGGACATGAATTTGATGCCTAGATTTATGGATTTGTGTTAACAATTTCCAGGGAGTATATTTTTTCTCTACTGCCGGATGTTTGGAGGCACTAGCAATCCAAGATCACCATAACCCAATTTCAGGTTTGAGATTTTCTATGGCCCAAATGACTTGAAACTGGGTGTTACCTAGTACTGCCGTAAGACAGATACCACAAGTGAGTGGCTTTAAAGAACTGGAATTTATTGTCTCATAGTTTTGGAGGCTAGGAGTCTGAATTCAGGGTGTCGGCAAGGCCATGCTCTGTCCACTTTAGATCATCCTTGTCCCTTTCAGCTTCTGGCAGCCAGGTGTTTCTTTGTGTTCCTTGGCTTGTAGACAGCTCTTCACATGCTGTTTTCTCCCTATGTATGTCTCTTTGTCTGTTCTGCTCTTCTTATAAGAAATCACTCAGAAGTAATTAGGTTTAGGACCTACCCTACTTGGGTATGACCTAATTACCATAACAAAATTAAAACCCTGTTTCTAAAGAGCGTCACATTCACAGATGCAGGGGTTAGGATTTCAGCATATCTTTAGTGGGGGACACAATCCAATCCATAACACTGGGAGTCAGTTCATAGAAGGACTGGTTTCTTTCTGGTTCACACTTACTGTTGATATACAACCTCTCAGGGACTATCTTAAATGAGGGATAGTTTTACAAGACACTCCTCCATCTTGGCAGGACCTAGAATTCATCTTTTTATCACCTAGCCTTCCTGCCTGTCGTAAGCACTACTTGGTCTCTCAACCATCTGCAAAAGGTGGCAACAAGTATTGCAAGTACCGCTTTCATCTCTCTGAATTCCTGTCTACTCCAAGATGTTGACTCTCTATTTTCTCATCATTTTGTTAGCTTTTTAATTTTGTTTTTCTTGTCCTGAGTTTTTAGTTGTGTTTAGTGGGATGAAGGTTCTGGATTATGCAATCCACCATTTTAGTAAACTTTATGGAGTTTTCTTAGCCATTATTTTATATTGGCACAAGTGTTGAAAAAGAATGTACGTTCCATTTCTAGTCAGACTTCCTCTGCATGTAAATTTTGAAGGGCAAGAATTATACATGAAATTTCCTCTAGCAAATACAGAAATTGATGCAAGTTTAACAAGAATTACATATTCAGTAATACACAAGAAAACTCTTTCTGGTAGCCAATAAATGTCTGTTTTCTTTCTTTTAGGCTATGAAAATATATATTATTGCCAGATTAATCCTTTTAAATGTAAATTTTGATGTATGTAATTTAATAGAAAGGCTAAACAAATAAATACACTTGGCTGCTAGTAGGGATGGGGTGGGTATCCTTGTCAGTCTCTAGAAAATCATACTGGAGCCAATTGAGAAATAATAAAAGTAATAATACTGACATACTGGGCATCCTGCACCATGCTACATTTCTCAGCTAAGCATCTGATTACTTTATTTAGCAAATGTATATTATATACCATGTGGCAGGTACCATCCAATGGACTGAGAATGCAGAATAAAAACCAAAAACCAAACCAGTTGCTGTCGAGTCAATTTCTACTCACAGTGACCCTATAGGATACAATAGAACTGCTCCACAAGGTTTCCAAGGCTTGTAGTCTTTACAGAAGCAGACTGCCACATCTTTCTCCCACAGGGTGGCTAGTGGATTCCACCTTTCAGTTAACAGCCAAGCACTTAACCACTGGGCCACCAAGACTCCCTAAAGACACCACAGTCCCATGATAACACTTGTTAGATAAGGAGATATTTGCATAACAGTGTGGTGAGTTATCTAGTAGAGGTAAGGACATTAAGATCTCAGAGTCCTGAAAATAAAAGAGTTGACTGATAATAGCACAGCTTTGAGAAAGCAGTGTGCCTTCACTCTCACCCCAGTTAAACTCATTGCCCCGGAGTCAATTCTGACTCATAGTGATCCTATAGGACACAGTAGAACTGCGCTGAAGGGTTTTCAAGGCTGTAAATCTTTAAGGAAGCAGACTGCCATATCCTTCTCCCACAGAGCAGCTGGTGGGTTCAAACCATCGACCTTTTGGTTAGCAGCCAAGTGCTTAACTACTGAGTCACCAGGGTTCCTCATCTCAGTGAAGGACATACCTAAAAGCCTAATTCATGTCCACTTCCTCTTTTTCCTCCCTTACTAAGGGAGAATGACAGCATTCCTAGGATTTCTCCACTACTGCATGTACAAGTTGTAGAAAAGGAGGTGAAAGTAATAAAATGTCCTTTTAAAAAAATCATCAAAGAAAGAACAATGCATTCAGGAAATGAAGCTATTGTGTCTTTTCTCTGACAATCTTATGATCTTCAAAGTGATTTTCAGATACATTTCTGAAAATTTCAGATTTTATTTCCTTTTATGCATTATGAAAAACTTACATGCCCATCTCATTTAAACATTTACTGGCAATTGTAATTCTAGATACCGAGTTTATTACTAAACACAATATCATGAATTCAAATTTCCTCAAAATTGAACCTTCAAGCAAAAATGAGTTTTCTGAAATAATGTAAGTCATGGCATTACTTAAACTCAGAGGCTTATAAAGTATACTGTAAAACTAATTTCCATTAATTTTAATGCACTTTGGGCCTAGACAAGTTGGATATATTAACAAAAGGCTTTGACTATTTAAATAAAAATAAAAAACTGACATCTTAAGAAAAGCACAGATTCAAAACAAATACAATTCAATAAATAAAGGGATATGAAACCAAATTATTTACACTCCCACAATGAAACAGAAAACAAAAGAAAGGTAATAAAATGAATTCATTTAGATCAGTGCTGATACTCTAGCTAGTCATATAATCTTACATATTAATTTTTCCATTATTCTTCTAAAAGTATTATGCAAATGAATCTTATTTCAAAATATACTTGCATTTGTTAATTTCAGCTGGCCTTCCCAATAAAATATGAAAATGGGCCCTTTAAAAAATTAGCATGACTAATCTAAGAAGAGCGTGTTAAAAAATATATAGATTCAAATATTAAAAAGTACAAGAACAAGATTGTTGATAATTGCATCTCTTCCATCATATAATACTTCTTCTGTGTTTGCGTATATACTCTGAGGACTTTTGATGAAAATACATTTTTAAAGTAGGAAAACCTTTCTAATTCTCATTGCCTCATAAAACTTTCTTTTGGTACCACTGACTATATATTATTTATCCAATATAAATAGAATAAAACCCCTAATTTTGCTGGTATATGTGAGGAAATTCACTTTACGCATCTAGGCTGAGAATTAAGGCCCACAAATCAATGTACACGAACTGGTTAATCTCCCTTTTTATAATGTCATTTTATTTACTAGATATTAAAGTGTTTCTTTTAGTTGAATGATGGAATTCTTAGACATTAAGAGGCCCAGAAAGAAATAGTAATGTCTTTGTTTTTAACCTACAAATGTATTTTTTGTTATGCTTTTTGATGATTTTTGTCCCATCCATCACATATGAATCTGATTGTTAAATAAAAATTTTAATTGAAAATATGTATCAGTCAGAGACCAGACAGGAAAAAAGAATTTAAGCAAGGGAGTTCAATAAAGGGAATTTAATACTGGGAATATTGTATTCAAATAGTGTTAGAAGAACTAAAAGGGCAAACAGGGGACCATGAGGCAATCCAGCTATTAGCACAGCAGGAAGCCACTGCCTCCCCTAGTGCTGAAAGGGTAAGGATAAGAGGTGACGTTAACCAGTGAATAGGTAAGGAAGGGGCTTCTGGTAGGAGCTCTGGCCTATGGAATGATGTGGGGAAATAAAATGAGATATGGGTATTGGAAAGTAATAAAGAAAATTACCGTTGTTTGCAAATGGTATTAATGTCTACATAAAAACACCAAGAATCAACTGAAAAAAATCATAACTTAAAATATTTTATTATTATAATCACAAAATAAGCATTAACAAAATTTCTATGTATTAGCAAAAA
Source organism: Dugong dugon (assembly GCA_030035585.1). Taxonomy (NCBI): domain Eukaryota; kingdom Metazoa; phylum Chordata; class Mammalia; order Sirenia; family Dugongidae; genus Dugong; species Dugong dugon. Next base: position 148,903,418 of record CM057483.1, read on the forward strand.
TAACATAGAAATATAATAAAAAATGTATTCTATCCATAACAATAACAAAAAGTAGGTAATACTTCAGAATAACCATTAAAGAATGAGTGTGAACCTCATGAAAAATTCTATACAATTTAACTTCAAAAACTAAAGACCTGAGTAAATAGAGATTCATATCAGGTTTTTGGATGAAAAAACCCTATATTTTAAAGATTGAAATTCCTTTGAATTGAAATTAATGGATGAGCTTATTGCAGTTTTATCTATATTTTCAATGGTTCATTTTAGACAGATAGTATTATAAATAATACCAATTTCTATCTAGAAAAGAAATTAATGATTAAAGACAAGAATACTTGGAGAAAAAAGAACTACAGGGGTATGAAATTTTAAAATGCAATGTCCATTTCCAATTCCACATGGTAAACTGAGCAACTGTACCTACTACCCCTTGCTCAAAAAGTCCATTTAAAAACACAGTGATCATTTATTGAGTGTGTGTGCATATGTAAATAAACAATTTTTTAAAACCTGTCAATTAAGAAAATTTTGTATTTGCAGATATGAGGGTTACTGATAAGATAGAAAGCTGAGAGGTTCAGACTGATATCAAATTCAGAAGAGCCAAAAGTGAAGCTAACAACAGAAGTAAGCCGATCTTCCCAAGGAAGCCCTGGGGAAGGAGGACTCAGCTAAGAGGCAACAAATATCAAGTGCCAGAGTGTGCTTTGGGTCAGTCGTCAAGATAATTATTTTAAGGAACTATATTGAGAAAACCTGGGGTGTTTGTGTGCCTCTGTCTCCAGCCCATGAACAGAGCAGCTGACTATAGTAAACGAAGCCCAAGAAATTTCTCTGAATAAAATAGTCTTTTCCGTGGTAGGGCTACTACTAACAGTATTGTGGCTTGAGAAGGAAGCAGAGCTGAAGTTGAGACAATACTCAAGAGATAAAAAGAGGAAAACATTGGACAAAAAGGAGAGAAATACGTTAAGAGATTTTCATCCTCAGAATAAAACTCTTCTTAGATTGGGCAATTATGGAGGTTTTGGATATGCATGCATGCCTGCGCACTATCCACACAAACAGCAGTACCTACCAACATTTATAACTTTACTTACACAGAATGAGTGGTCAACCTTTATTACAGAATTCTGCTGGAAAAATGGAAACCGTGGTGGCATAGTGGTTAAGTGCTACGGCTGCTAACCAAAATGTTGGCAGTTCAAATCCACCAAGCACTCCTTGGAAACTCTATGGGGGCAGTTCTACTCTGTCCTATGGGGTCGCTATGAGTTGGAATCGACTCGACGGCAGTGGGTGGTGGTGGTGGTGGATTGGAGAAACTTGACCTCACTGTTGTGGACTCTACCATGCTGTGTCCCAATACCAACTGATGTTATACTTCATTTATAAATTTTAATAGACCAATGCAAATGACCAGATATTTGAGGAAAACAAAGTGTGAAGGAGATGGACAAACAATAACAGAATTAACTGACTGAAAATAAATCAGAGAAACAATAATACAAAGAAGAGAAAACAAATTAAGGCCAGTTTGTATCCTCAAAGACAACTTATATAAATGTTGCTTCCATGAAACAAGCATAATCTGCTATTCAACAAAAGAGATCCGAGATGTAGAATACATTTTTGGAAATTTAAAGTTCAACTGATTGACTAACAAAATGTATGCAACTCATGCTAAATGGTAGTAAATCTCTCAGAGTAATTAAGATGAAGTCAAGGAAAAGTATGAGAGATGATGTACAAATTCAGGTAATTCAAGAAGGAGGAGGAACTTACCGACTTAAGAAAAATGGTCCCTAAACTTTATTTAAAGTATCAATTAATTGCCTGGCAGGATGAATAAATAAGACCTACACTTAGCACAATTTCATAACCTAGGTTAAAAATAAAAAATGTTACAGATTTCATAGAGAAAAAAATGTACTTACAGAGAAAGGGAAACCACAGGGATGTATCATTCTCATTAAAACCTTAAGCTGTTTGAAGAAAATGGAACAATTTAAATTTCTAGGAAAAATAAACATTTTAAAACTAAAATTCTATATCATTAATTAGCCATGAATTTCAAATAAATATATTTTCAGACATTTAAGAACAGAGAAATCTAAAATCCATGAAAAAATGCCCATTGGGCATTTGAACAAAACCAGAAAGATATCCAAAAATATGATGTCTTAGTTATCTAGTGCTGCCATACCAGAAATACCACAAGTGGATGGCTTTAACAAATAGAAATTTACTCTCTCGGTCTAGGAGGCTAGAAGTCCGAATTCAGGTTGCCAGCTCCAGGGGAAGGCTTTCTGTCTCTGTCAGGTCTTTTGAAAAGTCCTTGTCATCAATCTTCCCCTGGGTCTAGGAGTTTCTCAGTACAGGGACCCTGGGTTCAAAGGACGTACTCCACCTCCGACTCTTCATTCTTGGTGGTAAGAAGTCTCTTGCCTCTCTGCTCGCTTCTTTCTCGTTTTATCTCTTGTAAGATAAAAGGTGATGCAGGTCACATCCCAGGGAAACTCCCCTTACATCGGATCAAGGCTGTGACCTGAGTAAGGGTGTTGCATCTCACCCTAATCGTCTTTAATATAACCTAATCTTGCCTCATTAACCACAGGCAGAGATTAGGATTTACAACACATGAGGAAAATTACATCAGCTCACAAAATGGAAGACAATCACACAATACTGGGAATCATTCCCTAGCCAAGTTGACACATGGCAACATGTGATATAAGAAATACAAGATCTAGAAGATTAAAGAAAGTTAAAAAGTTAAAAGATAATCCATTATATGTTGATACTATTTTTTTCCTTTTAGCAAAATATATATATATATATATATATATATAAATGATTCAAGATCTAATCAATTGAACCATTTAATTCTATAATACACATTATTCTAATAATTGAGTGGAAAGTGCTGGTTACTGCTTTTCATGATTAATACCAACATACAGAGAAAGCCTTTAAGAATTATAGAGAGTGTAAATGTTATAACTATGGCATAAATATATGACTACCAAAAATAGGGAAGTATCATGGGAAAGAGATGTAAAGAAGGAAGCATGGTAATTCTAATTCCTCTTTTAATAATAGGGAATTGTTTTCTAGAGGTGTGATATCAAGAAATGCATGTTCAAGTACATTGTTTAAATTTAAAAAAAAAAAGGCCTCCACCAGTCTGAGTCCAGTATAACTGGAAGGTTCCAGGCAGAGCAGGAGAAAAATGTAGAACAAATTTCTAACTCACAAAAAAGACCAGACTTACTGGCCTAACAGAGACTAGAGAAACCCCGAGAGTATGGCCCCTGGACACCCTTTTAGCTCAGTAATGAAGTCACTCCCGAGGTTCACCCTTCAGCCAAAGATTAGACAGACCCATAAAACAAAATGAGACTAATGGGGCACAGCAGTCCAGGGACAAGGACTAGAAGGCAGGAGGGGACAGGAAAACTGGTAATAGGGAACCCAAGGTTGAGAAGGGAGAATGTTGACATGTGGGGTTGTTAACCAATGTCATAAAACAATATGTGTACTAACTGTGAAATGAGAAACTATTTGTTCTGTAAACCTTCATCCAAAGTACAATAAAAAAATTAAAACAAAAATCAGAAAAATTAAAAAGAATAATGTGAAGACAGGTGGGAGGCAATGTAAATGCAATTTGTTCTTCTTCTTTCCTACAGACCACAGAAACTATAAATTTTATACTTGATAAATAAAACTATTTTTAGTAAAGTTATAATGGTAATTACCATAAGAACTAAACCATTAACTGTGAGTGACTAAAGTGTGTGTGTGATGTGTATGTGCGTGCATGTGTGTGGTGTAGAAGAAAACTTACTTTTTTATTTTAGTTGCTTCTGTAACGTTCTATTTGTCTTTATTTTTTATTATATTTTATTGTACGTCAGGTTCAGGCTTACAGAACAAATAGTTTCTCATGAAACAGTAGTACACGTGTTGTTTTATGACATTGGTTAACTACCCCACAACATATTAACCCTCTAAATTCTCAACCTTTTTTTTTTTTTTTTGGTGAAAATACACATAGCCAAAGATACACCGTTTCAAAAATTTCTACACACACAGTTCAGTGACATTGACTACGCTTTTCCAATTGTGCTGTTATTCTCACTTAAGATGAAGGCTTACAGAACAAAATAGTTTCTCATTTAGCAGTTACTACAAATGTTGCCCTATGACAATGGTTAACAATCTCACAACACATCAACAATATCCTTACTCAACCTTGGGTTCCCTATCACCAGCTTCCTTGTCCCCTTCTGCCTTCTGGCCCTTGTCACTGGACTCCTGTACCTCGTTAGTCTCATTTGGTTTTACGGGGCTGTCCACTCCCAGGCTGAACAGTGAACCTCGGAGGTAACTTCACCACTGAGCTAAAAGGATGTCTGGGGGCCACACTCTCGAGGTTTCTCCAGTCTCCTTTAGGCCAGTAAATCTGGTCTTTTTTTTGTGAGTTAGAATTATGCTCTACATCCATCTCCAGCTCTGTCCAGAACCCTCTGTTGTGATCCTGGTCAGAGCAGTCAGTGGTGGTAGCCGGGCACCATCTAGATGTACTGGACTCAGTACAGCTAATCTTTTCCTTGTATCCTGTTCTCTTCACTCTCCCTTGCCCCAGAAGGGATGAGACCAGAGGAGTATCTTAGATGGCTGCTCACAGGCTTTTAAGACCTCAGACACTACTCACCAAGGTAGAATGTAGAGCATTGTCTTTATAGGCTGTGTCATGCCAATTGAGCTAGATGTTCCCCGAGACCATGGTCCCCACAGCCCTCCGCCCAGCAATTCAGTCCCTCAGGGAGTTTGGATGTGTCTATGGGGCTTCCATGACCTTTCCTTGTACAGGCTGTGCTAGTTTCCCCTGTATTGTGTACCAATCTATTTGTCTTTAGTATGTGCATTATCATATTTGCAATAAAACATAGTTTAATAAGGTTTTAACTTACTAATAATGTATCAAAATGCTATCTTATTTAAAACTGCATGACACCAGCCCAGTGATGAACAAGTAGTCCATTAGAACAAAAGAGAAGGGCCTGATACAAAATCTAAAAGAACTGTAGGGAAAGGAAGCATTAGTAAGTAAACACTGCTGGGATGTTTAGAAAAATAACAAATATAGAACCATTTCTCATGAAATATATATGAATATTTATATATTTTTTATGTGGGGAAAGATTTCTATGCATGAAGACATTGGTAGTTGACAGAATGGTAAATATTGCTAAATTTAATTGTTTTGTTAAAAATACCATAGACAAAAATAGAATATTAGCAATATGTTGCTTTCTGTGTAGGGTAGTTTTTAGTTCAGGGTTTTTTTTTCATACTAGTGCCTGCAATGTTAAAAAAATTTTTGCTATGATTTTGTATTAGTTTTATGGAAACATTAGCATACATAAAAAAATACAACTAAAGTTGTTATAACGGAATCCAATTTTGCTAACTTTTAATAAACTACCTTTTAATATACATATAAAATTTCAGGAAACTTCAGGCACCAAAATAAGAGTTCCATAGGGGTGCATAAAAATATAGAGTTTAAAAAAACAGTTGATGTGACAGATGTTCCCTTTCCATTGTGTCAGATGAAAATAACATTATACCTTCTTTAGAAAGTATTTTTTTAATAAAGCTCACTAATCAAATCATCCCTTTTGGTTTGATATATTAATAGATAAAATAAAAACTTATTTCACATTTGTGGTCCCAAGAACCTTTAGAAACACATAATAAAATGGTTTGTCAGTTGTAGTTATGCCTTTTTAAAAAATAATCTCTGACATTGAATTTAGAATATATAAAGAGGCTTGGAGAAAATTCGAAGGCCTTAAATAAAAGGGTATCATGATATTATTTACATTTGGATAATGACTAGAAAAGGAGATATTCAAGCATTTTTCTAGTTCAACCAAATCTATCACCTTCCATCTTTACTCTGATCAGATTTACACAAAACTCGGCTTTTAAAACAAAATAAAACAAAAGCGACATGAGAAAAATGGCAGACATTTTTTTCTTTTTATTGTTGTGTTTTAAGTGAAAGTTTACAATTCAAGTTAGTCTCTCATACAAAAATTTATACATACATTGTTTTGTGACCCTACTTGCTCTCCCTATACCGTGACAGCACACTCTTCCTTTCCACCCCTGATTTCCTGTGTCCATTCAACCAGCTCCTTACCCTCTCTGCCTTCTCATCTCGCCTCCAGATGAGAGCTGCTCATTTAACCTCATAATCTACTTGAGCTAAGAAGCACCATGAGTATCATTTTATGTCCCATAGTCCAGTCTAATCTTTGTCTGAAGAGTTGACCTTGGGAATGGTTATAGTTTTGGGCTAACAGAGAGCTGGGTGGTCAAGTCTACCAGGGTCCCTCCAGTCTCGATCAAACCATTAAGTCTGGTCTTTTTACCAGAATTTGAGTTCTGCACCCCACTTTTCTCCTGCTCCATCAGGGACTCTCTCTTGTGTTCCTTGTCAGGGCAGTCATTGTGGTAGCCGGGCACCATCTAGGTCTTCTGGTCTCAAGCTGATGAAGTCTCTGGTTTATGTGGCCCTTTCTGTCTCTTGGGCTACTACTTTCCTTGTGTCTTTGGTGTTCTTCATGGTCCTTTACTCCAGGTGGTTGGGACCAATTGATGCATCTTAGATAGCCACTCACTAGCTTTTAAGACCCCAGACAAAAATGGCAGCCTTTTGTTTAAATAGTTTTGGAATTAGATGGTTAGGATAATTTGCAAATGTCAGTAACACCTTCAAAGGGCTAGTTATGCGTGTTTTTTGTTGTGTTTTCCTTTCTATTTATTTGTTCTTTTTGTTTTCTGAAATTCTCATCAGCACACCAGGCACCCTAAATAATGCTCCTGAAGCAAGAGAAAAAGGAATGAGTAACAGAAAGAGGGATCATAATAATAATAGCAAATATTTAAGGAACACTTTATAATTGTCAACTACCGCTCTCAGTGTTTCATATATATTAGTAGCTCATTTAATATTGAGAAAACACTATCAGGTGGATATTATTATTGTCACCCATACTTTGCAGATAAGAAACTGAGGCAGAGAATTAGAGAGTGGCAAATCTTGGATTTGAACTGAAGAAGCCTGGATATTAAGGCTGTGTTTTTAACCATTATAGTACATACTAACTGTCATTGTCATTTAGGCAGCTGTTGGAAAACACAATTATACATTATAGAAAATATTATTCCATGAAAAACATCTTTGATTTCTCTCTGGTACAGATGCCTCATTAAAACTGAGCAGGTATCAGCGGAGGCTGAGATTCTGCATCTGCTCTCCTGATCCTTCTTTCTCTGAAGTACTGCCCAGACCGTGAAAAAGAAGTAAAGTTATCATGATGATTTGCCTCCTTGCTCTGTTTCCTTTCTTAGTACACTTCTCATAGATGCTATACCTAAAATATTATAATCCTTTAGCCTATTCATTTTACCATTCCAAGATTTAGTGCCAGGAGAGATGGCATTGGTGCAAACAAATTTATCAAAAACGTATTTACAGTTTACACAGCTTTTTTTTTTCTATTTTCTTTTTTTATTACTGTACTTTAGATGAAGGTTTACAGAACAAACTAGCCTCTCATTAAACAGTTAGTACACATATTGTTTTGTGACATTAGTTACCAGCCCCACGACATGTCAACAGTCTCCCTTCTCGACCTTGGGTTCCCTATTACCAGCTTTCCTGTCTCTTTCTGCCTGGTACTCTTTGCCCCTGGGCTGGTGTTCCCCTTTAGTCTCATTTTGTTTTATGGGCCTGTCTACTCTTTGGCTGAAGGGTGAACTTCAGAAGTAACTTCATTACTGAGCTAAAAGGGTGTCTGGTGGCCATACTGGTTTCTCCAGTCTCTGTCAGACCAGTAAGTCTGGTTTTTGTCTGTGTGTGTGTTAGAATTTTGTTCTACATTTTTCTTCAGCTCTGTCCGGGACCCTCTATTGTGATCCCTGTCAGAGCAGTCAGTGGTGGTAGCAGGGCACCAACTAGTTGTGCTGGACTCAGTCTGATGGAGGCAGTGGTACTTGCGGTCCGTTAGTCCTTTGGGCTAATATTTCCATTGTATGTTTGCTTTTCTTCATTCTCCCTTGCTCCAGATGGGGTGAGACCAGCGGAGCATCTTAGAGGGATGCTCGCAAGCTTTTAAGACCCTAGACACTACTCACCAAAGTAGAATGTAGAACATTTTCTTTATAAACTCTTTTATGCCAATTGAGCTATATGTTCCCTGAGGCCATGGTCCCCACAGCCTTCAGCCCAGTAATTCAGTCCCTCAGGGAGTTTGGATGTGTCTGCGGAGCTTCTATGATCTTGCCTTGGACAAGTTGTGTTGGCTTCCCAAATACTGTGTACTGTTTTACCCTTCAACAAAGTTGCCACTTATCTATTGTCTATTTAGCGTTTTTCCATCCCAACCCCGCCTTCCTCGTAACCATCAAAGATTGTTTCTTTTTGTGCGTAAAATTTTTCATGGGTTTTTACAATAGAGGTCTCATACAATATTTGCCCTTTTGTGACTGACTTATTTTACTCAGCATAATGCCCTCCAGATTCATCCATGTTGTGAGATGCTTCACAGATTAATCTTTGTTGTTTATCGTTGCGTAATACTCTAGTGTTTGTATATACCATAGTTTGTTTATCCATTCATCTGTTGATGGGCACCGAGGTTGTTTCCATCTTTTTGCTATTGTGAACAATAGTCAAATGAACATGGGTGTGCATATGTCTATTCATGTGATGGCTTTTATTTCTCTAGGATATGTTCCCAGGAGTGGGATTGCTGGATCATATGGTATTTCTATTTCTAGCTTTCTAAGGAAGTGCCATATTGTTTTCCAAAGTGGTGGTACCATTTTGCATCCCCACCAGCAGTGCATAAGAGTTCCAGTCTCCCTGCAGCCTCTCCAATATTTGCTATTTTCTGTTTTTTTGATTCATGCCAGTAATGCCAGGGTGAGATGGTATCTCATTGTGGTTTTGATTTGCATTTCTCTAATGGGTAGTGATCACGAGCATTTCCTCATGTGTCTATTAGCCTGCTGAATGTCTTCTTTGGTGAAGTGTGTGTTCATTTCCTTTGCTCATTTTTTAATTGGATTATTTGTATTTTTGTTGTAGAGGTGTTGTATTTTCCTGTAGATTTTAGAGATTAGACCTTTGTTGGATTTTTCATAGCCAAAAATTTTTTCCCAGTCTTTAGGTTCTCTTTTTACTCTTTTGGTGAAGTCTTTTAATGAGTGTAAGTGTTTAATTTTTAGAAGATCCCAGTTATCAAGCTTATCTTCTGGAGTGCGTGTGTTGTTAGTTATAGTTTGTATCCTATTAATGCCATGTCTTAGGGCTTCTAGCATTGATCCTATTTTTCTTCTATGATCTTTACAGTTTTTGGTTTTATATTTAGGTCTTTGATCCATTTTGAATTAGTTTTTGAGTTTACACAGGTTTTGAATTTTCAATTTAGTAATCACTTCAGAGAAAGAAAAAATATAATTTATCATTTGTCATTCTTAAAGTCATAAATTTACTACCAATAACATGCATACTATCCAAGAAAGTATGAAGATTTTTATTTCTGCAATAAATAAAATTGTAAGTTTATAATAATTATAAATTATCATTACATTATAAATTTATTAATGGTTGAATGTAAATTGGTGATTTCAGAAACTAATGTTTAGTAAGTCCTTTTAAGTTCAAGGAGAGGAAGATAAAATAAGATTAAAATGAATTCCCAGAAGTAAAACAGTACATCCAGAGACTGACTGACATGGGACTCAGATGTTCAATACAAAGCTGACTGGACAATTGGAAAAAAAATAGAATAATTGAGTAAGAGCAAATGAAATTGATAAGAAGTGAGACTTTCTCCTTTCAAAAATGACATATTGAAAGAAAATTGTATTGTTTAATCAAAAGGAAGTAGACTTGGAAATATATGGCCTTGACATGCTCTTTGGTGATAGTATATAAATAAATGACTGTAGAGGGAAAGGCAGGACATGTAATATATCTTGCTTTAACAGGTGCAAGAAATCCTTGTGATTGCTCACTCAGCTCTCTAATTTTTAAAATAAAAATGTAATACATGGAGACAAAAATAATCCAGGAAGTATCCCAAAAGAGCCTGAGTAAGGTAAATCAGTGAATAGTGTTTGTATTCCTGAAATTAAGATTACTAATGGTAACATTGGAAAAGGCAAAAGTTGGACTTGTCAAATTACAAGACGAACTTCTTGAAGAATAAAACATGACAACTTGGTATACCTGAATGGGAAAAGAAAAGCCACAGTTAGAGAAGATTTAATTCTTTCATTCTATGGTTATAATATTGAATATTGTTAAACATCCATCATCACGATATCACTTCGTGATACAAAAAGCACAATATACAGATTATTGCCTTACTGTTGGATATTTAGATTTTGTCAATTTTTCTTTTATTATGCTAGGATAAATATCTTTGAACTTAAATCTTTCTCCATATCTCTGATTGTTTCTTTAAGACATGGTCCAAGAGATTGACTGAGATACTTCTTACAGTTGATGTGAAAGTTATTTCCAGTGCCATTTTCATTTGGAGGAGTTAGTTGTGACATAGTTTTCATTGTTTGAATAACACAACATAGTCATGCAAAAAATGTTATCTGATGTTCTGGTTGCCGTGTAGTTGAGGTGTTGACTTGGTAGCTCCTACACGGTTAAATTTTTAATTTCTATTTGAAAGACCTTCACAGACATGTTTCTAAGACACTAACATTGTTTCTTAAAAAATATATTTTCTATAAAAGGGCTTTTTAATTACATTTTTTACAGGACATGTCTGTCACTTGCCCGGCAATATGTTTCAAGGCAGGAGAAATTTTCTATTTGCTATAGAGCACAGTATATTCTAAGCTAAAAACATGTTTGTGAATAATTCATGTGCTATAAACTGCTATTCCTAAAAACAAATGTATACATTTTATTTATATTTATTTTATTTAGAATGCAAACGAGATCTACTTATACTTCATTATATACGCCTTGAAATCAAGCTCTCAGTCCTAAAAGTACTGACACTGCACTGCTTACAAAAAACATGGCATGCTGGTTAAAAGAAACAAAGCAAATTAACAGAAACAAAAAGAAGAACTCTCACTGGTCCATCACAGTCAGTGAGAATAAAAACCAAAGCTCTCATCCAGGTCTACAAGGCTCTCCATGGCAACATGATATGGCTCCTGGACCTGTCATCCAGCCTGTTATGGAGTGAATTATGCCCCCCCCAAAATATATGTCAAGTTGGTTAGGCCATGATTCCCAGTATTGTGTGGTTGTCGTCCATTTTGTGATGTGTTGTAAATCCTAGCCTCTGTGCCGGTGGTTATGGTCCCATTTGGGAATGAGTTGTCTGTTATGTTAACGAAACAAGATTAGGGTGAGATGTATCTTATCGGAAGATGTGACTCAAGTCACCACCCTTACCCCAGTCACCACCCTTACCACCTTTATTGAAGTCACATACCCTTACTTGAATCACCCCTTTTATCTTACAGTAGATAAAAGGAGAGAGAAACAAGCAGAGATAGGGACCTGACTACTACCAAGAAAGAAAAGCCGGGAGTGGAGGGCTTCCTTTAGACCCAGGGTCTCTGTGTTGAGAACCTCCTAGACCCAGGGGGAAGATTGATGCCAAGGCACATGGAGATCTCCAAGGAATGCGAGGCCCACAGATGTTGAAAGGAGACAAGGACCTTCCCCAAGAACCAACAGAGAGAGAGAGCCTTCCCCTAGAGCTGGCGGCCTGGATTTGGACTTCTAGCCTCCTAAACTGTCAGAGAATCAATTTCTGTTTATTAAAGCCATCTACTCGTGGTATTTCTATTATAGAAGCAGTAAATAACTAAGACAAAGCCTATCTCCTATCAGTCTTACCTGTGTTTCCTCTTCCCAGTACCTCTACCTTTCTTGCAGTTTCTCTATCACACTGTCTTATCACCTGCTGTTATCTCCATCAGATAAGTTCTTCCTCCAGATATTCACATGGCTCACTTCCTTAATTCTTTCAGACCTCCTGTAAAAAGGCCTTCCCTGACTAGCCCATTATTCTCTAAACCTTCACCTGCCTTATTTTTTCATAGCATTTACCTATACCTGACATTATATTATGTATATATTTCTTTATTATCTTCCTCTTCAAATAATCTAAACTTTGTAGGACAAAGACTATATTTTTAACCACTACAATTCCATCACCTAGAACATTGTTTGGCACATAATAGGTGCTGAATAATATGTATCAAAAGGAACCCTGATGATGCAGCGGTTAAGTGCTCAGCTGCTAACCAAAAGGTTGGTGGTTTGAACCCACCAAGCAGCTCTGCGGGAGAAAGACCTGGCGATCTGCTTCTGTAAAGATTACAGCCAAGAAACCTTGTGGGGCAGTTCTACTCTGTCAGTTGGGGTTGCTTTAAGTCGGAATCAACTCAAGGACACTTGACAACAAAACAACAACAGTATATATCAAAGGAGAAATGCAATGCATTAACTGCTAGGGACCAAAAGTGATGCAGTAGACTCTTTATATTCTCCATGCTATGTCAGCTAATACACAAACTTAGATGGTGATACTGAAGAAGAAATCAATAAAGAATTGCACAGATTAGTGATGTAATCAAGTATTAAAAATTTAAAAATAAATTATATATATTTAATATAATAATTCTTTTCTTAAAAGCTCTTATTAAATCAGTGTCACATCTTATTTAATTGATGACATCTTTTATATATTGGAAAACATATGGTTAGGTTTTTAATTAAATTTTAACTTATTATTTCCCTTATAATTATCCACTAGTTCCTTCACCACTGTCTCTCCCTAGCCACCATATTCAATCACCCAAGCTCATTGCTTCAGGGGAGGTATGAGAAAGCAGAAAACAGACTTTAAGTTTCTCCTGGATTTAAACACCTAAAATTTAAATTCCATAGGTAGAAAACATGCTGAGCATTGAAAAAACGGAAGAAAAATTACAAAAATGGGCAGTATTGCCTCTTTTTCTTAATTTTTTCCGTATCATAAAATATTCCCCAAGTTTTGGGGTTGGAGTGGGAGGAGACACTAAAGTTATATTAAAAATATAAAATAACCAGTACTGGTCTGCTGTTGACCTATCAGGTACATATGTTGGTCATAAACAACTTGTATGAGCTATTGTGGAGATAACCAGCTAGACAAGCATCTCCATATTGGATTGTCTCAGGGAGAGGAACCAAGCTCTGGGATGAGAGAAAGATCTCAGGGAAAGAATGATTACCCAATGGGCCTAGACACCCTGGGTCTTCAATGGTCTTACCAAGAATTATCTGTGCCAACCCCTTATCACCATTAAGTTCCCAGGAACTTTGGCCAAATGTCTAAAAAAAGGAGTAAAGCCCCAACTGGCTGAACTTCCACTCCAGTTGAATAGAGATCTTAAATAAAAGTTAAGTGGGTGAGAGAAAAAGAAAATGAAAAGAATTGTATTTCCTGCACAGCTAAACTGTATATATACTGGTTACACACACACACACACACATACACACACATTATGTGTGTGTGTGTGTGTGTGTGTGTGTGTGTATATATATATATATATATATATATATATATATATATATATATATATATATATATGTACATACACCCCTGGCATATTTTCTGTGAGACAGCAGTGAAGCTTAAGTTTCAGGACCTCTGCCTTGCATAGATATCTGGGTTTCTATGCGTGCTTGGAATTGTAGTAGATCTTGGAACCAGACTGCACAAGAAGCATTTCTCTATAAATATTTCTAGAAAATTGTCTAAAGATACCTCAGAAGAAATGAATCTGACTTGTTAAGGTTCTTAATTCTAAATGTATAATTTTATATTCTTTTGATTAACAAGTCACTCAAATTGTATCAGCTTTAGGTTCCACCTAACCTGGACCCACCCCTGTACATGTTTGTACATGCATAGAAATCTATAAAAATACACACTGTGCTGATAAGTACATTGAGTTTTAGGGAGTAGCTGTGGCAGATCAAGTAGGGAAGGATTTTTCATATTTTGCCTTACAGACTTTTGTAATCTTTTACTGCATCATGTTTTATGTTTCTTTTTGTTAATTTCTTAATAAAGAGAAACAAGATTCTCATTTCTTAAAAAGAACTTACCTTCCAGTAGAAACTGCCAAAACAAACAACTCAATCAAATGTTTGGATCTGGCAGTGAAGGAAACTAACACCACATCTTTCTAATTTCCTTCACAACCAAATTTCTATAAAGGTTATTATCACTATTTCTATTTTTCAACTTTATTGAGGTGTAATTTATATACCTTAAAATTCACATATTGTGAATTCTGATTTAGTGGCCTGACAGACTGGAGAAACCCTGAGAGTATGGCCCTCGGACATCCTTTCAGCTCAGTGGTGAAGTCACTTCCAAAGTTTACCGTTCAGCCGGGGACTGGACAGCCCCATAAAACAAAATGGGACTAATGAGGCACAGCAGTCCAGGGACAAGGACTAGAAGGCAGGAGGGGACAGGAAAGCTGGTGATAGGGAACCCAAGGTTGAGAAGGGACAGTGTTGACATGTCATGGGGTTGTTAACCATTGTCATAGGGCAATATGTGTACTAACTGTTTAACGAGAAACTATTTGTTCTGCAAACCTTCGTCTAAGGTATATAAAAGAAAAGAATTATCTATGTGAGATCAAATTGACAACAGCAACTCAGAAGGTTTGATGGGAAGCCTAGGGGGCAGTGAGTTGAAGATAATGGTGATGGAATAATTTGGAAAAGGATAGTGAGAATAGCCGCACAACTGGGAGAATGTAATCGATGTCACTGAATTGTACATGTAGAAACTTTTGAAATTGTGTAACTTCGGCTATGTATATTTTCACCAAAAAAGAAAAAAGGGTCCTCGAAGATCAAGAAGGGAGAATGTTGACATGTCGTGGGGTTGTTAACCAATGTCATAAAAAAATATGTGTACTGACTGTTTAATGACAAACTATTTGTTCTGTAAACCTTCATCTAAAGTACAATAAAAAATATATATAAAAATGCACATATTGTGAATTTTATGGCATATAAATTGTAAGCAGACAATTCAAAGCCTTTTTTTTTATCAAACTTAAAGACTTATTCAACCAGCACTACAATCCGGAGACATTTCCATCACCCCCCAAAATTCCTTCAAATCCATTTGCAGTCTGTAAAATTATTGTTTTTAAATCTTTTATAATTCAAGAGTCCTTGTTTTCATTTGTTCACCTCTTAGTCCTTTAACTCACTCCTTTTGACTTCTGCTGTATCACTCACTGAACCTTCCCTTGCCACGGTCACTAATAACTTTTGTGTTGTTAAAATTAATGGATGTTTCTAGCTTTTATCTGACTTGTTCTTTCAGCTGTCCTTGGCACTCTTAGGAATTTCCTGCTTTATGAAACACTCTTTCTTCTTGGTTTTTTTGACAATGAGTCTGCTCAGTATCTATTCTTTCCTTTGTCCTTACTAATGTTGTTGTTGTGTGCTGTTGAGTTGATTCTAATTCATGGCTACCCTATATGATAGAGTAGAACTTCCCCCATAGGGTTTCTTAGGCTGTAATCTTTATGGGCGCAGATTAAGGGGTCTTTCTCCTGAGGAGTTGCTGGGTAAGTTCGAACCTCGACCTTTCTGTTAGCAGCCAAGCATTAACCATTGCACCACCAAGGCTTCTTGTCCTTACTAATAGAAACTCTATATGTTAGATGTGACCACTGATCAGCTAAAATATATAGGACCAAGATCCCTTTAAAGGAGCCCTGGTGGCACAAAGGTTAAGCACTCGGCTGCCAACTGAAAGGTTGGTGGTTTGAATCCACCCAGCTGCTCAGTGAGAGAAAGACCTGGTAATCTGCTCCCGTAAAGATTACAGCCTGGAAAACCCTGTGGGACAGTTCTGCTCTGTTACATGGGATCACTATGAGTCAAAATCAATTCAATGGCACCTAAAACTAACAAGAAAAACAAGCCCCCCTTGCATTTGGAGAGGTGATGAGAAGTAAGACGTTGGCTAGGCATTTCTGGGAAATATTTTGACATCCTGATATAAATGCCACCTCTTCTTTCCCCTACTTTCTCTTTCCTGCCTGGAACACATAGCTTATTGAAATTTCATAGGTCGCTTTGCCACCATGATAAGAATATTAGGTCATAATGGTAGAAGTTGCTTGGAATATTGATGGCATCATGTAGCCTTTGGATCCCTGGTGTTGCAGTGGTTAAGAGTTCGGCTGCTAATCAAAAGGTCGGCAGTTCAAATCCACCAGCCTCTCCTTGGAAACCCTATGAAGCAGTTCTACTCTGCCCTATAGGGTCACTATGAGTCAGAATCTAGTCGATGGCAACTTTTTTCTTTTTGGTATGTAGCCTTTATAATAGCCCTGCACTGCCTATCTTTGGACTTGTTTAAGTGAGAGAAAATAAATTTGCATCACATTTAAGCCCCTGATATTTTGGGTTTCTGTTGCCAACATCTGACTGCAATCATTAACAGAACTTAAATGACTTTTTTTCATTTTGACCATATGGGTAATGGTGCCTTCTAGAAGTCTTTGTAGAGAAAGACCAGGGATATTATTTGATGACTCCATCTCTGAGAAGACCCTATGATATAACATTCTGTTCTGTCTCAGAGCAGACAGTTGCAATGGTTGGTTGTCCAAACCTAGTACTTAAATATATAGGAGATCATGGATCTAAAGGACTACCGTTCAAAGGCACAGAACGGTGTGCTATGTCAGGAAGCAACTATGTTTAAAAACTCAAAGGTGCCGTTTGCACATTTGGGCTTATGGCCCTGGAGGAAAATATCCTTTGACTATCCAAGATACCAGGATGAAGTTCTTCGTAGAGCTATGCTCCTTCTCCTCTTCTTCCTTCTTCTTCTTCTTCTAAATGGGGCTGGGAACCATTAAGGCCCAAAACAGCATATATGAGGATGACTGAAAGAGAAGAGCAATTCTTATTTTTTCCAATTTATAATATGGATGCTTTTCACTCTTTTAAATCCAATGAAACAATATATTATGACTATTATAAAAATAGTAGGAAGAAACAATAGGAAAAAGAATAAATAGCTAAAAATTGTAATAAAATTTTCAAAATATGTTTTTCACGTTTATATACTGTGAGGAAATCAGCAATCTCTTAATTTGTTGATGGAAGTCAAAACTGAACTAAATGCATGGTGGTCATCTTAGACATAGAGAACATAAGCCTTAGTCTTTTATATATTATTGTGCCCAGCAACGCTATTTCTGTAAATTTATCCTAAAATAACAATTTTGCAGAAGTCTATTTGGAAATGAGCCTGGTACAAAAGTTAATATTCTACTTAGCTACCATTTTTGTGTACTAGACAGGCAGTGAATCAAAGAGTAATGGGGGAGAGGCTCCCTTTCCATAAGACTAAATAGGTATTTTGTTGTTTACACAACTAAAAGTTTTTATGATAGTGAAAACCCTTATGTTCATCATGTATTTGTCTCTGTAACTACTGCACAGTAGCTTGTTTATGACCTAGTTTGATAATTAGGGTCAGGGACTAATTTCTTACATGATGTACAGTCATCATTAGTATGGCTTGCCAGGCTAATTTTCCTAGGAAAAATTTTAGAATGCAAAGTTTAATATATCTGAAATCGCATTTTCATTAATTATATGGGAAAAGATCAGGCCAGAAAGAATATTTGAAATGGAATCCTGATATTTTTATTTATCATAAAATCACTAAAGAAGTAGTAATTATACGAGGTGACGCAAGATTTAACGTTAAGTAATTACTTGTAAACCTTATAAGCATTTTTCAAGTATTTTAAAATCATCACATTTTTGTGAATGCTCTCTCTGAAAGCAATCAAGTTTATTATCTTCCTACTTTTTTTTGCCAAAAAATCGAGTGAGAAAACCCTGCAGTGCAGCATGACCTGGGACTTTCTTTTTGTCCTGTGTAATGAAAGTATGTATGGACATTTATTCCAAAAGACCACTCTTTACAGACACTAACCAACCTCCTTCCACATGATAGTCTGAAGTTCTTTAGGGAAGTCCTGTCAGCTTAAAAACAGAGGATGCAGCCTTGCTCAAGGCTATAAGACTCAGCGGGTTTCCAAACTTCTTAACAGTCTATCTAAGAATTCCCATTCCTTTGCATTATCCTCTCCCTGTTCAAACACCTTCTTGAGGTCTTTTTAAAAAATGACGATGCCTCAGGCTGAATAGTCAGAAGCTCAGCACCTCGCTCTTTCTTTGTGGCTATCCACCCTAGGAGATCAAAATCCCCTAGAACCTCCTAAACATAGGCTGGCCAGGTTTAGCCACTTCAGGTAACTTTGCAGAGCCCCAAACAGACTCAGCACTCTTTCTGACACTTTTCTTGTTTGCAGTGATAAAACACAGCTACATCTCATTTCTCTGGCCTGCTTCTACTTGCTTTACTCTCTCTAATTTTATACTAAAAGGTAAGGAAGTTTTATCTTTGTCAGATTTGCTATCTTCACATAGTTATCTTTTTCTCATATTTTTCACCATGGTTTTTTAATCATGACACTATAACCAATTGTGCAAAGACTAAAAAAAAAAAAAAAAAAAAAGAAAGATAAACTGAGAAAACACCGACAAACGAATGTATTCATTTAGTTGTCTCATGGACACTTGGGCACTACATCTAATTTGTTCTTGAGCACCAGTTCAAAAAACCCTGTTGCCTCGAGATAACTCCTACTCATGACGACTTCATGTGTTACAGGATAGAACTACTCCATAGGATTTTCTTGGTTGTAAGCTTAACAGAAGAAGATTGCCAGGCCTTTCTTCCACAGCACTGCTGAGTGGCTTCAAACTGCCAATGTTTAGGTTAGTAGACAAACACAAACCATTTGTACCATGCAAGGACCTTGTTCTTGGGCACACTGGGGCCAAATGATCTGTACAATGCAAATGCTTACCCATTATCTCTCCCAGCTCCCAATGAAGTTCCCACTGCAGTTCCCCATTCAGTAATAGCAGGAAAGGGCTATACCTATCTTTTTTGGATAATGACCGTAACTTCCCTTAGGTTTGTAATTTTTTTTCATATTTTTAGAAGACAGTAATAGGAAACAAAATCTATAAATATGTTTTTTCATAAAATAAAATTTTTCATAAATATAAACGCAAACATCAGAAAACATTTGTTTATCCTTGGGTGTTTTGATGAAAGGAAGGTGGAATTTCAAAGTGTCCTGATGAGCACCTGGAGAAGGACAGTGAACAGAAGTAATGTATTTCCGCAAATAACATGCTCACATAAATCACATGCACATGCATATAGCGTGCCTAGCACGTCTGAGAAAATAACATGTGAGTGGGTTGCATGGTTGGCCAAAAAAAAAGTTTAATTTGCACATTATTTGCTGAAAATATGGTATGTAGAACTTCCCAATTTAAAATGGTAGTGCTGCTAATCATGAAACTTTTAGAAATCCCAGAAGGAAATACAAATGTAAATGGTTACTCCATGAGAAATAAGAAGTCTTCTCCCTTTACGAGTGGACATCTAAGACACTCCACTGGTCTCACTCTGTCTGGAGCAAGGGAGAGAGAAGAAAACCAAAGACACAAGGGAAAGATTAATTCAAAGGACTAATGGGCCACAACTACCACAACCTCCACCAGACTGAGCCCAGAACAACTAGATGGTGCCCAGCTACCACCACCGACTGCTCTGACAGGGATCACAACAGAGGGTCCCAGACAGAGGTGGAGAAAAATGTAGAACAAAATTCTAACTCACAAAAAAAGACCAGACTTACTGGCCTGACACAGACTGAAACCCTGAGAGTATGGCCCCCAGACACCCTTTTAGCTCAGTAATGAAGTCATTCTTGAGGTTCACCCTTCAGCCAAAGATTAGACAGGCCCATAAAACAAAAAAAGACTAAATCAGCACACCAGCCAAGAGGCAAAGACAAGAAAGCAGGAGGGGACAGGAAAGCTGGTAACGGGGAACCCGAGATCGAGAAAGGGGGAGTGTTGACATGTCGTGGGGTTGGCAACGAATGTCATAAAAAAATATGTGTATTGATTGTTTAATGAGAAACTAATTTCCTCTGCAAACCTTCATCTAAAGCACACGCACATAAAAAAAGTCTTCTGCCTCTCATGCTAACAATTCTATTTAATAAAGGAAGAGGATTTGCAATGATGATGTAGGGAACTAGGGAAGTTTCCTAACCTCTGACATGGGCTAGGGATTATTAATGAAATGCTATGGATGAGAAAAAATGTACAAAAAGGTACAAAAATCTACAATTCAACTGGAAAATATATGGGATGCCCATGATAGAGTAGTCTATAAAGGAAAATTGAAAGACCTAAGGCAAACAAGAGCATTTATATAAGGAAGACTGCTACAAAGGGTGGAAACTGATGTAAGGATGCTCCATGACTACAGGAGGTAATTAGGGAAGAGGGAAAAGCTCTGGAAAAAACTAAAATAAAGTTAGACATGATGCATATCATCGATTGAACTGTGTCCCTCCAAATTATGTAGTGAAATCCTAACCCCTGAACCTGTAAATATGACTCTGTTTCGAAGTAGGGGATTTCTTTTGTTATGTTAATGAGGTCATACCAGAGTAGGGTGGATCCTCAACCTGGTCTCTTCTGAATTTAAAAAGAGCAGAATTGACACAAAGACACACAGGGGAAAACAGACACTATCTGACCACAGGTGGATATGAATCTACAAGCCCAGGAACTCCAAGGATTGCTGGCTACTAGGAGCTGAAATAGACAAAGAAGGACTTCGCCTTAGAGCTATGCTCTGTATTCAGACTTCTAGCCTCCTGAACTGTGAGAAAATAAACTTCTGTTTGTTGAAGCCACCCACTAGTGTTATTTCTGTTACAGCAGCACTAGGTAACTAAGACACTGCAGTAGAAGCTGACTGTTGAATCGACTCTCTCCCTTGTCTAAATCCCCAGCCCCAAGTTGTGCTTGGGAATTGGGGAACAGGAATATTTGCCCCTTTATAATTTCAAGTATTTTTTTTTTAAAGGAAGAGTAATGCCTTTCCTGTAAGACTATTTACCTTCATACTTCCCCTTGTTCTATAGTCCATTACTGTTGCTGAAGCAGGCAATGGTAACCAGGTGTCTTACAGAGAGGCAGAAGATTAAGTCAAGAAATTATCCTAAAAGGACGAAGTATTGGAAAGGATGATTAAAAAAAAAAAAAAGCTAAGAAAAAGGAGGAGGATGCAGCGAGGTGTTCCAAAAATCTATCCAACACGAATGTCAGAAAGAGGAATAAGACAGCAATAATAAACATCTGACAAAAATGAAGAAAGTCATGAGCATGAGTCCTCATCCCATACATGAGCCCTGTTCATCTCTATCTTAGCCAGTGAGAATGAGAAAATAATATGGAAAAATAAAATATGGGCTAGGTCTGTACATGGGATACATTGCTTCAGCTTACATGGCTGCTGGCAGGAGATCTGTCACATAGTCACACATAACAGAAAGGCAGACCAGGGAATGAAATCTAGTTGTGTGCTCAGAAAGAAGAAGAAATGTATTTTTGATCAACAACTAGCAGTCCCTCCCACCCTGTGTACTGTATATTCATTTGGCATCTTCTATTTTTGTGGGGGGAATTCCCTTGTACAGTTTTCTCTGTGCCCCTTGGATCTACACTCAGGAAGGTCTTGCTATTCCATCATACTACTTGACCAGATCTAAAACAAAGCGTTCCAACAGTAACCATCTACTTTTCACATATGCTGAATAATTACACCTAAAGGTATTTACTAAACCGAATTCTCTCTCTTTCTGTTTTATTTATCTGATTGTTTACAGCTTCTTTACCATCATGCCAGCAGTGTTTGAAAAGCATTAGCTAGTTAACAACATGAAAGGATGTCCAAGATATATTTGAGATGAAATAAAAGCATAATATGATCCTGCGGTAGGCAGCCTCTAAGACAGCCCTCAGTGATCGCCTGCTCCTTGTATTCTAGCCCATGGTAACCACTTTCTTTGAAAGTGGGTTGGGTTTAGCGACTCACTTCTAGTGAAAAGAATGTGGCAGAAGGGATGGGATGTCATTTCTGAGATTAGGTTACAATATGACTGTAGTATCTACCTTGCACCCTTTTTCACTCACCTGCTTGTTCTGAGGGAAGTTAGCTGGCATGTAGTGTGCTGCCCTATGGAGAGGCCCACTTGACAAGTCACTAGTCTTCAGACCAGGAGCCAGCAAGGACCAGCGGCCTGCCAACAGCCTCCAGAACTGAAGTGACGTCAGAAGTGAATCCTCCCCCATTCAGCCTTGAGATGAATGCGGCCCTGGCCAGTACCTTGATTGCAGCCTGGGAAAGACCTTGAGCCAGAAAACCCAGCTAAGCCACTTGCAGAATGCTGACCCGCAGAACATGTAAGATTAAAAAAAAAGTTTGCTGCTTTAAGCCACTAAGTTTTGGGGTAATTTTTATACAGCCATAGATAACGAATTCGTACTCCTTCACTGGGAAAGAAAAAAAAAAAGATATACATGCTTCTCTACGTATTAAAAAAAAAAAGCCTTCGTTGCACGGTGGTTAAGCACTCGGGCTGCTAACCAAAAGGTCAGTGGTTAGAACTTATCAACTGCTCCATGGGAGAAAAGACCTGGCGATCTGCTCCTGTAAATATTACAGCATGGGAAACCCTATGGGGCAGTTCTGCTTTGTCCTACAGGGTCGCTATGAGTTGGAATCCACTTGATGGCAATGGGTTTTTTTTTTGTTTGTTTGTTTACATGTATCAAGTATTTTTTGCAACATGGTACATGAAGTTACTAAGACTACTTACCTCCAAAGAGTTTGACAGAGTAGGAAATTAATTTTACTTTACACTTTATACTGTTCTCCACTGTTGGGATATTTTACCATGACAATGGATCACTTTTTTATCATTATAATAAACTAACTAGTTAAAATAACCTTTATTTTAATGACGAAATCATAACTAACAGTACATACTACTTAGAAAAGAACGAGGACTCTGTATTAGAACTCTGTATATTAAAACCTATGAAGTGTGACCTAAGTCAAACTCAGAAGAAATGTTATAGAGTTAAATGGATTGGATTTGAAAAAGCTCAATTAAATATAAGGAGCCAAGTTTTATCTTTAGGAAGAAAAATAAAGAAAACCAGAAGAAATGGAAACAAAGCATTATTATATAAATGCTGAAATTAATGAAGTAGAAAACAAACCATCCAAAACACAAATAACAGAACAGCAATCTTGACCAGTAAAACCAAAAGCTAGTGCTGTGAAAAGACCGATAAAATATATAAAAAATTTGGCCAATATAAGCAAGCAAAGAGAGGCAAGACACAAATATACTAGAATGATAAACTGCCCATGATTAGAAATTAGTAGCATGTCCATCAATGTTAAGAACAAACAAGGATGTACGCCAATACCACTACTGCTCAACAACGTTTAGGAGATCCCAGCAAATGCAGGAAGCCACGAAGGAGAAATAAGAAGTGTAAGATAATAAATCAACGAGTAACTGCTGATGATATTATCACATATAGGCAATCTGACAGCATCTCCTTAATGAATGATTAGAACTAATAATAGAGTTTAACAAAGCTACCATTTGCAAAAAGGTCATATGTGATTCCTGCACTAAAATTTAAGAACGATTGTCTAATAGACTTTGCTCTTCAGCTGGCTCTAACAAATCAATTGCCTGAAAGTGGCTTCTGATTTCAGTGGGCAATTCTCACCTTTAATGATGATCCCGTTAAACTCCATTCTGCCTTTAAAACATGTCTGAAAACTGAGAGAACTGCTTTGCTGATCATTTTCTTTCTACACTATTCTGGACTGTTTTGGAACGGCCGTTTTCCCATGTTGGGGCATTTAATACCCAGTACGGAGATTTCTCAGGTTTTAGTTGGCTGTTTCTAAGAGTCCAGCGTTAACCTAATGGTGTTTCTGGAAGAGTACTAGACAATTGCTATCTACCATGGTACTCTGCTAAAGGTGTCTTCTCTGATAACTCTGGGAAGAACCTAGATTGTGTGGTACTGGAGTTGTGAGCACTCTAGGAACATGTGTATGTACAATTGCCAGAAGATTTTATGGACATTTATTGGGAAGTGCAAATTGCAGATTGGATCTTAAATGAAACTGACTTCATACTGCATAGAAATCACGGATGTCATAATAATGTCTTTTATCTAAATTAGACAGCAGTATCTCCTCTGTCTCCAGTGGTGTGGGGTTTTACTGCATATATTTTTTCTCTGTTTCCAAGCTACATTTGTATTTCAAATAAAATGCCATTCAGGTGATAGTCAAAGCAGATTTCTTTAGTTACAATCTCATGGATCTCCCCATCACACCGATAGTTTTAAAAACTCTAAATTCCCTGAAACAATTACATTTCCCTGGAAAGTTCATTTTCCCACTTTTTGAGAAAATTAAGTCCAATTGTCCCCTTCTTTTTCAAAACTAGAAAATTCCCTTCCCTGAGAGTCTAACTTGATGGCCTTACCTCATATTTCGCAGAAAGAAAAGTCGAAGCAATAATGTCTGGCTCCCCATTCCCATCTTCCCACCACCAAACCTATCAATTTACCTACCTCTGAATTCAGACCGTGGCCTGAACCTAGGAAAGGCCACTTCTCCACTGGTGTCTAGATCACATTTCCTTCCCAAGGGCTTGAATCTTGTGGTTTTCCACCATTTTCTACCTCATTCATTTCTCTCTTACACTTAGATGTTTACTGTCAACATAAATTTTTTTTTAATGTCCTCCATCTTAGAAACAAATGAAATATAACAACGCTCCCTTAATTCCACATCTTGTTCAGGTTATCACTCCATGCTTCATTTCATTTACACGGTAAAAATTTCTCAAAAGACTTGCCTACACTCGACATTTTTACTTCCTCTCCTCCCAAATACCCTTCAACCAACTCAGGTCTGGCTTCCACTCGACCTCTGTTCTAAAGAAGTGGATAAAATTTTACGTACTGCAATAGGGATGAGTTTTGTGTTAAATGATCAGTGCTTGAAAGAAAATGGCTACAATTGGATATTTTGTACAGTTCCTAAATAATGAGTACTTTACAGTTTAGTTTGGCGATAAGTCTCCCTTTAAGAAAATTTCTTTCTTTTAAGAATTTACGAAATGTTGTCCTTTAAAATTTTCATATTTATTTCAATTTACACTTTCTATTGGGATTTTATTAGAAGCAACTTACCAGAAGCACATCATAGAACAAAATAGTCAGAGAAATGATAAAAGAAAGAACATTTTCAAAAGGTCACAAATAATAAAAGCTGCTCAGCACGCACCCAAAAGTAAGTGAGACTTCAAAAACCAAGGGAACAGTTATTTCTACTCAGATGATAAACATTACTGGAATTATTATGACTACCATAGTTAGGGATTTTTTCCTTTTTTTGGTGGGGCATTCAATAAACTTTTTTACTTGGGAATAATTTTAGATCTACAGAAAAGTTTCAAAGGTAATACAGAGTGTTCCTATACTCCTCACAGTTTCCTCTTAATGTTCACATCTGACATTAAATACCTGGTGTATTTGTCAAAACTAAGAAACCAACATTGAGTCATTACTATTAACTAAAATAGAGAGTTTATTCAGCTTTTACCAGTTTGACCATTAATGTCCTTTTTCTGTTCCAGGATCCCATCTAGGATACCACAGTGCATTTGGTCATCATGTTTCCTTCGGCTCTTCTGGTCTATGACAGTGCGTCAGCCTGTCTTTGTTTCCTGTGACCTTGAAAATTTTAAAGAATACTGGGCAGATGTTTTGTAGAATACCCTTCAATTTGGGTTTATCTGATAGTTTCCTCATGGCTATCCCGGGGTTAAAGAGCTCTGATGGCATGATGTTTAAGCGTGCAGCTACTAACTGAAAGTGCAAACCCACCCAGTGGCACTGCGGAAGAAAGACCTGGTGATCTGCTTCCATAAAGGCTACAACCACGAAAAACATATGGAGCAATTCTACTCTGTAACACATGGGTCACCATGAATTAGAGTCGACTCAACAGCAGTGGGTTATACTGACTCATGTATACACACATTTTTATAATTATTTCTGTATATATCCATCTATTTATCAACCTATCTAGCTAGCTTGCTAATTGTCAGTTCATACTGAAGTTTCCAATTCTAATCCAGTACCACAGGGTTCATTCTAGTCTCCCTTCCTTGCCTATCTTTAATTTCCTTCTTTGACAGTGAGAAACCTGGCTCTCACCATCCATTATCCATTTTCTTACTTATTCCACCCCAGACACACAGGTAAAGCAGGTTGAGAATTAACCTGAATCCCTGTAAGAAACAAGTTTACCAACTAGAGTACAGAGTTTATGTACAGTTCCTTTTGTCATTAGCCAAACACCATTTTCCAAAGTTATTTAAGCCAGCTCCTTCCCCTGCCCCGCCAGCTTCAGTGAGGTCACACATTTGTAATAGAGTTAGGATCATTTGTCATAGTCTGTATTCCATGCTGAGATCCCCTGACATCTTGGTTGAATTTTTTTTTAGTTTGCACATATTAAACTTTACTGTTTTTATGTACAGTTCTATGGGTTTTTACAAATACACTGAGTCATGTATCCACCACATCAGTACCATACAGAGCAGTTCCACAACCCTAAAATTCTCCAGAGTTTTTTTTTTTTGTTGTTGTTGAGAGAGAACTACTATGAGAAGGTACATGGAACAAAATCATTTTTTCCCTCCAAATATTTGGCTCTACAGGACATTGTTAAGGTAAGCTTATTTCCATATTTCTAAAAATAAATTTTGCATATACCTTTTCTCACCGTGAATTTCATAATTGCAAGCTTTTTTTTCTTTAATATTCATGAGTGTGACTATCAGTTACCAGGTACTAGTCATAAGAGGGTAAAATCTAAGGCCCAAATCTTGTTTGCAATTCTCACTATAGAGAAAACAGGCTTCTCTAAAATGCTTCAAGATCTTAATGGTTACCTATCATGGGTCTCTGGGTCAGTGGTGGTTCAGTGGTAGAATTCTCACCTCCCATATGGGAGACCTGGGTTCAATTCCCGGCCAATGCACCTCTTGCTCAGCCACCACCCATCTGTCAGTGGGGGCTTGTGTATTGCTGTAATGCTGAACAGGTTTCAGTGGAGCTTCCAGACTAAGAGAGACTAGGAAGAAAGGCCTGGTGATCTACTGTCAAAAATCAGCCAGTGAAAACCCCATGGCTTGCAATGGTCTGATCCTGTTGTATTTGGGGTTGCCAGGAATTAGGAGACAACTCAGTGTCAGCTAACAACAACATCGTGGGTCTCAGTCCCTCACAGTGTTGGTCATACCTGTCAGCTGAGGAAGATAGCCCCTACACTATCTGGGTTGTTGTAGCTTTTTAGCAGAATAATCAAAAGAAGCTGTCACCCAGTCTCAGCTGTTATTTAAATTTGATTCTAGAGAGGGATTCACAAGCAACAAGAGACTTTTATGCTGTTGTCATCCAGATCAATGTTTAGCTGCGACCAGAAGTACTGACCTCACCGCAGTACCTATTCATTGCAGTTATAGTTTTGCATTTTTAATTTAATTTATATTTTGTTCATTTTGTTCTTTTTGTTCTTGTTGTTGCTTTGTTTATTCTCCTCAGATCTCTGCAATTCAGTTTCAGGGGCTTGAGTTGCTAACGTGGCTGCCACTTCTGTTTTCTCATACAAGGTGAGACCACAGCCACCTTAATATTGCTCTGGGGCCTACCAGTCTGAAGGTAACCCTTAAATGCCATGATGGAATCTGAAATATTGGGGCCTGGATTTCTATTGCCAATTAAACCAAACTACCATGCACCGAAAACAATGATGCTGGATACCACTATTTGTTGGCTAAAGTACCATTTGAGCCACTACTCTGCCTCTTCTTAGATCACTGGCTTTGGAAAATATATTTAACTTCTCTGAACTTGTGTACTCTCCTCCTTTTTAACGTTGTTTTTATGAAGAACAATTGTGAAATTCAGCTTGAATATACTCTTGACGGTATTTGTGTATCTAATTTCTGTAGATGGGTGCTTACGTGACATGGCTAGAGAGATAAAGCGATTGCTAAATCTAGGAAGGAATCATAGATATTGTGTTCTGAATGAAGCAACAGTACAGGAACCAGAGATACATCTACCTCGGGCTCTTTGCCAACCTGGACTCTCCTATATCCATCTTGGAACACTCACTATCCAGCAAAGAATATTATTAAGTGCTTTATAAAGACCCGAGGACTAAACCTGAAAATGCAAACCTCTCACTTTTTGTTAAAGAGTCTGAAGTTGAGGCACATTACGATACTGAAGTTCATGGAAGTTGATCACAGGATGGCCAAGATTCAATCTATTGTAAATTTATTGCATTATGCTTTCGGCTCACAGCGTGGTAGAATGAGCACTGCTGGAAGTCACTATTGGCTATCAGAACTCTCCAAAAATGTTTTGACCTGCCATTTAGCAATTAAATTCCATTATTATTATTATTATTATTTTCCATTGCTATTCTTTTCCACATCTGTCCTTTTAAGAAGTGGCTGCCAGAAGATGTCTTTTTAAAATATAGCTTGGCATCTGTCACAACTTTATGCAGTCAAATTCTGTGCACAATTATAATATTGCATAAAGGCCATGAAGGCCTACACAGAATTTTCTTGTACACATTCCATATTAGAATAAAAAAAAATTGGCGTTGAAAAATTAAAGCTAAAAGTGCATTATTTTGTTTTTCTTTTTTTTTGTGTGTGTGTGTGAGCTTTACCCACCATCTCCTGGAAGGCTACTAGCTATATCTACTGCTCTCTTCTACATGTTAATAGGACCAATATTTGCATAAATTAAATTTGTAGCAATTATTTCATTTTTTGGACCTACCTCACCAGCTTGGTTTTCAACTATAATCATAAATATTTTTCAAAGTAATTATTTACGTCTATGTATATCTTAATCAAGGAGCCCTGGTGGTGCAGTGGTTAAGTGTTCAGCTGCTAACTGAAAGGTTGGTGGTTTGAACCCACCATCTGCTCCATGGGAGAAAGATGTGGCAGTCTGCTTCAGTAAAGATTACAGCCTTGGAAACCCTATGGGGCAGGTCTACTCTGTCCTATAGGTCGCTATGAGTTCGGATTGACTCCATGGCAACAGGACATCTTAATCAGTTCAGCCTCTCTTTTTAGAGGTCTTTTACTCCTCCAAATGACAAACTGTCCAAGAAATCTGGAGGGTTGTATCAGTCAGGGTTCAACTGGAGAAACATAAACACTGGAGGTGATATACATTTAATAACGGATTTACAATAGTGAAGACCAAGTGTTCACAATTGCTCATTTCTTACTCTCTGCTTTGTCTTGACCAAACTTTAGTCAGGCTTCTCTCCTCCCTACAGGCCCCTGAACTCTGTTGCCCTGAAGCCTCAGCAAGCACTAAAAAGCAAAATATGTCCTCTTATCAGCTTATCCTGAGAATCCTGACCACATGTAGGCACTTTCCCTTTCAGGCCCCGCTGGTCATTTCCTGTTGTTTGCCCAACTTTCCCTAAACAGGTTCTGCTAAAGCTTTGCCTACCAACCTCCCCTCCCTCCCACCTATAAAACAAAAGCCCTTTTCTGTTTGATTTTGAGATGCTTGCAGTTTCTAAGTTTGAATTGTTCTCCCTTTTGCAAGTCTTTTTTTCTGAATACATTCTATCTTATCTAAACCCAGATTTGTTTTCATTTGACAGATCTGACTTTATGCAATTGTGGGAGATGGTTAAGCAGTTTTGTAAGGCTTTGGTCTTTGCTTCAGGTGCTAGAGTCTAAAGTCGGCAAGGTGGTCAGGAAGGGGAGATGGATGTGAAGCGGGGGAAGAGAGGACAAACCAGAATCTATGAGGAATATCTGGAACCCACAAGGACAGATTAGAACCTGTGTTGATCTGTACTGCTTCCAAACCTCCAACTGTGATGACATCAGTGCTCTGCAGGAGAAGTGGGCACTTTCTGATGGAGCTGGTGAAGCTTAAGGACCATATGAAGAGGTGTTGGAGTAGTTTTGGCCCTGGCTGCTGCCCTACACCAAGGTGAGCCAGCATATAAGCTGCTGCACAACCTTCTGAGTATAAAACATATATGTCTACTGTTCTTACCTTTGCCTTCCAAATCTCTCACCAAATCTCTTGCAGCCCAAGCAATCTCAGAACCATGTATGGAATTCAAAGTTTTACTTAGCTAAATTGAC
Organism: Dugong dugon; assembly: GCA_030035585.1. NCBI lineage: Eukaryota > Metazoa > Chordata > Mammalia > Sirenia > Dugongidae > Dugong > Dugong dugon. The sequence continues at coordinate 148,933,805 of CM057483.1, forward strand.
ACAGTACAAATCCACCAGAGAGGCAAACCTGCTTCCAAACAACAGGTGGAAAGCGAATTAGATAATTAATGTGCTCCTGCCACAGTTCTCACTGCCACACAGCTGTCACTAGAAATCCCAAATGATGTTTTTCCAGTGTTTTGTTAATGTTGTTGCCAGGTTGTGCAGGGTGCCCAGAACTTGGGATTCTGGTTTTTAACTCTCTTCTCATTGTATCTTGTCCCAAACCAGTGTTCAGCTTAGACTGAGCTCTCTAGGTGAGTTCCCTTCTGGGGCTCTTAAGTTCTTTCCTGATAGCAGGCCTTGGTAAGGGGTATCGACTACCCCATGTTCCCAGGCCAACTCTGAAAATCAAACCTGTTGCCCCCGACTAATTTTGAATCTCAGTGAACAAGAACTTTGGTCAAGGTCTCTTCCATTCCAAAGTCTAATCTCATAATGCCAATTTCCCTACCTGTTCCCAAGGGACCAGAAATAATACTCATTTCATGTAATATCAAATGAAAGCCTTTGTCAGGCCATAGGTGGTTTCATTACATCCTTCTTTCCCAAGGGATTATCTGCAAAGAAGGGTGTAACCGTAATATCATGTAACAGTTCTGGGGTGTTGGTGGAAAAGATGAGCTTCCGCATTCAATGACACAAATAACATGTGCAAGACAAAAAATAATATTATTGAACAGCTCTTGAGACATCGAGCAGCCAGAATTTACATTAAATAAGGCTTAAAACAAAAATATTTTTAAAAGCAATTTAACGGTGTAACAGCCTGAGAGAACTTTTAAGAAATGCATGGATGTCTGGTGGGATTTTTTTCTTCCAAAGATATCAAATGGTTACCTCTAAGCATAAACAACTCTTTATCACAACATTAAGTTATCGTTCAAAGTTAACTCAATTATATATTTTCAAATATTAGGAATCCTTATATTCCTGGCTGGCAGCTTACAGAAGATGGTTGTGCCAGGGGACTTCCTGGAAGGTAATCCTCTGGGAGTTCTCAACAATGAAACTTCAAGAAAATTGAAAGTGTAAACAATGCTATGTGATTAAATTTAATTATTACTACCCTCAGTGTGCTCTAAGTAATCAATATCATTAACATAGAGAGTCAGAAAATGTGAATTCCAAATTATTTACTCCAGGAAGATGAGTTATCTAGTTAAGATATTATCTACCTACTTTTTCTCCTCTTCTCCTTTTCTGTGCAAGTGCATGTGTGCGTGAGTGTGTGTATGGGTGTGTGTGTTTGGTATGTATGGGAAAGTGTAAGTATTCAAGGAACAAAACCATGTTTTACTTTACTTCTACAGCATAAACATGTTGCTGAAATTTTCATATCAACCGAGGAACTTGACTTTTAAAATAAATTGTTAAAGATAAGTAAAAAAGCTAATAGCTTCCAGAGTGTCAGAAAAGATAGATCCAATAAAGCTTTAAATTTTTCATCAGAATTAAGAAACTTTAGAAGTCAACCAAAAGAGAATAGGCAAGGAAAAACAGGCATCAATAAATTGCTTAAACATTTGCATAAGGATAAGGAGTAAAGAAACCAAGTGAGAGGAAAGGAATGAGGGAGGAAGAACATGAGGAAGGAAGGGAGGTAGAGAGGAGGAGAAGGAAGAGCTGGCTTTTAATATAACGTGCAGAAAACAGAAGACAAAACGCAAATAACTATTAGTGAAGCTGAATTTCAAAGTAGAATCTGTTGAGGTGACATCTAGCTGAACAGGGTATGTCTTCAGGATGGCAGGCACTGCACACGGTCGCGGCTCCCCTCTTCATCGGATGTATCTGAGTCATCCAGGTCTGCATCTCTGGCTCTAACTCCAGGAGGTCCCCAGGGCCGGCGATTATTTCTCTGTGTCACATGACGCATGAGGAACCAGAGCATTTGACTGTCGAACAGGTCAGTGTGGTGCAAGTTATCTTCATCTCGTTCCAGCTTGTTCTTCTTAATCACATTCTTTAACCCAGTAAGCTCAGTGGAAGCTTCAGCTATGGGTGCCCAGATCTTGACATCATAGTCTAGGCCACTGGTCGCCATCACAGGTAGGGAAGGGTGGGACTCCAGGCAGTTTACTGAACCTCCCTTGTCCCCTTCCATGAACTGAACGATCTGGCAGGATGATTTGTCCCAGATGAAGATGTGCCCACAATCACTACCACTCGCTACAAACTCACTTTTGGGACCATAGAAATTGACACCTTTTACTGTGGTGTTATTTCTGTGCCCCTTATATCTCTTAACATACTGGGCTCCATCATTATGAGAGGAGCTGAAAAGGTAAATATCTTCATCATTGTAACTAGCAAGGAGCTCTGTGCCATCGTGGCTATACACAACGCAGGTAATGTTTGCTCTGGAATCACAGTTCATCAAGTGATGAGGACAGAATTTCTTGAGCACACCATTATTCTCATTCTGGTCAATTTTCCTCTGGTCATAAATTCTTACAAACTGATCTCGTCCACCCACAGCAAACTGGTGAATATTGGCAGGATTCACAAAGATTGTATACAGCCCCACTTTCCTCTCCCTCTCTTTTGTTACCACCACTTTTGAAGCCGGCCGGCCTTGTCTGAGGTCAATGGCAAAGACAACTGCATCTTCCCCTGAAGTTAGGAACTTAAACGGGGAGTCTGGCTCTAGGGCCAACTTGTGGGAGGCTCCCCTATGCTGTGCCACACACCTGGTATTCATGCAGTATGGTGCCTCAGATAGCTCTGCTATACGTACTTGCCCATCACGGGAACACATGGCCAGGACAGAATCACCACAATTGGGAAGGAACTTGGCCTGAAAGACATTACTTTTGTGGCCACTCGAAAAATTCAGTACTGGCTGCCCTCGTACCCAATCCCACACTATCACCTTTAGGTCATCACTGCCACTGGCCAGCCAGGTGCCACGCTGGTTAAAGTGCACGGTATTGACACAACTGGTATGGCCCTCAAGCTCATTCTGCAGGTGGAAACGCTGCACAAAGATTCTTGCCCCACAGGCCTCATATACAAAGCGGGCACTTGAACCCAGCTGGCGCTCCCGAAGGGCAGTTAGGACTCGCCAGCGAGGTCGGGGTAGGGCTGATACCTCTGAGGATATCCACTCCTCCAAAGCCCGATCCTGATCTAATAAATACTGGGCATGGTTGTCCCCACTGCACTGCACACATACCCGAGGTAGTTCTTCGTCGTCGTCTTCATCCTCCTCATCTTCTTCCTCCTCCCTGATCTCCCCCTCTTCTGAGTGGTATTGCAATTGGTCTTCTAAATCCATGAGTAAACTGTCAATGTCCTCCATGCTTTCCAAGTCGGTGTCTTCACTTGAACTTTCTGGGTTAGTGCCTTGACTTTCTGTGCTGGTGTCGTTGGGGTTACTTCCATCTCCGGTACCATCAGCATCCATCTCTCTCCCGGCCTCCGCTCCAGATCTCTCCTCTGGGCTGCTGGGCAGGCTTCTGTTTACTAAGTCAGCAAGGCCATCTGTACTGCTCCCTGTGCCGGACATCTTGACTGATGTTTGCAGACTGGTCTCAACTCGGGAAAAGCTGACCCCTTGAAGGTAGGTGGGCCCGCGAGGCAGAGGTAGGCTCAGCGGCAAGGAGAGGCCAACAGAGTAGGCCAAAAGGGGGAGAGTGATAGGCGGCTAAAACGGTTAAAAGTACGGAAGCTCATGAGGCTCAGGGTAAGTACGGGAGGCCATGAGGCTCAGAAGGGTTCTTCCCATTTCGCATCTTGTGGTACCCCTGCTACCTCTCCCAGTGTTCCAGGCCCGGTGTCCCACCCTGGGGCCATTGTACACTAATGAGCAGCAATGTGTTCTGCTCTTTTGAAGACTGGGACATATTGCACTTTGGAAAACATTCTTATCAGAGAACCATCAGCAAAAGTGATCCTCGTTCAGGTAAAACATCTCTTATTGCTCTGCTTGAATGTACAGTGTGAAACAAAAGAAATGGGCAAAAACAATGAAAGGTTAGCTAAGGTACCCAGAGTTGGTGACTTCCTGACATACAAAAAATGCTTTCTGCAAATCAAACAGCTCAAGGGAGAACTTGAGAGCTCTAACTGGTAGAATCTCATATAGAGTTGCCAGATAAAATGCAGAACACCGAGTTAACTGAATTTTAACTGGGAAGACAAACAATGAATAATATTTTAGTACCAGTAGATCCCAAATATTGCATGGGACATATTTACACGACAGCTCTGGTAGCGCAATGGTTAAGCATTCGGCTACTAACCAAAAGGTCGGCAGTTCAAATCCGCCAGTCGCTCACTGAAACCCTATGGGGCAGTTCTACTCTGTCCTATAGAGTCCCTATGAGTTGGAAATGACTCCACGGCAATGAGTTTGGTTTTTTTGTGTTTGTTTGTTTGTTTTGTTTTTTTGGATAGTTACACTTTAAAAAAGAAAAATTGTTTCTCTGAAATTCAAATTTTTGCATTTTATTTGTTAAATCTGGCAGTTTCTCTTAGTGAGCAGAGAAATTTAGTCCCTCAGGGTAATCAAGGCTGAAATCAACTAGTCAGTTTAAAGTGGACATTGAAATGAGTAACTGCTTCACCAACTTGAGATAGAATTTTAACTTTTTTCTTTTTCCAGCAGAGAGACGTCTATACTTTTTTTTTTTTTTGATTGATTCAATTGAAGATACCTGGGGAACACCAACACATTTTTATGAAAAAAAAAAAACATTCTGTGATGTTATAGAGCTATCAAAATATTTTCTATATTTCCCAAAGATACGTTGGGGACTTCTTTGTGGCCTTTTAAGAAAAGAAAATCGCCCCACAGGGACGGCTACCTGGCATTGCTGTGTGAGCTTCAGAGCTTCTCTGAATGTAATCTCTAAGAGGAAACACTGCAGTTTACTAAGAAAATTTACTGACATCCTCTTAGAGATTACGTTCAGAGAAGAGGGAAAATAAACTGCTGACGAAGAATGCTGTGATGAGGAAAACAGTATTTCCCTCAGAGTCATTGCAAGACCAACGCAAAATTGATTAAACGTAGAAGTATGAAGTCTTCTAAAGAGAGAGAACGACTCCAAGGCTGTGTCAGATTAAATGCATTTGGCTTATAAATAAATGAAACACAAAGGCTGTACACAGAAAAATTGACAGGCAAGTTCTACTGAGCTTTCAAGGAACATGCAATTTCAGTCTTACCCGATTTTTTTTAGAGCCTAGATAACAAAAGTATACTCACAGATCATTTTGTAAGACTAGTATAAACTCGGTAAAAACAGAAGCAGAAACAGAGACAAAAAGAAAACAAAAAGGAGAGTGAAAGAAAATCACAGAGCAATGTTATCATAAACAGAAATGCAGAAATCCTAAACTAAGTATACGGAAAAAGAATGCTGTATCGTGGCCATGTTAAATTTATTGCAGAAATACATGCATGGCTTGACATTAAGGAAGCTGCTTATGCAATAAATTAGAGGATTAAATGAGGGGAAAAAAAATGTGACATTCAGTGGCAATTTTAGCATATTTGGCACTTAGAGACGAGCATTTTTATAACATTCCTTTTTCTATATGACAAAATAAGTTTCAGTAATATTAATAAAGTCTATAAGATAAACGTAAAGAAGCAATATTTTATTTTATTGATCTCCATATGCATAATAAAGCCAGTAAAACAACAAAATAATGCAAAACTTAAAAACAAAATAAGTATTATGGAGCCAGAAGAAAGAAAAAAGGAGTAGATTAATACTCTGCAATTACCTTATTTTATATTGTGGAAAAAAAGGATGAAATATAGCTTAGTATATTGATCTGTCTAAGTAATAAATAGTAACATGTTTCTGTTTTCCAGCCTTCTGTAAATTTGTCAATGATTTTATCACAATTGATTTTATCATGTTCAGTTTCAAAAGAGAGTATATCCAGATTTCTTCAACAGAAAATGTAGCCAGATTTGCTCATAGTTGACAGAACACTTTTTAAGTTAATTTAAAAACTATTATTTCATTTCAAGTAACAGGTATACAAATAGGGAAAGTTTTAAACATAAGGATAGATTTGGCAGATTCATAAACATTCCATTTCACAAGGAATCCAGAAATTACAGTACACTTTATGCCTTTGTTTTTTCTAGGGGCTTTAAGATCAATGGTGGGGGGTGGGGGAGATGGATTATTCATTAAATGCTTCTGGGACAATAGTAAAACAATAATAACAAATAACAACAACTGATTCCTGTCTCACACCATTCAAAAATTAGTTCAGAAGAATTAAAAACTTAAACCTGAAAGGCATGCTTAGAAAGCTCAAGATCAAATATAGGACAGTATCTTTATAAGCTCAGAACAGAGAAGGAATTTTAACAAGACAGAAAAGTGCAAGCCATTAAGAAAGGATTGGTGTATTTTTCTATTGTTAAACTGAGAACGTCTATGCAGCAAAAATATGCTATAAAGAGAGTGTGGCCCAATCAAAAACGGGGTGCCAGTGTTTAGAACACAGATATCTGATAAAAGATTATTCACAATAAATAAAAAAATTTCCTATGCGTCAACAGGATAAATAAAACATCCTAATAGAAAGATGAGTAATAGTTTGAAATAAATGTTTCAAAGACTAGGTAATAGAAATGGTCAGTAAACATTTGAAAAGATGTTCTCCAAATCAGTAATCAATGAAATGAAAATTAAAATAACAGTGGGATACTTTATACCCAACAGATTGGAAACATGTTATTTAAAAAGGAGTATATACCAAGTGGTGGTGGTTGTGGAGCGACAGCCGGCACTTCCATACAATGGAAAGGTAAATTGATCCAAACACTGTACAACAACTTGGCATCAGCTACTAAATTTGAAAATGTGGGTATTCAGATATCTGCTTATTCCACTGCAAGGTATATAGGATGTATACCCTACGGAAAATTTTGTATGATGAGACATGTAAAAGAATAGTCATAGCAACTTGTAACGAATAGCATAGCAACCTGAAAACCACCCAAAAGCCCATTAAGGGTAACATGGATAAATAAGTTAGCATATCTTCCTATATTGGAATAATGTTTAGAAATTAGAGTAAACTAAAATTGAACATGGTTGCAACTTACAACACAATGATGCGTGAAAATGCAAGTGACAGACTAGTCGGTAATTTTATTTTTATGCTGGTCTACATAGTCGTTATATATCAAAAAACTATAAAGAAAGGCAAGGAAATAATTGACTCAAAATTCAGGATAATGATTACCTTTGGAGTGGAGGAAGGGGTTGAAATCTGGGAGAGAGGAAGCTTCAAAATTCTTAGTAATATTTATAGCTTACCTGGGTATGGGTATATTGCTATTTATTTTATTTTATTTTTTTGGCATATACATGTATATACTATTTTCTATGTATGATAGATTGCATAGTAATTTTTTTTGTTTATTGTTGTAGTTTAAATGAAGTTTACATTTCAAGTTAGTCTCCCATACAAAAACTTATACCTACATTGTTGTGTGACCCTAATTGCTCTCCCCATACTGTGACAGCACATTCCTCCTTTCCACCCCTGATTCCTCATGTCCATTCAACCATCTCCTAGCCCTCTCTGCCCTCCCATCTCACCTCCAGACAGAAGCTGCCCATTTAGTCTCTTGTATCCACTTGAGCCAAGAGGCACCCGCTTCACGAGTATCAATTTGTGTCCCACAGTCCAGTCCAATCCCTGTTTGAAGAGTTGGCCTCAGAAATTGTTTTAGTTCTGAGCTGATAGACACTCCGGGGGCCATGCTTTCTGGGGTTCCTCCAGTCTGATTCAGACCATTAAATCTGGTCTTCTTACTAGAATTTGAGTTCTGCACCCCATCTTTCTCCTGCTCCATCAGGGGCTCTCTGTTGTGTTCCCTGTCAGGACGGTCATTGGTGGTAGCCGGGCACCATCTAGTTCTTCTGGGGTCAGGCTGATGAAGTCTCTGGTTTATGTGGCCCTTTCTGTCTCTTGGGCTAATACCTTCCTTGTGTCTTTGGTGTTCTTCATTCTCCTTTACTCCGAGTGGTTGGGACCAATAGATGCGTCTTAGATGGCCATTTGCAAGCTTTTAAGACCCCAAACGCCACTCACCAAAGTAGGATGCGAAATGAAGATAATTCTTAATTTTTATTTGATAGAAATTTCCTAGGAGGAACCAGTCATCATTTTCATCATGTATCTAATAGGAAGACATTTAATTGATTCATTTGGTATATTTCCATTCCTATTTAGTTACTCATTCATTCATTCATTCTTTTAGGGCTTCTGTGTGTCATGTACGGTTCTAGTACTGATAATACAGTGGTGAAGAAAAAAGGCAATCTCTCCACTCATGGAGCTTATAATATAGTGGAGAAAAGAGACAATATACAAATCAATAAGTAGATAGATCGTATGAGGTAGTGATTAATATTATGGAGAGGAATAAAGCTGTGTAATGGACATAGAGTGGGGGTGCTATTTTAGTTAGGGTGTTTCAGGGAAGATCTACTTTATGTGATGACATTTAAGTGAAAGAAAAGAAATGAACCACGCAAATATCTAGGAGAATAACATTTCCTCTAGAGCGACATTGAGTGCAAATGCTCTGAAATCGTAACACAATATGAATGTTTATGGAACATCAAGGAGCCCACTGTGACTGACACATTGCAAGTAACTATTAGAGAATGGCAGGCAATGGTGTTGGAGAAGCTACCATCAGCTAAACAGAGCCTATTGGCCATCCTAAGAAATTTGAATTTTTATTTTTTGTATGCTGGAGAGCCTTTGGATGACCCTGAGTACTATGTGGAGAGTAGAATGGAGTGGGAAGAGATAGTCGAAGTACTAAACTATTGCTCTGATCCAGGTGAGAAATTAAGATGTTTTAATCTAAGGTGGGAATGATGCAGGTGGTGAAAACTGGTTAGGTTTGGAATATATTTTGAAGGTGGAAATGATTGTATTTGCTGATGAGTTGGATGCGGGTGTGAGATGAACTACTGTCAAGTTGTGTAGTTGGAAACAGTTCATTAAGTGGGCATTTTCCAATAGTGAGAGCAGGCTGTAGGGAAATCACAAGGGAAATATCAGGACCTCAGGGCTATTATAGACAGGAAGACATTATACCCCTAGGCCTAAAGGTGGGAGGGACAGAGAGCAGTTATCCAAACCTGAGACAGAAAGGGTGATGTTGAGAGTCAGATCTGACAGGAGCTATCTTATCAGAGGAAGGGATGAAGGGAGAGACGCAGAGGGAAAAAAAAAATCCCCAAATTCATTCTCCGCCCTCTGCTCTCTCCTGCTGGTACTTCCCACTGAGTCCTGTAAAGAAGGGAGGAGATCTGATCTGGATGGGCATATGTAAGCTATCCAGCCTCCAAAGGCCATATAAGGATAATGATAACTTCTAAGCATTTGGGAGAAACAGTGCGTGAATGGTGGTGCGATTTACTAGAATGAGAGCTAGGGATGAGAGTGAGCAAATCTAGTCAAAAAACAAAACAAAACAACCAAACTAGTTGCTCTGAAATGGACATCGGCTCATGGCTACCCCATATGTGTCAGAGTAGAACTCTGCTCCACAGGGTTTTCAATGGATGGGTTTTTGTTTGGAGTTAGATTGCCAGGCTTTTCTTCTGAGGTGCTTCTGGGTGGAATCGAACCTCCAACCTTTTGGTTAGCAGCCGAGCATGATAATCGTTTGCTCCACCCAGGAACTCCTAGGGAATCGAGGGTTCTGTTTTATTTATACTAAGTGTAAAACCATTGCCGTCCAAGTGTAAAGTGTCCTTTAAACATTGAGAAAATAGAAATATTGAGTTGGTAATTGGATACACGTCTGGGACTTTATTTAAATAACAGTGTTCATTGAGGTGATTCCTGCTCATGCCGACCCCATGCGTGTCAGAGTAGAACTGTGCTCTGTAGGGTTTCCAGTGGATAGTTTTTTGGAATTAGATTGCCAGGTCTTTCTTCTAAGGCGCCTCTGGGTGGACTTGAACCTCCAACCTTTCAAGTAGCAGCCGGGCACTGTAATCTTTTGCATCACCCAGGGACTCCTAGGGAATCTGGAGTTTTGTTTATTTACATTCAGTGTAAAATGCCCGTTAAATGTTGAGAAAATAGAAACATTGAGTTGGCAATTGGATACACATGTCTGGCACTTTATTTAAATAACAGTGTTCAGCGAGGTGATTCCTGCTCATGCCAACCCCATGTGTGTCAGAGTAGAACCGTGCTCCTTAGGGTTTTCAATGGTTGCTATCTTAACCGTTTGCACCACTTAGGGATTCCTTGGACTTTATTAATGTAGGTATAAATTGGGAAGTCATTAGCAACTGGGAATGAAGGAGACCACCTATGGAGTGAATATATAGTGAAACGAGCAAAGATCTGAGCATTGGGCACTGGAACACTCAAACATTTATTTTGGGAATAAAAGGAGAAACTAGCCATACACAGCAGAAGGAGTGGTCAGGTATACAGGAGAAAATTATGAGAATATGAAGACCTGGCAGTCAAGTGTAGAAAGTATTTCACAAAGGAGGAAGTGATCAACTGTTCACAGCAATTACTGAGAGGTTAAAATAAGGCCTGAGAATTGATCGTTGGATTTACCTACAGGGAAGTAACCAGTGACTTGTTGGTACTATTTTATAGGACTTGTGAGGACAAAGACTTGACCAGGAAAGTTTGAGGAGAGAAAGGAGAGGGAAGAAATGAAGACAGTGGGTATGTTGTTGTTGTTAGGTGCTGTAGAGGCAGTTCCGACTCAGAGCGACCCTGTGTACAACAGATCGAAACCCTGCCTGGTCCTGCGCCATCCTCACAATTATTGTTATGCTTGAGCCCATTGTTGCAGCCAGTGTGTCAATCCATCTCATCGAGGGTCTTGCTCTTTTTCGATGACCCTCTACTTTATCAAGCATGATGTTGGGGAAAAAGGAGATTAGGTTTTATGCTGTGAAATTATTATAAGAGTGAGCCATGGAATCTAACTATTTAAAGAGGGAATTAGGAACGTGAGGGGGAAGATGGAAAGGGCAAACGTGATAGGGTCAGCAGATTGGAGGTCCCTGTGAAGTCAACATCTTACTGTGATCAGCAAGTGTGCTCAACCAAAGAAGAACTAGAATCCACTTATGTTTTACTACCTTATAGCCTGTTAAGTACATATGAAGCTTAGGAGGACAGGGTGACCCAGAACACTATCATCTATACCCAAGCCATTAAAGCAAAAGCAATTTGATTAAAAGATTAAAGCAATTCACTCTAAGACATGGCTGACTGATAAGCTTAATCTTCCCAGAAGCTGTTTCCTTAATCTAAAAGGAACTTCCTACTCTGGGGGGAGATATTTTTTTAGAAAAAAACTTCCAATGCCACTTGACTATCCCAGGACATTACCATAACTGCTTTTGCAGACCACCAATATGGTAGCCTGATTCTGAAAGTGGCAATCAAAAGAAAAAAAATAGTGCCCTTATCTGATTGCCTCAGTGGATTTAGGGATTCAAGAGACAATCCATTCTAAAATGCTATATTACCTCCCTCATGTAATGGGATTGTCTTGTTTTCTGCCCTCCTGGAAATAATATCACAGTGAGGGAGATAAACTTGTAAACCAGAAATTATCATGAAGTGAAATTTATGCTAAGATTAGCAAAACATTTTCTGCAAAGATTGCATAAGATGTTGGCAAAACTTACATTTAAATATGCTTCCTAGATTTTGGGAACACCTATTCCAAATTTTTAGGAAGCCCAGGAACTTTAGGATGCCATTTGGAATCAAAAGAGAGAGGAAAAAAAATAATGCCCATTATTAAAAAAAACAAAACAAAACAAAAGCCTGTTTCCGTCAAGCCTATTCCGACTCACTGCCATCTCATGTGTTACAGAGTAGAACTACTCCATTGGGTTTTCTTGGCCATTATCTTTATGGTAGCAGATCGCCAGGCCTTCTTCCATGAACCACCAACCTTTAGGTTAGTAGCTGAGTGCAAACTGTTTGTGCCACCCAGGGACCTGTCCGTTATAAAAAAGTAATTAAAATAGAAAAATGTGTTCTAATGCTATTATTAACAGAAGGTCCTGTGAAAGCAGGAAGAACAATGGAGCAGCACATAGCTACCGAACATGAATATTTTTCTGGGCTTTTGTGTATGCATGTCCGCATTCCTCTGGCTCATCCTTATTCTGCCTCAGTCTCTCTGCGGTTTGGGATGGGATAGGGCGGGGAGCACGTGGAGGTTAACACAGGGATTGTGACAGGAGGGAGGAGAGACCATGACATTTTCTGGAAAATGGGAAGTCTTGGTATGATTGGAGCAGAGACTAAGTGTAGGCAGCAGTAGAAGACAAGGCCAGCCTAGTAACTAAATGATTTATTGCAGCACTTCTCAAACTTTTTGGTCTCACGACCTTTTACACTCCTAAAAATTACTGAAAATCCTGAAGGACTTTTGTTTATGTGAGTTGTATCTATTGATATTTGCCATGTTAGAAATGTAACCTAAGAAATATTAAAATATTAGTTAATTAAAACAAGTATAATAAACCCATTACATGCTAACATAAATAATCTATTTTCATGAAGGAAAATTTTTCCCAAACAAAAACTATTTTAATGAGGAAATTGGCATTGTTTTAACAATTTTGCGTATTTTTTGATTGTCTGGTTTAATAGAAGACATCTGGATTCTTATATCTGTTTCCTCATGCAATCTGTTGCAATATCACAGATTATACAGTGTCTGGAAAACTTGACTGTACACTTGTGAGAAAAAGGCAAATAACATTTTAGAATTCTTACAGAAATAATTTTGACTTTGTAGGCCTACTAAAAGTCTCAGAGACCCACCTCTCCAAAGGTCCCCAGGCCACACTTTGAGAACTGCTGTTTTATTGTAAAGGTATATGGCGAAGAAGTTGAGTTTTATCCAGTAAGTGATGCGTAGAGATTTAAATAATTTAACCATGGGACAACCTGATCGGTTTTGCATTATAGAAAGATTGCTCTCAGAGTGGGGAAAAAAATTAGAGAGAGACGAAGCTAGACTATTGGAAACAAATTCAATTTGAACAATTTCTCACATTCTATCTCAAAGGACTATTTTCCAAACACATATGTAATACTGGTGATGTTTGTTTATGTGTCTAAGTGTCTAGTTTCCTTTACTCAAGAGTAAATTACTTGAAAGCAGGTACTGCTTTTGATTCATCTTTATAACTACAGCTTCTGGTAGAATGTCTGGCACAGGATAGACAGCCAGAAGGATTTGTTGAAAATAAATGAAAGAACCAACTGAGTGACTATCAGAATACTGCAGATACATGATGATGATAGGATCTTGAACCTAATGGCAGTGAACAACGACGATGGAGTTGACTGACCGAAGTGCTGCTGACGTGCTTATTGAGTAAGGGCTATGAAGGCAACAGAAGGAACACCATCATGATGACCATCTACCTTGTGTGACCCTGATTCAGGGAGTATAGGCGGGGGCACAGAATAGGGTAGAGTTTGAAGGGGTGACTGCTGGTTTCATTTTTAATCTGATGAATTTCAGCTGCTTGTGGGACTTGGGCCTCTCTTGGTACCTTAGGCTGTTTTAAAGTTATATAAGTGTCTTATCTAATCAAGCCAAGATCACAGTATATTCTAATATTTGTTTTTGATGCTTTAATATTTTAGTATTTGTTTTAGTACTTTTGATGTTTCAGTGTTTACTTTTTAATGTCTTAGTATTTTAAATATTTAATCAGAATTCTTGTATTTTTGCTGTCCTAAATTTCTGGTTCTATTAGCGGATGCCAATTTACTGCCAACCAAGGGGGATTAATTTGGCTACTGCACGGTGGACTCTATCTTGTTTTCATATTCACTATAGTGTACTTCTAAATTCCATCCAGAATGTGGGAACCTGAGTTACCCCTACAACTGTGTAAAGGAATCTGCTGACCCCATTCTTGATATACATTTGTATAAAGTAGGAGACATAACATTCAACTTATTTGCAGGAACGGACCGATTCCCCTGTTCCTCACCATCCTCCTACTTCGCAGACCTCAACTAGGGCTGATGATTCATTAAAAAAAAATGTGACTGTCGACAAGCATAGAGTTTAGTAATTCACAATTCATTAAATAGACATCATGTGATTCAAAATTTAAAAAAAATAGCATTATGCAAAGAGTGTGTTGTGAACAACTTAAAATGAGTTCAGAAGGTAACCAAACAATCTGGCTTCGTGCTTTCAAGAGGGTAGCCTCAACAGACAGGAAAGAACATTTTAAACACTGAAGGGATTCAGTTCTCATGTCGTTTATTGCTGCTCATCTTTCCATCTGGCAAGAATTGCTATTTTATCCAGTACCACTCTATTTAGCACCATCCTGTCTTTACATTTTGTTTCTAATCTACTCTGCAAGCCTAATTGTTGCCCTGTCCCAGGAGGATGTGAATCATTTTAAAGTTAGAAAGTGAAGCATCTGCATAGGTAGAAAATAGCAGTCATTTCATTATAATTACTCTGTTTATCTTTCTTTTATTTATGCTGAAAATGTGTCAGTGTCTCCAAAGAATGAATGACTACCACCTGTCTTAAAAGCTGAATGCAGCCCCCCAACTCTAATTATTTTTCCTTGCTTCAAATAAAATAAAATAGTGTTTGTGAAAGTTTGAGCACTTGGCATATATCACATATTTCTATTGGTTGCATAATTCAGTCAGCTACAGAAATTGTACCATTCAAGAAAATGAAAAATATAATTTTGAAAATGATATTGTCTTTGTTTTTCATCAATTATTAATTGTGCATTTGATAAAGAGCATATTGAACATAGAAAACTGAATATTCATTCGTCTTAATCTTAGAGACATTAGTATCATTTAAATGAACAACAATAGTATTTCTAAACATGTGGAAAATGGATATTCATGAGACTGTGTAAAATAAAACTATAAAACTAAAATACAAAAAGATCTTGGTATAACTTAGTGGAATTTTTACCCTCTCCTCCCCAGTAGAGAATTAAGTGTATTAGTTTTAAAAGTAACCAAAGGTATATTTTAATAAGCATATGTTTGGAGTGTTACCACTATTTATTTCTCCTCTCATTTCCATGCAGAAGGGAATATCTGCTCTTCTCTGTTTTTGGAATAGTTCTGGTTTCTCCACCTTTACTCCTAATGTGATATGTCAGACTCTGAGTGGTGGGCCACATTTCACTATAGGGCAGAGTCACTGCTCATGTGTCGCACACCCTCTTGTCCACTTGCCCACCATTTTGCCTCATTGTTCAGATGATGTTCAGGAAAACTTGTGGCTTCCTGTCAACATGCAGTAAACATACTTGCACAGTTCCCTGGGCCTAAAACTCTAGTAAAATGCTACTAGTAAAATGCTAACTATCCTTCTTGCTGGTTGCTGGCCATCCTTCTCTTTCCCGTCTGAATCTGTGTGTCAGCTGGACCTGACATCCGTGTACATGTAGTGTTTGTGTACATGGACTCATTACTTTGCAGGTGTCCTCACTGTCTGTTGATATGTTTGTATTTTGTTCCATCTTTCTCTCTGCTTACCCCCTTTCCACCACAACCCCACTTTCCATGAATATTCAGCTCTAAGGTTTAAATTTAGGGTGAGAGTTAGAAGATTCCCCTACTTTAGCCTAGAACCTTAACCATGTTTTCCATTTCAGCTTTTCCTGGAGAATATTGTTTTTGGGGCTCATAAAGTGTTTTTTAAAAAAATAAATCAATCCACTTGATGGAAGAAGAGGTGAGTGGTAGGATTGGTTGATAGGATTCAGTTTTCTAAAATGCAAATGAGGGAGGCTTGAATACCTGATTTCTATGGTCAAGGGAAAAATATATATGTGTATATATATATTTCATGACCTTAAGAAACTTACATTTTAGTTTCAAGATATATGAATGAAATAAACAGATTTTTAAAACCTCTGCCCTTTATTCTTTAAGAATAAATGTAATTTTTAGGAACAGAAGACATGTTATTAATGCTAAGACTGTAAAATTAGATTATTAATCAAGCTAAGTAATGTTATTTTGGTAAAGTACAAGCTGAAGCTGTGAAGCAACATGATTGATTTTCTTATGTCTTCTAAAGAAGCTATACAGTTTAAAAAAGACTACAAATATAGTGTAAGGTAACATCGGAACCTTTAGAATAAATACATAGCTTTCCATAGCGACTACTTTGAAAGGTAGTGCTCATATATAACAGAAAAGTTTGAGGGAGTTCGTTAAAAATTAGTATATATTGTCATTCGTTTTTAGTTCTACTATTCACATCCCAAGGGGAAGTCCCTCAAAGTAGCCTGTGTTCATTATCAAGTGAGCTGTAAAGACAATTATAACAAAAGAGGTTCGGATGTGGGGAGGGATCCCAGAAGTGAAAACGATAGGGGAAATAACTTGGAAAAGTTGAAAAAAGAAAAGAGATTGTTTAAGCAACTGGCAAAATGAAGAGGAAGAGGCTTCCTGGCAAAGATAAAACACAGCCAAAGAATTGAGAATACACAAGGCTTGTTTCTTTTAGGGTACAAAGACATATTTTCATCAGGCTGATGATTCATGTAGAAGGACAATAACGAAAGTCATTTGAAGAAAAGGTTGTACAGTGCTTGTTAAATATCCTTAATGCTGTAGGGAAATCATGCACTGTTATCCAACACAAACGTTTTAAGTGCATGCCCATCAAACCTCATTTCCCTGAGTGATGCAATCAATCCCTCTTCACCTGAAGCAGGGGGATTAGAGTGAAGCAGAATAATGTGCCCCCCACAAAGGTGTCCACTCCCTAATCCCTGGAACCTGTGACTATATTACGTTACTTGACAAAAGGAAATTTGCATATGTGATTAATTTAAGGACCTTGCAATGAGGACATTATTCCTAATTATATGGATGGGCCTAATGTAGTCATAAGTATTCTTAAAAGTGAAAGAGGGAAGAAGGGAGGTCAGTGTCAGAGAAAGATTTGAAGATTCTATGCTGCTGGCTTTGAAGATGGAAGAAGGGGCCATCATCCAAGGAACGCAGGAAGCCTCTAGAAGCTGAAAAGGCAAGGAAACAGATTCTTCCCTAGAGCCTCCACAAGGGATGCAATCCTGTGGACACCTTGATTTGAGCCCAGTGAGACCCATTTCATACTTTCGACCTTCAGAACTGTAGGAAAATACATTTGTGTTGCTTTAAATCACTAAATCAGAGTGATTTGCTGCAGTAGCGATAGGAAACTATTACAGGCGTACATGTGTATATTAATCTAAGCAAGGCACTTCACAGTATCTGTAACATATTTTTGAGCCAAGATGGAGAAATTAAGACTGTATCATAATGTGTGCCAACAGATTTGAAGTTGTCACAATAGCCGTGCCCAGAACATGGTGGTTAAATCATGGAGTGCAAAGCCTGGGTTTGAATCTTGGCCCTGCCCTTTCCTAGTCGTATCATCTTGGGCAAGCTATTTCATATTTCTGGGCTTCTGTGTCGTCATGTTTAAAATGGGATTAATTATAGCAATTACCTCAGAGAGAACTGTGGGATAAAGAAATCGAAACTAATTATGTGATTAATATTAAATAAATTAATACTTTTGGAGTGCTTAGAACATCTCGTGGTCCATAGTGAGCACTATGTAGTGGTTATGCCATTATGACGAGTGCCAGATTAAAGTAAATTCAGTGGTTGCAAGGTTCAAGACTATACTTGATTCTAAACATTTTGACATTTCTATCAGCAGCTTGAATAATGACATTAGAGGTCTGTGACATAAAATTGAGAGCCAGAGCTCTGATGCTAGGCTAACGCCAATGGAATGAAATAGATTTAGGGTCAAAAAAGCAATGGTTTATGTGCTGAATATCTATCAACATTACAATATATTTACTTTAAATAATTTTAATATCATGTTGTGATCTATTCCACAGCTTGAATTTTAAAAACAGTTAAATGATTTTTAGTTTTTTTTTTTTCAAAAGTAAAACATGTGGTTCCATCTATCGTAGGAATAGATTAGCAGAAAATTCAATATCTTCCTTCCTGCTCTAACCATCCCTCACCTCCAGTTTGTTGAAAATTTATGGCTTAGAGAGACCTAAATGGCAGCAGGTATCATGGGGAGTGACTAAACTCAAACTTCTAAACTCAGACAAGGATTATCTGATCATTTCCTTAATTCTTTGTCTCACCGCTACCACAGAAAGTCATTGTTGATAACTAGTCCTATCATTTTATAGCTAATCCCTACAAAGACCACCAGTGAGAATTTTTTTTTAATTTCCTAAGTATTTTATTTTTTACAGATTAATTTGGTAAAATTTTTCAGGATCAACCTTGTGTTAATTTGTCAAGTTATATATACTTTTTTTTATTGTACTTCAGGTGAAGGCTTACAGAACAAATAGTTTCTCATGAAACAGTAGTACACATGTTGTTTTATGACATTGGTTAACAACCCCACAGCATATTAACCCTCTAACTTCTCAACCTTTTTTTTTTTTTTTTTTTTGGTGAAAACACACGTAGCCAAAGATACACCATTTCAAAAATTTCTACATGCACAGTTCAGTGACATTGACTACGCCCTTCCAATTGTGCTGTTATTCTCATTTAAGATGAAGGCCTACAGAACAAAATAGTTTCTCATTTAACAGTTACTACACATGTTGCCCTATGACAATGGGTAACAATCTCACAACACATCAACAATATCCTTACGCAACCTTGGGCTCCCTATCACCAGCTTCCTTGTCCCCTTCTGCCATCACCAGTGAGAATTTTTAAGGGAGGCTGACCTATTCCTGTGGTGATTAGCTCAACCATGAAGCCCCCTCATTTGGGTACCCATAGATACACTTCTTAGAATTCAGTATTTTTCATCCCTTCCCCAGCTAAGAGCACAGCATCAGAACTGGTTTAGGAAAGTGATGAGGAAACAAAATAAAAAGATCAATCATTGCTTGTCTAGGGCTGGGGTCAGAAGAGAGGACTGAATGCAAAGAGGCATGAGGGAACTTTTGGGGGATGACTGAAATAGTCTCTATCATGATTGTCATAGTAGCTATATAACGGAATACATTTTTAAAAAACTCATTAAATCATACACTTAAAATGGGTGCACTGTACTGAATATAAAGTATACACCTCACTAAAGCTTCTTCCTCCCACTGTCCCTCATTCCCACACCTTAGAGAACCAGACACCTCATTTTCATCTTGCTAAACATAAAGTATACATATAGTACTCTCTATGTAAGCACAGCTACTTCTCCCTTTTTGTCTCTAGGGAGCTTTATATTCCACCTATTTTTGTTTACTTTAAAATTTAAATTTATTAACTTATTTCTTAAATAGTATTTAATTCTAACATGTTCTTCCCTTACCCCCTTCTTACACAAATAACAGCATGCTCCTCACACTTTTTTCAATTGAAAAAACTCACTTTTTCTACAAAATATTTAATGAATACCTCCTCAGCATCAGGCGGTGCTAGTGCTATGGACACAAGAGTGAGGAAGACAAATAAAAACCTGTGCCATAATATATTAATATTCTGTGATAGGCTAAGTAGAAAAACAAAGCAGGAGAAGATAGGAACGCCTGGGATAGGGGTTATGTCTTTTGCAATTAAAAAAAATATATATATATAGATCAAAAAAACATCATGGGGAATGTACTGATTGAACTTAGAGTTTAAGGAGGATACACACATACATATATACACACACACACAGAACTTTCCAGGCAGAGAAAGCAGCAAGTATAATTTTCCTCAGAGGGGAGGATGCCTAGGATGATTGAAGAATAGCACAGGGACCAGTATGGCTGGAGCAGACTACAAAAAGGGAAGTGGTTAAGAGCTTGGCTGCTAACCAAAAGGTCGGCAGTTGGAATCTACCAGCTGCTCCTTGGAAACCCTGTGGGACAGTTCTACTCTGACCTTTAGGGTCGCAATGAGTCAGAATCAACTCGACGGCAACAGATTTTTTTTTTTTATATATATATGTAGAAAAGAAGTCAGGCAGGTAGCAAGACAGCAGATCATTTAGAGCCATATGGCCCATTTGAAAGGACTAGGACTTTCCCTTAAACACAATGGGGAAATTTGGCAAGAAAGTAGGCTTTTTGGGATGAAGGTTTGTGTGCGAGACCTTTATTGGGAAGTATGTCCCAGTGAGGAGCAGAGGAAGCAGGGAAGGAAAAAGAGCTAATGCAAAGATGTATTATTGAGTTGGCTACTGATACAAGTGACTGATGGCTCCATCCTGTGGGATCATCTAAGAAACTGCATTAAATGTACCTCAGGAGTGTTCATGTGGGAGGTAAAGAGAGAATCCCTTGAGATTTTACTGCTCTTTTGTTAAACCTCCCCAAGCGGTAGTAACTCATTTGGAATTCTGTGTTGTGAATTATTGTTGCACTCCATGTGTGGAGTTGATAAAGAATCTCAGAGCAGGAGGGGTGAGGCATGCAGGGTAGGCCTGAAGTGAAGTACTACCAGGTTACCACTCCATGAAGTTGGCTGAAGCCCGGGTAGAACTGGTCATTGCAATTGTATTTCTGTATACAAGTAACAATCAGAATAATTCCATTTATAATAGCATCAAGAGACACAAAATGCCTTTGAATAAATATAATGAAAGGTTTCCAAAACTTCTACACAGAAAGCTATAACTGCATGAAAGAAAGCTGTAACTGAGATTTAAAACGACAGAAATAAACAAAGGAATATAGTTCATAGATTGGACGACTCATTGAAAAGATGTCAGTTCTTCCCAAATTAATCTTTGGCTATTTGTATTTTCACCAAAAAAAAAAAAGGTTGAGAAGTTAGAAGCGTTGACATGCCGTGGGGTTGTTAACCAATGTCATAAAACAATATGTGTACTACTGTTTCATGAGAAACTATTTGTTCTGTAAGCCTTCACCTGAAGTACAATAAAAAAAAAAATAAAGAGTTAAAACAAATATATTACCTTGTTAAAATGCCAGCATCTATTTCAGCAGGCCGCATTTATTGTTTATAATTATTCCAAATAAATGTGTTCTTGGGTGGAGAGAAAAAAAATCTACTGATCTAAACCTTGAACTTAATAATTTAATAGCATTTAAAGTATTTTTTGAAAGAGAACACATCCCGTAGACAGTTTCCATGTCCTTTGGAAATGCGATCAGTATTTGATTGTGTTTTCCTACATATTACCAATTTAAATATTACTGGGGAAGAATCTCACAGTGCTGCTGAACGTAGTCAGTTAAAGATTCTGACTGGATCCATGCAGTTTGCCCTTGTGGATGTAGTCTTTATGTCCTGAAATTAGCATGTCATGCTAATGATTGTCATATCTCTTATTCTCAAAAAAGGATTTATAAATATGGAATTGTAAACATGGACTCTGAATGCAATGTTTGGTTTCAATCCTTTCACAATGCTAATAATTTATTTCTTTCCCTCAATAATTACTTAAACATATTTAAATATGTAAGCTGTTACTCCACTACCTCAAAAACAAATTACATTTCTTTCTAAGACAATTCCTGGTGGCCAAAATATTACTTGTTTTCCTTCCATTTTAAAGTATATGTGATATAGATGAATTTAAAATAGAAACATATGATATGCAAGCAGATCAACTGTATTAAGTTAAAAATCTGTCAACGATCTATCAAGTTCTTAATAAATGTGAATGTCATTCTCTTATTTTGGGTAATTCATTCTGTAGCAAGAAGAGCTAAATGTGCTTAAATCTTTTATGTTAAAAAAAATTGAAATTGACAAAATCTGCTTTTATTACCGGCTTTTCTGACACCTGATGAATTTAATATATTCCAGCAGAGTTAGTAGACAGGTAACCTGCTGAATTATACCGTAATTACTGCTGGAGTAAAAAGATTTTTTTCTTTGTTCTTCCTAGCAGAAAATTAAACTATTTCATATTCCAAACCATTATACCAACTCAGTTTCATAGTACCTTATCCCAGTCTTCAATAATATATGAAATAAACACGGGGCACTCTTCCCCACAAAAAGGTAGAAACAATCACTAATAGAACACATTTGTTTTATAGTTAGTAGATATATAAATCCTCTAATACCAGATTTAGCGGGTAAAATTTTCTTTTTCTCCACATGTAACCAATGATCTAAAATCAAGCAGAGAAATCAGTTAGAACTATTATTTAACACTGATACTTCAAATGTAGAGAACAAGTACATATTCTTATTATTTTTTAACATTAAAATTTTTTGAATAGGTAATATATAGTTACATGATTAAAAATCAAACTAGTATGAAATATACGCTCAGAAACAAGGCCGGATTTAAGGCATGTGAGGGCCGTAAACACTGATAATCTGTGGTGCCCGCTCTGCTTACGCATTCGAACAAGATATGTGAGTCATATATACACATGTATATATATGTGTGTGCGTGTCTTAGCTATCCATGATGTAACTTCTTTTTAAATGTGACTATAATATTAGTGACTGAGCGAAAAAGTGGCATATGAGATTTTCGCGGAATGAGATGAACTGGATTATAAAATTTTTAGTGGATGCAAGGAACTAAGATTTTTACTATATACCGCATTTTCTACAAAAATAATATTCCACATATTCTAAAACAAAGAAAATGACTCAGTGAACTTAGTTGTTTCAACAATCAATGTAAAATTCTGTTGATCTCCCACAACGAAAAATTGACTTTCACCAGTTTTGCTTTAAACAGCTCTTACTTCAATTTTGATGCTTGTTTTGTAATAAAGGCTATACTTATAAATGAACAAATGAAAAAATGCCATAAAAGAAAATTTAATGATCAGAAAACAAATATTACAACAAGTTAATGTGTTTTATTTTTAGATAGAGTTTTCATCTCTAACATGTTACAGTTAAAAACATTTCTTTTTATCCTTTGCTCTTACAAATTCTTCAATGATTTCATCACAATTAAGCTGCCAAACAATATCTACTTCTATACATAATAAGGATAATGAATAGAGTCTTTCTCGAATCATTGTTGTATGCTGAGGGTTTTTGAGTCTCTTTAGGGATGAAAATGAGTATTCTGTTGTGCAGTTTGTGATCATTAAAGTTAGGAATATGCATAAAACAATTTCAACATTGGGAAATACACATTGTATTTTATCTTTTATTATAGAATCGTATATGCCTACATCAATAAAATTTGTCTTTCCTGAATCTGTAAACTTAGTTCTCATGTAAGAATGAAATCGTCGCACTTCTCTGTAAAGGTTTGTATTTAAGTTATTTAATTCGTTGAGA
Source organism: Dugong dugon (assembly GCA_030035585.1). NCBI lineage: Eukaryota > Metazoa > Chordata > Mammalia > Sirenia > Dugongidae > Dugong > Dugong dugon. The sequence goes on from CM057483.1 coordinate 148,957,091, forward strand.
TAAGCCTGCAGTAATTTCTTGGATGTCTTCATGAATTCTTCATCAGGTATATCCACATTGTTTAAGAAGGAAAATATATTTGAAAGAACTTCATACATTTTCACCGTTCTTTTCATGCGAGATTCAAGTGTGTCAATGATGGTGTAGTATGTGGTTATGCGAAATTGACCTTTAGCATTCAGCAGTTCTGGAGCACTTTCATCATTTACTTGTTTCTTTCTAATGCTTCTGTGACTGCGAACTGCTTGATAATCAGTATTTAGCAGTATTTGTTTTGTTGTGTTTTCAAAATCTTCTCTTAAATTTTGTTAATACCCTGTTAATGACAGGTATAGATCTGTGCACATCTTTAAATTTACTTTGGAATCTTGGAGAGCTTGACTCATGCAGTGAAAATGCTGAAATATATTATTCCACATAACCAACATAAATATATACTCTAGTGTTTGCATTTCATTGGTGATATTTTTAGCTTTTCTTTTAGTATCTCCTTTTTGTGTCTGGTCTTCAGCAATATTTCTTAAGGCATCTAGAATCTGAGTATATGATTCCAGGATTGCACTTGTTGCTACAGCATGTGCTTCCCAATGTATATTAGAAAGACATGTTAATACTCGATCATTACCTAAATATGTTTTAAGAACTGCCTATTGGTGAGTAGAGGCAGCAAAAAGTGTGCAGAGTAACTGAACAGTAGAAAAAAAAATTCAACTGCTTCTGGGCAACCTGCGCTACGTCCTACAAGATTAAGTGTATGTGGGGGAAGTCAGCACAACTGGACTAAACCAAAGCCGAGAAGTTTCCTGAATACAACCAAACACTTTGTGAGACAGCGTAGTAGGGGTGGGGGTCTGGGGACCATGCTTTCAGGGGACATCTAGGTCAACCGGCATAACAAAGTTTATTAAGAAAATGTTCTGCATCCTACTTTGGTGAGAGGTGTCTGGGGTCTTAAAAGCTAGTGAGCAGCCATCTAAGATACATCAATTTGTCCCAACTCACCTGGAGTAAAGGATAATGAAGAAAACCAAAGACACAGGAAAGTATTAGCCCAAGAGACAGAAAGGGCCACATAAACCAGAGATCCCATCAGCCTGAGACCAGAAGAACTAGATGGTGCCCCGCTACCACCAATGACCGCCCTGACAGGGAACACAACAGAAAGTCCCTGATGGAGCAGGATAAAAGTGGAGTGCAGAACTCAAATGCTAGTAAAAAGACTAGACTTAATGGTCTAACTGAGACTGGAGGAACCCCAGAGAGCATGGCCCCCTGACTCTGTCAACCCATTCCCGAGGCCAACTCTTCAGACAAAGATTAGACTGGACTTTGGGACGTAAAATGATACTCGTGAAAAGTGTGCTTCTTAGCTCAAGTAGATACATGAGACTAAATGGGCAGCTCCTGTCCTGAGGTGAGATGAGAAGGCAGAGAGGGTTAGGAGCTGGTTGAATGGACACGGGAAATCCGAGGTAGAAAGGGGGAGTGTGCTGTCACAGTATAGGGAGAGCAACTAGGGTCACATAACAATGTATGTGTAAATTTTTGTATGAGAGACTAACTTGAATTATAAACTTTCACTTAAAGTACAACAGTAAAATAAAAACGAAAAAAAGATAAAGTGTATGTGTATGTGTATGAAAATGGCATACTCATTACATTCTAAATTTTTTTGTTGCATGTCTTTATAACGCCCTGACATATTGGCAGTACTGTCATAGGACTGGCCTCTTTACTTGGAAAAATCAGGTTTGCAAACTTCACATATATAGCGAAGTACCTGATTTGCAATTTCTTCGCAAGCATGACTTTTTAAGCTAGTAAATGTGGTAAAGTGCTTGACAGGTTTTCCATCTGTTGGAGATATGTATCTTAAAACAATACTTAGCTGATCTGTATAAGAAAGATCAGGAGTGGAATCTACAGACAGACTGAAATATCAAGCTATACTTATTTCACTGAAAATAGTTAATTGAACTTTATCATTTATTAAGTTTATTAATTCTTCACATGTTGTTTTAGACATATACGATGGGTTGCCTTTTCCTGTGTTATAATATTTTGAGATGTGACCTGCTAAAAATGGATCAAACTGGGCAACAAGATCAAGTAAGCCCCCCAAAATTTCCATTTTGTGAGGACCAAACACTTCATTTCTTCCTCAAAAAGATAGCAATTGTTATAATGACAGCAACAACGTGTTGTACAACAGCTTTCCAGTACTAACTTACTTCATTAATTTGTTTCTGGTTTATGAGTTAAGCCAAAATCATGTCTTCAGTTTAAATATGACAATATACAGTCTCTGTGAATTGAACTATTTTTTTCATGCTTATCAGTTATATTCAAGTTGTGTCAATTGCTAAACCCATCCGTAGCAAATTGAGAATCAAATGATTTAGAACTGAATAGCTTGCAAACAAAACAATATACAAAGCCAGCTGATTTTCACCATTAGCTTTGCACCCTAGAAGTATATCCTGGCTGCAGAACCTTGTTTGTTTACCATCCGGAAATTTTTGACACAAATTTTCAAATGGCCCACTTGGCCGTCTTTTGGTCAAATAATTTACATCATTAGAAGAAAAATTATTCCACAAAGCAGGATCTGTATTTCTGTTATTTATAGCGTCTGCAGATGCAAAAATTTCAGATTCTAAAATAGTTTCACTTTCTACACCATTATTAATTTTTTTTTTTTTTTTTTTTACTGCAGCAAGGAATGGATGCAGAATTTGGAACCAATTCTGTTATATTCGTATTGCTATTAGTAATTTCAGCACTAGCTGTACTAGTAAAATGTTTTGCACCCATTAAACTTGAGCATTCAACAAAAGAAGTCTCTTCTGATTTATTACATTTTAAAAAGGAAGTTAATTTTGGAGTTGTCTTTAGGAATTCACAAATCCTTTTCTTTTTATCTTCTGCGAGCTTTCGTTTTTGTGCTCCACTTAGTTGTCGCCATTTCATTTTACCTGGATATAAAATATGTCACTTTTTAAATTTTGTTCTACCATAGCAAATAATTTTGAATAATTGAAAATAAATAAAATTTATAAAATGAAATTTACATATAAATTTGGACATTAACACAAAAATTTATATTTGAAAATTAGTAAATAAAAATTGATTTGGAACATGTAATTTGGTCTTCCGGTCTGAGATAGTCAAAAGATATAGTACTTACAATGCAGTCAGAAATAATTTCATTTGTTTGTCATGTGATGTTTGTTGGCGGGCCCTTTACAAATCTCCAGGAGCATTTTTCGTCTTGAAATAATGCCAAAAAACTTGTACACTCACCTTCTGTCCTTTGATGTTGCATCTTCACTTCATTGAATTACTACTGATACCCAGCGGGGGCAAGAGCAATTGCAAATAGCATGATACAAATACAAGGGTACGCTTAATCTGAAAATGCGTTTTGGTTCGCTTTGTGCAGGACAGGACCAGATACTTCATGAGTCATGTGATTAAAGTGCTGCTTGGCGTGTTCTTACGTGGTCAGTGAGAGAGATCTGAATGTGAGGTTATACCAGATTGGTCTGAAATGAAAAGGAAAACACAACTGTTATCCTATACAAAATTTATAAAATGTACATTTTATTTCTTTGTGAAATTGTTCAACTTCCATATTCAGAGATACATACATAATTGATGTGACAGTAGCACCACTTCTCCACAAGCAAGTGAGTCTGTTTTGTGAGTCATAACAGTATCAATTTCTTAAAAGAGAGTCAGTCTACGGACTGTAAGACATAAAATGATACTCGTGAGGAGTGTGCTTCTTAGTTCAAGTAGATACACGAGACTAAATGGGCAGCTCCTGGCTGGAGGTGAGATGAGAAGGTAGAAAGGGATAGGAGCTGGTTCAACGGACACAGGAAATCGGAGTGGAAAGGAGGAATGTGCAGTCACATTATAGGATAGCAACTAGGATCACATAACAATGAGTGTATAAATTTTTGTATGAGAAACTAACTTGAGCTGTAAACGTTCACCTAAAGCACAATTTAAAAAAAAAGAGTCAGTGTGAAGGGAAATGGATTAATATAATACGTTTATATAATTTTTATTATCTAAATATTCATTTAATTTATTTTATCAAGGAATTGTTCAATTTCATTACATGGAGATACATAGTCTGATAATATATAAATGTAATGTTCTGATAAATGCCCTTTGTTGCTTTCTTGGAAGACGAATTTCGAAACAAACTCACTGTTGCAAAACAGAAACATTTTTTGCACAATAAATAAATATTGGATTTGGCATTCTCTTAATGTGCCTAGTACCTCGTTTATTCGCATATATTCAGTAATATCAAGTATTGTGTTCCTCGAAACACACAGTAAAAAATGAACCTTCATGTTAGATAAACATTAATATTTCCAGTACTTTGGGACGTTTGCTATGTTAGTACTATATTGAATTACTATCAATGTTAGTAATATATTAAATGTATGCTAGATTGCATCCATGTGTATGCCAAACATATTTTAAAGTTATAAATATTATTGTTTACAAAACCTAGGACATAACTGTATGTAAATACTATACAGTTAAAAAGTAACCTGACTGAATTTATTGCAATGGTCGACTTATTTGAGTTCCCTCGCTTTTGTGTCATCTGGGACTGGAGTTCCCATTGGTTGTTTACGAGGACATGTGCAAGAGTATACCCTTGTGTTTGTTTCATGGCGAAGAGCATTGCTGGCCTTCCTGGCTGGAGTTACTGGATCAGCAGACGTCAATATACAAGATGGTTCTCTCAAAATGGATCAGAGATCTGTTATCTATTAATATAACCTGTCTTTGCCCAGTAACTGCTTATGTCGGAATCAGTTGCATGTTGGGGAACATTGCAAGAGTTAGACTCAACGGCCCACCCTTACCTCATGTTTATTAGAAAGAAATTGTATACTTCTGAGACCTGATGAATTAAGAAGTTTCGGTTATATGGGAGGGGAATGTAGGAGGCAGATGTCAACAGGGGCCTCCTAGCTTAAACAGCCTTGCGTGTGGGTGCCCTCATGACCCTGCATGAACTTTATTTCCAGCCAGCACATTCTCATGCACTGGAGCTGTTGTAAATTTCATTCAGTGCCCTGCCAGTTCCCTTCCACTGCAGCACTCACTTTTCCTTGTGTCCTGTCTTCTTGGCATCTATGGGTCTTTGCTTTGGACAACTGGTGCCCCTGTGTTGTTGATGCCCAGAGCACGTGCTTACCTTGCTTATTGGGTAATTGGTCCCTGCTCGGAAGTCTTATTACTATCTTGACCCCTCACCCCATTATACCCTCTTGTGTAATGATTAGTATTTTTATTAGATTATTTCTTATCCTCCCTGTATTCTGTGCAAATATGAAAATATATTCACTCGCTTCATTTCTTAGAAAACATGGAGAAAGAACTGAAGTTGTCAATGATTTCGTTCTACTTGGCATACACGGTATTGCATCGTGCCTTTTACTTTAAGACGTTGTTGGAGATCACTCTATCTTGGTGCATAAGGACCATCCTTATTATTTTTACAGATGCATAATATTCCTTTGTGTAGATGTAGCCTAGGCTATTTAATCAATTTCCTATTGATGTACAAATGATTTATTTGTGGTTTTTACTATTACAATGCCTTAGTGGGCCCCTTGTTTATATATCTTTTAGAATACATGTAAGTATTTTTATAGAACAGATACCTAGGATTGGGAATCGTGTTAAAGGGTAATTGCACTTGTATTGTGGTGAATAATGTCATATTTCCCTCTATAAGAGTTGCAACATTTGTCACTTTGATTAGCCATCTATGAGAATGCTGTTTTCCCACAGCTTCAGCAACTAGTTTGTAAAAATTTCAGAATCTGATAGGTGAGAAAAGACATCTCTGCAGTTTGCTTGCATTTTTCTTATTATAAGAGAAAATCTGAAAATCTTTTCCATAGAGACTAAAAGGAAAAATTAGGTATATACAAATAGTTGTTTTAAAGAAGTAAAAAATTATATATTTTAAAATTTCATTTTAAATTGTCTTAAAAGTAACTGCATTTTTAAAGCAAAATATAATAGTTGTGCATCGCAAGTTTCACAGCCCAGAAAGACATCTAGGCTCGGTTTCTCATATTTTAAAAATTGAATAGCACGTTTCCCAAAGGAGCTGATGGTAAAGGCTTGGAAAGCCAATAATATAGAGATTGTGGTATTATCCTAAATTCTTTAAAAAGTAAAGATTTTATAAATATGAGGAAGATGTAAACATACAAGAAAAATGATGTTCAATTTACTTTCAATTATTGTCAGATTTTATGACGAAGTTTCTCTTTGTGTTTTTCGGTTGCTTTATATTTCTGATAACACGTAATAGCTAATGGAAAAATTTTTCCATCTACAACTAATTAAGCTTCAAGCTATTTTGGGGGGTACACTATTATTTGTAATGCCCATGCACTTTTACATTTTAGTTAGATTCTCCCTGTGCCTAAATCATTCTCTCATAGTGACTTAGGCACTGGAAGCATATTAAAGCTTTTAACCACTAAGAAATCACAGGTCTTTTAGGAAATTGCTGCTGCCATGCATAATTTGGTACCCACAGTACTAACCTGTGCCAGTAGCAATTAGAGATTTCCCCACTGATTCCACAGCATCCTAAAAGAGTTAATGGACCTCTGTAATAGGATCCTAACAGGATCAAATAAATTGTTTCAATACAACTCTAATCAGATTTCTTAGTAAAGATCATAAAGTAATTGAGTCATTTGGTTTATATAATCCCAATGAAAAGAGAACATAACCAATGTAAGTTTAAGGTTATGCAATGTATGGTTCAAAAATGTTCAGTAATAATGCTAAAAGTTCTGATTTAGAAAAGCAAAAATCTTCCTATCTATTTTGTCTAGCATTAGGCATCTTGGAAAGCCTGGATATACTGGTGGCCGGTGTGATCGAGGTAGAAATTTCCTGGGGGGGAAAATACAATTGTGAGTTTTCCTATTCTTAGTACTTTTTTTAAAAAAAAATAATATTTTATCGAGTTTTTGGTGAAAGTTTACACGGTAAGTGAGGTTCCCGTTTGCCAATTTCTGCACAAATTGTTCAGTGACATCAGTTGCATTTATCACAATGTGTCAACATTCTCTTTGTGCTCTGTTCCATTTCCAGTACTCTAGTTTCCCTGCTCCCTTATCTTCTCATCTTTGCTTTTGAGTAATTGTTGACCTTTTAGTCTCATACAGATGGTTTTTAAGTAGAGCACTGATCTTATGGGTAATATGCTTTATTTTGTGTGCCACTCTACTGTTTCACTAAAAGGTGATCTCAGGGGATAGGCTTGGTTCTAGGTTTAAAGAGTGTCTCAGGGTGATAGTCTCAGGGAGTCCTCTGTTCTGTACTGTTCCAGTTTATCTGGCTTTTTTTTTTTTTTAAGAATTTGAGTTCTGCTCCACATTTTTCTCCCATTCTATCGGGGACCGTCTATTGTGACCCCTGTCAGAACGGTCAGTGGTGGTAGCTGGGCACCATCTAGATCTTCTGGTCTCAGGGTAGATGAGTTCATGGCTCATGTAGACTTGTTTCTTCTCTGAGCTTTTGGTTATCTTCTTGATGTTTTGTTCCTGGTGAGTAAAGACCAGTTGTATCTTAGATGGCCACTCGTAAACCTTTAAGATCCCAGATGCTAATTACTTCACTAGGATGCAGATCATGATTGTTGTGAAAACTGTTATGCCAATTGACTGAGTAGTCCCATGAGACACTGGTCCTAAGATTTCAAACCCAGAAAACCAATCTTGGAAGGTGTTTGGTTATGTCTGAGAAGTATCCATATTTATGTCTTAGATGAATGTATGTACCTGCACCCACATATTTGTATTTACATGTACCTATAGCTATTCTAGGAGCCCTGGTGGCACAATTGCTAAGTGCTTGGCTGCTAACCAAAAGGTTGGCAGTTCGAACCTACCCTGCGGCTCTGAGAGAGAAAGACCTGGTGATCTGCTTCCATAAAGATTGCAGCCTTGGAAACCCTATGGGAGAGTTCTACACTGTCCTGTAGGGTTGCTAAGAGTTGAAATTGACTCGACTCCTATCTGTTCTCACCTGTGTACACACCTGTACCTACCTGTATAACAGTATGCCTTTACCCATCCATATGTGCTCCAACACTCGTTTTTACACTGGTTGTTCTGTGCTCACTAAGTCTACGTATGGGGCCATTTTTCCCGTCCCCCAAAATAACAAGTCTCTACATCTAAAGCATACTTTCCCCTCCCTCTTCCTCTCCCTGGTAACCACCAATGAACATTGGTCTGTCTATATATATCTATTCTTGTCTTCTTATAAAAGAGGTATTATACAATATTTGTCTGTATATACTTGATTTATTTCACTTAGCATTATGCCCTCCAGGTCCATCCATAATATAATATGTTTCGCGAACTCATCGTTTATGGTTGCGTAGTATTCCATTATATGTGTGTACCACAATTTGCTTATCCAACCATTCATCCATTGATGGGCACTTCAATTGTTTCCATTTATTGCTATTGTGAATAAAGCAGTGATGAACATAGGTGTGCAGGACTGTTTATGTCATTATTTTTAGGTCTCTAAGGTAGATACTGGAGCCTTGGTGGTGCAGTAGTTAACAGCTTGGCTGCTAACCAAGGTTGACAGTTTGAATCCCCCAGCTGCTCCTTGGAAGCCCTATGGGACAGTTCTACTCCGTCTTATAGGGTTGCTATGAGTGGGAATTGACTCGACAGCAATGGGTAGTATGCATGTGAAAGCTGGACAATGAATAAGGAGGACCAAAGAAGAATTGACGCCTTTTAATTATGGTGTTGGCGAAGAATATTGAATATACCATGGACTTCCAGAAGAATGAACAAATCAGTCTTGGAAGAAGTACAACCAGAGTGCTCATTAGAAGCAAGGGTGGCAAAACTTTATCTCACATACTTTGGACATGTTATGAGGAGGGACCAGTCCCTGGAGAAGGACATCATGCTTGGTAAAGTATAGGGTCAGCAAAAAAGAGGAAGACCCTCAATGAGATGGACTGACACAGTGGCTGCAACGATGGGCTCAAGCATAACAACGATTGTTGAGATGGCACAGGGCTGGGCACTGTTTCATTCTGTTGTACATAGGGTCACTATGAGTTGGAAATAACTCAATGGCACCTAACAACAACAATATTGATATTTATTATTGGAGTATTTTAATGGTGTTATTTTATTTTGTTGCAGTAAGTCTGAAAATGTAGTCAGAAATAATTTGGGATAAAAGAAATATAGTGAGTGAATTTTGGCCTTGGGTATAGAATGATTTTAGAGCATGATTAATGTAATTTATTTTTACCCATTGCAGAGCTTTCTGGGGACAAAATACTTATTTCCTAGTAATTATCACAGAAAAATAACCACAGGAATAGTGGTTGCTATCACAAAAGCAATCTCATGAAGGTGGGAAAAAGATTGACCTCAGAGATAATCAGCTCTAAAAGAGAATGCCAAACTGTTGACTGACCTTAAGTCAATGATTTGTCCAAACAGTTAAAAGCATAAAAGACTAAGAATTAAAAGAAAAAAAATTTCCAGATCTCAGGGGAATCGGGCCCTTCTCTATCTCATTTGCACAAGGCAAAAATCTGGAGATATTTGTAAACTCTTGAAAAACACAATCTTTCCATTGGGTGTATTGATCCAAGGTCTAGACTAGGGGACAGGGAATTTGCTGTTCCTTTTGGCTCTTATCGGTAAGCTACATCCTCCAACTTAGACTTTATAAGTTAAAAAAAAAATTAGTAATTTTTTTAAAATTTAATTCTCAACGGGCTCATAACAGGGAGCCCTTGTGGCACAGTGGTTAAAGCACTCAACTGCTAGCTGAAATGCCGGTTGTTCAAACCCATCAGCTGCTCTGAGGGAGAGAGATATGGCAGTCTGCTTCTATAAAGATTTACATCCTTGGAAACCCTGTGGGGCAGTTCTACTCTGTCCTATAGGGTGACTATGAGTCGGAATCTACTTGATGGCAGTCGGTTTAGTTAGGTTGGTTTGGGCCCATAACTTAGGCATGGAAGAGGATGCTACTTGTTGGGCTACATTTTTGTTGTTGTTGGGTGCTGTCCAGTTGATCCTGACTCATAGTGACCGTGTGACAGAGTAAAACTGCCCCATATGGTTTTCTCAGCAGTAATCTTTACAGAAGCATATCTCCAGGTCTTTCTCCCACAGAGCCGCTGGGTAGGTTTGAACCACCAACCTTTCAGGTAGCAGCCAAGTTTCGCCATGAGGGCGCCTTTGGGTTACTTTAACACCTCAGAATTCAGTTGCTTCCTTGGCTTGAGATACCATTATATCTGGCCTAGATAATTGCATTAACATCACAACTAGTTGTTCTGCTTCCATAGTCTCTCCTCTATAGATAATTTTTTTTTTTGCCGTGTAAGCCACATCATGTGAATATTCTATTCAAAACCTTCTAGAGACTTCACATCTCTCTCAGAGTAAAAGTCAGATTTCTTAAAAAGGCCTAAAAACATGACTTTTCCTCGCTGACCTCACCTACTATTCCCTCTCTTGTTCATTGTATTCTGCTCACTTTTATCTCATTGCTACTCAGTTTTTACTCATTGCTCACTCAAAGTAAGACAACAACATCTCTACCTCAGGGAATCAACTTGATGGCAATGGGTTTGGTTTTTGGTTTTTGGTTTTTCTCCCTCAAATACGGAGGGCTTCTCTAAACACACTATGTTGTTGCTGTTGTTACGTGCCATCGAGTTGGTTCCAATTCATCACGAGCCTATAGGGCAGAGCAGAACTGCCCCATAGGGTTTCCAAAGAGCAGCTGGGAGGTTTGAACCGCCGACCTTTTGGTTAGCAGCCAGGCTCTTAACCACTGTGCCACCAGGGCTCCTATAGAAAATAGTAATTCTTTCCACACCCAGGATTCTCTATCCTTCTTACCTTGATTCGCTATTTTCAAAACACTTCTTGCTTAGCTTATTAGCTACTTAGCTTATTAGCACTTCTTGCTTTGCTTATTATCTTTCCGTTTATTTATTTATGGTTTTCTACTCAATGTGACTGTGGCTTTGTTTCCTATTGTTTACCACTGTTGCCCTAGTGCCCAGACCAGGGCCTCAGATTCTGTCATTCCCAATAAATATTTTGGCAATAATGTAATCCTTTTGACAGATAGTGTGCTGAGAAAAAAAAAGTTTTTAATTAGTCAAGAGATGCTAAAAAGTAGTCGAAAGAATAAATGTAGAGCATCTTTCATAGTACCTGTCATATAATAGTAGTAGGTTCTCAGTGAATTTTAGCTCCAACTTTCTCTGTGCCAGTTGTTTGAAATGTTGTCTTCTGTCTCGTGTTTGAATTTCCCTTGCACTGGAGAGTTTATGTCTTCATAGACATAGGTGGAAAGAAGGTACTTTTTTTCATAAATAATGATGTGTACAGTTAATATGTATTCAGCAGTGAGCAAATATGCAAATAACAGTGGCTTAAATACTAAAACTATTTTTTTTTTTAACAAAAGGTTTGAAGTAGTCTATGATGAGTCCAAGGCTCAAAGTTGTCCGGCTCTGAGTCAGTGTCTCTGCAATTTTGGGTTGAGTGCACTTTCACTCTGCAGTGTCTCAAGCTGGAAGGAAGGCAACTGTTCAAGGAAGAAGGCTCACTCATGGCTCACTCATGTGTTCTCTCTATTTTTATGGAAGATATTCAGTCTGATAACTCCCCTAGTTACCTAACCATTATATGCCAAAGGCCTGAATTTGGTGCCTTGGCAGTACTCCAGAATGTTCTGGAAGTGAACATCTGAAAATTTCAGCCTCTACACTGGGGAGCAAAGCAAGAGAGAAGAGGGATGCAATAGCTGTTGAAGTAAGAACAGCAGTGCCTGTCAGATTAATCATTTACACAACTAGCATAAAACCCTTCTGGCGTTCCACACCCCCATATTAAAGACAAAAATCATCAAATAAGGAAAACAAGATCAAAACGTGTCTTATGTTTTTCTTGAACTTAAAAGCATGATGCGACCAGAATTCCTTTTTCCCCACCACTCACATTAAGGAAAATTTTCTCCTAAATAAATAACAAGATGCCTACAAGGACAAAATGAAGTAATTATAGGAACAATAATTTTAAACTCATAAACCAATATTCAAACATAAGTTCTTTTCCTCAGCACTTCTGCTTCTGAGTGCCAAAAGCTCTATTAGTACATATGCTTATGATAATTGTGTGATTCTTAAACAATTTATGCTGATAGCAATATATCTTACTTTCATTGTTTCTACCTTCCTTTCTTCTTTCCTTCATATATTTCATCTACATTATTAGTTACATTAAAAACCCCTTCAAACAAACAACATATATATATAAAATTGCCAGTAGAGTTCTTGGTTTTAAAGAGGTTTGCAATGAATATTTGATTGATTATTCATTCTAATCTACGGGATAGCTAGCTTGCCTACAACAAAAACCCCAACAAGTCAAACCTGTTGCTGTCGAGTCTATATTTTTTCTTATTTTTTAATTTTGTCCCATATAAAAATTGATACCTACATTGTTAAGTGACTAATTGCTTTCCCCATACTGTGACAGTACACTCCTCATTTCTACCCCTGATTCCCCATGTCCATTCAACCAGCTCCTAACCCTCTCTGCCTTCCCATCTCACCTCCAGACAGAAGCTGCCCGTTTAATCTCTTGTATCTCCTTGAGCTGAGAGGCACACTCCTCAGGAGTATCCCTTTATGTTCCACAGTCCAGTCCAGTCCCTGTCTGAAGAGTTGGCCTCAGAAATTGTTTTAGTTCTGGGGCTGATAGAGAATCCAGGGGCCATCTTTCTGGGGTTCCTCCAGTCTCAGTCTGACCATCAAGTCCAGCCCTCTTACTAGAATTTGAGTTCTACACCCCACCTTTCTCCTGCTCCATCCGGGACTCTCAGTTGTGTTCCCTGACAGGACAGTTATTGGTGGTAGCCGAGCACCATCTATTTCTTTTGGTCTCAGGCTGAGGAAATCTCTGGTTTATGTGGCCCTTTCTGTCTCTTGGGCTACTACTTTCCTTGTGTCTTTGGTGTTCTTCATTCTCCTTTACTCCAGGTGGTTGGGACCCACTGATGCATCTTAGATAGCCGCTTGGCAGCTTTTAAGACCCCAGATGCTTCTCAGCAAAGTAGGATACAGAACATTTTCTTAATAAACTTTGTTATGCCAGCTGACCTAGATGTCCCCGAAAAGCATGGTACCCAGACCCCTGCCCCTGCTACACTATTTGACTGTAATCAGGAAACTTCTTAGCTTTTTTTGTTGGGAGTTTTTTAATTACCTTTTCAATCTCTTCTTTTGTTATGGGTTTGTTTAGTTGTTTTACCTTTGGTTGTTTTAGTTTAGGTAGGTAGTGAGTTTCTAGAAATATGTCCATTTCTTCTACATTTTCAAATTTGTTAGAGTACAGTTTTTCCTAGTATTCTGTTATGATTCTTTTACTTTCATTTGGGTCTGTTTTGATATCACCCATCTCATTTCTTACATGGGATATCTGCTTCCTCTTCTGTTTTTCTTTTGTCAGTTTGGCCAGTGGTTTATCAATTTTGTCGATCTTTTCAAAGAACCAGCTTTTGGTCTTGTTAACTCTTTCAGTTGTTTTTCTATTCTGTATTTCATTTAATTCTGCTCTAATTTTTATTATTTCCTTTCTTCTGGTGCCTAAGGGCTTCTTTTGCTGCTCTCTTTCTACTTGTTCCAGTCAAGGGTTAATGTTTTGATTATGGCCCTTTCTTCTTTTTGGATGTGTGCATTTGTTGCTATAAACTGACCTCTGAGCACTGCTTTTGCTGTGTCCCAAAGGTTCTGGTAGGATGTGTTTTCATTCTCATTTGATTCTATGAATTTCTTTATTCCATCTTTAATTTCTTCTATAACCCAGTAGTTTTTGAGCAAGATGTTGTTCAGTTTCCATGTGTTTGATTTTTTTTTCCTTGCTTTTTCTGTTGTTTATTTCTACTTTTATGGCTTTATGGTCAGAAAAGATGCTTTGTAACATTTTGTTGCTTTGGATTTTGTTACGGCTTGCCTTATGGCCTAATATGTGGTCTATTCTGGAGAATGTTCCTTGTACGTCGGAAAAGAAAGTACACTTGGCTGCTGTTGGGTGGAGTGTTCGGTGTTTGTCTATGAGATCAAGTTGGTTGATTGTAGCATTTAGCTCTTCTGTGTCTTTGTTGAGCTTCTTTCTGGATGCTCTGTCCTTCACCGAAAGTGGCGTCTTGAAGTCTCCTACTACTATTGTGGAGCTGTCTATCTCTCTCTTCAGTGCTGTTAGAGTTTGTTTTATGTATTTCAGAGCCCTGTCATTGGGTGCATAAATATTTATTATAGTTATGTCCTCTTGGTGTATTGACCCTTTAATCATTATATAGTGTCCTTCCTTATCCTTTGTGGTGGATTTTACTTTAAAGTCTATTTTATCAGAGATTAATATTGCTACTCCTGCTCTTATTTGAGTGTTGTTTGCTTGATATATTTTTTCCATCCTTTGAGTTTTAGTTTGTTTGTGTCTTTAAGTCTAAGGTGTATCTCTTGTAGGCAGCATATAGACGTATCTTGTTGTTTTTATCCAATCTGCCACTCTCTGTCTCTTTATTGATGCATTTAGTCCATTTACATTCAGCCTAATTATTGATATGTATGAGTTTAGAGCTGTCATTTTGATGTCTTTTTTTGTGTTGTTCACAGTTTCTTTGTTCCACTTAATTTTCTGTGCTGAGCTGTTTTTCTTTATGTATTTTCTTTTCATCTTTTTCATTGTTGTTGATTTTATGTTTGCTGAGTCTTTATATTTTTCTAGTGTTTTATTTTTGCTTGTAGGATTGTTAGTTTCCTTCGTGGTTCCCTTAATATTTACCCCTATTTTTCTAAGTTTATACCAGTCTTTTATTTCTTTATATCACCTTGACTTCCTCTCTGTATAAAAAAATGTATGTCTACATTTTCTTTTTATTCTACTTCAGGTGAAGGTTTACAGAACAAATAGTTTCTCATTAAACAGTAGTACACATATTGTTTTATGACATTGGTTAACAACCCCACGACAAGTCCACCCTCTCCCTTCTTGCCTTTTTTTTTTTTTTTTTTTTTGGTGAAAATAGACACAGCCAAAGATACACTATTTCAAAAATTCCTACATGCACAGTTCAGTGACACTGACTACGCTCTTCCAATTGTGCTGCTATTCTCACTTTTGATGAAGGTTTACAGAACAAAATAGTTTCTCATTACACAGTTAGTACACATGTTGCCCTATGACAATTGTTAACGACCTCACAAAACTTCAACATTGTCCTTACTCAACCTTGAGTTCCCTATCACCAGCTTTCCTGTCCCTTTCTGCCTTCTAGCCCTTGTCCAAGGACTGCTGTGCCTCATTAGTCTCATTTTGTTTTATGGGGCTGTCCAATCCCCGGCTGAAAGGTGACCCTCAGAAGTGACTTCACCACTGAGCAAAATGGTGTCTGGGGGCCATACTCTCGGTGTTTCTCTAGTCTCTGTTAGGCCAGTAAATCTGGTCTTTTTGTGTGTGTTACAGTTTTTTCTACATCCTTCTTCAGCTCTGTCCAGAACCCCCTGTTGTGATCCCGGTCAGAGCAGTCAGTGGTGGTAGCCGGGCACCATCTAGCTGTACTGGACTCAGTCTGGTGGAGGCCTTGGTAGCTGTGGTCCATTAGTCCTTTGGACTAATCTTTTCCTTGTATCCTGTTCTCTTCATTCTCCTTTGCTCCCGAAGGGATGAGACCAGTGGTGTATCTTAGATATCTGCTCACAGGCTTTCAAGACCCTGGACACTACTCACCAAGGTAGAATGTAGAATGTTGTCTTTATAAACTGTGTTATGCCAATTGAGCTAGATGTTGCCAGAGACCATGGTCCCCGTAGCCCTCCGCCCAGCAATTCGGTCCCTCAGGGAGTTTAGATGTGTCTAGTGAGCTTCCATGGCCTTTCCTTGTACAAGTTGTGCTGGTTTCCCCAGTATTGTGTACTGTCTCACCCTTCACCCAAGATACCACTTAGCTATTGCCTATTTAGTATTTCCCCCCATCCCTCCAATCCCTGGTAACCAACAAAGATTGTTAGTTTTTGTGTGTAAACTTTTTCGTGGGTATTTACAATAGAGGTCTCATACAATATTTGTCCTTTTGTGACTGACTTATTTCACTCAGCATAATGTCCTCCAATCTCATCCATGTTATGAGATGCTTCACAGATTCATCATTATTCTTTCTCATTGCATAGTATTCCACTGTGTGTGTGTACCA
Source organism: Dugong dugon (assembly GCA_030035585.1). Classification (NCBI taxonomy): domain Eukaryota; kingdom Metazoa; phylum Chordata; class Mammalia; order Sirenia; family Dugongidae; genus Dugong; species Dugong dugon. The sequence goes on from CM057483.1 coordinate 148,973,426, forward strand.
TAGTTTGTTTACTCATTCATCTGTTGATGGGCATCTAGGTTGTTTCCAACTCTTTGCTATTGTGAACAGTGCTGCCATGAAGATAGGTGTGCATATGTCTCTTTGAGTGACGACTCTTATTTCTCTAGGATATATTCCTAGGAGTGGGATTGCTGGATCAAATGGTATGTCTATTTCTAGCTTTCTAAGGAAGCGCTATATCATTTTCCAAAATGGTTATATCATCTTGCATTCCCACCAGCAATGCATAAGAGTTCTGATCTTCTTGCAGCCCCTCCAACATTTGTTAAATCCAGTGTTTTTGATTCGTGCCAGGAGTGCCGGGGTGAGATGGTATCTCATTGTGGTTTTAATTTACATTTCTCTAATGGCTAGTGATCACGAGCATTTCCTCATGTGTATGTTGGCCATTTGAATGTCTTCTTTGGTGAAGTGTCTGTTCATTTCCTTTGCCCATTTTTTAATAGGATTATTTGTATTTTTGTTGTAGAGGTGTTGGATTTTCTTGTAGATTATGGAGATTAGACCTTTGTCTGACTTGTACTGTCCAGAGTTTTTTTCCCAGTCTGTAGGTTCTCTTTTTACTCTTTTGGTGAAGTCTTTTGAAGAGCATAAGTGTTTGATTTTTAGAAGATCCCAGATATCTAGCTTATCTTTTGGGGTTTTTGTGTTGATGGTTATAGTTTGTATCCTGTTAATGTCATGTATTAAGGCCTGTAGCATTGGTCCTATTTTTTCTTCTAAGTACTTTGTAGTTTTTGGATTTATATTTAGGTTTTTGATCCATTTTGGATTAGTTTTTGTATATGGCATGAGATATGGGTCCTGTTTCATTTTTTTTTTTTGCAGGTGGGTATCCAATTTTGCCAGGACCATTCGTTAAGACTATCTTTTCCCCATTTGATAGACTTTGGGTCCTTTTTGAAGATCACGTGACCATAGGTGGATTGATTTACATCTGGGTTCTCAATTCTGTTCCATTGGTCAATGTATCTGTCGTTGTACCAGTACCAGGCTGTTTTGACTACCATAGCTGTATAGTAGGTTCTGAGGTCAGGTAGTGTGAGTCCTCCAACTTTCTTCTTCTTCTTTAGTAGTGCTTTACTTATTCGGGGCTTTTTCCCTTTCCATATAAATTTAATGATTAGTTTTTCCATCTCTTTGAAGAATGTTGTTGGTATTTGGATCAGGATTCCGTTGTATTTGTAAATTGCTTTGGGTAGAATTGTCATTTTCACAATGTTGAGTCTGCCTATCCATGAGCATGGCATCTTTTTCCATTTATGTAAATCCCTTTGGGTTTCTTGCAGTAGTGTTTTGTAGTTTTCTTTGTATAGGTCTCTTACATCCCTGGTCAGATTTATTCTTAAGTATTTTATCTTTTTAGGGGCCATTGAAAATGGTATTGATTTCCTGATTTCCTTTTCATCGTTCTCCTTGCTGGTGTATAGGAATCCAACTGATTCTTGAATGTTTACCTTGTATCCTGCTACTCTGCTGAATCTTTCTATCAGTTCCAGTAGATTTCTCGAGGAGTCTTTAGGGTTTTCTGTGAATAGTATCATATCATCTGCAAACCGGGACAGTTTAACTTCTTCATTACCACTTTGGATGCCCTTTATTTCTTTTTCTTGCCTTATTGCTCTAGCTAGAAATTCCAGCACAATGTTAAATAGGAGTGGTGATAAAGGGCATCCTTGTCTTATTCCTGTTCTCAAGGGGAATGTTTTCAGCCTCTCTCCATTAAGAATGATGTTGGCTGTTGGTTTTGCATACATGCCCTTTATTATGTTGAGAAATGTCCCTTCTATACTTATTTTATTGAGAGTTTTTTTTAATCAGGAATGGGTGTTGGACTTTATCGAATACCTTTTCTGTGTCAATTGAGATGATCATGTGATTCTTTTCTTTCCTTTTATTTATGTGGTGGATTACATTGATTGATTTTCTAATGTTGAACCGTCCTTGAATACCTGGTATGAATCTTACTTGGTTGTGGTGTATTATTTTTTTGATATGATGCTGAATTCTATTGGGTAGGATTTTGTTCAGAATTTTTGCACCTATATTCATGAGAGATATTGGTCTGTAATTTTCTTTTTTTGTGACGTCTTTGCCTGGTTTTTTTTTTGGCATCTTTACCTGGTTTTGATACCAGCGTTATGCTGGCTTCATAGAATGAATTTGGAAGTGTTGCTTCCTTTTCAATGCCCTGAAATAGCTTGAGTAGTACTGGTACAAGCTCTTCTGTGAATGTTTTGTAGAATTCTCCAGTGAAGCCATCTGGGCCAGGGCTTTTTTTGGTTGGGAGTTTTCTTTATTACCTTTTCAATCTCTTCTCTTGTTATGGGTCTGTTCAGATTTTCAACATCACTTTGTTGTCGTTTGGGTAGGTAGTGTGTTTCTAGAAATTTATCCTTTTCCTTTAGGTTTTCAAATTTGTTGGAGTATAGTTTTTCATAATATTCTGTTATGATCCTTTTTATTTCATTTGGGTCTGTTGTAATGTTGCCCATTTCGTTTCTTATTTGGGTTATTTGCATCCTCTCCTGTTTTTCTTTTGTCAGTCTGGCCAGTGGTTTGTCGATTTTGTTGATTCTTTCAAAGAACCAACTTTTGGTTTTGTTGATTCTTTCTGTTGTTTTTCTGTTCTCTATTTCATTTAGTTCTGCTCTGATTATAATTTCTTTTCTTCTGGTGACTTTGGGCTTTTTTTGCTGTTCTCTATTTGTTTGAGTTGTGTAGTTACTGTTTTTATTTGGTCCTTTTCTTCTTTTTTGATGTGTGCGTCTATTGCTATAAATTGTCCTCTGAGGACTGCCTTTGCTGTGTTTCAAAGGATTTGGTATGATGTGTTTTAATTCTCATTTGATTCTAGGAATTTTTTGATTCCATCTCTGATTTCTTCTGTTACCCAGTTATGTGTAAGCAGGGTATTATTCAGTTTCCATGTAATTGATTTTTTTTTTTCCTTGCTCTTTCTATTGTTAATTTTTACCTTGATGGCATTGTGGTCAGAGAAGATACTGTGAATTATCTCAACGTTTTGGATCTTGTTGAGGATTGCTCTGTGGCCTAAGATGTGGTCTATTCTGGAGAACGTTCCATGTGCATTGGAAAAGAATGTGTAGTTTGCAGCTGTTTGATGGAGTGTTCTATTTATGTCTATGAGGTCATGTTGCCTGATTGTGCCCTTTAGGTCTTCTATATCTTTGCTGAGTTTCTTCTTAGTTGTTCTGTCCTTTACTGAGAGTTGTGTGTTGAAGTCTCCTACTATTATTGTGGAACTGTCAATTTCTCCTTTCAGTGTTGTTAGAGTTTGTTTTATGCATTTTGGAACCCTGCCATTGGGTGTGTAGATGTTTATTATGGATAAGTCTTCAAGATGGATTGTCCCCTTAATCATATAGTGTCTTTCTTTGTCTTTTCTGGTGGATTTTGTTTCAAAGTCTATTTTATCTGAGATTAGAATTGCCACTCCTGCTCTTTTTTGGTAGTTGTTAGCTGGATATATTTTTTCACAACCTTTGACTTTTAATAAATTCACATCTTTGTTTCTAAGGTGTGTCTCTTGTAGACGGCATATTGATGTATCCTGTTTTTTTTTTTTTTTTTTAATCCATTCTGTCAGTCTCCATCTCTTTATGGGTGCATTGAGTCCGTTTACATTCGGTGTAATTATTGATAGATGTGAGTTTGTTGCTGTCATTTTGTAGTGCTTTTTTTTGTGGTGCTGATGTTTTCTTTGTTCTTACTCTACTGTGCTGAGTTACTTTTGTTTGTTGATTTTTTTTCATTTCTTTTGTTTTTGTAGGTTTTATTTCTGCTGATACTTTATGTTTTTCCTCTTTCTTTTGATGAGTATGTTTGTTAACTTTCTTTGTGCTTACCGTGAAATTTACCTTTATCTTTCTAAGTTTGAAGCAGTCTATTATTACTTGGTATCACCTTGCCTTCCTTTCCATTGGAAGGTTCTATACCTACACCGTTTATTCCCTCTTTTATTGTGCTGATGTTGTTGTCATTTACAGATTAACTGCTCTGATTCCCTGTTGTATTTCTTTTGGTTTTGGATAGTCCTTGAGAGTTTATTTCCTAGATTGGTATCTGGCTAGTATGATCCTGCATCCTAGATTGTGCCTGTGAGCTGAAGTAGTTTGTTCTCAGATCGAAGAACTCCCTTTAATAATTCTTGTAAGTTTGGTTGGCTTTTACATATTCCCTTAACTTCTGTTTATCTGGAAGTGTCCTAATTTCATCATCATATTTGAATGAGGGTTTTCAGGATATATTATTCTTGGCTGGCAATTTCTTTCTTTCAAAGTTTTATATATGTCATCCCATTGCCTTCTTGCCTGCATGGTTTCTGCCAAATAATCTGAGCTTAGTGTAATTGTTTTTCCTCTGTATGTGACTTCTTGTTTTTCACGAGCTGCTCTCAGGATTCTTTGTCTTTCGTTTTGGCAAGTGTGATTATGATATGCCTTGGTGATTTTCTTTTGGGGTCTCTCCTATATGGGGTTCGTTGAGCTTCTTGGATGGCCAGCTTTTCATCTTTCATGATATTGGGGAAGTTTTCTGTCAGCAGTTCTTCAAAGATCCTCTCTGTGTTTTCTGTTTTCTCCCCCATTCTGGAACTCCAATAATTCGAAAAGTTTTGCTTTTGATGGTATCCCACATAACTGTCATGGTCTCTTCATTTTTATTTGTTCTTTTTTCTGAGTTTTCCTTAAACAGAGTAGTATCCAAGTGTTTGTTTTCAATTCCACTGATCCTGTCTTCCACCATTTCACATCTGCTCCTCAGCCCTTCTATGACACTGTCCATTTCTGAAATCTTGTTGTTTATCATTTGGATTTCTAATTGTTGTTTTTTTATAATTTCTAGTTGTGAATTTATTTTGGCATTTTGTTCCTGCATAATTTTCCTGAGTTCTTCCATTTTTTTGTCTGTATTTTCCATGAATTTATCTGCCTTTTCCATGAATTTGTCTATTTTTTCCTCATTTTTGTCTGCTTTGTGCTTCTACTCTTGGATAATTCTGAGTATTAGAGATTTGAATTCCCTATCAGGTAGTTCCAGTGCCTTTTCTTCCACTGGAAAGTCATCTGGTGTTTTATTTTGGACACCTTCTAGAACCATCCTGTCCTGTTTTTGTAAATGTTTCGATATTGTTTGCTGTCTTCGGGGCATTCACTAGTTATTTTTCTCGTTTATTGATTGTAGATTTGTTTTTTGTTTTTTGTCCTTTTTTTAAATTTGGCTATGTCTGAGCAGGCGGTATGTGTGTTCTTTGTTGTTTGCTTGTCTGTGGACATGATACTTTCTCCACCTTCTTCAATTGACAGGGTCAGTCGCTCACATATGGTATAGCAGGGCAGGTCTAGCTGAAGAGGAGTTACTAGGATGGGTTGTTTGTGGCACTTACTACAACCACCAGGGTGGGTTGGTAATCAGTGCAGGGCAGGTTCTGGTAGGCTGTGCCTGTGCTGCTTGGTGGTGTGATGTTAAGCGCACAGTGCAGGTGGGCAGGATGGAGTGGGGGGATTGTTATGTGTGGAGCTAAGATGGATATGGGAGAGAGGAGAGAGGAACAGAAGCCAAAAACATACAAACCAACAAAAAAGAGTTCCAGGGGAGCTTGCCATTGGAGTGGAGAAATGAGAGACTATGAAATGGAGAAAAGCAAAAAGGGGAAGAAGAAGAAGAAAAAGAAAAGACAAAAATGAATAAATAAAAATTAGAAAGGAAAAAGAACAGCAAAGCTTCCAGGGATCCCACCAGTGAAGCTATGAGGTCTGGGGAAGTTGTTCTCAGGTGTTGCAGTACAGCCTGGCTAGAAGATGTAGAGGTATTCAGCACCAGGTATTCAGGGAACAGGAACAGAAGGAAGGTGTAGAGAGATGAGAAACTGATTAATGAAGAAAGACAGAAAGGGAAAAAGAGGGAAAATAAAACAACACAAATTAAAAAAAAAAAGAAACAAGAAAATCCCCCAAAAAAACAGAAAAAAAAACCTGTGAAAAAAGAAATGCCCTCAGGGATCCCTCCTTCGCGTCTGTGGAAGCCAAGAGGGTAGGTCCCAAGCCGTGCAGCACCACCTGGCCAGAACGGGCTCCCACGTCGAGAAAGGGAAAGGAAAACAAGCAAACAATTCAAAACAAACAGAAGCCCCGGAATCCCACCAGTGTGGCAGCGTGGACTGGGATGCAGTTCCACACTCGAACGGAGCTCCACAGCCCGTCAGGAAGATGGAAAGACGGCACACGGAGCCAGGTATTTGAGAGAAAGAAGGGGGAGATGGTGAGAGGTAAGGAAGAAATAAAAAGAAGCAGCAAAAAGCAACACCAGCAGCCAACAAATGGCGCTCAGGGAGCCAGCCAGCGTGGGCGGGTGTAATCCAAGCAGCTGGTGCTTCCTGGCCAAGAAGCAGAGGAGGCCGAGTGGGGTGAAGAAGGATGGGGGGTGGGAAAGCATATATCGCAAATTACCAGTTGTTTTGTCTCCTGCTGGAAGCTCTGTGAAGCTGCTTTCTCATACCCCCTATCTGCTGGTCTCTGATGGGAGTCCAAGATGGTGGATCCGTGCAGCGTTAGCTGATAGGGGACTTCTGTATGAATCTCTCCTTGCTCTCCGTTCACTGTCAGTTTTCTCACTCATTTGGTGCTTGGCTGAGTTCTTTATCTCTTCATTTGATGTTTTAGGGTTTCAGAATTGCTGTTTTCTCTGTTTGGCTTAGTTTTTCGGATCTTTGCTTTGGAGGGACGGTGTGGTGCTTCTGCCTAGAGCGCCATTTTGCCGGAAGTCCTATGTCTACTTTTTTCAAGTCCCTCTTTTTTGTTTTAATGTTGTCATCTGTTACATATTGACATCTGTTTCTCTATTTTCCATGTTTTAGCTTTGATTTACTTCTGTGACTTCCCTATCTGGGTTGATATCCGGTTGCTCTGTCCTGTGTTCTAGTCTTGGATTGTTATCTGATGTTACTGATTTTCTACCCGGAGAACTCCCTTTAGGATTCCTTGTAATTTTGGTTTGGTTTTTGTAAATTCCCTTAACTTCTGTTTAGCTAGAAATGCCCTAATTTCACCATCATATTTGAGAGACAGCTTTGCTGGATATATAATTCTTGGCTGGCAGTTGTTTTCCTTCAAGGCTTTATATATGTCATCCCATTGCCTTCTTGCCTGCATGGTTTCTGCTGAGTAGTCCGAGCTTATTCGTATTGACTCTCTTTTGTAGATGACTTTTGGTTTATCCCTAGTCGCTCTTAAAATTCTCTCTGTATCTTTGGTTTTGGCAAGTTTGATTATAATATGTCTCGTTGACTTTCTTTTGGGATCTACCTTATGTGGAGTTCGTGAGCATCTTGGATTGATATCTTGTTGTCTTTCACGATATCAGGGAAGTTTTCTGCCAACAAATCTTCAACAATTCTCTCTGTATTTTCTGTCCCCCCCCCACCCCAGTACTCCAATCACTCGTAGGTTATTCCTCTTGATAGAGTCCCACATAATTCTTAGGGTTTCTTCACTTTTTAAAATCCTTTAATCTGATTTTCCTTCAAATAAGTTGGTGTCAATTGCTTTGTCTTCAGTCTCACTAATTCTGCCTTCCATTGCCTCAATTCCGCTCCTATGACTTGCTGTTGAATTGTCTAATCCTGAAATGGTATTGTTAATCTTCTGTATTTCTGATTTCTGTCTCTCTATGGATTCTTTCAGCCTGTTAAATTTGTGATTATGCTCTTCTCTAATCTTTTTAATTTCCTCTATTGCATGTGCTGCATTTTGATTAATTTCTTTCCTAATCTCTTGAAGAGTTCTGTATATTAATCTTTTGTATTCTGCCTCTGGTAATTCCAAAAAATTTTTCTCCTCTGGAAAATTTTTAGATTCTTTATTTTGGGAGCTTCCTGAAGCCATCATGGATTGCCTCTTTACATGATTTGATATTGACTGTTGTCTCTGAACCATCAATAAATTATTATATTTATTTTATGTTTGCTTACTGTGTCCTAGCTTCTTGCTTTGTTTTGATATGCCCAGATAAGCTTCTCGTATGAGCTAGTTTTATTATTGGTACCTTTGAAGCTCTAATGTCCTGTCACCAGGTGGTTAGATCTGTTACTAGGTATGTGAGCTCATGAGTCTGCCCACTCCTCCTGTATGGGTTCAGCTCAGGTGCCCAGGTAGATAGCCACTGAGTGTGTGGTGTAGGCTCTCACTTACAGTCCTAGACAGGCATGGGTGATCAGTGTAGGTACAGGAATCTGGCTGCAGCAGGGGGACACGCTCTGAGCAATGCAGGGGGCTGATGGCTGCCCCCGAGTGTCCAGGAGGAAGGTGTGTCCCTGTCCCTAGAGCTAGTAGGTTGATGGGTTTTGCAGCCAGACTATGAGTAGCTAATGCTGTTGGTTTTAAGGACTGGGGGGCACCTCTTATTCATGGGCCCCTATCGCAGGTGGCTAGGTGGTATGGGTGGAGCCACCAGTCCTCAGGCCTCTGATGTGGGTAGGTGAAGACCCTGATTAATGGGCAGAGCAGTGTCAAATGTCAAGAGCCTGCAGCTTCACAGCTGAAACTGTTGACGTTAATGTTCTGGTATATACCCTGTTGTACTGCAGTAATGGGAGCCTACGCTGTTGAGATGGGCCCACACAAGTCTATGCAGGGGGAAGGGCACTCAAAGTCCGTGGATCCATTATGCCTGTGCCTAGGCAAGGGAGCTGTGCCTACCCTGGGTTCCTGGCTAAGGGGAGCCGGCAGTTTATTTTTTCCCGTTTGTTAATTTGTTAACTCTCTAAAGCAGGGAGAATGGCTCCAGGCGTATGGTGGATCCTACTTCTGGCCCAAGGGACTTGGCAATTGCTGAAGCTGCTCCAGGACCCAGTGCAGAGCAGGGAGTGGGGAGGTAAATGGGAGAGAAGTTTTTCCCTAAGGGAGGTGTTTTTGATTCGCATGGAAAGCCCTACGCAAGAACTTATCTTTCACCGATGAGGGCTGCTTCTCACTGGTTCTGGGTAGCCCTGTAGACTCTCTGGCTTTGGGTCTCTGCCGGTGAGGAAAACGCACCTCCTGAGCACCACCGCTTGCCTGCCTCACCGCTCATCCCCGAGCTGATCAGGCCTGAAGGGCTCAGGCTCTCTCTGGGTCAAGTCTGGCACCTTCTCGCCGCTTCCGAACAGTCTCTCCCTCCCCGTGCCACTCAGTCTGGTTCCTGAACTCTGCCTTTGATGCTCAGGGCTCCCAGACTGCCATATGTAATGGAATCACTTGTTTTTTTGGGTATTTGTTGTAAGAGGGTCCACCGGAAGCGTCTGACTACTCCACCATCTTGGCCTTGCTGCCCGTCCAGTCGATTCTGACTCACAGCAACCCCTTGTATTACAGAGTAGAACTGCTCCATAGATTTTCTTGGCTGTAATCTTTGTGCATGCAGATCTCCAAGCCTTTCTTCTTTGGCACTGCTGGGTGGGTTCGAATAGTCAACATTTAGGTTAGCAGGCAATTGCAAACTGCTCTCTATTTTAAAAATTTTAAGATTTTCTTTTCTGCAAGTTAAACGTTAATGTCAATAGCTAATATTCAATAGTTCTTAGTAAAGAATATTTAAAAAAGAACAGAATAATTGATAAACTAGTTGTGAAAGTTATGTTTTTGTTCAATTATTTTTTAGGGTTCCTGAGAAGTATGATAATCCTCTGACTCTGCATTTTGGTACATAAATTTAGCTGAATATTAAGAATACTTACTGAAAGGTATATATACTATATGTATGTATAAAGTTTTATCATACTTTATTGTACTTTATTGTAATTTTCCCACTCCCAAAAGATATCAGAAACATAAAAACCTTATATAAGGATTATACGTGTCCATTAAGGCCTGTGGTTTTGAGGGAGCAAATCATATTTTTGATGGAAAATTCTATAAAATACAGACATTACAATTGACATAAATAGATTTGCTTTAGTATTCATTTAATGACTTAACTACTGCATATTTTTTTATCACTTCTATAAAGTTCTTTCTAGGCCTTTTCCCTGTCAATCAGACTAGTGCAAAACTGTAACCTCAGTTTATTTTGCTGGGAATTTTTACCTGAAAATAAGTGCCATTCTGTTTTTACCTTGAGTATCAAGGATTAGGTCAGGTTATACATTTTTTTAAGAAAATATTTTTCAGACTTTTCATAGCACATGAACTGGTGCCCTCCTTAACCCTTCTGAGCTGATAAACTGATAATGGTAGATTGAGCTTCCCAATTTAGTTGTGGAAATCTCCCTTTTGAGTATATTCTTAATTCTACACGAAAAAAAAAATGCCATCACTTCTCAAGGATGTAAGACTTTCCAACTTGACTCTAAATGTCTTTTCTGCTATTGTGTTCCTTGTCTAGGCTGACCTATGGAGTCTATTTAAAGAGAGATTCAGGAATTAAACCCACTGACAGTCCCTCAGAAAGATTTCCTATTGCACTTGACAGGAAGTGGCTTATCAATCACCTGGAGGCCTTTTGTTTGGAAAACTAGTATTTAGGGGAAAAAGAAAAGAAATCTTAAGGGCCATTTGCTCATAACCCATCCATGATTATATGCCTTAAATTATTTCTTCTTGTTAAAGAAATATCTATATATCAGGTTTGATGAACACTCACTATTTCTTAAACAGAAAATGGGAGGACTAGGTATCATACAATTATAGAATTAAAACAAAGTAGCTTTTGAGTTATCTAGTCTAAACCCTCATTTTATGGAAAACCATACAGCTGAACAAGGTGAAGCATCTTGTTCAAGACCCCACAGCTAGTTAGAATCAGTTTTGGCTGTGCTCTTGCTAGCATTCCACCCAGTGCATAACATTTTATTTTTTTTACAGCAATATTGGCCTACATATATTGAATTGCCCACATTTACACTTACATACAAATTAAAAAGTGAATTTTAAGATGTGATATTTGGAACCTGAATAACAGTTCCTGGTATACCAGTGAAAATAAGCTAGAGAGATTCCTTTATGAAGTCTTATTCTATGGCATTAAAATGTCTTTATTATTCAGGACGTAAATGTTAATTACTGTTTTAATTATAGAGAGGGTCATAATATTTAAAACTGTTAGTCACTAAGATTATATTATAGCCAGATGCTATGCCAGACTCAAAACATATTTTGGAGTCCCTGGGTGGCACAAACGGTTGAGTGGTAAACTACTAACCAAAAGGTTGGAGTTTGAATCCCTCCAGAGGCACCTCAGAAGACAAGCTTACTGATCTGTTTCCGAAATGTTACAGCCTTTAGAACCCTATGAAGCAGTTCTCTGCATACATGGGTTTGCTATGAGTCAGAATTGACTCGACAGCAACTAACGACAAAATACATTTTATCTTGGAAAATTAGATACTGTTATATACCTATTTTGGGTGAGAACACGGAGACTCAGAAAGGTAAAGGTCTTTTCAAGGACTATCGAACTATCTGTCTAATGAGTGACAGAACTGATTCCACCCCAGGCTTGTTTAATTTCAAAGTCCAAGCTCTTATCCATTTTGATAACCCCAAAATGTCATTCTATGTAGCCCATGCCAATGGTAAACCAAAACTTATTTCTCTTCTGGTTTAATTTAAAACTTGTTTTTATCCTTTTGTTCTCTATTAGTAAGTAAAGTTGCTCTGCATAAATTCCTATATATTACTATAAATCCAACTTGCAAAAAATGGTTCTTAAGTGACACCTTACCTTAGCTCTTCACTAATAGATATATAGAATGTTATAGCAAGATAGAATCTTAGAGTTTATAAAATATAATCTAGTAATTTTCACAAAGAAAAAATGAGACCTATTTATGTGAAGAATCATGAAGCCAATTAAGTTTCAGAAGGGTGTGAAGCTCACACAGAGGTCTGAAAACCAAATATCCAAACTCTTCTGTCTGCTTTGTATGCTATACTAACTGATATGGTTGAGATAGGAAAGGAGAAAAAAAGAGCAATTTAAAACCCATTATATAGGCAGAATTCAACTTTGTGAGGTGGTCCTTCCTGAATAAAAATGCCCTACAGTGTAGCTGGGGTGTTATTATAGGAAGCATGCTTACATTTCAAGTATAGTCATGTTTCCATTGTAATAATAATGAGAGATGAAGATGGCATGGGGTGCTTAAAATCTCATAGACAGGTGAGAAGAATAATGTATGTGACTATTTCCAATTTAGCTGGTATCTTTTGGATACCTGAAAGTTATCTGTAGAATATTATTTTAAAATGTGGGTTTGGTTTCCCTTAATATTAGTAGAATTACTGATGTGCGCAAAGGAAAAATATGCACCTAAGGTGAGTCGTAATCAACTTGACAGCATTGACTTTTGTTTTGGGGTATGTTTAAGACTTCAATAAGGTAGATGGAAAGATAATCTTTTCAAATAGTTGAACTTTCAATGTTAGTTTAGCAGTAGCTATTACTTGAAACATATTTTAAAAGAAACATTACCATCATCTTTCACCATGCATTAATATTGAATTGCATACTTGATAAATGACATTGCTTATCTGAGATTTATTTACCTTACTAAATGAGCAATTTGATAGAAATGCTATTTTTTAAAAGTTTTCAAATAAGTCTAAGCACATTCAAATGGAGAGCCTTAAAGATAAAAATAAATAAAATTATAATGATAAAACTGTAGAATAGGTGTCTGTGTGAACAGGAACATAACAAACAAGAGGAAATACTTACTTCTAAGTTATTTAACTAGGGTAGAATAGAAGGAATATAAGTTAAACATCAGATTATAACTTAAATGATTCTAATATGAAGACAAACAAAAGAATAGATTAATACATTACGGAAAGCAGACTTTCTTTTTTCCCCCAGCATTTAATTTTCAGTTAGTTCAGATACACACATGCAGTAGTGGCTATGCTTGACAAATTTCCTGATTTATAGAGCCACATTTTGGTAGTTATTTTTTAATGGGTTCCAGTTTTACTGAGAAAACAAAGCATGTGGGAATTTAAATCCCATAGATTTTAAGCAGCCTCAAAAAGACCCTGTCCAATATCTGTTTTGTTTGTTTGTTTGTTTGTTTGTTTAGGGAGGAGGTCGTTTGTTGTCAGAAGATTCTAGTAAAATGATAGGCCTCTCATTTATGTCTCATAATTCTGTTAATGCATGAAGTACACTCCTATCAGTGATATGGTTAAAATAATTTTTTACTATATATTGAATTAAAAAACAACATTGGAGTCCATCTCTTTTATATTATCCTAAAGAATGGCGTGATGTCTTAGTTACTAGTGCTGATGCAACAGAAATACCACAAGTGGGTGACTTTAAAGAACAGATTTTTTTTCTCCCAGTTAGGAGGCTGGAAGTCCAAATCAGAGTCCTAGCCAAGCTAATTCGTTTGTTGAGCCTCTCTTTCAGTTTCTGGGATCTGACAATGATCCTTGGAATTCCTTGGCATTCTGTGGTGTCCCTTGGTGTCTTTCATCCCACTGTGTGTGTCTCTGTGTCTATTCTGATCTTTTTATAACTCAGGAGTGATTATGTTTAGGATCCACCCTACACTGATATGACCTCGTTGACATAACAAAATAAAACATCTGTGGCCAAGCAGGATCACATCCACAGGTACAGAGCCAGGAATTCAACATATAATTTGGATGGGCACAACTAAATTCATAACCCAAAGGTTAGAGCACAATTTCCAACTTTGGCACTAATGACATTAAACATGTGCCATTGAGTTGATCCGACTCATGACTCGACTACTAACCAAAAGGATGGTGGTTCGAACTCACCCAGAGATGCCTTGTAAGAAAGGCCTGGAGATCTGCTTATGAAAGGTCACAGCCTTTAAAACCCTATGGAGCACAGTTCTACTCTGCAACACATGCAGTCTCCAAGACTAATACCATTATGGGCCGGATAATGGATAATTCTATCACATATCTGTCAGTTTGGTGTACTGTGGTGGCTTGCATGTTGCTGTGATTCTGGAAGTTATGCCACCAGTATTTCAAATACCAGCAGGGTCACCCCAGGTGGACAGGTTTGAGCAGAGCTTCTGGACTAAGATGGATTAGGAAGAAGGACCTGGGAGTCTACTTCTGAAAAAACTTATCAATAGCAGTGGAACATTATCTGATATAGTGCCGGAAGATGAGCCCGTCACATTGGAAGGCGCTCAAAATACAACTGGGGAAGAGCTGCCTCCTCAAAGTAGAGTCGACTTTAATAACGTGAATGGAGTAAAGCTTTTTGGGACCTTCATTACTACCCAAAAAGAGAAGAAACAGCTGCAAACATCCATTAATAATCAGAACTTGGAGTATCCCAAGTATGAATCTAGGAAAATTTGAAGTTCTCAGAAATGAAATAGAATGCAAAAAAATCGATATCCAAGGCATTAGTGAGCTGAAATGGACTGGTATTGGACATTTTGAATCTGATAATATGGTCTACTATGCAGGGAATGACAATTTGAAGAGGAGTGGCATCGCATTTATCATCAAAAAGAACATTGCAAGGTCTATTCAGAAGTACAATGCCGTCAGTGATAAGATAATATCCATACACCTACAAGGAAGACCAGTTAATATGACTATTATTCACATTTACGCAGTAACAACTGAGGCCAAAGATGAGGAAATTGAAGATGTTTACCAACTTCTGCAGCCTGAAATTGATCAAACACGCAATCAGGATGCACTGATAATTTCTGGTGATTGAAATGCGAAAGTTGGAAACAAAGAAGAAGGATCAGTACTTGGAAAATATGGCCGTGGTGATAGAAACGATGCTGGAGAAAGCGTGATAGAATTTTGCAAGACCAACGACTTCTTCATTGCAAATACTGTTTTTCAACAACATAAATGGTGACTATACACATGGACCTCGCTAGATGGAATACATAGGAATCAAATCAACTACATCTGTGGAAAGAAACAATGGAACAGCTCAATACTGTCAGTCAGAACAAGGCCAGGGACCTACTGTGGAACAGACCGTTAATTGCTCATGTGCAAGTTCAAGTTGAAGTTGAAGAAAATCAGAAGTTCACAAGAGCCAAAGTACGACCTTGACTATATCTCACCTAAATTTAGAGACCATCTCAGGAATGGATTTGACATATTGAATACTAATGACTGAAGACCAGATGAGTTGTGGACTGACATCAAGGACATCATATATGAAGAAAGCAAGAGGTCATTAAAAAGACAGGAAAGAAAGAAAAGACCAAAATGGATGTCAGAGGAGACTCTGAAACTTGCTCTTGAACTTCAAGTAGCTAAAGCAAATGGAAGAAATGATGAAGTAAAAGAGCTGAATAGATTTCAAAGGGTGGCTCAAGAAAGCAAAGTGTTACAATGAAATGTGTAAAGGCCTGGTGTTAGAAAGCCAAAAAGGAAGAACATACTTGGCATTTCTCAAGCTGAAAGAACTGAAGAAAAAATTCAAGCCGTGAGTTGCAATTTGAAGGATTCCCTAGGCAAAATATTGAATGACACAGGAAGCATCAAAAATAGATGGAAGACTGAAGAGTAAAACTCTGGAGTGACTTCAGTACTAAGTTAAAAGGCTGTCCGGGGTCCATACTCTCAGAGTTTCTCCAGTCTCTGTCAGACCAGTAAGTCTGGTCTTTTTTCGTGAGTTAGAATTTTGTTCTACATCTTTCTCCAGCTGTGTCCCGGACCCTCTGTTGTGATCCCTGTCAGAGCAGTCAGAGGTGGTAACCAGCCACCATCTAGTTGTGCTGGACTCAGTCTGGTGGAGGCTGTGGTAGTTGTGGTCCAACAGTCCCTTGGACTAATCTTTCCTTTGTGTCTTTGGTTTTCTTCATTCTTCCTTTCTCCAGAGAGCCCATAAAACAAAACAAGACTAACTGGGCACACCAGCCCAGGGGCAAGGACAAGAAGACAGGAGAGGACAGGAAAGCTGGTAATGGGGAACCCAGGGTCAAGAAGGGAGAGGGTTGACATGTCATGGGGTTGGCAACAAATATCACAAAACAATATGTGTATTAATTGTTTAATGAGAAACTAACTTGCTCTGTAGACCTTCATCTAAAGTACAGTAAAAAAAAAAAAAAAGGTGGGGAGGAACAGATATGGAGACACACACACAAGCACCAAAAAAAAAAAAAAAAAAAAAAGCAGATGGAAGGAATACACAGTCACTGTACCAAAAAGGATTGGTCGAAGGTTCAATCATTTCAGGAAGTAGCATATGATCAAGAACTGATGGTACTGAAGGAAGAAGTCGAAGCTGCACTGAAGACATTAGCTACAAACAAGGCTCCGGGAATTGATGGAATACTAATTGAGATGTTTCAGTAAACGAATGCAATGCTGGCAGTGCTCACTATGCCAAGAAATTTGGAAGACAGTTACCTGGCCAACCAACTAGAAGAGATCCATATCTGTGCCCTTTCCAACGAAAGGTGATCCAACAGAATGCACAAAATATAGAACAATATCATTAATATCACACGCAAGTAAAATTTTGCTGAGAAAATTCAAAAACAGTTGCAGTAGTACATCTACAGGGAACTGCCAGCAATTCAAGCCAGATTCAGACAAGGACGTGGAATGAGGAACATCATTGCTGACATCAGATAGATCTTGGCTGAAAGCAGAGAATACCAGAAATATGTTTACCTGTGTTTTATTGACTATTCAAATGCATTCGACTGTGTGGATCATAAAAAAATTATGGTTAACATTGTGAAGAATGGGAATTCCTGAATGCTTTATTGTGCTCATGCAGGACCTGTACATAGATCAAGAGGCAGTCATTCGAACAGAACAAGGGGATACTGTGAGGTTTAAAATCAGAAAAGGTGTGCATCGGTGTTGTATCCTTTCACCATATTTATTCAATATGTAGGCTTAGCAAATAATCTGAAAAGTTGTACTATATGAGGAAGAATGCAGCATCAGGATTGGTGGAAGGTTTATTAACAATCTGCGATATGCAGATGACACAACCTTGCTTGCTGAAAGCAAAGAGGACATGAAGCACTTACTGACGAAGATCAAAGACTACAGCCTTCAAGATAGATTACGCCTCAACATAATGAAAACAAAAATCCTCAGAGTTGTACCTATAAGCAGCATCATGATAAACAGCGAAAATATTGAAGTTGTCAAGGATTTCATTTTGCTTGGATCCACAATCAACACCCATGGAAGCAGCAGTCAAGAAATCAAATGACGTATTGCATTGTGCAAATCTGCTGCAGAAGACCTCTTTCATGTGTTAAAAAGCAAAGATGTCAGTTTGAGGACTAAGGTGTGCCTGCCCCAAGCAATGGTATTTCAATCACCTCATACATGGGAAAGCTGGACAATGAATAAGGAAAACTGACAACAAAGAATTGATGCCTTTGAATTATGGTGTTGGGGAAGAATATTGAATATACCGTGGACTGCCAGCAGAACAAACGAGTCTGTCTTGGAAGAAGTACAGCCAGAGTGCCCCTTGGAAGAGAGGACGGTGAGAGTTTGTCTCCCGTATTTTGGACCTGTTAATCAGGAGGGACCAGTCCCTGGCAAGGACATAATGTTTGGTAAAGTAGAAGGTCAGCAAAAAAGCAGAAGATCCTCGAGGAGATGGATTGACACAGTTGCTGCAGCAATGAGGTCAAACACAGCAATGATTGTGAGGATGGCGCAGGACTGGGCAGTGTTTCATTCTGTTGTACATAGAGTCACTATGAGTCAGAACTGACTCGACAGCAGCTAATAACAGCAACAACAATAGATAATTCTTTGTTGTGTAGTACTATTCTGTGCATTGGAGGATGCATAGCAGCTTCCTTGGCTTCTACCTACTAGATGCCAGTAGTACCCTCCCCTCGCCCATGTTGTAACAATCAGATTGTCTCTAGACATTGCCAGATGTCTCCTAGGGTTCAAAATTGCCACTGGTTGAGAACTACTGAGTTAGGGGTATTAAATATCTCATCAAAGCAGAGAAACTTGTTTTCTCTAAGCTTCTGAGGCTTCACTGTTATGGTCATGGACTTATTTGAGAATTTAACTAACTCTCCTCAGAAAAACACACAGAACCAGCATTTGCTTAGTGCATCTTAGGGGTCAAGGACTTTTAAGCCCACCCATGCTCTTTTGTTTAAAAGGTCTATTCTAGACAGTATTTCTAAATAACAGATTTGAATGAAAGGAACAACAAATTGTGAAGATGAAGGAAAAATGAATACTCTTTAGGCACTTGACGACATTAAATCTTTTTACAAAATCCCTTGCTATACCAAGGATTCATTTTAACTGCCAATTCAGTCACATCCTGCATGTCTGTAGGTAAGTAAATCCTGTCTTTCTCATAATACTATGGAAAGTCCATGTCAGGCTATTACCGTTTTTTCCCTTTTGCATTCATATTAAGTTAATGTTCAACTTTAAGTACATATCTTCTAGAAGCCAGAAATCTGAATGTAACACCTTCAGTTACAAGCAATTTTGTAGTAAACCCAGGTATGTTCATACAAATGAAGCAAGGAGGAGAGCTATATTATTTGGAAGATATTTGGAAGATGTTTCAACTGCCAATCACTCCTTAAAAAACAAACAAACAAAAAGCCTACACCTTCCCCCTCTCCCAGGATGATAATATAAATACATACTCTTACATTTCCAGCTGCTTGCAAATTATTTTCTTCTATATCAGATATATCAACTATATTTTCAGCCTTACAGTCAACATATTGATAATGGAATTAACATTTCCTGAAACCCAAACTTCTCTTCTGAGAGCCTTATTTCTACTAATGACAGCTCCATATTTTCAATCTCTTAGGCTTCAAATCTCGGAAGATAATTTCAATTACTCTTCCTCACTAGGCTGCACCTACCCTAGTTCAGTCTGTTCACATCATAGCATGAGTTTTAGAGTTTGACAATCTGAGTGTGAATTCAACCTCTGCCACTTGCCGGCATGCAGTTTTTAGTAAATTACAGACACAGCTGTCTCAGACTAACATTCCTTATTTGTAAAATAAAGATAATACTGCCTATATCATAAACTTGTTTGGAGGATTATCATGTGCAACTTCCTTGGATATTCCGTTGCCCAATATCTTAATAAGAAAATTCATACTCATAATGAAAATAAGACAAAAATAGAAATAGATATTTCAATAAAGACTAGTTATCATTATTCATTTTTGACATTTCTCTCACGTATCAGCCCATATTTTCATTCTAACAGCCAATACTCTAGCTTTGGCGTTAGTAACTTAATGATTTATGTGGAATTTAAAAAATGTTTATTTTATTTCTTAATGAATTTCCATTATGTCTATTTTTTCCCATGCTGACATGTATTTAATTTCACCCTATAAATGCCTAGGGAACCTGGGTTATCTTAACCACATTTCTCTTAAAACAATTTTCCAGAAATAAATGAAGTAAAAAAAAAAATCCATTTAACATGAAAAATAATTTACAGTATAAAATCAGCCACTTTACGAAAAGCGATAACCTTGTTAGATTCATAAAGTTAATGAAATGTGAGATTTTGTTAGCTTTTTTCCTTAATATATTAAATGTCATTCTGACAGAATGATAAATGGGCATATATCTAAGAAGTTTCAGGTAGATGTGCAGAGAAATACAGAAAAATTGCTTGGCGTAGGGAAATGTGTTTTAGTCCTTCATTTAAAAAATGCTTATTTCAGTGGTACTTGATGACACATGGGAATATTAACAGACATGGGGGCCTATGCTCTCAATTTGTAGTTTCCTTCTCAGTCAAGATTTACTTCAAACTATATTTTAGAGCTAGTAGTTGTTCTAAATAGAGTGACTTTTTGTATCATTTCAATTGAGTGGTGAATAGTTGATAACCAGAGACACTAAATGTGAAGAAGGTTCAAGAGAATAAAAGAATACAATTCAGTTTGATGTAATATAACCCCTAAAGGGCAGAGTGGAAAAAAAATGAGAAAAGAGAAAGGGGTTGGGCGAGACTGTAGAGGACTTTGTAAGCACTGTAATGAGATGACATTGTATTGTGCTTGTAATGAAATGCCATTAGTTTTTTTTTCTTATAGCTGTGAACCATTTGATGTAATTTACCCATTAGCAAGATCACCTTAGAAAAGATCTGGTAGGTAGACTTTGGTAGGCAAGAGTGTCAAATACTACTGAGGATTCTAGTAAGATGATGACAGAGAATGAGAAATTGTTATCTCGTTCTATACTTTTAAATGAATTTGTCTGAAAAATTAATAATAACCGTGTAATGCCTACAGACAAGGCGTGCAGTCTGTAGATCATCACACGCTCTATAATCCCCATACTTTTTCAGCCAGCCTGATTCACACATCTGTATTATTGGAATGGCTACTGATGGCATTTGAGCTTGCAAACCAAATAAATATTCAAACCAGTGAAGACCATTCTCCTGCTCATGGATTGCACGCATCCAAGCTCCTGACCTCCCCTAATTTATCTTGTTTCATTGTTTGGGAAATACTGTGTGCACATGGAAAAAATAAAAGGTCAAAATTTATGAAATGTACATTACAGAAAATGAAGTTCTGTCATAATTTCGCCCCCCAACCTCACTCTCTGGAAGTATCCAATATCAACAGTGATTTTGCATCTTCAAAAAAAAGTATCATTCCCATATGCATATATGTCATTTTATATATATATATATATATATATATATATATATATATATATTTCCTTGACTTTTAACAAAAATGAGTGTAATAATAAAATTGTTCTTTTTGTTTCTTTTACTTTTACTGAGAAATATATACATTTCCCCCATTTTCTTATTTTTCTTCATAGCACTTATCACTCCATTGCCCTATATGACTTACATCATATATTTGTTTATTTTTCTATGTATTGTCTGCTTGCCTCACTACATTGTCACATCCATAAAGGCAGGGATTTTGTCTTGTTCAGTGTTGTATCACTAGTGCCTGGAACTTAGTATGAGCGCAAATATTTGCTAAATGAATTAATGAATCATTTATATTGTCCCATGTCAGCCCATATTCTGCCATCTCATTCTTCTTAATGGGTGCATGGCATTCCAATATATAAGTAACACTAATTTAGTTAAACATGTTACAATTACTGGCTATAAAAGCTGTAATGTGGCAATGTATTTTTCTACATAGATCTTTATGTGGCTATGTGAGTACATTTGTTATACATGCATTGTGAGTACATTCATTAGATGAATTCCTAGAAAGGAAATTGCTAAGTCAAAGTACACGTGCATTTTAAATTTGATAGATATGGCCCAGCTGACCTCCTAAAAGGAGATTCCAAGGTAGAATCACAGCACAATAGCATGTTTTCCCGTATCGTTTCTGATCATTAGGCTGGGGCCTCAGATGCCCAGGAGTAAACTAAACACATGAAAGAGAATATTTGTAAGATATTTCACCTTGCAGAGCTTTGGGTACCTCCATTTGTAAAGTGGGCATGATAATAAACTCTACCTTGAGTGTTATTTCAAAGAGAAGAACTAGTCTTTAGATTTGAAAAAGGATAACAAAAATTAGCAAATTTCATTAGAAAACCACCTCTGTGTGGTTACTTATCAAATGCGCATAGATATCAATATTTTAGTGCCAGTTTTCTCGTCGGCATCATTTAAGACTACATTTTCCCCATGGTAAAAATGGTATACTTTTAACATTTTAAAGTTTTTGGACCTGGTTTTTACTGAAAAATGGATCAAGAAAATGTGGTATATATAGTTCTATGTCACCTTGTTTGTTTTTGGTTAGAAAGTGTATTTTAAAGCAGAAAAAGCACTAGGCGATAGTGACAATGCACTACTGTGCTTTTTGGGTGGTCAAGTGCTAAAACTAAGCACTTTCCAAATATTTATATGATACTCACAATTGTCATTTTGGGTTATGCTTTATCTCCATTGTACAAACACAAAAAACAAAAAACAGAGCAAAGTAATGTACAAAAGTTTTAAGTAACTTCTCCAAGGCTGCAGACCCAGCCTACAAGTTAAGAACTCTGAGTCTGAATTTTCCATTAACTTGCTGAGGCAAGTTAAGCTATTTAATTTCTATGTCTGCATTTCTTAGTCTCAAAGATGAGGAGGAGAGATCAGATGGTCAATACTTTCCCTCGCAATTCTAGTATTTGTAAATGTGACTGGAGAAAAAGTATTTTAACCTGCATCATGACAAGCTGATTCCACTTGATTTATTAAATAATTAACCAGTTTTTCTTCATGTGCAACTGAAAGCTTTCTGTATTTAATTTAAGCCCATTTCTTTTTATTTGATCCTCTGCAGACAACACAATATTTCACTCAAAACAATAATTAATTTGCTCTTTTTATTCCACTTTTAAAGTAGGAAAAATCTTTAGCCTTTATATAGAACTAGATTTCTCCTTTTCATTGTTTTTTTTTTTTTCCTTAAATTCTTTGGCATCCACTTCAATTTCTTCATATCCTTTATTAAAATAGAGACACAAATTAAACCTAATATTCTAATAAGAATTTTAGCTGAGGAACTACAGCCAAGTGCTTTTATAAAGGAAGAATGATTTCTTAATGCTTTAATATCATTGTATTTTTAACATGTTCCAGAATCATCTGGATCTTATTATCATTTTGCTGGTATAGCTTAAGGATGACTCTTTGTTGTCTTTTTTATTTAAAAATATTTTTAGCAATTTTAACTACGTAGTTATTTTTTACTCTTGCTATTTTATATTGAAGTTGTGAATATTATTTTGTATTTTTCTTCATTCAGCTGTATTCATTCTTGAACTTGTTCCCCTCCAATTGTTCAAGTACATTTTATTCCAACAATAACAACATACTTAAGAAATTTGACAATTATATTTTTATTTCCTTTATACAGTTCTTCAGTGTAGTCATTGAATGAATTTGCTTTGGGGACAAAGTCTTGTCATATATCTCTTCCCTCCAAATTATAGTCAAACTCTTGATAAATATTTCTTGGTGTGGGCTGACACTAATGTTCTGCTTGCTTAAAACTCGTTGCCATCCAGTCAATCCCGACTCATATCGACCCTATAGGACAGACTGCACCACAGGGTTTCCAAGGAGTGGCTGGTGGATTCGAACTGTCAAACTGTTGGTTAGCAGCCGTAGCTCTTAACCACTGCTTACTTAAGATAGGGGCAATACCAAACTTTTTAATCTAGTCATTTTGGTTTGTCCACCTAAATTATTTTTTATATTTTTTTCAGTTAGAATTGGAAAACAAAATTCCTCTTGGTTTCTTCATGAGGGATCCATTGCAAAATATGGATTTTCCTTATAATGCCTTCAATTGCAGAGAAGATACCACAACGTATAAGCTCATTGTACAATGCTGATGAGATGATGTTACATCCAGTTCTAAAACTGATCAATTACAGTGATTCCAGAGAATAGTGATCACAACGGTGAAGACTGCAAAACTCATCATTAAGAAAACGCTAAAGTAAATATGAGTAGGCAAAATTTGAATTTTTTAGGAAAAGTAAAGAGGAATCTAGTTGTTACCTCCCAATATTATAAATGAGTTATATGGAAAAAAAGGGGAAATAAAATTAATGTGTGAAAGTTATAACATTTGTAATTGAACAAGTCTACAATTGATCAGTCATGAATGAGTTCTGCATCACTGAAATGCTGAAAGGCAGTCTGTAGAATTAATTATAAGAGATCATATATACCTGTGTATAGTCGTATTAATGCCAATTAAAGCCACTAATGCCAACGATGAAGAAATTGAAGATTATTACCAACTTCTGCAGTCTGAAAGTGACCGAATATGCAATCAAGATGCATTGATAAATTACTGGTGGTTGGAATATGAAAGTTGGAAACGAAGAATTGGCAGTTAAGAAATATGGCCTTGGTGATATAAACAACACCGGAGATAGCATGATAGAATTTTGCAAGACCAATGGCATATTCATTGCAAATACCTTTTTTCAACAACATAAATGGCAGCTATACACATGGACGTCACCAGATGAAAAAACAGGAATCAAATTGACTACATCTGTGGAAAGAGACGATGGAAAAGCTCAATATCATCAGTCAGAACAAGGCCAGGGGCCAACTGCGGAACAGACCATCAATTGCTCATATGCAAGTTCAAGTTGAAACCGAAGAAAATTAAAACAAGTCCATGAGAGCCAAAGCATCATCTTAAGTATATCCCACCTGAATTTAAAGACCATCTCAAGAATAGAGTTGATGCATTGAATAATAATGACCAAAGATCAGATGAGTTGTGGGATGACATCAAGGACATCATACACGAGGAAAGCAAAAGGTCATTTAAAAATAAGAAAGAAAGAAAAGACCAAAATGGATGTCTGAGAGACTCTGAAACTTGCTCTTGAACCTCAAGTAGCTAAAGCAAACGGAAGAAATGACGAAGTAAAAGAACCGAACAGAATGTTTCAAAGGGTGGCTTGAGAAAGCAAAGTTAAAGTATTATAATGACATGTACAAAGAGCTGGAGATAGAAAACCAAAAGGGAAGAGCATCCTTGGCGTTTCTCAAGCTGAAAGAACTGAAGAAAAAATTCAAGCCTCGAGTTGCAATAAGGAAAGATTCTATGGGGAAAATAATAAACGACGCAGGAAGCATCAAAAGAAGATGGAAGGAATACGCAGTCATTATACTAAAAAAGATTGATCGACATTCATCCATTTCAAGAGGTAGCATGTGATCAGGAACCGATGGTACTGAAGGAAGAAGTCCAAGCTGCAATGAAGGCATTGGTGAAAAACAAGGCTTATGGAATATCAATTGGGATATTTCCACAAATGGATGCTGCACTGAAGTGCTCACTCGTCTATGCCAAGAAATTTGGAAGACAGCCACCTGGCCAGCCAACTGGAAGAGATCCATATTTATGCCTATTACCAAGAAAGGTGATCCAACAGAGTGCATAAATTATTGAACAATCAATTGACCCTCTTGAATGACCAATGGTTCCACCTAATAGAATAGGATTCAATATTAAATTCTGAATGTCCTAAATATAGCATATTTATGGCTCTGAACTTTATTGGGAGGATTTTATTTGGTTTCAGACTGTCTGGACTAGTCTCTCAACCTCTCTTTTTATTATCCACCTGCATACTTCACCCATTTTTGCCATTTTGAGGCCTACTTTCACTGGGAATAAGCCAGTCTTTGTAATTCAATTCTGCAACTATTGAGTCTTAATATATGTAAAATTCTGATTTAACCTTTTTCTTGACAAAAGATCTCGGGATAGGAGCTTGAAGTGTCTGATGTGTCTCAGATGCTGAGATTCTGTGACTCTGCTGCTCAGAAAACTCTTTTCTTTCCTCTGCTGCTTCCCCTTTTTCCCTAGTGATACAGCTATGCAGATCCTACCTGTGTTCACATTTGCTGTCACTTCTTCTCTTTGGGTTTGAGAGATCATTTGCTCTTTGAGAGCAGAGATAATATTATTTTCCTCTTTGTATCTCTCTCAGTACCTCTTACATAGCAGGTATTTAATAAAGGGTCATGCAGTGAATGTAAAGAACAACTGTGACATTCTTAGTGTTGCCAGCAGGTGGAGATTTTTTGGCATGACAGTGAGGCCTCTATTGTAGATATGTCTTAAGGTTTAGACATAGACCCAGAGATGAGGATTTGTCTTCAAGTAATTTAAGGAAGTACTTCCAGGGGAATCCTGCAAGAGGGTGGAAGCCAAGGAAGGGTGCAATCTCAGGTGAAAGTCCCTCAGAGGTAGCTTCAGCCTGATCCTGCAGGGGAACTTTGGAGAGTAAGTCATGCCTCGGATTTATCACGGTATCAGGCAAGGGAACTGGGCTTTCAGACTGCTACACTGTTCAGTCATTGGTTAAGGGCCACCCTTGGGAGGGGCAATGGTGCATAAACTCCCAGGCACTTTCAAATCTCTGTACCTGTAGGCAAACCTGCTTCAGAAGCTTGAGGAGCTGCTGGTACTGGTCCTTGGAAGGAAAGGGGAGCTAGATCATGCACAAAATGGGCAAAAGCTACAGGGTCGCTGTGAGTTGGAGACTGACCCGACGGCAACAGGTTTGGTTTTGGTTTTTGGTTTGGTTGGAGCACTAACCTTAACAGCCACAGGGTGTCTGTAATCTGACTATCAGGAGGGCTGTGTTTCTATTTCATATACTGATGAAAGAACAAACAATAAACACAACTTTTAGAAATGTGTAGAAACCTAATTTAGAATGTGAAACTAAAACTAAAGTTATGGAGAGTAAATGATATTCACTCCCCATATCTTGTTGGATGAAGACTTCAAATCTCACTGTTGCCACACCGTTCTTCATGTCCCTTGAATGAATAATCTGGATCACAGTGGTGGAGAGGGAGGACTGATAGTGAGAAGGGCATCTGAAGCTCTTAACAATGAACTCTGGCAAATCAGCACGGATAAAGTCAATTACTTTTCCTTTTGTTACATGGTACAAAAAGAATGGTGTGCCAATATAAAACCAAAATTTGGGTTAAGCATACTTAATGCTAGGAGGGTAGAACTTTTTAGGTTTAATCCTCAGCTACTAATTAGTCCTTTTTTGAAGACTTTCGTTTCAGAGAAGTCTTATATGTGATTATAATGATCTTTGGACAAACTGTTACATGTTACGTATGAGGAGTAGCTGGGTCTCGTAATAGCTGCTAGTTCCTGCCAATTCCTGAAGACTAAAGCTTTTAAAGGTTTATTCAGACGGAGCAGTGACCCAACTCAGGACCTCCCATTCAGTATCTTGTGGCTTTAACAGGAACTATTAAATATGTCAGGAAGACAAAGAGTCAATATAAAGCACATAAAACTTTACAGGATTTTTTCTTAAGAAATACAGTCTTCTTCTTTTAAATAAAGGACTCTGGGAAGACTCTTGGCAGCTTCAACAACGTATAGTACTCATTTTGCCAACAGTGTGAACTTGCATTGACCTGAATCACAATAATAATAATCTTTTGTCATATGGAAGCTTAATCTCTATTATCTATAACGACAAACAATATAATTCCATTATGTAAATTAACTTTATGGACAAATATGAGGTGTTTACTCATTAAATACAGAAAAGTTGTTTTCAAAAAGATCTAAAAATCATATAAAATAAGTTGCTTTAAAGTAGAAGGCAATAATCTGTCTTCATTAGCTACTCTTTAAAACAAATAATTACGTTTTATTTTCTCATATCACCTTTTCAATATTTGCCTTTCCTTTGCCTAATTGTATAAGAAATTCCTATATTCAGATACAATTCTAAGAATGCATTTACTAAATATACCACCAGTATGACCTTAATAAAATATTGTTTAAATGTTTGGCAAGTCTTGTTTTAAAATTAAAAGCCTAGTTTTAAAATTAAAACAAAAAAAAATGATGCAGTTCTGTTGTGATATGACCAGAAATAATCCTCTGAGTTTCTTCAATATGTTAGTGATGTAGTAAAATTATTATTTATTAGCATAATTGTAACCAAAAAACCAAACTTGTTGCCATTGAGTCGATTCCAACTCATAGCGACCCCATAGGTCAGAGTAGAACTGCCCCCGTGTAAGGGCTCCAGCGTTAGTACAGCCTCAGGAAATTTCAGAATAGGAAATAGGAAACCTGAGAGAGCTTATAGTTTAGATCACTTATCTTACAAATAAGGAGCCCTGGTGCTGCAATGGTTAAGCACTCGGCTGCTAACCAAATAGTCAGTGGTTTGAACCCACCAGCCACTCTGAGGAAGGAAAGACCTAGTGATCTACTCCTGTGAAGATTACACAGCCTAGGAAACCCTATGGGGGGCTGTTCTACTCTGTCCTGTATGGTCGCCATGAGTCAGAATTGAATTGATGGCACATAATATCTTACAAATAAGAAAACTGGGGTCCAGAAAGATTCAGATATTAAATATCTTTCAGAAATAGCTTAGAATGTGGGACCTTTCTAAAGATATTTAATAGCAAATGATTCACAGAGTTGATATACTGTTTCAACTTTGATTATATAATTTTAACCCAAGCACTTACATATACAGCTTGTTTTAATAAAAGTGACTGATATATTTTTACATAATGAAAGGCTATACAATATATGATCATTCTCATAGAAATCAGTGTTTTTTTCTTTAGGTTTGGAATGAATTCTCCCAGTTTGTCTTTATTTATTAATAAAGTTAATTTGCATAATGAAATTATATTGTTTGTAGTTGCAGATAATAGAGATTAAACTTCCATTTGACAAAAGATTATGGGTCATTGTTAATGAGGTTTTGTTTTAGAGTGGACCTCCTAAATAACATAAATGTTATTCGGGGTATAGCTCTAGTGACATTGTTATCTTGTCACCCCATTCAAGAGAAGAGATCTACTGTTTCACAATCTCGGGATACAACTTCATGCCAGGACTATTTCCTATCTGGCAGTCCATGGGTAGTGCTAATGGTTAAGCACTCAACTACTATACAAAAGTTTGGCAGTTTGAACCCACCCAGAGGCACCTTGAAATAAAGGCCTGC
Source organism: Dugong dugon (assembly GCA_030035585.1). NCBI lineage: Eukaryota > Metazoa > Chordata > Mammalia > Sirenia > Dugongidae > Dugong > Dugong dugon. Next base: position 149,001,946 of record CM057483.1, read on the forward strand.
AGATCTGCTTCCAAAAGGTCACAGCCTTGAAAACCTTATGGAGTGCAGTTCTACTCTGCACATATGGGGTCACCGTGAGTTGGAATTGACTCAACAACAACTGGTTTGGTTTTTTTGGTTTTTATTACCTGTCTCTACTCCTGCTGCCTGTCCCTGCTTTTGCTACCATTCTACCCTTTTTCTACTCTTATCTTTATTGCAAGGCCTATACTGACTCATTGCTTCCTCTTACTGATATGTGTGGTGTGCATGTGTGTAAATTTCTGCCTTTGCTACAAATGGAAGGTTTGATTGCTTCCTTTAGTCACTTCTGAGTATAAGGACTCCTCGATTAGCTCAACTCAAGGGCATTAGCCAACCTATAGATGTCTACCTCTAAGAGATACCTCATCTTTGTGCAGTAAACTTTGGTCAGAGCTTTTGCTTTTCCTCCAGCAATATCCTGGGTCAAACCTTCAGCAAAGCCAACCCTTATTGATCTCACCTCCCCAGGGTGCATTTCTAGGTGAATAAGAATGCAGATTTGATCTTTGGGCTCCAGGTCTCCAATCACCTAAAACTGACTATATCAAGTTTATTTTCATAGACAGAATTTTCAAATTTCCTCCTTATCTCCCTCCTAAAAATGTATTTATACCTGCTTGGCAATGCCTGAAATTCCTTTATTATGGGGCTTGTTCACTTTACAATTGAAACGTTTAAAGTACCAATTCTTGGCTGAGGTAATGCAGGGAAACGAATTAATCAGTGGATCAACTACTCTAAATACTTGAGCTTTGAACTTCCCAGGCTCAGAAAGAAATTGGACACTGGGGATTGGATAGGCAGGAAAATGGAGAAGGGGGTAGGTAGTCTGAAGTGTAGGAAAAAATATTGGAAGGGAAGACCAGGCCTCAGTGAATATAATTTCTCATACTTAAGATGCTTTTTTTCATTATTATTTGCCTCTAACTTTGTGCAAAAGGAGAGAAATGATTTACAGAATGTTGTTGTTTTTTCTCATATACATTCATACTCATGCTTACTTTAACACTGTTATTAAGGCCCTGCATGACTGCCGACAGTGGTTGACATGCTTTATGAAGTTTATTTTTTCCTAACTCAACCAAATTCATTGTAGAACAGTTTTATCTCTTGGGTCTTGCAAGGCAGTAGCAAATTTTCACCGTCCTGCCACACAGATATGTCAGCTTTTGGGCTCTGTTCCACTCTTTAATCCATGTTGTTGTTGTTAGGTGCCATTGAGTAGATTCCAACTCATAGTGACCCTGTAGGACAGAGTAGAACTGTCCCATAGGGTTTCCAAGGAGCCGCTGGTAGATTTGAACTGCCGACCCTTTGGTTAACAGCCCAGCTGTTAACCACTATGCCACCAGGGCTCCCTTTAACCCATAGAGACCCTGATTAACTCATTTTCCTGTAGGCCATCATGATGATCTACAGTGCTGACCTCTTGCAATAGGATCTAGGAAATAGGGAGTAAAAGGTGCCCTAGATACCTATGTATAGTGCCAGAGATTGAGAGGCACAGGTTTCTACAATCTCAGGAAAGTTTTCTTAAATTTCAGTGATCTGGTGCAAAATAAAGGAAACATTTGTGCACCTTGACTTCCCTACCACTAAACATGCTTGGGAGACCTCTTCAAATGTCTGAGAAATATACTATATTAAGATGGTGGCGCAGTGTTGAAGAGCTAGGTTGCTAACCAAAAGGTTGGCAGTTCAAATCCACCAGCTGCTCCTTGGATAACCCTATGGGGCAGTTATAATCTGTCTGGAGCCCTGGTGGTGAAGTTGTTAAGAGCTCAGGCTGCTAACCAAAAGGTCCACAGTTTGAATCCACCAACCACTCCTTGGAAACCCTATGGGGCAGTTCTATTCTGTCCTGTAGGGTCACTCTGAGTCAGAATCGACTCAAAAGCACACAACAACAACAGTTAGATCTATTTACTGGATAAAGTAAAAACCTGTTATTTTTAGTGGAGCCCAGAACAAAGAAAGTCTCTTTACCTGGTCCAAGGTACAAGACAAGTGACTGTCAGTTGGCTCTTATAAAACAACAAAGGCTATGGTGCCTGAAGTGTCGGAGGCAGGTGGGGATATGGTATCAAGCCTAGTATAAACCATGAAAGAAGAACCATGGAGTTTTGGGGCAAATATATGCTTGTTTTGCCAAGTAATTATTTACTTTCTCAGAAGGAGCTCTGGATCAGCTCATAGAGGCTGAATTCCTGGCCACAGTGAACCATGGGAATATCTGACCCCAGCTGCTCATTATGAAATGGATGCAATCTGTAGCACCTAGCGATAAAGCCTGGTATGCTCAGAAGCTCTTAAATATCAAGTGAAAAGTGGGTCTTAAAGGCATAAGTAATTTGCATCAGCAGTTAACTCATACTTCTAGAGTGCTTTACTCCTGCCAAATTACTTCTCCTTCTTCAAACCACATCTGTGGCTGGATGAGGAATTCCCAATGACAAATTAAGTAGCAAAGGAAAAAAAGCTTAAACTGGAATTACAAAGAGCTCTGCCTGATAGCACAAATGAACTGCTCTAGTATTACAGCCCCAGTAGCAGCCTTTCAGGTAAGTGAGAAATGGAATCTTTCCTCCAAGAGGGATTCAGGTAGCATTCAAACAGTATTGATCACTTATTCCTAGAAATATTCCCTCGCCTTAATTCCCTGACATTCTTTTTTGTCTTCTTCTCACATTTCTAGCCATCCTTTCTCTGTTCCCTTTGAACACAAATCCTCCTCTGTATAGCCATTAATATTTGAGTTCCTCAGGGTTCGGTTCTAAACCCTCCTTTCTTTCCATACCGCATTGAAACTAGGCAATTTTACATGACTTCAAATGTCATAGATATGGTGATACTACTTCATTTGCATCTCCAGCCTAAAGACTCTGAGCTCCAGATCCATACACATTTGATATACTTATATTCCCTTTACATTTGAGTGTGACATAGACACTTCAAAGTAAAATAAAATGTTTTTTACAAAAAATATGGTTCTTCATTACTGTTCCCTTGGAGAATGGCACCACCAAACAGGCAAGTATGTTATTGTTGTTGTGTGCGACCCTATGTTACAAAGTAGAAATGCCCATGGGGTTTCCTAGGCTGTAATCTTTACAGAAGCAGATCCCCAGATCTTTTCTGCTGTGAAGCCACTGGTGAGTTCAAACCACCAACCTTTCAGTTAGCAGCCGAGCACTTAAGCATTGTGCCACCAGAGCACCAACAACCAGGCAAGTATTCAAACCAAAAAATAAGAAGTCATCCTTGATATAACCCTCTTCTGCACCTTTCATATCACTAAGTAATGAGTTTCACCCCTGAAATATTTCTTGAATCTATTCATTGCTTTCTATACACTATTTGCCTGGAAAGAGTTCTTATGCTCATCCACCTGATTATTGCAATAGCCTCCTAACTGATTTACCCATACCCATTCTTTTTTTTTTTTATTGTACTTTAGATGAAGGTTTACAGAAACAAATAGTTTCTCATTAAACAGTTAGTATACATATTGTTTTATGACAGTGGTTAACAACCTGACAACATGTCAACACTGTCCCTTCTAGACCTTGGGTTCCCTATTACCAGCTTTCCTGTCCCCTCCTGCCTTCTCATCCTTGCCCCTGGGCTGGTGTGCCCATTTAGTCTTGTTTTGTTTTATGGGCCTGCCTGATCTTTGGCTGAAGGGTGAACCTCAGGAGTGACTTCATTACTGAGCTAAAAAGGTATCCCGAGGTCATTCTCTTGGGGTTTCTCCATTCTCTGTCAGACCAGTAAGTGTGGTATTTTTATTTTTTTTATGGTGAGTTAGAATACATTTTTTTTCAGCTCTGTCCAGGGCCCTCTATTCTGATTCTTGTCAGAGGAGTCAGTGGTGGTAGCCAGGCACCATCTAGTTGTGCTGGACTCAGTCTGGTGGAGGCTGTGAGAGTTGTGGTCCATTAGTCCTTTGGACTAATCTTTCCCTTGTGTCTTCGATGTTCTTCATTCTCCCTTGTTCCAGTTGGAGTGAGACCAGTGGAGTGTCTTAGACGGCTGCTCACAAGCTTTTAAGACCCCAGATGCTACTAACCAAAGTAGAACGTAGAACATTTTCTTTATAAACTATGTTATGCCAGTTGAGCTAATGCTCCCCGAGACCAGGGTCCCCACAGCCCTCAGCCCAGTAATTCGATCCCTCCCGAAGTTTGGATGAAGACCACACTTCTTAATATGACTGGCAAGGCCCTGCATGATCTGGCTTCCACTTCTTAAGCTTCGTATCTCACAAAGCACTGTCTCACTTTCAGATTTCCCATCATATTGAGCTTCTTTAGGTTTTTAATGAACCGTCTCCTACCTGGAATAGGGCCGTGGTGAATAATATTCCCTCCAACTAGGAGCCTACCCCCGTTCTTCATCACCATGTGGAAGCTCTCCTCCACCTCTAAGATCAAGTTATACTAACTCTCATAGGCTCCCGTTAATATATCTCTCTTTTTCCTAAGAACTTCTGATAGAAACACTTTCATATTTTACTTGTTTGGGTCTTTAATTAAAATAGATCTTCTCCACTAGAAAATAAGTCTCTGAAGGGCATCTACCATGCCTACTTGTTCAAACCTCTATCTGTCTAACAGATAGCCTAGTTCCTGGAACAGAGCAGACAGTGTTTGCAGTATAAAAGAATGAATCTGTTTATTTCTCTGTATCACCCACCAGGCTTCAAGCTCCTTTTTCAGATAAGAGTCAGTTTGGCATCCTCAACATCTAATGTATTTAGGGATCAATCAATCACATTTGCTTAACTAAACACCATAATTCCAAGTTCAACAGAGACTTTAAAATTACTCATGAGCATACCCTTGTCCTTTCTACCCCTTTCATAAAAAAAAAAAAAAAAATCCTAAAAACGATGTCCCTTTTCCTTTATAGCAGTAGTTTTCTCACTCTTTTCCTAGAGGAAGAGGACAATATTTTGTTTAAGCAGGAAATTAAGACAGACAGAGAAAAGTCTAGAGAGACCTGGGAAGGAGAGGCAGTCTAGACAACTTGTCCCAGGGTGAATGCAGACTACTTCTGGTTGTCTAAATTTGTTGAAATGGAGAAAAATGCATTCACCAAATCAGTAGATGAATATAATACTGAATGCCAAGAGCTATACTGATTTCTTCTAGTTAAGCAAACACATCTGCAGCAGCAGCTAGAGTTGGAGTCATTGCCTCATTAAGGTTATGGTAATCTACTCTCCTTCTCCAAGTCCCATAAACATTCTATGCTGACCAAACTGAAGGGCCAAATAGTGATGTGCTGACAATCACCACTCCTGCTTTATATGATTCATTCATGGTGGCTCTAATCTCAGCTATTCCCCCAGGAATATTTTATTCACTATTTTGGCAAGAAGCAGGAGGTCAAAGGCTTCTCCTTGAAACTTCCTAAGGTAACATAGTGTCAATGTTAAGATTATCCTATTTTATAAGTAGGTATGTACTTACGCACGCGCACACGCACACACATGCTTCTATATCAGACCATATAGACTCAAGTTGAAACTCTTTAAAATCTGAGCCCTGTATATTCCTCTTCCATACCACAGTGACATCTGTGTCTTCAAAAATTAGTGTTAATCAATGCCTTTTTACAATTGCACCTGAAATATTTGAATTTCCCTTTCCCAGCACACAGTGACTAAGGTAAATCAGTATAAGTCACTTTGGGAAGTCTAGAAAGAGATAGAGTACTCACTTTGGTGTTACGGGAGCAACTTCCATGGTCTCAGACTGATCCGGGCTTTGGAACTAACTCAAGAGTGGAAATGGGGTGATAAACTCTGATTCTATTTCATGATGGCTAAAGTTTTGTTTTGCTCTGCTCTGCATTTGTTTATGCAAATTATGTCAGAGTTAAGGTGCCTTATGATTAATTAAGCATAGCCAGAAATCTTTGCAAGTCAGGGCATCCTTTGACAGCTGATTACCGTGCTTTCTCTGCTGCCTGTTGAGGTAACTATGCCCACTTTGTTTCCGGTGGTTAACTGTGTTCTGCAACCTTATGATCTTTGGAGATCAGGGAGCCAATTAAATTGCATTTCATCCTACCTGCAATCCTAGCCTACAGCCAATAAAGTACTTTTTAAATATTTTTTTATTAGCATCAACTGTATCTTTGTCAAGGCCTTGGCGAAGCAAGACTCTTTGGATTTGAGAGAGGATACGTGGGTCACATGTTATGAATACCACACAGCATTCCTATTCCTCAAAGAACTTGGACTTCCTCCTATACTATGTCCATTTCATTTAGCATGTTTAACATAATTGCATCCAAGTTTACGTTATTTAACCAGAAAATTATTAGAACTTTAGCCAGCAGCCCAGCTAGCATATTGGATACATAACCTCTACTATGTTAATACATGTAAAATGATCGATCTGATCCAAAGTTATATTGCACCTTCTTTGGTACACCATTTTCAGAATCTATTTCTACAGTTATGTGCCATATTTTTGATAGTGTTCTTAACAAACACCCTCAAATCTTCTTGTTGGAATACTTACTTTCACTACATTTTCTCTACCCTGTCTCCCCCTGGAAACCCTGGTGGCACAGTGGTTAAGAGCTACGGCTGCTAACCAAAAGGTCGGCAGTCGAATCCACCAGGCGCTCCTTGGAAACCATATGGGACAGTTCTATTCTGTCCAGTAGGGTCGATATGAGTTGGAATCGACTCGACAGCAACTTTTTTTTTTTTTAATTATCTCCTCCTAGGTCATGTTGAATTTGGATGTTGATTACCAGCCAAACAACAATGCTGATAAAAAGGGACTTGTTAGCTTCCTCGGCCAAGAGATGGGAGACATTTTCCTAGGACAAAGGTTAAGTAGTGGGGTTTTTGAGTGTAGTTTGGCTATCCCATGTCTTCCTTGTCTTCTAAGATATAACTATTGCATTGGCTAGAATATAACACTTTTTTCTGATTAAAATCCTGCACTTCACATTTTAAGACTTTGACTTCAGATGGTAAAAAAATAATACTTGGAACAAGAAAGAGTCATATAGAATATTCATAAAAGCAATTCCATTTTTGTTTTCTCTAGTACCTGTGAGACTGTTCAGTGGGTTAGTCCTCTTACCACCGAATGTTAAAAGGATCAGGCTCCCTGATTTCTCAGCTTACTACTAAGAAACAAAGTCCTATGGTCACTTAAAGTCATGAGCAAAGACTCAATTCTGTAATTGAAAGCATTGTGCCCAAAATATTGTTCAATCTTTCCATCTTAATTTGTAGATAAATCTTCTCTCACTTCCCAACAGCCCCAACCTGCTGCAAGTGGGAATCTGTAGTTTACAAACCTGAGTATATATAGATGGCATCGTTTTCTCTCCCTGCCTAACACTTCTATTCTTCCCTCAGATTCCTAAATCCCTGATGAAGTCAAAGCATGGAGAGAGATGAGAAGTAAGGGAGATAGGAAAGTTCTTTCCTGATTGGTAGTATTGTACGATGCCTACATGCTCTCTGCACCTGGTGGATGTTACACACCAGCTTTCTTGTGTGCACTTTTACATTTCTTGAGAGGATCCACTTCTGGGCTAACTACCCTCCTTTGCAGAGGTGATACATTCTATTTCTCCAGCTTCTCATCTCTACCTTAGACCCTTGTTTTTTGTTTTCTAGTGTTTGTCTCTTTCTACTTGTTTAATTTCTAAGTAGAGAAATTCCACATAGTTAACATTTTTCACCAAGGTGATTTCCATTCTTCCTGGAAATGGGCAGGGGGAGCATAATAAATAAAATAAATACCATCTATTGAAAATAATAAATTCTGGGAAATGTGTGATACATCCACACACAGATACATATTCTAGAATTTAATCCCTTATACAATACACTTTTATTCCTATTTTATAGAAAATTAAATGGTTAAATTGAGTCACAAAGAGGTTGAATTGCCAAGTACCACTCAACACAATAAGTGCGAGAGTATGTCTTACATGAAGGGCCATGCTTTTAACTACTTCGCTGTCCTAATTCACTAAACAAGTATACCATTTGATTCTACAACTGATCCATATTTGCAAAAGTGTGGAAATTTGTGAGTTAACCTGAATGATTAAGGATGTGGGCTCTAGGTGCAGGTGTTTGGTTAGACATCTCAAGTCTTCTACTTAATAGCTGTGCAGTCTTGCCTCAGCTACCTTATCTATAAAACGGGGTATACATACAGTATTATATCTTTTGAAGGGTTATCAAGAGAAATAAATGAGTTAATACATGTAAAGCATTTAGAAAAGTGTTGGGCATTTAGTTATGATTTAATACATATAAAGCAGCTCAAAAAGAGTTTGGGATATAAAAAGCACTCAATAAAAGTAATTATTTTTATCATTACTAATTTAACTCCTACTCCCAATTGTTATCTAAGCTAAAGTTGATCTTTGAGCTCTTTAGAACTTTCAAGAAAATCAATGATCGTCATAAAATATAACTGATATACATGAGAATACTTCCTAGCTGCCTTGCTTTAGGAGTGGTGTGTGTGTATGTATATGTGTGTGCGTGTGCGTGTTCTTGTGTTCGTGTGTGTGTAGGTGGAGTGAAGTTACACAAAATTACCTAGGGGCTGGCATGAACTCTGATAGGCCGCAGTTGTGTATTTAAGTCAAAATGTCCTGAGGATAAATTTCATTTCTTTTCAATCTAAAATAGTACAGAAGCAGTTGCTAGCTTTGTAACTAATTCAAATAATACGTGGAGACTTTTTTTGTCCTTATCGCTCCAACTGGAAATCTAAATTTAACACGTGAAAAGGCAATGTGAGAGATTTTGAGGAAGTAACTATGAATTAAACTTTATCTGAAATTGAGGAATTTTATTTATCAAATATAAAAGTTTACCCTGTCGTTATCTTGGCCTCAAGTCTTCAGACTGTATTAGTCAGAAAAGAAAAAAAAAAGAAGTTTTTGTCAACCTCGTTCATTCCTGCTGTAGGTGAAGGCCATTTTCTCAAGTGATTAAGTGGCAGTAGTACTCAATCCATTTTTCCTTCTTAGGCTCCCCTATTGTAATGCATTGCAATACTCCCCCTCTCTGTGAAGCTACCAAAAGGTAGGGGCTGTGGAAACCTGAAGTTTGAGTTTCTTAAAATGAAAGTCTGGGACCTAATGAAATTGTTCCAACATTATGTTGGAAGGGTGTGAGAAAATGTAATGTCCTTTATCTTCTTGAGTGGTCTGCTTGGCAGATATTTTGTAACTGATCACAAGCCAGGGAAAATGATGTGAATGTCACTGAATAATTAATTAGGATAGGCTAGAAACCCTAACCAAGGCAAAGATCAAAAGCAATTACCCAAATAAACCAGGACTTGTGCTGTGCATTACCTTGGTCCTGTGTCTAACTTTGAATATGCTTACCTGTACAAACTGGAGCTCTGAAAGAACGTCCCCTTCCCTCAGTAATATTAACAGATTATTTTACAGTCACTCAACCAAAAGCAAATACACTATTTGATTCAGAATCTTTATACATGTGGAAATTGCTTTGATATAATATTTCAGCATGCTTTTGTCTAGGTTATGTAAGGTTCTAACATTGAGTACATAATTTTGTTCTCCCTCAGGAAGTTACTTTCATTCTGAAGATTTTAGTTCCCTATTAAGACAGAATGTTTTATGGGCTTAATTAAAACTTCCTTTAGCATAGTATGTACATTTCAATACTTTGTTCTGAGTTTGTTGTTTTAAAACTTGACATGCTTTGAGGTTTCAGTGAGCTCAATTCATGATTTATTTTGAAAATGATGCTCCCTAAATATATTAATACTGCTGAATAACTGTGCATTTCAGTTACAGTTACTTTAATTGAGAATAACAGAAAACATAGCCAAAATTGGCTTTAGCAAATGGCAATGCATAGTCTCAATCAACTGCAAAGACCAGGTATGGCTTTTCAGAAGATCGAGAATTCCTCTTGCTCTCAGGTTCCCTCCCTCCATCTCTTGGTTTGTCTTTGAGTTGCTACCATTGAAAGTAGACTCTCACCTGACTGAAGGTAGAAGAATTATTGTCAAAAGAAGGTAGAATAGATGCTGGACAGACAAAAAAGTGTCACTATAATGTTTATAAACAGATTCTTTCTGTACATTCAGAAATGCTTCCCCATTAAGGCTACAAATTCGGAGTATGGGGGAGAAAAAAGGGAGGCCTAAACTTTGAAGAAGGAGCCCTGGTAGCGCAATGGTTAAAGTGCTCGGCTGCTAACCAAAAGGTCAGCGGTTTGAACCCACCAGCTGCTCCATGGGAAGATGTGGCAGTCTCCTTCCGTAAAGATTGCAAACTTGGAAACCCTATGGGGCAGTTCTACTCCGTCCTATAGGGTCGCTATGAGTCGGAATCTGCTGGATGTTAATGGGTTTGGTTTTTGGTTAAACTTTGAAGCATCCTAGAAATTGCAAAGATAATTCTTCCCAAAGAAACATTCAGTGTTACTTAATGTTACTTAAGGGTTTGGTAAGTTAAATGGGGGACACATAACAGTGTTTGAGACAGACTTAGGATGACTTATTCACGTGAAGCAAAGACAGAACAGTTATAAGAAGTGAGACTAGAGAAACTTGCTTCTTGATTTATTTTGAGAAATATTGGATAATCCATTTAGACTAAGCAACCTTAGGTAATTAAATAATCATTCTCCAAGAAGAAACTAAACAGTAGAATGTTGTGAATGAAGCTCATATTTGAAAAAGTAGCTGTACTCAGGACCTCATACCGTGAGGGTTCCATTGCCATCTAGTTGAGACAGCTCTGAGGTGTGATCTACACTGTGTCCAGAAGATAGTAATTTTGAGACTTTGCTTGACATACTCACCTTTTATTGCCCATTTGTTTTTCTCTGTCCCGCCTTCTTATTCACCTACTGATTTTCCTTGTTTGCTTGCTTGTTTTTCCCCCTAAGACTTCCTAATAAACCATTTTCAGACAAATCCTCATCTCGGGGTCTGTTTTTGGAAAACCAAGCTGAGCACAGGATACACCCTATACGCTGACAAATTTGTTAGCTGGCAGTCAAAAAAATAAACCATACTCAGTACTTTCGAGTCAATTTCCACTCACAGTGACTCTATAGGACAGAGTAGAACTGCCCCATAGGGTTTTCAAGCTGTAGTCTTTAAGGAAGCAGACTCCCACATCTTTCTCCAGCGGAGCAGCTGGTGGGTTCCAACCACCAGCCTTTTGGTTCGCAGCTGTGCACTTTAACCACTGCACCACCAGGGCTCCTATTAGCTGGCAAGACACTCAATAATAAGTCTTATCTCATTACTTTTTTTCTCATGATAATATTTCCTGTAGGCTGTTTGTCACCAATAGAGTTTTTTCTTTCCCATCTTACCCAGTAATCTAGTGTTTTATTTTAGTAAATATGCAGCGACTAATTACTGATTACATCACATGGAGGGGGACCTTCCCCTCTGCATGTGAAGGAGCTTTACTCACTAGAACTACTTCCTTATCATGAAAGCTTTCAGGGCCACCACCATCACCCACCACAGTGAGAAGGAGCTCCCTAGACCAATAATGTATGCCCTGCAAATCCGTCCACTTTCAGTAAAAGAAAATCAAGGTTTCTATCAATTCAGTTAAAAACTTGAGAACTAATTCCATGCCATAGAAGTCTGTATCTTTTATATGTAAAATAACCACACAGCAATGTTTTAAATGAAACTTGATAAATGAACAAGGTTGGTAAAGATGATTCAAGAAAAGAATTCCTAGGGATTCTGTTTCTTAGTATAAAATGCTCACAAAAGAAAAAAAATATTTACTTTTTCTTTTAAGTATCTTGATGAGCAAATATTTTCCTTTTCAATCTTGGTTATTAGTCTGTATTTTTATTTTTAAAACAAAACCATAACCCCAAATAACTACTTGCTAGCAGAGTGTTTGAGTCTTCCAGAATTTGATTTGTTCTAACTGAACTTGACTTCGTGTCTTCTAGTTTGTCATTGCTTTCTCATTGCTGCTCATAAGCTATCTAGTACTGTGTCCTTCTCTTCCTGACTCTCCTTAGATTACAAAATGGACCTTTGAAACTACTACTGGATTTGTTTTTGTTTTTCCTATAACAAATCTTAATTTCCTCTTTCTTTTTGCTTAGTACCTTTGATTGTTTATTTAAGGGTCATTCAAAATTATGGTTTGCGCCTTCACTTAGTGAACTTCATGTATAATTTCACCTAGTTTTAGCTTACCAGAGAAGACAGGGTGTCTTTATATGCATTCTTAAATAGATTAAAAACAAAATCAAAAAATAAAACGAAACAAAAAAACACTCAGAACAAAACCATTTGCAGAACAAAAATCACTAGGTCAATACGTGCACTGGTCAGGGGAATGTTATGACATTTTCTTATGGGTTGCTTTGTAGCTTTTCCTTTAACACCCCCCCCCCCAACACACCCACACACAGACACACACAGACACACATCATGGACATTTTAATAATAGCATGATCCTTGGACCAGCAGCATCTGGAAGTATAATCTGACCTGATAGCTGGTTAGAAACTCAGCATCTTTGGTCCCTTCCCAGACCGAGCCTGGATCTGAATTTTAATAAGCTTTCCCAGGTGCTTCATATGTACATTAAAGTTTGAGAAGCAGTTGTCTAGAGGACAGTCTTTACTGTTGAAACCAACGAGCCCTTTTCATCTCTTGTGTAGGTAATACGTTGCATTTAAAGGAAATAGCATTGGACTTGTGTCCCTTTAAAAATAGCATTGTTTAAGGCATACATATAGTACATGCTGGAAACAAGTCTGTTACAAACTGCATAGTTTTTCTTCTGCTTTATATCATAGAAGCATAGAAAACAAAATCGTCTTTTAAACCAGAATTTTTTAAAAACTTGTCTTTCAATTGCTTATTGTAGCATATTCCACAAAATAATATTGAAAATCACATATGCTGTGTTGCAGGCAAGGTTTGTCTGAGTTTAGAAAGATCTAAATTATTCAGACTATCTTGACATCTTTGCACTGTAGAATATTTTCCATGCAAGTAAAACTATGATATCTGTTACTTGGATAGATGTGGCTTAAAATCACATAAGCTGTTTACTTGTAAGGTTAAGTAGCTACTTTTTATACTGTTTTATAAACTAATCAATGTATCATAGCAATCAAATGTATTCAAATATAATGTTGGCCTTTCCAGAAGGAACAATTGTAAAATGAAACCATTTTTCGCTGAGACTCGTTATTAAATCAAAACTGTATTTGCTCTTATTATCTAAAATTTTAGGGGCTTTACAAAGGTTGCATACACCTTCAGGAAAGATTACTTCCCTTTTCTACTGCAAATTTAAATAAATAAGTAATTTTGTAAATAGTCAGAATTTTAATATTTATGTTTTAAAAGGGCAATTTTAAAAGTGAAAATATGATGTTGTTGTTGTTAGCTGCCACAAAATCAGCCACCAAAACACAATAGAAATATAAAATTACTGATGAAAGTGGTTACCACTAACTTTTATTACTTATTTAATTATTTTGAACATATAATGCATGAGCCTTTTAATTCTGAAAAGAATTAGCCAGTGAAAACCTTATGAATAGCAGCGGAACGTTGTCTGATATAGTGCCGGAAGATGAGACCCCCTAGGTTGGAAGGCACTCAAAAGATGACCGGGGAAGAGCTGTCCCCTCAAAGTAGAGTCGACCTTAATGATGTGGATTGAGTCAAGCTTTCGGGACCTTAATTTCCTGATACGGTATGACTCAAAATAAGAAGAAACAGCCGCAAGCATCCATTAATAATCAGAACATGGACGGTACAAAGTATGAATCTAGCAAAATTGGAAATCATCAAAAATGAAATGGAACGCATAAACATATCTTAGGCATTAGTGAACAGAAATGGACTGGTATTGGCCATTTTGAATCAGACAATCATATGGTCTACTATGCCGGGAATGACATCTTGAAGAGAAATGGGGTTGCATTCATCGTCAAACGGAACATTTCAAGATCTGTGCTGAAGTACAACGCTGTCAGTAATAGCATAATATCCATACGCCTACAAAGAAGACCAGTTAATACGACTATTGTTCAAATTTACGAACCAACCACTAAGGCCAAAGATGAAGAAATCAAAGATTTTTACCAGCTTCTGCAGTCTGAAATTGATCCAACATGCAATCAGGATGTATTGATAGTTACTGGTAATTGGAATGCGAAAGTTGGAACAAAGAAGGATAGGTAGTTGGAAAATATGGCCTTGGTGATGGAAACGATACCAGAGATCGCATGATAGAATTTTGCAAGACCAGCGACATATTCATTGCAAATACTTTTTTTCAAAAACATAAACGGCGACTATACACATGGACCTCGCCAGATGGAATACACAGAAATCAAGTCAACTACATCTGTGTAAAGAGACGATGGAAAAGCTCAATATCATCAGTCAGAGCAATGCTAGGGGCTGACTGCAAGGAACAGATCATCAATTGCTCATATTCAAGTTCAAGAAGAAACTAAACAAAATTAGAACAAGTCCACAAGAGCCAAAGTAAGAACTTAAATATATCCGAGCTGAATTTAGAGACCATCTCAAGAATAGATTTGACGCGTTGAACACTAATGACCAAAGACCAGACAAGTTGCAGAATGACATCAAGGACATCATCCATGAAGAAAGCAAGAGGTCATTAAAAAGACAGAAAAGAAAGAAAAGACCAAAATGGATGTCAGAAGAGACTCTGAAACTTGCTCTTGAACATCGAGTAGTTAAAGCAAAAGGAAGAAATGATGAGGTAAAAGAACTGAACAGAAGATTTCAGAGGGCAGCTTGAGGAGATAAAGTATTATAATGACATGTGCAAAGAGCTGGAGATAGAAAACCAAAGGGGAAGAACATGCTTGACATTTCTTAAGCTGAAAGAACTGAAGAAGAAACTCAAGCTTACAATAGTGAAGGATTCTATGGGGAAAATAATAAATGATGCAGGAAGCATCAAAAGAAGATGGAAGGAATACACAGAATCATTATACCAAAAAGAATTGATCGATGTTCAACCATTGCAGGAGGTAGCATATGATCAGGAACCGATGGTACTGAAGGAAGAAGTCCAAGCTGCACTGAAGGCGTTGGTGAAAAACAAGGCTTCAGAAATTGATGGAATATCAATTGAGATGTTTCAACAAAAGGATGCAGCACTGGAAGTGCTCACTCATCTGTGCCAAGAAATTTGGAAGAGAGCCACCTGACCAACAGAATGGAAGAGATCCATATTTATGCCTATTCCCAAGAAAGGTGATCCAACCAAATGTGAAAATTATCAAACAATATCAGTAATATCACATGCAAGTAAAATTTTGCTGAAGATCATTCAAAAGCGGCTGCAGCAGTATATCGACAGAGAACTGCCAGAAATTCAAGCTGGATTCAGAAGAGGACATGGAACCAGGGATGTCATTGATAATGTCAGATGGATCCTGGCTGAAAGCAGAGAATACCAGAAAGATGTTTACCTATTCTTTATTGACTATGCAAAGGCATTCAACTGTGGGGATCATAACAAATTATGGATAACTTTGCGAAGAATGGGAATTCCGGAACCAGAACACTTACTTGTGTTCCTGAGGAACCTGTACATAGATCAAGAGGCAGTTATTTGAAAAGAACAAGGGGATACTGCGTGGTTTAAAGTCAGGAAGGGTGTGCGTCAGGGTTGTATCCTTTCACTATACCTATTCAGTCTGTATGCTGAGCAGATAATCTGGGAAGATGGACTATATGAAGAAGAACGGAGCATCAGGATTGGAGGAAGACACATTAACAACCTCCGTTATGCAGATGACACAACCTTGCTTGCTGAAAGTGAAGAGGACTTGAAGCACTTACTGATGAAGATCAAAGACCACAGCCTTCTGTATGGATTACACCTCAACATAAAGAAAACAAAAATCCTCACAACTAGACCAATAAGCAACATCATGATAAATGGAGAAAGATTGATGTTGTCAAGGATTTCATTTTACTTGGATCCACAATCAACACCCATGGAAGCACCAGTCAAGAAATCAAAAGACGCATTGCATTGGCACATCTGCAGCAAAAGACCTGTTTAAAGTGTTGAACAGCAAAGATGTCACCTTGAAGACCAAGTTGCACCTGACTCAAGCCATGGTATTTTCAATCGCATCGTATGCATGTGAAAGCCGGACAGTTAATAAGGAAGCCCGAAGAAGAATTGACACCTTTGATTTGTGGTGTTGGCGAAGAATATTGAATATACCATGGACTGCCAAAAGAATGAACAAATCTGTCTTGGAAGAAGTACAACCAGAATGCTCCTTAGAAGCGAGGATGGCAAGACTACGTCTTGTGTACTTTGGACATGTTGTCAGAAGGGATCAGTCCCTGGAAAAGGACATCATGCTTGGTAAAGTAGAGGGTCAGCAAAAAAGAGGAAGACCCTCAACGAGATGGATTGATACAGTGGCTGCAACAGTGGACTCAAGCATAACAATGATTGTGAGTATGGCGCAGGACCGGGCAGTGTTCTGTTCTGTAGTAGGTAGGTTCTCTATGAGTCGTAACCAACTCGACAGCACCTAACAACAATAACAACAACACATGACCCTTTTTTTTAATAGCACATATATACAGGGAATTACTCCCCTTAATGAGTTTTTGTTGTTGTTGTCGTATTTGCTTTAATTGCATTATTTTAGCACTATAGGATATCACTATGAACTGTTGGTAGATTGCCATTATCTCCTATAATCTGTCCTTCTAGGCCTTGAAGATTAGGGGTGACCAGGATTATTTATATGTGCCATTTGCTAATATTGATTCAACAAATATTTGAATGCCTATTATAAGAAGAATATACACTTGATAATGGGAATATAATAGTTAATAAAATATGGTCTCAACTTACCCTCTAATTGGAGAAGGACAAGTAAAAATGTAATTATTATTGGATACTAGAAGCCTTGGATCACCATAGGCAAATATGGAAGCATGTGAGAAGAATACTAAACGTCTATGTACCAGACCAATTATTTTTTTCTTTCCTTATTCTCTGTAATCAACACAATGGCCAAGGGTACAGGTTATTCTCTGTAATATGATGCTAGGAATAATAACTCTTATAGAGTTTGGATGTACTGTAAATTCATGCAGGCATTTTGGGAGGTGATTGGGGCACAGTATCACAAGGCTTTGGAACAGAGAGTTTAAATAATTTATTTTGAACCAGTAGTTCCACATTTAGGAAATTCCCTCGGTAACAATTAGATTTGTGCACAAAGATATATGTACAAAAATATTCACTCTCATATTGCCTGTGATAATGAAGAAGTGCCACAGCTAAATGATACTATGCTGCCTTTGAGATGATGCTGCAGTCCATATTTAATGGCATTCAAAGGTATAAATAATAAATTTAAAAAATTATAAATTAAAATGGACAATATTGTCTCATTTTATATGTGCATGCATGTGTGTAGAAAAGGTCAAAGAGTACATGCATATATATGTATATATATATATATATATATATATATATTAAAGAAACCAAACCAGTTGCCGTTGAGTAGAGTCTGACTCATGGTGACCCCAGAGTAGAACCGTGCTCCATAGGGTTTTCATCACTGTGACCGTTCAGAAGCAGATTGCCAGGCTTTTCTTCTGCCAAACTTGCAGTTATTAGTTGAGCATTTAACCTTTTGTGCCACCCGGGTACATATAGGTATATATATGCTTATAGTTATTACCTGTAGGTGGTAAATAATAAGAAAAATTTTAAAAAATTCCTCTCTCTCTCTGTATATATATATATATATATGTATAAAAAAAAAAACGTTGCAATCGACTCGATTCCGACTCATAGCGACCCTATTGCACAGAGCAGAACTGTCACACAGAATTTCCAAGCAGCGCCTGGTGGATTCGAACTGCTGACCTTTTGGTTAGCAGCTATGGCTAACCACTATGCCACCAGGGTTTCCATATGTGTGTGCGTGTATGTGTGTGTGTATATATATATACATATATATATAGTTGTTGTTGTTAGTTGTCACCTAGTCAATTCTGACTCATGGTGACCCTGTGTGTACAGAGTAGAACTGTTCCATAGGGTTTTCAAGGATGGGACCTTTCAGAAGCTGATCACCAGGCTTGTTTTCCAAGGTGCCTCTGGGCTCTGGGTGGGTTTGAACCATAAACCCATCAGCCAGTAGTTGAGTGCTTAACCATTTGCACCACCCAGGGGCATAAATATATATAGTCTTTGTGACAATAGATACAATACTCTTTTTATGTTTTGATACTTTGTAAAGGGCATTTTCCACCAAGAATCTGTCACTTTGTCATACTGTGGTGGCTTGTGTGTTGCTGTGATGCTGGAAGCTATGCCACCGGTATTTCAAATACCAGCAGGATCACACATGGTGGACAGGTTTAAGCAGAGCTTTCAGACTGAGACAGACTTGGAAGAAGGACCTGGCAGACTACTTCAGAAAAAAATTGTCCGGTGTAAACCATATGAATGGCAGCAAAACATTGTCTGTTATACTGCCAGAAGATGAGCCCCTCAGGTTGGAAGGCACTCAAAACACAACTGGGAAGAGCTGCTCCTCAAAGTAGAGTCGACCTTAATGACGTGGATGGAGTAAAGCTTTCGGGACCTTCATTTGCTAATGTGGTACGACTCAGTATGAGAAGAAACAGCTGCAAACATCCATAAATAATTTGAATGTGAAATGTACGAAGTATGAATCTAGGAAAATTGGAAGTCGTCAAAAATGAAATGGAACACATAAAGATCGATATCCTAGGCATTAGTTAGCTGAAATGGACTTCTATTGGCCATTTTGAATCAGATAATCATACAGTCTACTATGCCGGGAATGACCAATCGAAGAGGAATGGCGTCATGTTCGTCAGAAAGAACATTTCAAGATCTATCCTGAAATACAGTGCTGGTCAGTGATAGGATACTATCCAAACACCTACAAGGAAGACCAATTAATACAACTATTATTCAAATTTACGCACCAACCACTAATGCCAAATATGAGGAAATTGAAGATATTTAGGAACTTCTGCATTCTGAAATTGATCAAACATGCAATCAAGATGCTTTGATAATTACTGGTGATTGGAATGTGAAAGTTGGAAAAACAACACCGGAGATCATATGATAGAATTTTGCAAGACCAAAGACTTATTCATTGCAAATACCTTTTTTCAACAACATAAACGGCAAATATACAGGTGGACTTCACTGGAATACAGGAATCAAATTGACTACATCTGTGGAAAGAGACAATGAAAAAGCTCAATATAATCAGTCAGAAGAAGGCCAGGGGCCGACTGCAGAACAGACCATCAATTGCTCATATGTAAGTTCAGGTTGAAGCTGAAGAAAATTAAAACAAGTCCACAAGAGAAAAAACACGACTTTGAGTATATCCCATCTGAATTATCTAATAAGCAGCATCATGATAAACAGAGAAAGTATTGAAGTTGTCAAGGGTTTCATTTTACTTTAATCCACAATTAACACCCATGGAAGCAGCAGTCAATAAATCAAACGACGTATTGCATTGGGTAAATCTGCTGCAAAAGACCTCTTTAAAGTGCCGAAAAGCAAAGATGTCAGTTTGAGGACTAAGATGTGCCTGGCCCAAGCCATGATATTTTCAATCAGCTCGTGTGCATGTGAAAGCTGGACAATGAATAAGGAAAACCAGAGAAGTATTGGTGCATTTGAATTATGGTGTTGGTGAAAAGAACTGAATATACTGTGGATTGCCAGAAGAATGAATAAGTCTGTTTTGGAGGAAGTACAGCCAGAGTGCTCCTTGGAAGCGAAGATGGCAAGACTTTGTCTCATGTACTTTGGACATGTTATCAGGAGGGATCAGTCCCTGGAGAAGGACATCATGCTTGGTAAAGTAGAGGGTCAGCAAGAAAGAGGAAGACAGCTGCAACAGTGGGCTCAAACATAGCAGTGATTGTGAAGATGGTGGAGGACTGTACAGTGTTTTGTTCTGTTGTACATAGGGTTGCTATGAGTCACAAGTGACTCAAAAGCACCTAACAACAACAAAGGGCATTTTATGTTGTATTCATTTATAGTTCTTTCTAAAATTACTTATTAATCTGCTTCCCTACAGAGAGAAATCTTCACACATGTTAAACACACACACACACCCACACCCACGCACACACTTTCTGCACCTCTCAGCCTATCATGGCTTTAGTCAAAATCCCAAGAATAGGTCATAATATCTAGCTCCAAGAGTCCTAAATATTTCTTGCAATGTATTTTGGAATTGTCAAACTCTGAAAATATTCATTCACTCTATTTCTTGTATAATCAAAACATTCCCATTACTAGACTTAATTGCTTTTTTATTTTCCCACTTTGTGTTAGCTAAAAAGTACCCTTACCAATTTTATTAGTGTGATAAAAACTAAGTCTCATGTAAGTTTCCAGGCATCCCAGTAAGTAGTTATTTACTCAACACCTTCACAATATCCTGTGACCCTCTTGCCATGCCATCAGTGAAACATTTCTCACTTACAGTTTCCTCTATCATATAAGGATTATTACTGTTTGTCTAGATCTAGCACATAGAAATGTTTCCAGTGTTAAATGGGCTGGTTAACTAACCTTGATCATTCTACTTTCCTAAAAGGTAAGCACTTATAAATCTTTTTACAGTTCTCATTCTAATATACTCTATTTAAATAGTCTTCTTTATTCAAGTAATAATATGAATTTTGATAAAATTTAATCCACAACCATTTATTAATCACATACTACAATAATTTTATGATACCAGAAATATTGGCAAAACATACATAAATAAGAAAAAAAGCCACTGGATTAGATAAAGCTAATTTTTGTTCCATTTTATGACATAGCTTCATTAATATCCCTTGTAGAAATCTGCTCCGTGGCTACTCCTCATATAGAGAAACTGCCAAACTTACTAGCTGTAGGTCAATTTTCCTTAAACTAGGTTTCAAGGGGTTCAAAGAAAACCAAATTTTATGAAAATTATAAGCATAAGCAAATGCACATTTTTTCTGGTAAAACAGATTTTCATCAGATTCTGTAAGGCAATGGTTCTTAACCCTAAGCTATACATTAGAAGTATCTAGGGAACTTTTAGAAATTACTTATGCCAGAAGTCATCTGAGACCAATTAAATTGTGATCCCTGGGGACAATCTAAGGGGCCAGATCTAGAATAGTCTTAAAAAGCCATTCTAGATGATGGAGTCCATATTAATGATAAACCATATTGCACTAGGTATGCAAAAATCTGCCAACAGAGGGTCTTATCTTCCCAAGTAATCCATTCCAAGGGATTGTGATTGGCGGTAAGATATAAGGGATTTTCCTCCTCTCATGTATACTAAAATCCATCCTAAAAGAAGATTTCAGGAGTTTAGGAGAGAGTGTGTGTGCATGTGTATGTGCGTGTGTGTGTGTGTGTGAATGAGTGAATTCACCTGAGGAGATATCTACAATGACATGATTTTTGTCTCAAGTACCGACCTATCCCCCACTCAGCAAACTGATTTGTGATTGAGCTTTAGGGACAGAAGGGCTTCAGGCTGAAAGACAAGGATGATCCTTCAATCTGTGCACCGAATGCATAGGAACTTCAGCTCATTCATTGAGGACTCCATTGAAAGTGATGCTCTTTTGGTATGTGGGAGGCTGCAACTCAAGAACAAGAAATATTAACAAAGGGATCGTTATCAGCATTTCCTGAGGTTGAGTGGCATCTGTAGCCAGGTCGAACCTCAAGTGCTGTAGCAGGCCATGAGCATTAGTAAAAGGCTTTGAGGTTAGAAATGGGAGAGGGTTTCTCAGGAGCACATTTAAGACCTTCATTAGGGACATCCAAACATAACTGGGAGAGACCTAGGGGGAAGAGACGGGAAGTTCTGCCTTAGCAAGTAGGGGCCAGAATCATTAAAATCTGAATTAAAAATAGGATTCTACTTTAATCCATCAGTTAATGTAGGTTGGGGAAACCTGGTTATATAAATGAATGTTTTCATCTTCTCCTCTGAACAACTTTGTGCAATAGGTAGATTTTATCCCCATTTTTACAGATAAAAACAAAACAAAACTGGGACTTGTAGTGTAAAACAACTTGACCAAGGTCATTCAAGTATTAAGAACCTGGTTGTGCTTGAGTTTAGTGGTGTATAAGCTCATATGATTGCATTCATTCAAAAATAATTATTGAATATGTGTTACATACTATGCTCTTTCCTCGGGAGAACAAACGCACTCAGACATGCTCTCAGCTTCCTAGCTTCCACTCTGCATTTTATGAAATTCTGAAATGTTTTTGGTATGAGATAAGGGAAGTGGACCAAGTGTGAGATTCAGTATAACTATTTTTTGAACATTTTATTGTGTTTTAAGTGAATGTTTACACAGCAAATTAGTTTCCCTTTCAACAGTTTATACACAGTTTGTTCCTTGACATTGGTTGTTATCCCCGCTATGGGCTAGCACTCTCCTATTAATCCTGAAAAAAAACAGTGTCTATCTAAGACAAGGATTCTAGATATAATTTCACAAGTTACACATAGACATACATTTCAATATCTTATTATTCTGATTTCTATGAATAGTGATCTTATGCCACCCTGCCCCCCCAAAAAAATAATCTGTCTGCTCTCTGTGTATGACTTCACCCTGGGAAGGAAACTTTCTATTAGTGTGACATGGAGGTTCAATTCATGTTAGAGCCCGACATATTTAATTTGTACCTGTTGCTTTCACTTTTATTCCAGAACATTATGTTCTTTTAACAATTTGTGATATTTACTAAGCAATACACTGTACAATAAGAAACAGTATAAAAGCAGTAAGTTCTGTGATAGAGACATGGAGCCCTTGTGGTGTAGTGGTTAAGAGCTATAACTGCTAAACAGAAGATTGGCAGTTTGAATCCACCAACCACTCCTTGGAAACCCTATCGACTCGATGGCAACAGATTTGGTTGTTTTTTTTTTTTTTTTTTAAATGTCCCTGGGATCTAGGACACTATAATTTATACCTGGGCTCTTTTCCCTTCACCAGTATGTCTATGAATGGCTGAATAAGGAGAGTCCCAATGGCACAAGAGTTAAGCTCTCAGCTGCTAACTGAAAGGTGGGCGGTTTGAATCCACCCAGTGGCTCCCTGGGAGAAAGAGCTGAGGACCTGCTCCCATAAAGATTACAGCCTTGGAAAACCTATGGGGCAGTTCCAATCTGTCCTATAGGGTCGCTATGACTCAGAATCAACTCGACGGCAATGGATTTTTTTTGGCTTATACTAAAAATGAAAAATATGCAAAATAAAGAAACCAATAAAAAATACACATATTCTAAGATCACATTGCTATTGAGTGCCAAGAAGACAATTAGAACATGCATTAATTAGGAATCTGCTTATATTTCTACTGTCAGTGAAACAATTGACTTCAGTTCACTAAAGTTTTCTATTGTTATTATAGCCATTTGTGTTTTTTTTATTAATGGCATTTGAATCTTCATAACTATATTTTTGTGGTACACATTTTTTATAAGAGAGGATCAGTTATCTTTATGTGTGGTATTTTTTTTGGTCAAAGAAGAGGGTCTTTCTTATTCTGAAGAATAATAATTGATCACAAAAAAAACTATAAATGGAAATTTAATTCATTAATATGCCTGTGGTTCTTCCCTGCTGAGGGCATTATCCTTATTCTGTCTCCTGTATAGATGAATTTTAAGGATGAGATGACTTAGAAATGAATAATATTATCCCAGCAGACTTTTTGTCATGCTTTATCCTTACTCATTATAATGATGCCTGAACATTATATCCCATATCTTTATAATCTCTTTACTAAATATAGAAATATTCTTAGAAACAGGTAGGATAGAACATTTGAGAAAAATTGCATATAGTGTTTAAGATTTGCTTAGGTGTCAATCATTGCTTTATCACTTGCTGGTAGTGAGATCCTATCCTAGACAAGTTACTTAAACCCTCGGTGCCTCAATTTCTTGTTTGTAAAATGATGATGACAATAATACACCGGGCTTCTCTGAAGACTAAGTGAAATGATGTATGTGATATGCTAACAAGGAGCCCTGGTGTTGCAGTGGTTAAGCACTCGGCTGCTAACCGAAAAGTTGGCGGTTTGAACCCACCAGCTACTCCGCAGGAGAAAGATGTGGCAGTCTGCTTTTGTAGAGATTACAGCCTTGGAAATCCCATAGCGAAGTTCTACTCTGTCCTATAGGGTGGCTATGAGTTGGAATCGACTCCACGGCAATGGGTTTGGTTTGTTTGTTTAGTCCATAGGCCTAAAGAAGACAGACAAATGGAACGAATTCTACTCCAGCCAACCCACAGACCTGCAGTGAGAAGCAGAGAAACCCTGGCTGCCACAGCCTGAAACAGAAACACCAAGCTGAGCCTCGCCCAGATCAGCTGAACCCCAGACACGTGAGTAATAATAGTTTATTGTTTTAGGTTACTGAATTTGGAGGTGGTTTGTTATGCAGCAAAAATTAACTGATACAGTGCCTGATCAATAAAGGTTAGTTCGTATTGCAGTTATTTATTATTATTTGAAACAGAGGCCTAATGAAAATACATAAAGCAAAGCAGTATGATAACGTGTAAGGTCCAAATTTTATTTTCTTAGCCTGAGGTTGTTTTTAACAAAATATCATTTTATCTACTCCTGTTTGTTGTTTGAAACTGCTGTTGGAAGACAGCACCTTCTTCAGGAAAAGGAAATGCAAATACTTGGGAGAGTTTTGTCTAATCTGCCACTTCTCCAAGGAAAATAGAACCCTGTAATATACAATCTTGTGATCACAGATGTATAAATGTCATGACAGCGATACGAATACATCATACATGCAAACCTCAAATACATATGTCCCTCCTACATAGTCTTCCATAAATATTCTGCTGCATCTCTTAGCAGGAATTGCAGCATTTCATCAGAAAACTGTGATCTGTGGCTCTCCTCATTGAAGCCAAGGCAGAAATACCCATTACAGCTATGACAGAAGGGTGGGGTCAAGAGATAGAGGTTTTTACAAGAAATTAAAGGGCAAAGGGGGAAGACAAATTGAAGATAGAGGTACTTAACTATCCGAACTTTTAACTGCTTGCAAATTTGAACCTTTTAAAAGCATGTAAAAATAAAATGTCCTTCAGTTGAACGAAGTGTACATCTTGAGTCCCTACTTCTTGGGGTGCATACTGCATAAACGATTAGCATATAAGTTGGAGTAGCTTGGGGTTATTGATCAAATCTGATTTAAAATGCAAATAAAAGATATACTATTATCCTGTACCGGTCTGACTAGACACTGTAAGAAATGTGGGGCCATCTTGTAATAAGAGATGAAATAATAATGCAAAATGGTTTAAAAAGCTGTCAACCATTAAGCTGTGAATTCTGGAGTTTGTTTCTATGTATCGCTTTGCCCTTCAGCTCAACTGTTGGCTCCGCGTTAATATTCAGGCAGCATCAGTGCCAGTCTTGGTGATTCACTGAGGTATTATGAATATGCAAATTATCAAGTGCTTTATATGTCTATGGTTTGTCTTTCTTAGATGTTTGAAGGAATAATTGGAGCCAATCAGCTACTGATAACTTGCACATAGGTGACTATTACTCTGGAACCAGCCTAAGATGATTTCGATCATATCTCTTGAAAACAATACTCCCAAGATTCTCATAAACTGACTGATTAGAGGTTAGACTGTCATATTATTTAACTTCCTAGATTATAGTGACAGCCATTCTAGAATGAGCAGTACACAAACAGTTGAATTTGTATTCATTGCTCACTTTTTATTTTATTTTTCTTTGGGTCCTTATACATTTCCCCTGGGTATTTAAAAACATCAGGGATGGAGGAGTTGGTTGAGGGTTCCAGGCAAATGAACTCTAGAGTTTCTGAAGTGTGAAGATGTAATGGATAGAAAGGAGGTGTAGGAGTGAGAGAAAAAAAGTAGTGTGTAGGCTGCCCTTTATCCACCTGCTCAATTTCTCATGTTCAGCAATAATTAATGTTTGATTTTAAAATCACATTTATGTTAGTTTACTGACATATAGGAAGCCCTAGGTGGTACAATTGGTTAAGCACTTGACTAACCAAAAGGTTGGCAGTTCAAACCAACCTAGCGGTGACTAGGAAGACAGACCTGGTCATCTGCCTTGAAAACCCTATAGAGTAGTTCTACTCTGACACATATGAAGCCACCATGAGTCAAAATCAACTCAGTGTCAACTGGCTTAGTTTTTTTTTAATGATATATAATTTACAAAAAAGAATCAAATCTAAGATTTATGTAAAATTTATTTTAGCAGAGATAGGCAAGAATAACTTTCATGAAGAAAAATAAGAATATAATAAAATTAACTAGGTGATTTTTTTCTAGTTGCATTTTGATTACTCCAAAAAGAAATGTCTCACACATTAAGCAGTCACTCCCCATATTCTCCCCAGCCCCTATTAATCTTTTTTTTAATTGTGCTTTAATAGAAACTTTATAGTTCAAGTTAGTTTCTCATACCAAAATTTATACACACATTGTTATGTGACCCTAGTTGCTGTCCCTATAATATGACAGCACACTCCTCATTTCCACACCTGATTCCCCATGTCCATTCAACCAGCAACTGTCGCTTTCTGCCTTCTCATCTCACCTCCGGATAGGAGCTGCCCATTTAGTCTGATGTATCTACTTGAGCTAAGAAGCACACTCTTCACGAGTATCATTTTATGTCTTATACTCCAGTCTAATCTTTGTCTGAAGAGTTGGCTTCAGGAATGGTTTTAGTTTTGGGCTAACAGAGAGTCTGGGGGCCATGTCTTCCGGGGTCCCTCCAGTCTCAATTAGACCATTAAGTCTGGTCTTTTTACTAGAATTTGAGTTCTGCATCCCACCTTTCTCCTGCTCCGTCAGGGACTCTTTGTTGTGTTCCCTGTCAGGGCGGTCATTGGTGGTAGCCGGGCACCATCTAGTTCTTCTGGTCTCAGGCTGATGGAGTCTCTGGTTTATGTGGTCCTTTTTGTCTCTTGGGCTAATATTTTCCTTGTGTCTCTGGTGCTTTTCATTCTCCATTGCTCCAGGTGGGTTGGGACCAACTGATGCATCTTAGATGGCTGCTCGCTAGCTTTTAAGACCCCAGACGCTACCCACCAAAGTGGGATGCAGAACGTTTTCTTAAAAAACCTTTGTTATGCCAATTGATCTAGACGTCACCTGAAACCATGGTTCCAGACCCCTACCCCTGCTACTCTGTCCCTCAAAGTGTTTGGTTGCATTCAAGAAACTTCTTAGCTTTTGGTTTAGTCTAGTTGTGCCGACTTTCCCTTCACCTTCCCTTGACCTAAGATAATTCTTGTCTACTGTCTAGTTAGTGAATACCCCTCTCCGTTCTGCCCCACCCTCGTAAATGTCAAAGAATGTTTTCTTCTGTGTTTGAACCTTTTCTTGAGTTCTTATTATAGTGGTCTCATACAATATTTATCCTTTTGCAACTGACTAATTTCACTCAGCGTAATGCCTTCCAGATTCATCCATGTTGTGAGATATTTCATGGATTCATCTTTGTTCTTTATCATTGCCTAGTATTCCATTGTGTGACTATACCATAATTTGTGTATCCATTCGTCCATTGATGGGCACCTAGGTTGTTTCCATCTTTTTGCTATTGTGAACAGTGCTGCAATGAACATGGGTGTGCATATATCTATTTTTGTGATGGCTCTTATTTCTTTAGGATATATTCCAAGGAGTGGGATTGCTGGATCTTATGGTACTTCTATTTCTAACTTTTAAAGGAAGCGCCAAATCAATTTCCAAAGTGGTTATGCCACTTTACATTCCCACCAACAGTATATAAGTGTTCCAGTCTCTCCACAACCTCTCCAATATTTATTATTTTATGTTTTTTGGATTAATGCTAGCCTTGTTGGGTGAGATGGTATCTCATTGTAGTTTTGATTTGCATTTCTCTAACGGCTAATGTTCGTGAGCATTTCCTCATGTGTCTGTTAGCCGCTTAAATGTCTTCTTTGGTGAAGTGCCTGTTCATATCCTTTGCCCATTTTTTAATTGGGTTGTTTGTCTTTTTGTTGTTGAGATTTTGTAGATTTTAGAGAGTAGAAGCTGATTGGGTTTGTCACAGCCAAAAATTTTTTCCCAGTCTGTAGGTTGTCTTTTTACTCATGTGGTGAAGTCTTTTGATGAGC
The DNA here is from genome assembly GCA_030035585.1 of Dugong dugon. Taxonomy (NCBI): domain Eukaryota; kingdom Metazoa; phylum Chordata; class Mammalia; order Sirenia; family Dugongidae; genus Dugong; species Dugong dugon. The sequence continues at coordinate 149,030,255 of CM057483.1, forward strand.
ATAAATGTTTGATTTTTAGGAGCTCCCAGTTACCTAGTTTCTCTTCTCGTGTTTGTGCATTGTTACTTATGGTTCGTATTGTATTTATGCCACTTATTAGGGCTCCTAGCATTGTCCCTATTTTTTCTTCCATAATCTTTATCATTTTAGAGTTTATATTTAGGTCTTTGATCCATTTTGAGTTAATTGTTGTGCATGGTGTGAGGTATGGGTCTTGTTTCATTTTTATGCAGATGGATATCCAGTTATGCCAGCACCATTTGTTAAAGAGACTGTCTTTTACCCATTTAGTGGACTTTGAGCCTTTCTCAAATATCAGCGTCTCATAGGTGGATGAATTTACATCTGGATTCTCAATTCTGTTCCGTTGGTCTATGTATCTGTTGTTTTACCAATACCAGGCTGTTTTGACTACTGTGGCAGTATAATAGGTTCTAAAATCAGGTAGTGTGAGGCCTCCCACTTTGTTGAATAATGCTTTACTTATCCAGGGCCTCTTCCCTTTCCATATGAAGTTGGTGATTTGTTTCTTCATCTCATTAAAAAATGCCATTGGAATTTGGTTAGGGATTGCATTGTATCTGTAGATCACTTTGCACAGAAGAGACATTTTCACAATGTTGAATCTTCCTATCCATGAGCAAAGTATGTTTTCCACTTGCGTAGGTCTTTTTTGGTTTCTTGCAGTAGTGTCTTGTAGTTTTCTTTGGGTAGGTTTTTTACATCTCTGGTTAGATTTATTCCTAAGTATTTTATCTTTTTAGGGGCTATTGTAAATTGTATTGATTTGGTGATTTCCTCTCCAAAGCTCTCTTTGTTGGTGTAGAGGAATCCAACAGATTTTTGTATGTTTATCTTGTATCCTGAAACTTTGCTGAAATCTTCTGTTAGTTCCAGTAGTCTTCTTGTAGATTCTTTGGGGTTTTCTGTGTATAAGATCATATCATCTGCAAATAGGGATACTTTGACTTCTTCCCTACCAATTTGGATGCCCCTTATTTCTATTTCTAGGCTAATTGCTTTTGCTAGGACCTCCAGCACAATGTTGAATTAGAGTGGTGATAAAGGGCATCCTTGTCCGGTTCCCTTTCTCAAGGGGGATGCTTGTAGACTTTGTATAAATGCCCTTAATTATGTTGAGGAATTTCCCTTCTGTTCCTATTTTGCTGAGAGCTTTTATCATGAGTGGGTATTGGACTTTGTCAAGTGCCTTTTCTGCATCAATTGATAAGATCATGTGGTTCTTTTCTTTTGTTTTATTTATGTGATGAATTACATTGATTGTTTATCTAATGCAGAACCATCCCTGCATACCTGGTATAAATTCCACTTAATCATGGTGAATAATTTTTTTGATATATTGTTGAATTCTATTGGCTAGAATTTTGTTAAGGATTTTTGCATCAATGTTCATGAGGGATATTGGTCTGTAATTTTCTTTTTTTGTGGTGTCTTTACCTGGTTTTGGTGTCAGGGTTATGCTGGCTTCATAGAATGAGTTTTGGGGTATTCCATCTTTTTCTATTCTCTGAAATATACTTTAGTAGTAGTGGTGTTGACTCTTCTCTGGAAGTTTGGTAGAATTCTTCAGTGAAACTGTCTGGTCCAGGGCTTTTTTTTGTTGTTGTTGGGAGGTTTTTAATTACCTTTTTAATATCTCTTATATTACAGGTTTATTTAGTTGTTCTACCTCTGTTTGTGTTAGTTTAGGTATGTAATGTGTTTCTAGAAATTTGTCCATTTCCTATAGGTTTTCAAATTTGTTGGAGTACAATTTTTCATAGTATTCTGTTTTGATTCTTTTAATTTCAGTTAGGTCTGTTGTGATATCACCCATCTCATTCCTTATTCGAGTTATCTGCTTCCTTTCCTGTTTTTCTTTTTTTCAGTTTGGCCAGTGGTTTATCAATTTTGTTGATCTTTTCAAAGAACCAGCTTTTGGTCTTGTTAAATCTTTCTTTCTTTCTTTTTTATTTATTCTCTATTTCATTTAATTCTGCTCTAATTTTTATTATTTGCTTTGTTCTGGTTGCCTAAGGGCTTCTTTTGTTGCTCTCTTTCTATTTGTTCGAGTTGTAGGGTTAATATATTGATTTTGGCCCTTTCTTCTTTTTGGATGTGTGCATTTATTGCTATAAATTGACCTCTGAGCACTGCTTTTGCTGTGTCCCAAAGCTTCTGGTAGGATGTGTTTTCATTCTCATTTGATTCTGTGAATTTCGTTACTCCATCCTTAATTTCTTCTATAATCCAGTAGTTTTTGAGCAAGGTGTTATTCAGTTTCCATGTGTTTGATTTTTTTCCTTGCTTTTTCTGCTATTGATTTCTACTTTTATGGGTTTATGGTCAAAAATATGCTTTGTAATATTTTGATGCTTTGGATTGTGTTATGGCTTGCTTTGTGGCCTAATATGTGGTCTATTCTGGAGAATGCTCCATGCGCGTTGGGAAAGGAAGTATACTCGGCTGCTGTTGGGTGGAGTGTTCTGTTTATGTCTATGAGATCAAGTTGGTTGATTGTGGCATTTAGATCTTCCGTGTCTTTATGGAGCTTCCTTCCTGATGTTCTGTCCTTCACCAAAAGTGGAGTGTTGAAGTCTCCTGCTGTTATTGTAGAGTTGTGTGTCTCTCTTTTCAATGTTGTTAGGGTTTGTTTTATGTATTTTGGAGCCCTATCTTTGGGTGCATAAATATTTATTACGGTTATGTCCTCCTGGTTTATTGACCCTTTAATCATTATATAGTGTCCTTCTTTATCCTTTGTGGTAGATTTTTCTTTGAAGTCTATTTTGTCAGAGATTAATATTACCACTCCTGCTCTTTTTCGAATGTTATTTGTTTGATACTTTTTTTTTCCATCCTTTGATTTTTAGTATGTTTGTGTCTTTGATTCTAAGGTGTGTTTCTTGTTGGCAGCATATAGACGGATCTTGTTTTTTAATTCATTCTGCCACTTTCTGTCTCTTTATTGGTGTATTTAGTCCATTTACATTCAATGTAATTATTGATAGTTATGAGTTTGGTGCTGTCATTTGATGTCTTTTTTTTTTTTTTAATGTTGTTGAAAGTTTCTTTGTTCCACTTAATTTTCTGTGCTGAGTCATTTTTCTTTATGTATTTTCTTTTCATCTTTTTCATTGTTGTTGATTTTGTATTTGCTGAGTCTTTATGTTTTTCTTGTTTTTTATTTTGATGTGTAGGATTGTTAGTTTCCTTTATGGTTACCTTAATATTTACCCCTATTTTTCTAACTTTAAACCACTTTTTTATTTCTTTATATTGCCTTGACATCCTCTCCATATGAAAGATCTATGACCAAAATTTTTAGTCCTTTTTTGTTTTAATGTTGTCATCTTTTACATGTTGACATCTCTGTTTCCTTCTTTGCAGTGTCTTATCTTTGATTTATTTTTGTGACTTCCATATCTGGGTTGATATCTGGTCGCTCTGTCCTGTGTTCTAGTCTTGCATTATTATCTGATGTCGTTGATTTTCTAACCAGAGGACTGCCTATAGTATTTCTTGTAATTTTAGTTTGGTTTTTGCAAATTCCCTAAACTTCTGTTTATCTGGAAATGCCCTAATTTCACCATCATATTTGAGAGAAAGTTTTGCTGGATATATAATTCTTGGCTGTAAATTGTTTTCCTTCAAGGCTTTATATATGTAATCCCATTGCCTTCTTGCCGGCATGGTTTCTGCTGAGTAGTCCGAGCTTATTCTTATTGACTCTTCTTTGTAGGAGACTTTTCGTTTATCCCTAGCCGCTCTTAAAATTCTCTCTTTATCTTTGGTTTTGGGAAGTTTGATTATAATATGGCTTGGTGACTTTATTTTGGGATCTAACTTATGTGGGATTTGATGAGCATCTTGGACAGATATCTTGTCATCTTTCATGATATCAGGGAAGTTTTCTGCCAACAAATCTTCAACAATTCTCTCTGTATTTTCTGTTATCCCCCCCAGTTCTGGTACTCCAATCAGTCGTAGGTTATTCCTCTTAATAGAGTCCCACATAATTATTAGGGTTTCTTCATTTTTTTTAAAATTAATTCATCTGATTTTCCTCAAATAATTTGGTACCAAGTGCTTTATCTTCAGTCTCTCTAATTCTGACTTCCATTGCCTCAATTCTGCTCCTATGACTTTCTGTTGAATTGTATAATTCTGAAATTTTGTCATGAATCTTCTGGATTTCTGTTTGCTATTTCTCTGTGGTTTCTTTCAGCCTGTTAAATTTGTCATTATGCTCTTCTCTCATCTTCTTCAGTTCCTTTATTGCTTTGTCTCTGTGTTCCTTTGGCTTATACTGTGTTTTGTCTGATCTCCTTCCTGATCTCTTGAAGAGTTCTGTATATTAATCTTTTGTATCCTACCTCCGGTAATTCCAAGAAGTTCTCTTCCTCCGGAAGGTTTTTCCATTCTTTGTTTTGGTGGCTTGCTGAAGCCATCATGGATTGCCTCTTTATGTAATTTGATATTGACTGCTGTCTCCCAGTCGTCAATAAGTTATTACATGTATTTATTTTATGTTTGCTTACTGTGTCCTAGCTTCTTGTTTTGTTTTGTTTTGATATGCCCAAATAGGCTGCTCTTGTGAGCTAGTTTGATTACTGGTGCCTTTGATGTTCTAATGTCCTGTCACCAGGTGGTTAGAGCTGTTACTAGGTATGTGAGCCCAGAATTCCATTTACTTTTCTTGTATGGAGTCATCTCAGGTGTCCAGGTAGTCGGTCACCTAGTGTGGTTCAGGCTCTCACCTACAGTTCTAGACTGGCAGGGGTGATTGGAGTAGGCACAGGTATCTGGCTGCAGTAGGTGGTCACATGCTGAGCAAGGCAAGGGGCTGACAACTGCCCCTGAGTGTCTGGGAGGAAAGCGTGACCCTGTTCCTAACAGTGTGTAGATGAGTGGGTTTTGCAGCGGGACTGTGAGAACCCAATGCTGTTGGCTGTAAGGACTGGGAGACACCACTTATTTTTGGACCCCTGTTGTGGGTAGCTAGGTGATGTTGGTAAAGCCACCAGTCCTTAGGCCCCTGGCATGGGTAGGTGAAGAGCCTGCTTAGTAGGCAGAGTGGTGCCAAATGTCATGAACCTGCCACATCACCATATAGCTGATACAGTTGAAGTTAGGGTTCAGGAATATACCCTGTTGTAGTATGTTAATGAGGGCCTACCCTGTTGAAATGGGCCCACATGGGTCTATGCAGGGTTGAAAGGTATTCAGAGTCCGTGGACCCCTTATGCCTGTGCCTAGGCAAAGAGGCTGTGCCTACGCTGAGTTCCCAGCTTAGGGGAGCTGGCAAATTATTTTTTCCTGTTTGTTAATTTGTTCCTTCTCCAAGGCCGGGAGAATGGCTCAGGGCATGTGATGGGTCCTATTTCAGGCCCAGGGGATGCGGCAATCACTGAAGCTTCCTGGGACCTGGTGCAGTGCAAGGAGGGGGCAGGGAAATGTGAGAGAGGTTTTTCCCAAAGAGGGTGTTTTTTGATCCCTGTGGTAGGTAAGACGCATGTACTTATCTTTTGCCAATTGAGCGCCACTCCTCACTGGTTTTGTAGGCTTGAGTAGACACTGCCACTCAGTCTCTCCTTATGTGGAAAACACGTCCTGAGCGCCACTGCTTGCCTCACCGTGCATGCCAGCTGATCTGGCCTGCAGGGTACTGGTTCCTGCTGGGTCAGGTCTGGCAAGTCATCACTGCTTCTGAACTGTGTCTCCCTCCCCCGCCGCTGAGTCCAATTCCTCAACTTTGCCTTTGATGTTCAGGGCTCCTAGACTGTCATATATAGTCAATTCACTTGTTTTTTAGGGTTTTTGTTGTAAGAGGGACCACAGGAAGTGTCTGACTACTCCACCATCTTGGCCCCATTTCCTCTAGGTGATTTTTAATATAAATTTTTGTGGCCCATATTGCATCTTGATTAGTGAGTTTGTAATGTGGTTTAATAATTTTAACTAGTTCTCAATCAGTGTAACACAGTGAAAAGAGCTGCAATAAGATATATAACATTTCTATTATTGTGCTCTATGACTAAAACAAGGAGCCCTGGTGGTGCAGTGGTTAAGCACTTGGCTGCTAACCGAAAGGTCAGCAGTTTGAACCCAGCAGCCACTCTGAGGGAGAAAAATGTGACAGTCTGCTTCCCTAAAGATTTACAGCCTTGGAAACCCTGTGGGGTTCTCCTCTGTTCCATTGGGTCGCTATGAGTTGGAACCAACTCACAGCAACGAGTTCACTTTTTTATCTTTTTTTTTATGACTAAAACACGTGTAGTCCTTTTCTTTTGATATTCTAGCACTTTCTCATTTCTACAAAGAGATACTCTTCAAACTGCCACAGCTTTCTGAATGTATATAGAAAACTGTTTATGACTGTGTGAAATAGCCAGCATTCTACTAATACTCAGCTATCTTGATTTAATTGAGAACTTATTTTAGCCACATAAAATCATTTTAAAAATATGGTTCTATAGTTAGGTTATTCCTCGATACCTACAAAAATCAGCTGTTTTATATTAAAGGACAAGTACCAGGTGATTCAAGCTAGTTTTGTTTCTTTAAAAAATAAATCTCAGTTTGATTGAAACAAAGTTATAATTCTTGCATATGCTACATGTACCACTTGGGAACATGTACGGGGCCTATATTAACTATAGCTATTTAGGAATCTAGGCTGATTGTTATGTAAGAGGAGGAGCAGTACTGAAAGATCTTGCAAAAGCAATTAAATGCCCAAGCCCTGAAGGGACACGTATCACTTCTGCCTTCAGTTCATTGGCAAAAATAGTCACGTGGTCACACCTAACTTTAAGGGGTGGAAGGAGAAAACAGAATATTGCCATGTGTCTGGAAGGAGAGGAGAATTAAATATTTATGCACATTAATAATTTCAACCCCATGACACTGAATTCCTGCATTCTCAATAGAAAGGCCAAGTCATTTCACAAAGTCATAATTTCATATAAAGAAACAAAAGACTTAAGACTCTCAGGAATATTCACTAATTGGTAAAAGCTGAGACATATTAAAACCTTTCTGGAAAAATATCGAGTCATGTGTGTGTGTCTGTACTTTATTGTTATTGCATATATTGCTTTTTATTTTATTAAATAATTTTATTATGTATGTATTTGGAGCTGGATTTAGTTGTAGCTAGATAGACAGGTGCTCAGTAGAACAATCTATTGCAAAGGTGACCTAAACATCAATTAAAATGTTAAGAATTGGAGAAAAATGTGAACTCCTCTTTGGAAGTAAATGGAATATAATTATAGGGCACATTTTTTTTGACAAGCCACTTGGGGTGAGATTGCTATAAGGAGCTTCTTAAAGTAACAGTAATGACTCACTATGTTATTTACTAAAGAGAGTAGAATCAACTAAACAATGATCTGGCTATTGTCAATAAGTGAGTTATAGTGATTTAGAGCTAAGAGTTTTTGACAAGCAGATTTGCCTGTCTTCTGATTTTTGCCCACACAACAACTAACTTGTCCTCCAAATAAAAACTGAAAAAATATTAAGAGTATGGTTTGAAGATGCCAAAATGCTAGCCTTGTGGCTGAGGAATATATTACCCATTATCCTCCAGAATATGGCTTCACTGATTTGACTCTCAAGATGGCAGCTACCTTCTCCCTCACCAATCAATTACGTGCGTCTCATCAAATATCATGCAGCTGGTCCCAGACAGAAGGACATCATTTTAAAATCAGTGATATTGTGAATGAATGCATTAATTCTATATGAGAAAGTGTAACTACAAAACATGGGAGAAAAGGAGTGAATATAAATGAATATACTTTCTCTGTGTTTATCCTTTCTTATTTTCCATTTCCTAGGGACTGAATTAATAATAATCATAGTGGAAATTTTATGATGATTATAATTAGTTTAAAATAACTCCGAATAAATAATGTGTGCATTCTAACTGGGAATCAGACTCCAGGGACAGTCATATATCACTTTTTTCAGAGAGGCCACCCTCCCTTCTGGGGGCAGTGATTACACACATTAGCTATCTTTGTCTATGATAATACCCAGATGTTTTACTAATCACCATATTTAATGTTAGAAATGGATTTTCATTGATGAAGTTAGTTGCTAGCTTGACACGTTACAAATGTATTGTTGTTGGTTAAAGGCATTGGACTTACATGAACTAGTGAAAATAGTATGAAGACACTCCCCACCGTTAAATAAACAAGACATAATAATCTAGCCAGGGTTTTAGCTTTTACCATTACTAATGGTGCCAAAGACTTCATCTGTAATTGATCCTATATCCAGCGTTTGGTTTAGAAGAATTTTAGTTGTCCAGCGCTGACCATAAGAGTAACTGACCTCTACTTCTGGGACGCTGTCCAGTGTTGAGTTAATCTTTCCTGTAAGGAGGAGGGGGTCAAAGCTCCTAAAATGACAGGCAGCTGGACTTACAGAACAGGTTTATTAACCTTTTTTGCTTCCTTGCTATTAAATGCCCCTGTTATGACAGAATATTTTATGAGACCTGATTTCATAATAACCGTTTGCTGTGTTTGAGGGAAATAGATAACCCATTCATAGCAAAGTTTTTGTCGGCTACTCTTATTTATTAAAAACAAAACAATCAAACTAACAAATGAAAACCTTAAGAGTTGTACAAGTCCAAATTTGCTTAGGTACATTCTCAACATAATCAAACATTAAATTTATACTAGCTGGAATCTCCATGTTTACACTTCAACATGTTAGACCCCATCTGCTAGGGAAAGCTTAAAACATACGATGTTGTAGTACAATTTACATTGCCTAAATAACTCTCACGGGGCCCTGGTGGCACAGTGGTTAAGAGCTCGGCTGCTAACCAAAAGGTCAGCAGTTCGAATCCACCAGCTGCTCCTTGGAAACTCTATGCGGCAGTTCTGCTCTGTCCTATAGGGTCACTATGAGTCAGAATTGACTCGATGGCACACAACAACAACAACAACAAATAACTCTCATAATTACTAATCACCACCTTCATCTCAGAGCTTGAGCTTCTGTGAAAAGAAAATCAAAGTAAATCAACAAATTATATTAGAGAATATTAATATTTTATTGTATAAACCAAATTTTCTTCTAAAAGATCATTTTTGGCAAATTCTTAGACAGCTGTAAAAAATGTTAAGAAACATCATATGCCAACGCACAAGTTAAAAAAGCAAGAGACAGAAACAAACTATTTTGCTCAAAACTATCCCCCAATTAGACCAAGGACCAACTTAAGTTACTATCTTAACAAGTTAGTGTTCCCCCCAAAGAACTCGTGCATCTATTGTGTGCCAGGCATGGTGTTGCAAAACAGATGATACTGTGATATAAAAGACTGTGTCCTGCCCTTAAAGAATTCCTAATCCAGCTGGATATCAATAAATAGCTATTATTATATAATATGGTCAAGGCTCTTTTGTAGACGGTACTATTTACAACAAGATTCCAGTTTTAGTTTTGGAAGTTATTAATTGAAAAGCTTTGAGTATAGCATTTAGCCTCACTGGGACTCAGTTTCTTCATTTGTAAAAAGGAAATAATAATGCCTGTCTCATCTGGATGGTGTAAGCGGGTTGCAATCAGCTGCTAATCTAAAGGTTGGCGGTTCAGACCCACCCAGTAGCATCAAAAAAGAAAGGTCTGATGATCTGTTTCCATAAAGATTACAGCCTGGAAATCTCTATGGAGCAGTTCTACTCTGTAACACATGGGTTTGCCATGAGTGGTAATTAACTCAAGTTGGTTCTGGTCAGAGATGTCACGTTGTCACGAGGATGAAATATGTTAATGTTTTCTAAAAGGCTTGCCTAAATGTCTGGCATATTGTACAATAGAAGATTTCTTAAAAAGTTTTTATTTATTAATTCACTGGATTGAACAGACATTCCCAATGCTCTCATAAAATGTACTGACTGATAGTTTCAACACACTGAATGTTCTTGGCTATCAGGCTGCTATCTACTACACCTGTGAAATTCTGTTTCCATCAGTGAAGTCGTGTGCTTATCGAAGAGTCAGTTATGCTTTCTTTCCCCAAAAAGTCTTTGAGTCCGTTTTACCTCTTATTGTAATTGTATAATTTAATTTAATATGAACAAAGAAAATGTAAGTGTGAACAAAAATTTTTTGTGTAAAAACTAAGTTGAAATCTTTTGCTAAGACTTGATGCTAAAATATATGGAAGAGGTAACTCTAAAAAATGAGGAAAAAAATCATATTCTAGAAGGATTATTTTACAAAAATTGCTTCCTAAGTGTCTTTGGGTTTTCAGATTATTTAAAACAAAACAAAACTGGAATGTGTAGACGGTGCATATGACTGTGGAACTTCCATTGGCAAAATCAAACTAAAAAAAAGAAAAAACAGCTTGGCAACGTATCAAAAAAGTGGTAAATGAAAGTACGTTAATTTTTTAAGTTAAAACAAAGAGTGGCAAATGAAAATAGATTATTAAATATCAATTAAAACGAAAAATTGAAGACATACTTTATATATATACACAAACATACGTACACACACATATATTTTTTATTGTCGTTTTGGTGATGGTGTGGTGGTGGTGGTTCATGTTGGACATTTTTAATTAGCTGACCAGTCACGCATTTCTGACTGCTTCAGAAGAGAAAGTTTTTAGTGTAAACAATAAGTCAGTGATGGATACAAGTGGACAAAAGCTGGTTTTGCCTGGGGTACACATTAGGGAATTATTATTCCTGAAGACTCAAATGTAAGCATAGAATATGTTTGTATTATGAGCACTCACTTAAAAATTTTTAAAAACTCTCAATTAGTTAAGCCAGAATATTAATTGAATGCTTAAAGAAAAAATGGCTTCTTTACTAAGAAATGTTTTATTAGAATTTTTCTTATAAGATGGTAGGATTATTTGTGTATGCTAGTTCCAGATAGAGCTCTTTTGGTAAATAAGTATAATTTAGATAATTGACTCCAGTAACATTTTGCAGGTTTCTGATTTGTTTTGTTTTATAATAAACTTACTTTGTATCAGTTTTATTCAATTGTTTTTGAAGACATGTACAATACCTCAGTATTTTTTTGTTCACCACAATATGTGACACTGTGATTGGATCAAAATAACATACAAAATGTTGTGTATTATCAATATGTATTTTCTAGGAACAAATGAGTATCTGGTAATTACTGTTTTCCAGCTACTAAAATAGAAAGAGTGACCTTTTCAATTTTATTTTCAGACTATTTGAAAAAATTATGTTATTTATATCTAAGCACAGAAGAGACGTAAGTCTTAAAGAATGTGACTAAATTCCTTGAATAATTCATGATTACTTTTCTTCGTAGACTCGTGTCAATGAATTGATCTCATTCTGCAGAAATGTTATCTAATATTTTTTCATTTTTTTTCCCTTCAGGTTTTAAGAAATAAAAATGTATTAGAGCGCCCCATTTACTAGCAGGTGCAGCATAAATCCTTATTCATAAATATTTAGATCTTGATTTGATGAGAAAAATATAAGATTATAGTATATGTCACAGTCTTTCCACATAAGTGTATAACTGTATTCTTGAATTATTGCTAGTGCAGATGTAATGTCTTTAAGAGTATTTTATTACAGAAATGTATTTCCCCAAGGAAGAGTGTTTATAAATATATGAATCAAGGTTTTTTATTTAGATGGTATTCTTTTCTTGCCTTCTTTTTAGATTTGCTTTCATGACTTATAAAACATTTTACAACAAAATGAGCCAACAGGAGTTGCCATATTGAAGTAGGCAAAAGATTCAGTTTTTCTGGCAACTATTATATGAATGTGTGTTGCTGTTGTTGTTAAAGCCAGAAAAATGCATATTGCAGCAAAATTATTGCTCTAAATGATTAGCCTATCCCCCAAATAATATAAAATTAATGCCTATCTGTTTAGAATTCATCAGATTATGTTCACCTAGAAAAATTTTACATCTTGATATATACATGGTATTCGTGACAGCTTAATTGTATATGTTTCCCTGACATTAGGAATATGTAGAAAAATTCTCTTATCATTGTCAATTCAGAGTAATTTTGATCAATTTAGATGAATGAAACAATTCGTCTAAAGTTCTAAACAAGTTTTAAGCAATTGGATAATCTTTAGTCCATGTGTTTTCTTTTAACCTTTAAATTGAATGAGATTTATCCTTAATTTTGTTTCTTTTACCAAAGGTTTCAATGGTTCTATTTTTTGAATAGTTTTACTCTGAAATAATAATAGTATGCCAGGTTCTCATCATTCTATATAACTGCATATTCTGTTTTCATCCCTGGATGATGCATAACTGAGTGGTGGAATAATGGAATGCTCTCAAGTTGCTGGAATTGACAAAATGACCTAGCAACTAATTGGTGCATCCTGGAATCTGATGTCTGTTTCTCTTTTTGATTCTTCTGTAGATGACTGAATACATTTAATCAAGTTCCTTCCATTTCTAAAGGTCTATGAAGGCAGGAACTTCGTATGTTTTGTTCACCACTGTATACCTAGAGCTTAGTCAGTGCCTGGCATGCAGTAGGTACTCGATAAATACTATTGAAGAAATAAATAAAATGCCTTGCACTAATTAGTTAATTCAATTAATTAATTAATAAACTTATACTTACATTTTATAGCTAGATGTCAAAACTGTCTTAAAAATGTTAATCTGTCATAATGGTTAGACTCAAGAGCTTTGGAGTTAGAGCAGAATATGCGATCTCATGTAAGTTGTGTAGCCTCTTTAAATTTTCTCATTTTCTAAAGGAAAATAGTCTTAGTGTTTGAAGATTAAGTAAGATAACATATATGCAATGATTATGTCTGTCACATAGTAATCACTCAATACATGGCAGCGATTATTTTTATTATGGACAGGAATTTAATGTGCTTGTGAATTCACTCTCAGAGAAAGTTATTAGAATAAGGCATTTTATAGAAATGTAATCTGTTTAAAATATTAGAATAAAAGAGAAAAACAATTGGTAAGGAATATGAAGGGGCTTGGAAAATAGGTGACAAGAAAACATAGGAGCTAGTAGCATTTTTAAAAGAAGATTTAAAAACTAATATTGCTATGTCAGAGTTAGGTTATTGGCATGGCATCTCTCTAGGATTTGTGAAATTAAAATAATTATTTGGCATTAAAATGTCTGCTTCTAAACCTAATATATTATTTTTATTAAAAAAAATACTTAAAGTGACTCTACCATGCCAATGGAGAAAAGAACTTAAGCAATTATCAAAAACAGAAAAGCGAAATGACTTATTTTGTTTTAAAATAACACAATGAATTATTGTGTTAAATGCTAGCTAACATCTGGAGAGTTTGAATTATTCAGCATTATCCAATAGAACTTCCTGTGATGATGGAAATTTTCTGTATCTAAACTGTCCAATCCAGTAGCCATGAGTCACATGGTGGCTGTTGAGTACTGGGAATGTGCCTAGTGGTAATGATGAACTGACTTAAAAAATTTGTTTGTTTTTAATTAATTTAAATGTAAATAGCCATATGTGGCTTTGGCTACCATTTTGGGCAGCACAGAACTAGATATCTGCCCTTATGGAAAAACCATAAACACGGGATTATGTTTTGTTAATTATAGAGCTTACATATTTAGAGGTCAGTAAACCTATAATCCATCGTTCGTCTGTCAGTTTGTCATACTATGGTGGCTTACATGTTGCTGTGATGCTGGAAGCTATGCCATTGGTATTTCAGATACCAGCAGGGTCACCCATGGTGGACAGGTTTCAGCGTAGCTTCCAGCCTAAGACAGACTAGGAAGAAGGACCTGGTGATCTACTTCTGAAAAAACTGACTAGTGAAAACCTTGTGAATAGCAGCAGAACAAGGACCGGTCAGTGTTTTCTTTCTGTTGTACATAGGGTCGCTATGAGTGGGAACTGACTCAATGCTACCTAACAACAATAAACCTAAAATGGAAACTATTATGCATATTTATGATGTATTCTACGCTTATTTCAATATTATTTTATTCATTAGGACCTTTTGTTAATGTAAGTAAAAGCTGTTAATTGAGTAAATTAATATGGACTGTGACACAAAATTGTGTAAAATTTGGTATTTTATTTTAATTTTTATAAAGAGAACAATTGTGAGAAAAGCTTTATTCAGAACTGAGAATATTTTTTTCCAAAAATCACTTTTCCCTTAACTTTCCCACCTATCTCTCTCTTCACTTCCGTTATTCCTTCCACTCTCAGGAATATATAGTTGCTTTTTTTTTTTTTAGGTACAGATTGGCAAACTAAATTTACAGTGTAAATAATTGTTCATTTATTTTTTATAAATGCCACTGAGATTGAATTTATTTGCTGGGTTGTCTTTATTATTTAGGAAAGGTAAACACACACACACAAAGCACAATATCATAGTTTGTGTATATTCTCTTTTTAATTGCAATTCCCTGTCTTTATTTTTCCCTTAAAATTTTCTCTTCCATCACATAAAATTACTTTTTTGAGATAGTATTTTACAAAGCATTCTGAATCCCAGAATGTCCACGGATCTGAAATGAGGTGACTTGAAGCTCATGTCTGATTACATGGGTCCTGAATAAAAAGGGATACAAATCTGCCAATATTCCTAATTCTCCCACCTCAATCTGAAAGCCTTCCTAGAAGTTCTTGATCAGGAGTAACAAATAGATTTCATGCTATCTTCAGGCTAATCAGAGCAGCTGACAGTGACCACTCAGAGATATACTGATGCTCAGGCTGAAACTTCAGCCTCAGGGTTTCATGGAGACACATGTGTTATCTGCCATTTTGCTCAAGGAAAGTGGTTCTCAACTCTTGGCTATATATTAGAATCATATGGGAAACTTTTTAAAAATATCGTTTCCCAAGCTCTATCCCAAACCAATGCAGTCAGATTCTCTGGGGCAGGGGCCAAGGCATCACCATGTTTTATACTTTCCCAGATGAGGTTTGAAAGCCTTGGTTCTATATGAGGTAATATGCTAACCCCCTGCCAGCCAATAAACCTAACTTTCATTCAATCTTCTAGTACAAATATGTATGAAATTTAAAGTAGCTCTAACAGAACTACTTTGATTTGCAGGTTCTGACCAATTCCAGGTTACATAAATCTTTCTTAGGCTCATTATGCAGCTCAGTTGTGCTTTGGCCACCTTGGTCTAACTGTACATCATTTCTGGTCCTAAAACATAGGCAGTCATGAGGATTAGGGGTGTGCGAAAGGATGCAGTAACTGCCTTAAAGACTTGAGACTAATAACATCAGTACTGTATCCAGTCAACAGAGAGAGACTGTAAAAATTGGAAGATAACTGTAACCATTGTGTAATTCTAAGTTCCTCTCTTTTAGAAATGTTTGTGAAATAGAATACATTTCTTATCACCCCAAAACCTAAACCAGTTTATTAAAGTATACCAGAAGCACAGTAAAAACCTCTACATAAAAATAGAAAACCATAATATTAAAAGGTAAAATAGCTAAAGTATCACTTCCTGATTAAAAATAATTAATATGGTAGTTAATAAACAATGATGCTTTTGTAGTAATGCTGTGATGCTTTTCTTAGCACTTGCAACATCCAAGTTGTACATGACTTTTATTAAAACTATATGTTCTTTTCAAAATGACTACATGTGATTCTGATGGTGTACCAATTATATGTGGAAAATAATTAAAAATTTACACTGCATATCTTTTTGTTAAAAAATTAAAAGATTATATTGAGTTTAGAGGAAATATATATAAATTTACTATACAAATATTGGCTGAAATAAGATTTTTGGGAGAGACATATACATTTCATGAGAGAGAAATTCTATAGACTATGTCTATCCAAAATTTATCTTAACTCACTCTAAAAAGTCTTAAAACATATTTTCCTACTTCATGTAAAGCCAATAAACTGACAGCTAACACATTAATAATGATTACAAATGTTTACACACACAAATACACACATATATTTATAAAATTTATAATGGTAGATGTTTATATAATTGTCTTATTCAAACGATGCAAACAATTACATAGCTGAGGGAATATTTACTAAATTTTCTGAAAATTGTATTCCTTAAATATTAAAATCAGTGATTCTAAAGTAACATTTTTATTGCTCAGAGGCAAGTATTAAATAGGGGAGCTCATTATTAGGAAATTAATTTATAACGTTTTTAGTTTAACATGTTTTAAAGTCATACTTCAGTTTCCTGGATTTTCACATTTCCAGTGGTGGAATAAGTTATTTTTGCTTTTAAAATGATAACCTGGAAATAATATAAATTCCTTTATTAAGTATTAAGAAAATTATTTATTAAGATGGACAAAATGCATATAGAGAAATTAAAAGTTTTCTTTTATAGGTACCGTGCCAAATAATTTGCATACATTATTTTATGTTATCCTTATAATGACCCTTTGAAATACATATTGTTATTGCAAATGTTACAGACAATAATGAAGTAAAATAAAAACAAAACAGCAAGATTTTAGTCAAGATGGAGAAACAAGGGTCAGATTTGTCTTTTTGCCTTAAATATCTAAAAGACTGGAAAAAAATATGACACACAGTTTTCAGATGTTGGACAAAAGGCAGTACAGGACAATGATCTTTGAAAGAAGGGAAACAAATAAGGTGAGCCCTATAAATGTCCCAGTGTACTACCTGAAGAAAGTTTTCAGAGCAGAGCACAGGGTGAGGAAACTGAAGGAGAGCCTAGTAGTGTCCCTGAGTTGAAGAGATGGACTTTGGGAGTTTGAGGAGGTCAAGGCAGCTAGAGTCCACAGGGCAGAGTAAAGGAGAAGAAAGAGTTGCAGTGAGAGAAGGCCCCCTTCCCCATCATCATCTGAATACTGATCAGAACATGTGTGTGAGGAAGGTACCTGAAGCTGGGGAAACAATAACCTGAAAAGAGCAAGTGGAAAAATCTCCAGGACTCAAATGGAGCCAAGAATAATTGGTATTCCCACCAGCCAGAATATAAAAACATTATAATACATGGGGTATCAGGTAGACTCTTCAGAAGGGTATTGTATCAATTGGGAGACAAAATTAGACCTAGACTAAAGGTTTTTCTTGTCCTGCCTAACAAAGCTTCAAAGGGTCAAACCCCAAGGGAGAAAAACATCAAGAGCACTTCACCAAGAAACGCATCATCAAATTTATTAAAACCAATGATAAAGAGAAAATCTTACAAACAGCTAGAGAAAAAATGACACATTATACAAATAAGAACAAATATAGGAATTGCAGGTGACTTTTTTTGTTGGGAACAATGTAAAACGGAAGACAGTGGATCATCTTTAAAGAACCAAAAGAAAATAACTATCAACTTTGAATTTTGTATAAAAATCTTCCAAAAGTTAAAATGAAATAAAGACTTATTTAGACATAAAAAAGTTGAAAGAAGTCATCACCAGCAGACCTGATATTTTAAAGGAAGACCCTCAGTGCAGAAGGCAAATGATACCAGACAGAAATCTGCATCTATGGAAAGGAATGTGTAATACCCAAAATGGTAAATATGTGAGTAAATATAAAATTATCTTTTCTTCTTTTCCAGACCACTTTAAAAGATAATTGAATGTTTAAACAAAAATAACAATGTATTGTGTTTATAACAGATGTGTATGACAACAGTAGCACGAAGATCAGGAGATGGGAAAGAGAATTGTACTGTTTTAAGATTCTTCTACTGTAAATGAAGTGGTATAATATGACTTAAGGGTAGGCTGTGATAAGTTAAATATCTATACTAGAAAAACTCCAAAGGAAAATTTCACCAAAGAAGATATTCAGACAGCGAATAAAAACATGACTCATTAGTCAACATCATTAGTCATTATGGAAATGCAAATTAAAATGACAATGAAATCCACCCTCTCCTCACTTATTTGCATGGTTAGTTTCCAGAGACTAGGTTGTTACATAAAAATCGACATTATGCGAAAATGGAGGATGATTACATCATTACATAATTTCCAAATTACATCATTACATAACTGCCAAACCACCGAAAATCATAGTCCAGCTAAGTTGACACATAATTAACCATCACAGCGAGCATTCCTCTTACCTCACACCTCAGCATTTCATTACTGCCAGATGTAATTGCTAATGTGCAAAATACTGAGTAGATTTTTTACTATTTTCATAAATATGAAGTGTCAGATAACCAGATAGTTGATAAGTGAGGAGTAGGTGTACTGCCACATGCCTATTAGAATGGCTGAAATAGGAAATAAACGGACAATATCAAGTACTGTCATAGACGTGGAGCAACGGGAACTCTCCTATATTGCTGTGAGGATGCAAAATGGCACAGCCAATTTGGAAAACAGTTCGGAAGTTTCTTATAAAGTTAAACATACACTTACCATATGACTCAGCAAGTATTTACCTAGATGATACAAAAACTTATGTTCCCAGATAGTTATAGCAGTTTGCTCGTAATTGGTGCAGTGGTTAAAATCTTGGCTGCTAACCAAAAGATTGGCAGTTCGAATCCATCAGCCGCTCGTTGGAAACCCTATGGGGCAGTTTTACTCTGTCCTGTAGGGTCGCTATGAGTCAGAATCGACTCGACAGCAGTGAGATGGTTTTGGGTTGCTCATAATTGCTAATGTTTGAAAGTGATGAAAGCATCCTTCAACTGGTGAATGAATAAACATGATGTTATATATGCGTACAATGGAATATTACTCAACAATAAAAAGGAATTGATACATGCAATAGAAACCGAAACGTGCAAGTACATGAATAAATGTTAAATGCATGTTGGTAAGTGAAAGAAGCTAGACCCCAAAATCTATACACTGCATGAATTCAGTTACATAACAGTCTGGAAAAGTTAAAATTATAAGAACAGAAAACTGATGCATCGTTGCCAAGGGCTGGGTAGAGGACGGGAGGTGATGAATTCAAAAATGAAACAATCAAATAACCAATGAAAACAAGCCCAAGAGTCACAATCTCAAACCCAGCCTTGCAGGATACCAAAGCTCCTGGGCTCTTAACAGTGACTCTGTCAAGATATATTCAAAGTTAATTAGAAAGAGAGAGAGAAGTATGAAAGCGAATATTTGGGTAACTCATATTCTTAAAACAAACAAACAAACAAACTCTTGTTTTACTCCTTTGGTTCTCTCAGTGTGCTACCCAGATCTGTAGCATTAACATCACATGGGAATTTGTTAGAAATACAAATTCTTAGGCTTCACCTCTGATGGAAATTCCCGGTGTGAGGGTGGGCCCAGAAATCTGTAATTTTAACAATCCCTTCAGGGTACTCTGATGCACGTTAAAGTTTTAGAACTATTTTATATGCATTAACTCATTAGCCCTCATTACTTTTAAAATAAATGCAAAAGAATTAGGTTACTCTCTATTAATCTGCATTGGAACACTGCTGATCTCTAAAGTCTCCAGTGAGATGCCAACTCTTTGTGAAATCTCCCATTCCCCCCCCCCCTACATTGTTTATACCTTTACTAAGCACGCATTTTCTTCCACCTTGTATTATATTTCATTACTGGCATGTCTATAACCTTCACTAGAATGCCAGTTCCAAGGGGCATAGGTTCTCATATTTCAAGATTTATAAAGCTCATAACCAATGTAATCTGAGAAAGGGCAAGTCCAGCCGACCATGAAGGTTAAAATAGTTGGGAAGTGTCAGTTTCCAAGGTACATAAAGTTTCAGGCTCGGCCCAAGTAAATCATTTGCATTTAATAGTCATCATCTTTTTAGAATCATGAAAGTGAGGTTTGGATGTGGCATCCACGAAAATGTTGCTCTCAGATTTCCTACTGTGGGGAGCGTAATTGATCAATGGTCCTGGCTGTTAAGCTCTGAATTCATCATTGCACTTCTCACAGGCTGCTTCTAGCCAATGACAGTGCACAGAAGTGCATATTCGTGCAAGATACAGGACTTTATAATGAGCAACCTTCACTCAGGGACTCCCCATAGGCCTTACTGAATCTTTTCTTAAAACTGCACTGCAGCCTAAGACTTTTCCTACCCAGTCTTCCTTCCTTCCATCTCTCCACCACAGGGGTCTAACCTTCATTGTGGTATGATAGCTCTCCTGGCTTCTTTCAGCTCTCCCCTCCTTCATTTTCCTTCATAGCCATTTCCCCCAATAAATCTCTGTCTTATTTAAACCTTTCCTAGAGTTTGCTTCTCAGATGATCTGAACTAACAGGGGGATCTTGACTATTTTGAGTTTCATGACTAGTTGTACTTCCCAGAAGCATTGCTTTGTTCTTAATGTATGGACAATGTTACCTGAGTGACTATTTCCGCTTTACAGATTGGCTGCTTGAAAGCAGAGAATAAAAGGATGGCTCTATTTTATGAACCAATCATTGTTTTTCTTTAAATTTGGTGTTCACTTTATTCATAAGCTATTTTATTTTATTTTTTATTTTATACATTTGTGTAAGCTGCATAAAATAATTTCTGAAAAAAGCCATGGTAAAAATAACCCAAGTTATGGTCAAATATGAACGTGTCAGCCAATCCCATATGCTATGCAGTCCATGACTTGAACTGGTGCCATTCTGTAGACCTTAACGTAAATGTTGCCATGTGAAGTTGTGTGATGGCCCTGGGTGGCATATGCCCAAAGCTGGAAAGAACGTAGTAATGGAAAACTCAAATAGTGACATGCAGAAATCCAGTCAAGTGGACAATTTGGCTGGGTAACAGTACATAGTTGGGTTCTGGTAGCCTTTCTAGAAAATTAGAAGTAGGACACTACTCCTCAAAGGTAAGCTGGAGAGAATTT
This sequence comes from Dugong dugon, assembly GCA_030035585.1. Classification (NCBI taxonomy): domain Eukaryota; kingdom Metazoa; phylum Chordata; class Mammalia; order Sirenia; family Dugongidae; genus Dugong; species Dugong dugon. The sequence continues at coordinate 149,051,056 of CM057483.1, forward strand.
TATATCCCTGGAATAGGGACCCCAGAATGGGTTAGTTTCATAAGCCCTGGGTACTAGCATTTCTCTTTAGTGCATAAGCAACAGATAAATTTGAAACCAACTGGCTTAATCCAAAAAGTTCGTTTAATAAATCATGTAATTTGATAGTCCAGAAGCAGGCTGCCTTTAGGTGAGGTTCTGTCTAGGGCTCTTACGTTGTGATTGGGACCTTGTAGAATGTACACTTACCATTTTTAGTTACTCAGAAAATGAAAACCCTATCTAGTTTTGGGGAACCCTCACTGTGATTCTCAGTAGTTGAGGAGTATCTCCCAGTTACAGATGCTAAGAGATAAAATCTACTCTGTTCCCATCTCCTGTTGGCCAGAGCATGGGAATTACCATTCAGATGCTCTCATTCAGGACTCTGTATCTTGGGCTAGTGACCTGAAAGAAAATGAGTTTTATGATTTGGTTGCCTGCATCTAGCTATGATGACTGTGTCCTGTGAAGGAGTAGATTGTGGACATTGGTAACAGATACATTTGAAGACCAGATTGCTTCTGCAACATGACTCAACCCTTCAGTTCCTTCTTATTTCCTGGGCCTGGTTTTCCATTTCTCCCTACAACTCTTGTAGCTATTGTTGTTGTTGTTGTTAGGTGCTGTCAAGTAGGTTCTGACTCTTAGGACCCTATGTACAACAGAACGAAACACTGCCTGGTCCTGTGCCACCCTCACAATTGTTGTTATGCTTGAGTCCATTGTTGCAGCCACTGTGTCAATCCATTTTGTCGAGGGTCTTTCTCTTTTTCACTGACCCTCTGCTTTACCAAGCATGATGTCCTTCTCCAGGGACTGGTCCCTCCTGACAACATGTCCAAAGTACATGAGAGGAAGTCTCGCACTCTGGCTATACTTCTTCCAAGACAGACTTGTTCAGTTCTTCTGCCAGTCCATGGTATAGTCAATATTCTTTGTCAACACTATAATTAAAAAGAGCTATCAATATCTTACCAATAAATTTCTCCTTTGCTCAAATTCCCATTTAGGTTCATGTAGCTTACCTGATATACCTTGTTTCTCTATATCTGTCAGTTTATCTTCCTTAATCTTAGAGCCAATACAGCTGACAGCACGTCCTGGGGCTACATGCTTCCTTGTTCAAGTTCAGCAGGAAACATGTCCATTTATCCAAAGAGTTATATGAATGAATGAATAAACACACAGCATTTCTATTCTTATACCTTTGGATCATTTTGAGATAATGTACTAATAGTTTAATGTTAGTGATAGATTTAAAATGCCATAGTAATAAATTTTAGATTACAGTAAAATGGGTTTAATAATAAATTATCATTGTAAAATAAAATCTTTAAGGGTAATAGAAGCATATTGTTTCTAAACATGTAGAATGGACCATAAACACAGATGAGATATAAGGCCCCGGATGTCTAAGGCAATGTATTTCAGCATTAGGGTTTTCATACGACACATTTCATCAGGAAAATAAAATATCTCAAATATCCTGTTTTTCTATCCACATTAATAGAAGTTTCTTACATAATCAGCTGTTGACTATTGTCTAGAAATACTGAAATACTTCAAAAAGTGCCACTTTCAATATGAAACATAAAAGATTGAAGCATTCTGTTTTTCTTATAGCTGTCACATGTAGAAGTAGAATGGCCAGTTCGATGAAATGTTGAATTGTCAGAAGAAAAATGTGTTTGTTATATCCTTGAGTCCCTCTCTGCCAATGCAAAAAAAATTTGATTCCTCTGTGTCTCATATTCTTCTTGTCTTAACAGTATCTATTTCATAGGGTGGGTCTTGAAGAAAACATTATACTGAGTACTATGAGTAGCACTGTTCCTGACACTGATGAATGATGGCTATCAACACATCTATTTAAGCATAATACTTAAAATTATCATGAAATTCCTTGGGCAGATATTAGGAACTGATAATTAGAGATGTTAATAGTTTCATTAAAAATATATTTCATTTTATTCATTCAGTCCTTCCAAATAATGTTTTTTGCACTATTGAATATTAAGCACTGTGCTAGGTCTAGCAGAAGACTGACTAAAAGTATCTGTCCTCAGTCAGCTCATGGTTTGGTTGGGAGGCAAAAATACTTAAAAATAAATGTTAAACTTCAATAATAAAATTATATACTGAACTCTGTTTAAGGGGCAGGAAAGATAATAACAAAAGAACAATGTCAATTCATCTACTATACTAATTAATAAAAGCATTTATTCAGTACTTACTACAAGTCAGATACTGTTCTAAACTCTTTGTATATATTAATTTGTATGATCCTCACAACAACCCTATGAAGTGATGCTATAATTTTCCTTACTTTACAGTTGAGGAAACTGAGTGACAGAGATTAAATAACTTTCCTAAGTTTATACCACTATTAAAAATTAGAGTAAACCACCCCAGCAATTTGATTTCAGAACCCAAGCTCTTAACCACAGGACACAGTGCCATTCTGAGGCATTACAGATGCCTTTGCAGAGGAGGTAACATTTGAACTGAATCTGGAAGGATGTCCAGGACTGATCCAGGCAGATATGGGTGAAAGACATTTCAGGGAGAAGGAGCAACAAGTGAATTGGCAGACAGAACAGGCTACTTACAAGTACTTTACTATGTCTGTAACCCAAGTCGGTTATGAAGAAACTAGAGGTGGGGAGACTATTTAGGAAGTATAGCTCTAGTCCAGGTAAGATGTTAATGAGAGATTGGGCTAAGTTGTTGGTAGCTGGAATGGAGCATCTGTAATGTGCTAAATTCTATAAACCAAAACCAAACCCATTGCCGTGGAGTCGATTCCAACTCATAGCTACCCTATAGGACAGAGTAGAACAGCCCCATAGGATTTCCAAGGCTGTAAACCTTTAAGGTAGCAGACTGCCACATATTTCTCCCACAGAGCGGCTGGTGGGTTCCGACCTATGGCCTTTCAGTTAGCAACTGAGTGCTTAACCACAATGCCAGCAGGCCTCATTGCTAAATTCTATAGGGAATACAAAAATGAAATAGATATACCCCTGTCCTCAAAGGGTTTACAATCAGGTGAGAATAGAGATGGGATATCAATGTTTTTGGAAATACCAGTTTTGACAAGGTTGTCAAACAGCTTCTCCACAAGAGGGAAAACTGACCTTCACAAATGGAAAGAGAGAAAAAAAATATGCTAAATTTAACACTGATAAGTATAAGAAAATTTTAAGGATAAAACATGATTTCCATGACTACACAATCAGAAATAACCAGCTTTAAAGCAGTTGCAAGAAAAAATAAACCCAAGGCTTATTATGGGCTCAAAGTTAAATTTGTCAGCGGTAAATTCTTTTAAGAAAGGAAGGATGAAAATGGGATGTATACACCGAAGCAGAGGCTCTAAAAATGCCAAGTTTTCTTCCTACAGCTGTCATCAGTGGTCAAGTGTTCTGAGAATACTATGTCTACTTTGGGGCTTTGAAATCAATATTGGCAACTTAGAAAGGGTGCAGAATGTGATAAAAGGTTTAGGAAATAGGCACACTGAGCAAAGTTTAAAGATATTCTGACTATTTATTCTGTGCTACATTGACCCGTGCGAGTGTGCCAAAAACAGTCTCACATCTAGAAAAGACACAGGCTCTACTGCCTTACATTAAAAAGGTTCAACTAGTTTAACTGGAAATTGCTTTGAATATACATTCTTCTTTTATGCTCTGAAATTTCCTGGAAAATTAAATACAATATGCATTTTAATGAAGTGCTGTAAGTATTAAAATTAAGGATGGAAGGGCTAGGGCGTCAAGAAAATTAGAATTTTCTCTAATATCATTCTCTCAGCCCAATTGAACACATCTAGGATTTTATATCACTATTAAACCACTTTGAAACATATTAATATCCACTAAAGAAACTTTATGACATTTCGTTTAGAAAATTCTGACTTGGCAATTTTCATGTTACATTAACAGTCAAATGTATTTACTCACAAAAGTTTAATTCATTAAAATCATTCGATACATATCTATGCATGTATATATGCATACACATCATATATACATATTCTTGATTAATAAACACTTGTTAATGTATTCAATATACTTTTATAAAGTGTTTACTGTGTGTGAGGTGACATTCAAGGTGTTCAGGATGTATCAGTAAACAAAACAGGCAAAAAATGCTGCCTTCCTTGAGTTTACATTCTGGGAGGAGGTTGCTGTTGTTGTCGTGTGCCCTCAAGTCAACACTGACTCACAGTGACCCTGTAGGACAGAGTTGAACTGTCCCATAGGGTTTCCAAGGAGTGGCTGGTGGATTCGAACTGCTTACCTTTCGGTTAGCAGTTGGAGCTCTTAACAAGAGAAACAACAACAGCCCGTTGCCATCCAGTGGAATTGCAACTCATAGTTTCCCTATATGACAGAGTAGAACTGCCCCTTAGGGTTTCTTAGGCTGTAATCTTTATGGGAGCAGATCTCCAGGTCTTTTCTCCCAAGGAGCCCCTGGGTGGGAGGTAGACAATGAATAATAAACACAGTAAATAAATAAATGATCTAGTATGTTGGAAGCTGGGTACTTCAGGAAAAAAAAAAACAAATAGAGCAGGGTTAGGGAAATTGGGTGGGCTGGGAGTTGCTGAGGACAGTATTCAATAGAGCCATCAGAGTACGCCTTTTTGAGGAGGTGAGACTTGAGCAAAGACTCAAAGGAAGCAGAGAGACAGCCATGAGGAAGGTAGGTAATACTCTAGCAGACAACTGTTGTAGGCGGAGGAAACAGCTGGTGCAAACAGCGTAAGGTAAGAGGGTGCCTTCCGTGTGTGAGTAACAGCAAAGAAGCCAATGTAGCTTGGGCAGAGTGAACAAGGAGTAGAGAAATAGGAGGTAAGATTTGAGAAATGAAGGATGCAGACCATGTCAGGCCATTGTAAAACTCTGTGGAGGGTTTGAGCAGATGAGTGACATGATCTGACTTCTGTTTTTAAACGATCACACTGGCTAGAGTGTCGCGATGAGACTGTAAGGAGATAAGTATGTAAACAGGAACACCAATTTGGAGGTTATGGCAATAATCCAGACAAGGATGATGGTACCAAAGTGGCAGCAGTGGAGGTGGTGAGAAGCAGCTGGACAACTTCTGAATGAATGAAAAAAACAACTGGTATCTTTTAGCTTTGTCTTGTTTTCAGTTTCCCACTAGAGATCATAATGGGGTTTTCTGAGTTCTTGAAAATGCTGTCAGCAAATATGCTTTTCAGTTCCCACTCTTTGTCATAGACAGCTTTATGTTGTTGTTGTTAGGTGCCGTCCAGTTGATTTTTGACTCATAGCGGCCCCACGTGACAGAGTAGAACTGCCCCACTTGATTTCCTAGGCTATAATCTTTATGGGAGCAGATCACCAGGTCTTTTCTCCCGCAGAGCTGCTGGGTAGGTTCGAACTACCGACCTTTTGGTTAGCAGCCAAGAGCTTAACTGCTACACCGCCAAGACTCATCAGACACCAAAGAATAGAACGAGTTGTTGCCGAGTCATTTCCAATTCATGGTGACCCCATGTGTTGCAGAGTAGAACCACACTCCCAAAGATTATCAAAGCCCTTTCAGAGGCAGATTGCCAGGCCTTTCTTCCAAGACACTTCTGGGTGGTTTTGAACCACCATCCTTTCAGTTAGTAGTCAAGTGCTTAACCATTTACACCACCCAGGGATGCCAAACAATGTAAAGTAGATAACAAATGACACTTCTAAATAGTTTACTGCTCTTCTTGGAGTTATTCATTGTGGGAGGAAGACACAAATGGGAAGAAGACATCTTTCTATCAAGGCCGAAAAATAACAATGGTGAGTGCTACCAAAAAAAAAAAAAATGTAACCACTGGCCACGTGTGCTAATTAAATTTAAATGTAAATTAATTAGGATTGAATCAAAATTAAAAATTTAGTTCCTCAGAAACAATAGCCACAGTTCATGGGCTCAATAGCTACATGTGGCTAGGGGCTACTGTATTGGATAGAGCAGATACGGAACTCTTCCATCATCCCAGAAGGTTCTACTTGATAGCACTGGCTAGGTATTGTAAGGAACATAATATGCCACCTTTCACCAGCAATACCTGATATTCCTTTTTCTAGATTTTATAGGGTTGGATTACAAAATAGTCAAATGAAAAGTAAAGAATAGGAAGGAAAACACCAAGTTGGCGCCACTTGTGTATTCTAATGAAAACATCAGCCGCGTGTTTTCCCATTTCTTTTGCTTTTGTCTTTCACAGTTTTTTTTTTTTTTTTTTTGGTCTTCAATTTCTTGGTGCTATCTATTTTTTTTTCCTACCACCTAATATTAGAAATCAGTTCTTTTGTTTCAAATGTGAATTCCCCCTCACCAAGTATAAGCTGCTGCTTTATATGACAAAAGAACTGATTTCTGAAAGCACTGTTCAGACATTAGCAAAACCAACAATTGGAATTGTCATTCAAAGCACTGTCCCTAATGAGCATTAACAGGCAATACTAAGACATAGCCTTATTTTAGACACTTCTCCACATTCATCTACTTTATGCCTATATGATTACAGGCATCTTTCTTTGCCTCCTGCATTTCAGCTTGCTTTCTCATCCTTTCAGTGCACTGCTACTTATTTACATTTCTACTAACTGAAGAGCAAGTGTGCATTTATTCAAGTCACATGATGATGTATTTTCTTGGGAAACAAATAATAAATATAACATTTTAAAATAAATTTTCCTAATATGGACCTGCTAAGGTACGTTAAGTAATTTCTACTCACTATCTACTCATGGGGTTGAGGTGGGGGAGTTAATCTAAGATAGACTAGAAAGCTAGCCTTGTGTTTTAATCATTTTTCTCTTTAAGAGCCATCCCCCAACCTTTTCTCTGCTCAGCTTTATATCACAGATCACAGAGAGATGACTCCTGCAAACCACATTTCCCAGATTCCTGTCAAATTGCTTTTTTTGCTTGGTACGGAGACACTGGCTGGAGATTAGAGGTGAGAAGCAAGGGTATGTCTTCCCCTTCTCTCTTTGCTTCTGGAGGTATCTGTATCTGTATCTACATCAACTCTTTGGTTGCAGCTCCCACAAGGTAGCGTCTTCCTCTTTGGTCATAGCTCCTACCTGACAGCTCCTTCTGTGCCACTAGCTCTTGCCAGGTGGGCACTCTTCCATGGTTCCAGATTCTCCTTGGTAACCAGCTGTGCTGCCCCTCCTCTAAGTTTCCAGTTCTCATGAAGGTAACTCAGATCATAGCTCTGGTAAAATCACCTCTTCTATAGTCCTTCTGGAGTCCCTGGGTGGCGCAAACGGTTAAGTACTAGACTACTAGCCGAATGGTTGGCGGTTCAGACACACCCAGAGGCACCTGGGAAGACAGGCCTGGCAATCTGTATCTGAAAGGTCACGGCCTTGAAAACCCTATGGAGCAGTTTTACTGTGCTCACATAGGGTCGCTATGAGTCGGAATCGACTGAATGGCAACTAACAACAACATAGTCCTTCCAGGACTAGTAATGGTCACAGTTTCTTTCCTTTGATAACCTCTCCTCTCTTCCTGTTGCTTTTTCAGCTTTTCTAACATTTTGAGACTAGTTGCCATATAAAATTTCCTTTATTGAACTATCTGACGTGAGTTCTGTTTTCCTTACTATACTGTGACTGATAAAGGCTGGTAGCATGGTATCTAGAATTAGCAGGTAAGCACAAAGGAAATATGGTCTTAGGGTCAGAAGAACTATGTTTAAATTCCAAACTTTCCAATTTCTTAGTGAATGAATACAGAGAAGGTAATTATATTCTGAGTCTTAATTTCCTCATCTGTAAAGTTTAGAAAATAGTTTCAATCCCATTGGTTGGTCATAAATATTGAATAAGTGAATGTACCTAGAAAATATCTAGCAGGAGATACTCAATGAATATTCAAATGACTGTAAAAGCGTTTTATTCCTCCATTTGAGGAAACAACTTCACTATTGTAGCCTCAGCTCTTAGATTTTTATCTAATTGGCTGGCCTCCAACAAGAGTGGACGGAAATGAAATCTAACACTTTCAGGTTCATATGTGTCTAAACCTGCGTTGCTATTTTCTCAAAAGTTGTGTGAGGTATATATTCTTGATATAAAAGACTACATCTAATTCATCACAAAAGAAATCATACTCAGGCTGTTGTACAATATTTTACACTAAAATATATATTCTAGGATGCCAATTGTCCCTGAAGGGCAATGGGAGAAATCTCTCCATAGTTCGATTAAACCTTCCTCCCTATTGTCACCAAGACATCCCTTTCTAGTATCCCAAAGCTAAGTGATGTGAAATGTAGACTATGTTATGAGCAAAAAGCTTCCAGCAGTGAGCTCAATTTTCAGGCATCAGTCATTGAGGGGGAACCCTGGTAGCACAGTGGTTAAAGTGCTTAGCTGTTAACCCAAAGGTTGGGGGTTCAAACCCACAAGCCACTCCACAGGAGCAATATGTGGCAGTCTGCTTTCATAAAAATTACAGCCTTGGAAACCCTATGGGGCCATTCTACTCTGTCCTACAGGATCACTACAGGATCTCCATGAGTCAGAATTGACTGGACAGCAATAGGTTCCCCCACACAGCTAGAGTTTTGGGGCCCTGGTGGCGCAGTAGTTAGCATTTGGCTGCTAACCAAAAGGTCAGCAGTTCAAATCTACCAGCTGCTCCTTGGAAACCCTATGGAGCAGTTCTACTCTGTCCTGTAGGGTCGCTATGAGTCAGAATCGATTCAGTAGCAATGGGTTTGGTTTCTTATTGAGGGTCTTCCTCTCTTTAAACTGACCCTCTACTTTACCAAGCATGATGCCCTTCTCCAGGGACTGGTTCCTCCTGATAACATGTCCAAAATATGTGAGACAAAGTTCACCATCCTTGCTTCTAAGGAGCATTCTAGTTGTACTTCCTCCAAGACAGATTTGTTTGTTCTTCTGACAGTCCGTGGTGTATTCAATATTCTTTGCCAACACCATAATTCAAAGGCATCACTTCTTCTCCTTAGAAGCAAGGATGGTGAGACTTGGTCTCAAGTACTTTGGACGTGTTATCAGGAGGGACCAGTCCCTGGAAAAGGATATCATGCTTGTTAAAGTAGAAGGTCAGTGAAAAAAGGGAAGACCCTCAATGAGGTGGAATGACACAGTGGTTGCAACAATGGGCTCAAGCACAGCAACGATTGTGAGGATGACACAGGACAGGGCAGTGTTTCATTCTGTTGTACATAGGGTTGCTATGAGTTGGAATCAACTTGATGGCACCTAACAACAACATTTTTATACCATTTTATACCTCATTTCCAGTAAACTGTGTCCTTCATCCAATGTAATGTTCAACCCTTGGCTTGGCATGCTACTCTAGGCACGAGGGAAGGAAAGACAAATCCATATCTAAAATATATGTAAATACTAGTAATGCCTCTGGGGTAGAATAGGTCTAGTGCTATCAATTTGCCATCAAGTAGCTGGTTAGTTTCTGGAGGGATGATACCATGATGAGACCCATTCATTGTCTCAGTTGATGACAGATCAGATACTCAGCAGTGACTGTTACTACACCAGAATGGAAATCCATGCACTTAGACCTACATGTAGTCTGCATCCCTGGCACCATGGTTACTCTGTAACCCCATTGTGCAAGCCCTGAGGAGGCTAGCTGACATTCGCTGGATAGGTCAATTTACCATCTGGTTATTCAGAGTCTCTTGTATTCATCATGCATGAGAAAAAATCTGCCTATTTGTGACCACACCCAGAGGTCCATTCACACACTGTTTCTCATATCTCCTTGTCTATGATTTCCATTCATGCTCCTTCAAGGCACATTTCCAGTCAGCCAACCTGCCTATTTGTCACTGCACGGAGTTCTATGTACATTCTAACCTCAGGCTGCTGCTCCCATCACATCAGTTGATAACCAGACATACTGTCTGAATCTATTCCCATTGAGAGAATTTCACTTCACCAATATTTTTAAGGGCCACTCCTTAGTGAGGCTATAACGTAGCAGCAGTTCATTTTCAGCTTGCACTAACATATTGAGACAACTCATCTGTGAACGAGGCCTGTACAGAATTCCCCATAATGCCATCAGTGTGAACTGAGGTAGAAGCCTTAGTGCAGCAGCAGCAGATATTAAGTAGGTCTGTGCTACTGTTTGGGTACCTTGCTTGTAAATTTCCAGACCAGACCAGTCTATCCTGAATGTACAATTTTTATTATTTGATGGATTCCTGCTTTGCTTTCTCCTGCAATTTTATGACCTGGTGGATCAAACATCATGATGAAAAATTCTGGTCTCATGGTCACTTGATGTCCCATGGTTAGATATTCCATTTCTACCAGGGCCCAGCAACATGCCAGGAGTTACTTTTCGAATGGTAAATAGTTCTCTGCTCTAAATGGCATGTTCTTGCTCCAAAAGCCTAGGGGTCTCTACTGTCGCATTCTTATGTATGAGTACCTCTAAAATCTTGGTATCTGCCATGTATCACAGCCTGAATCTGTTGCAGAGTATTCTTTTGCTCTGGGCCCTATTCACAACTGGCAGACTTGTAAGTCATTTGATAAATGGATCAGAGCAGCATTCTCACATGTGTTATATGTTGTCTGCAAAGTCTGAAAAGGCCTTTTGTCTTAGTGGTAAGATGTGCAAGGTGCAATAATATCTTTATCTTAAGAGAATGTCCTGGTGTATAAAAAAATTCATTAAAGTGAAAGTGTCCTGAGCCTTTGTAGGGTTTATTTTCTATCCTCTGGCACACATGTATCTTGTCAAGACATGCATATTATTTGTCATTTTCTGCTGCAACTTCTATTAACTTGATGTCATATCCCACAACTTTATGACTTGGTGGATCAGACAGTACCCAGTAATGAAGAATCAGTGTTGCTGCTGTGGTCAGAGGGGTCCAATGTTATCAGCTTGGAATAGTGTGATTGTTCTGTAGAATGCCCAGATGATTGAGGTCTCTTGGAATTAAACTGTGACAGAGAGCAGGTGAATGAAGATAGCTCTGGACCAAGACTGTGACTATATACTGCTCCAAATGAAAGCAAATTACTTCCGCTCCTTCATCTTCATGGGGGTTGAAATGAATGTGTTTGCCATATCTGTAGCCACATACAAAGTTCAGGGGCCATGTTGATATGTACTAGTAAGTGTACCACACCAGGCAATATAGCAGTGATTGGGACTACCATTTCTTGAAGTCTGCAATAGTCCAATGATATCCACCATATTCTGTCAGGTTTTTTGCATGGGCTGGACTGGTAACCTCACCTCCTTCAATTCTCTGAGCATGACCCTAATCTCTACTATTCCACCTGGGATGTGGTATTGCTTCCTAATTGCTGGCAAGGTCATTTCAGGCACTTAGGCTTGATCTTTACTACTATTATGACTTACTCTTAAAATGAGTGTGCTGACAACTACTATGTGTATTCATCCAAATTATGCCCTCAGGCACTGGGGAAATGGTTGTAACACAGACCTCCTGGATCCACTGTGAGATGGTCTCAGGAGAACTCCATCTGTCACCTAGCCTCCATAACCTCTTCTCTAATATGGGGGCCATGATGTTGTTTTTATACCCCTGTTACCAGTATGAGCTCATACCCTGTATCCAGCAGCCTTTGGAAGTTCTAAGTATTTTCCTTTCCACAATGTACCTATGGGTAAATGGCCATAGTTATCCTTATCATTGGAGCCCTGGTTGTGCAGTGGTTAAGAGTTTGAATCCATCAGCTGCTGCTTGGAAACCCTTATGGGGCAGATCTACTCTACCCTATAGGGTCGCTATGAGCTGGAATCGACTCAACGGCAGCGGGTTTTTTTTATCCTTGTCCTAAGGGAACTGCCACTGTGTATACATACTGTGACATATCCTCTCCTTCAATAGCTGGGCTCTGGGTGTAAAAACTGTCTCATTTGTGGGAATGGGGCAAGGGATTAGGATTTTGCATTGTAGCAGCTGACATTAGCCTTCAGCTCTCCTTCATTGGTTGTTGTTTTTTTCTGAATCATTTAAATGTTAATTGTAGACATTAGGACTTTTTACTCCTAAATACTTCACAGTGTATTTCCTAAAAACAAAAATATTATTTTCCATAACCATAGTACAATTATCAAAACCACTAAATTAAATATTGATTAATTACTATTATCTAGTACAAAGTTCATATTCAAATTTCATCAACTGTTCTAATAATGTCCATTATAGCTTTCTGTTGTTATTGTTCCTGGTGTAGGATTCAATCAAGGATCACATATTACATTTAGTTTTCATGTCTCAATTCCTTAGTGTTTTATTTTTTGTTTCTTTCTTGACCATGACATTTTCGAAGAATACAGGATAGTTATTTAGTATAAACGACCCTCATTTTGAGTTTGCCTAATTTTTCCTAATACTTATATTTAGGTTATACATTGTGATGGTTGAGATTGTGTGTCAAATTGGCTAGGCCATGATTCTTAGTGGTTCGGCAGTTGTATGATGTTGTGATCACTTCCATGATGAGATTTGATATAATGTGATCACCCCCATGATGGGATCTGCTGTGATTGGCCAGTCAGTTGAAAGGGAATTTCCTTGGGCATGTGACCTGCATCAAATTTAAGTGGACGTTCTGGCAAGGCTCGTGGGCTTTTGCTCACTCTGTATCCTGCAGCTGGATCCTGTTCATCTGACCTCTAATTCTTGGGACTTGAGTTAGCAGCTTACCTGCGGTCTTGTCTAACGATTGTGGGATTTCTTCAAAGCCTGTGAGCAACAGCTCTGCTCTCTGACCCTTCATTCTTGGGTTGGCCAGACCCTGCGGCTACATGAATCAGGAGAAGCCTCTATCCTGACCCACGGACTTGGGATGTTCCATTCTCTGCAACCGCGTGAGCCATTTCCTTGATATAAATCTCTCTCTATATATATTTATATGCTTTACTGGTTTTGCTTCTCTAAAAAGCCCAGGCTAAGACACACATGTTTTGCAGGAATATTACAGAAGCAATACTGCGTCCTTCTCAGTACCTCATATCAAGAGGCACATGATGTCTGGTCTGTTGATCACTGGTGGTGATGTTAATATTGTCACTTGGTTAAAGTGGTGTTTGCCAGGTTTTCCACTGCTAAGGTAATATTTTCTGCTTTGTATTAATAAATAGTTTATGGAGAGATACTTTGAGAGTATGTAAATATGCTTTTTCTCATTAAACTTTCATACACTAATTTTAGTATCCACTGCTGATTCTTGCCTGAATCAATTATCATTAAAATAATGATTTTCTAATTTTATCATTCTTACTACATTTATTAGGTAACATTCTACTGTTAGAAAGAGCTTTCCCACCTTTATTTTTCAATTATTTATTTACATCATTAAAGACTTTTATTCAATGGATTATATTCAGCTATTATTACTAATTTTGCTGCTCAAATTTTCCAGGATTTGGCCAGAATGAGCCCTTTCAAGTTCATTTTCCATGTTATTCGGACACGTCTTTGTCCTTCTTTTGTACTTCCTGCTTTCCATCACAACAAAATGTTCCTGGCTCATCTTGTACATTCCCTGACCCAAAGCTGGATTTGCTATTTCTTCAAGAAGCTCAGATTCCTTTTAGTAGATAATGCTATTTATAAACCAAGATTTGGGTTTTACGTGTGCTCACTGCTACTTGAGTGCCATTACTTCTATCTCCTTTCAGCTTTCGGTTTCTGTATCTATTATCTGTATCTCTATCCATATCCACATCTACATCTGCTACCACATACCTGAACCTGTACCTATACCTACATCTATATGTTTATATTTAAGCCATGAGTTCACACTGTAATTCCAATTTCAGCTCAACACTACATGATTCATTCTAGTCCTCCTTTCTATGTCTGTAATTCCCTTTTCCAATAGTGAGAAACATGGCTTTCATTGCCTACAATATATTTACTCAGTTGCTCAGTCCTAGAACACGAAGAATATAGTTTCAGAATTGCTAACACATACCACAGCAAAAACAAACCTACAACCTAGAATTCGATAATTGTTTGCAGTTCTTTTTCATCTTTAGACTTAAATTTAACAGTGAAGATACTGTGGTCAAAAGTTAATTGGGTTAGTTTTTTGTTTTGCATTTGTGTTTCCCTTCGGTGTGCTTATGGTATTAACGTGAAATACAGTTAGGTTCATTTGTTTCTACTTGGATAATATTTTAGGCATTTTTTTACATCCTTGTTCATTTTATTTTGTTCCAATTTCATTTTTTATTTCAAGTACATAAAACTTCAGCATGGTTCCAAAAATTAAAACTATACAGAAGGTATACTCAGAAAAATTGTACTTATCCGCAACCCCCGCCCCCCCCAAATCTCCCATCACTTTCTTTCTCAATCCCTGTAGGTAATCAGTCTCCGTAGTTTATGGTTTGCTTTTCCTGTTCATTTTTGCACAAATAAGAAGATGCATGTATATATGTCTATTTTCTCTTCTATCTGGAGCCCTGGTGGTGCAGTGGTTAAGAGCTAGGCTACTAACCAAAAGGTCAGAAATTCAACTCCACCAGTCGCTCCTGGGAAACCCTATGGGGAAGGTTCTACTTTGTCCTATAGGATTGCTATGAGTCAGAATCCACTCGACAGCAATGTGTTTGTTTGTTTGTTTGTTTTTTTGGTTCTCTTCTTTATACTCAAGAGGCAGTATACTATACATATTCCTTTGTATTTGCTTTTTTATCCCCATCTGACAATATATCCTGGGAATTCGTTATCAGTTAAAATAAATCTTCCAATGAAATACTCCACTGTGTGTATGTACCATAAATTATTCATTCAGTCTCTTATGTATGGGCATTACATTGTTTTCAATTCTGTTCAATAAGGGAAAACCTGCTGTAATGAATAGATTTGTGATTTTTTTCTTTTCCTTTCCTTTTTTCCCCCTCTTCCTCATGCTCTTCTTCCTCTGGCAATTTTGGAGTATACCTTCTGGCTGCATTTCTGAAAGTGGGACTGCTGAGCCAAAGGGTAAAGGCATAAGTACATTTATTAAATTTTGCCAAATCCCCTCCACTGGGATTGTACTATTATGCATCCTCACTAGCCTTGTGTGAGAGTGCTTGTTCTCCACAGACTTGCTAACAGAGGGTGTGGTCAAGCTCTCAAATATTTAGCAATGTGATATATGAAAAATTGGATATGGTGGTGCAGTGGTTAAAAACTACAGCTGCTAACCAAAAGGTCAGCAGTTCGAATCCACCAGCCACTCGCTGGAAAGCCTATGGGGCAGTTCTACTCTGTCCTTCCTATAGGGTCGCTATGAGTGGGAACCGACTTGATGGCAACGGGTTGTTTTTTTTGTTTTTGTTTTTTTTTTAGTTTGAATTTATATTTTGCTCATTATGAGGTGAAATTTAGCATCTTTTCATAAGTTTAAGAACCATTTTATGTCTTTAAAATTGTTTTAAAATTTAAAACTGTTCATGCCTTTTTCTAGTTTTTGTTGTTGTTGTTAAACTCCATCTTTAGATTTCTTTATTTATTAGGGATATTAGTCCTTTATCTGTAACATATGTTGCTAACATTTTCTCCCAGATAGTTATTATCTTTTTGGCTTTGCTCATGTTTTTTTCTTCCCTTCCTCCCTCCTTCCCTCTTTCCTTCTTTTCCTTTTGCTGTGCAATTTTCATTACTTTTAAGCAGTATAATTTATCCTTTCTTTCATTAAATATAGATTGGTTTTTTGCCAGTAGTCTTTTTAATTTTATTGCGTTTTAGGTGAAAGTTTACAGTGCAAATTAGTTTGTCATTCAAAAGTTTATACACACATTGTTTCGTGACATTGGTTGCAATCCCTACACTGTGTCAACACTCTCCCTCTTTCCCTTTCCACCCTGTGTTCCCTGTGTCCATTCATCCAGTTTTCCTGTCCCTTCCTGCCTTCTTGTCTTTGCTTTTGGGCAGGTGTTGCCCATTTGGTCTCATATACTTGACTGAACTAAGAAGTACGTCTAGTCTTTGGCTGAAAGGTGAACTTCAGGTGTGGCTTCAGTTTAAATCTAGATTTTCATTCACAGTTGATATAACGCAAAAACCCATTGCTGTCTAGTCTATTTCAACTCATAGCGACCCCATTGATATAGGTTGGGTTTTTTGGACAGGCTGCTAGTGCATTATTTTCTCAAAGAGTTCTTGGAGTCTTTGGAGAACAGACGGGAAACAGCAGCCATTTTGTAGACGACACATGTTGCTGTCTGCAGCCTCACTTCATTGGCACAAAGCAACAATTAGACCTGCAATTGCTCTTCCTTAAGCTCTCCAGTTTTTCTGGCTCCTGGGCCAGCAAGTGCTCATGTATTTCCAGCCTGCTTGTGATCTTCCCTCCCTGCCTGCAGCATGCCTGTGGATTTTAAGCTTCAGCATCAGACGAGGATAGGCAACCTTAAAGAGACTGCTTAATCAGTTACATGTATGTATGTGTGTATATATATCCATATCC
Organism: Dugong dugon; assembly: GCA_030035585.1. Lineage (NCBI taxonomy): Eukaryota > Metazoa > Chordata > Mammalia > Sirenia > Dugongidae > Dugong > Dugong dugon. The sequence continues at coordinate 149,067,567 of CM057483.1, forward strand.
CACTGTGCTTTTCTCTGGTTGAACCCTGACTGATACAGAAATGTACCCCCTCCCCCAGTTGGTAAATTATTTAGGGGAGATGCTGCAAGACTTATCCCTGTTTAGAGATTCACAAAAGACGTCATCATATTAATGTCTCTGAGACAACCTGGAATAAAAAATCATTTCATTCTATTCATCGCAGCATTGTTCACACTTATTTAACTTGCTACCAAAACTACTCTTTTATCTTTACCTAAGGTTAATTCATATCTCAAAGGACCAGTTTTCCAAATAAAACTTCTAGGGAGGCAATATCCCAATCCAGACAAGATGGTTTTAATCATAAAAAAGTTATTTTCAGTATTTCTTAACATCAGAATATAAAGGTCATAAATTTTGGATAGTCTTTCTTATTAACCAACCCAAAAACCCAAACCAACTGCCAGCGAGTCAGTTCTCACTCATAGCGAGTCTATAGGACAGACTTCACATAGACAACCAGTCAAGAGGGAGAAGGAGGATGAAATCAATTCCAAGATCTTCTAAGCATCCTTTACTCCTCAGGGTAGAGCTTCCTCTGTCTGGAGGAAAGAACATCATTTCTAATTAGAACAAAGGCTCCACCTGCTCCCCAAGATGCATGCCTATGGGGATAAGTACACCTAGAGGGGTGTCTATATCTAATCCCAACAAAGACGCCGTATTTATTTGTGTCTAGTATACCTAAAGGAGTCCCTGGGTGGCCCAAACAGTTAAGTGCTTGACCACTAACCAAAAGATTGGCGGTTTGAACCCACCCAGAGGTGCCTCAGTAGAAAGGCTTGGCAATCTGTTTCCAAAAGGTCACAGCCTTAAAAAACCTTTGGAATACAGTTCTACTCTGACACAAATTGGGTTACCATGAGTTGGAATTGACTTGATAGCAATTTTTTTTTAATATGCATAAAAAGTCCGAGGCTTTTATTATTATTTCCATTTTGCTCATAAGGAGATTGTGTTTCAGAGAGGATAAGTAATCTGCTCATAATCTCACAGCTAGTAACCTGAGTGTAAACTGTATTTATATATTTTTTACTATAATAAACTGTCTTCTTACACTGTGTTGCCCCCATGCACTGCCCTCCTTTATGTATTACACTTTTCAGTTCTTTAAAACTACTTTCTTTCTTATGAGATGTCTTTAAAATCTACATTATGATCCTACTGTGACAAATGGGAAATGAATGTTTTTCATTCTACAGTAAATTGTTCAAATGCTTACTGTATATATGACATTTTTTAAATTAAGTCTGTAATTTTATTTTGAAAATTCATTTTACATGTTTTATTGAATTTTCTCTAACCTTCTGTGTTTTTATAGCATCTTTATAAATAACACCCACTGCCATCGAGTGGATTCCAACTCATAGTGACCCTATAGGACAGAGTAGAAGTGCCCCATAGGGTTTCCAAGGAGCAGCTGGTAGATTCAAACTGGTGACCTTTTGGTTAGCAGCCATAGCTCTTAACCACTGCACCACCAGGGCTCTGAAGCCAATCATGGAATGGAAAAATGTACCTAAGCGTCCTCTACAAAGTTTCTAAGGCATATGATGTTACATTGTAGAACTCTGCCATATGTTAGAACTATAAATAACAGAAGTTATACACTAAAAATTGTTTTATTTTGGAAACAGTATCTATTTATATCCTATCTTAGTGAAATAAGTTTATACTTTAATAAACTTCTCTAGACATAATTATTCAGTTCCCTTGACCTATGAAAGATGATGATCCCTTTACTTATTGTCTAGCTCATAAAAGACAGTGAATGTTTTTCAAAAGGCACTAAATAGAAAATATTTAATAAAGTGAGTAGTTAACAAATGTCTGGACTAGTCACAAGGTGGCAGACAACTGGATATTTTGGGACTGTGCACACATCAGTAGATGGCTTTCAATAGAAACAAATAGAAACTTGTAAAAAGGCATAATACTAATCAAAGCAGTAAAGTAATGGAACATTCTTTTTCAGCATGTTTTTAGCTTTTATTTTCTCAAATATGTCCTGATCCTGGGTAAGCAAATAAGGGAACCATGTTGATTACTATGTGAAAGTGTTAAATCATATGTTTCAATTCTTAGCTTTGAAGACTTCATGAAAGGAAATGTTCAAACCGTGTCAGGCAAAGCACCATGTAGCACAGATATAAAATAAGGGTTATTGGGAGAAAACGGACAAGTGGAGAAGTGGTAGAGCATGCACATTCCCCTGAACTCTCCCCAGCCCATAGTGAAGATCTACATACACCACACTCCACTAGATGGGAGAACATGCCTTCCCCAGTCTTGAAATATTTATATTGAGGGGGCAGAAAAATCTATTTGACTAAGTTACAGAGGGACTTCCTGATCAGGGAGTGGCCTTGTTAGAAGATGGAAGTTCCTAGAGTCTCATAACTGGTATCAGCCTGGTATTTGATGAGAGAATTGAAAATACTGACTCACTCCTCTAAGCTATTAAAGGAGGGAGTGAGGTTAGCCCCCAGAACCCTCCATATTTGTTGCTCCTCTTGTATTTAATCAGCGTAGCTTGAAACTTCTGTAGGATAGTTCTGTGGCTTGTGAATAAAATGGTGTATCCGTAAATGTGGTCTATATATATTTTTTTCTTTTTTCCCATACCTGTCCAAGACCTTTACTTTTCTTCTAGAAAGAGGATATATTTTCCCCTTTGGGAAAATCCATTTCATATGATATTGATAAAACTAATTCTGCCTCCAACTTTTCCTTCCTCCACCTCCTGGGCAACAGAGATTGAGTCAGTGGCTGTTGCAAGACCAGGAGTGTCCAATTAGTCTTCTTTAGGGCATTTTCCCCTAGAGCTATCGTGGACAAAGATCCTTTCTTTCTGATGGGAATGTTAAGCTGTAAACTATGAGTCCAGGGCTTCCAGCAATGATTCCTTCCTCCTTATAGAGAGAGTTGACATACTAAGAAGGTAAGAAGAGGCAAAAGTTGGAGGAAGAGAGGAAAAAGAACTGATGACATTATTTAAGTCCCTGTATTCAGTTATGATTGAACCCAAGTTCACCCTCTTACACTTTCCTTTTATATAGGTATATAAACTCTCGTGTAAGCTTAAATTAATTTGAATTGAATTACTCTTTCTTACAAATGAACGAGCTATAACTAAGATAACAACAAAAGCATATCTACTACTTCCATTCTTATATCAGAAGTAACTATTCTAATTCTTACAGAAACTGTGAGACCTACATTTCCAACTTTTAGGTAATTGATATAATTTTTTATTTACTAATATTATGGCTGACAACTGATATTTTGAAATCCAAAAAACTTAACGTACTTTCTAAGAATGGACGATTCACTATTGGAAAGACGAAAAAGAACGCTATATCAAAACACTCAAGGAGAACTGTAAAAAAAACACCTAAACCTAGGATAATTCTAATAATACTGTATAATGCCAGAAATAGCAATAATGGTACCATCAGCCACAAAATCTTCCATAGAAATTTCGTATATACTTTTTTTATTTGAGACATATTGTATAAAGTATAAGCATTCAACTTTTTGCATACTTAAGAGAAAAAAGACTATAGTTTAAGAACTAATAATGAATTCTGTTCAATTTTAAAACATAGTCTAGCTGAAAAGTTCTAACAATTGCCTTATATAATTAGGTTGCTGTTCTTTACTCCATAAGTCTAAGCTCTCTATCCCTTAACTACTTATCTGATTATCTATCACTATTGTTTTGTATAACAAAAAAGTAAAAATAGCACAGCCAGACATGTGAAATATGAAGGAAAATGTTTCTAGTACCCTTTATTTTATTATTTATTTCTGAAGTTCATAAACTTTAAGAAGTTTTAATGACATTGTAGATCTTCAAATATTGCAGACTTAAGCGAATTAGCAACTTAGTATTTTAATATTCTCTTCTAATCTATATTTCGGTGATTCTATTCAGAGTTAATTAGAAAAAGCTTAAAAGTGGTAATGAACAAAAGTTTTATTTTTATTAGAATTATGCTGAAGAGTTGGCATATAGTGCAGACTCCTTAAATTGCAAAGCCTTGGTGAGCAGTGAATCTATTTCTTTGTCACTTTTTCAAATTAAAGATTTCTCTTTCATATACATTGATTAATTGGATTGTGATATGCTATCAAATATTTTATTTGGGGGTTTAATCATAATACAGAGAATATTCCAAAAATATTTATAGCTTCTGACACATTGAAAATTTGAAGACATTTACACATGTGGTTGTTTCTTTTTCTTTATCATTTCATATCCTGTGAGTAAACAGTTATTTTAAAATTATGCTGATTGAGTATGTTCAAATGTGTTCTAAAGTTTCATAGTGTTCATTTGGAAAAAAATGACTTATTTAGTTATAAGCCAATCAGGAATCAAAAATCTTGCTTTTAAGAAACCAAACAAACTACAATAGGGATGAATTAGATATTTGTTTGTCCTTTCATGTCTGGCAGCCATTCTTCCTTTTGTGGTGACAGTAGTTCAATTTGCATTTTGGGGACCACAGAACAACCATATCCAAGGTGATACAGAAGGCCGCCAACATTGTGTCACCTGGGATACGGGTCAAAGCAGCATCCCTAGGTATAAAATATGTCGCCTACAGAACCTGAAGACATTCACCAGGTGTTATGCTTCCTTCTTCATGATAGGAGGTCCAAGATATAATGATTCCTCTTTTCCTTTGGAGGAACTGTCCTGGCACCGGATCTCTAAAAATTGTTTAGATATGGCAGGCCCCTGCATCTTCCTCAAGTCTCCTGTGTGCTATTCCTCTCTTGAGCATCCTGCCTGGTCAACATAATGTCATTGTGTAATGAATCACCATTATGTTCTGTGGGATATTCAGACAGTTCAGAACTCTTCAGACTATATTATAATAGAGAGCAATAGAGTTAACATAGCCCTGAGGCAAAACTGTTAATGAAGTTATTTGTCTGTTCCACATGAATGCAAAACTTCACCCATCTTCTTTTCTGATTAAAATAGAAGGAACACATTTTCCAAATAAATGGTCATATACCGTGTACTTGAGGCCACATTAACCTGCTCTAACAATGATACCACCACGTTCAATACAGCAGCTGCAATCAAGGCTACTTATTGACGTCCGTGATAGTCTGCAGTCATCTTCCTGGATCCATCCGGTTTCTGCAGGGGCCAGACTGGAGAATTAATCAGAAATATAATGGGACCACCATCCCTGTAGCCTTTAGATCCTTAAGGGCAGCACTGATTGCCAGCATTCCCCTCAAGATGTGTTAATGTTTTTAATGTACTCTCTCTTGGCCAGGGAAGAGAGACAGTTTCGGAAGCTTCGACTTGGTTTTCCCTCTGTGATAGCTCTTACCTCAAAAATGTGCTAAATTCCAACTGGACTAAACCAAACCTAAGAAGTTTCCTGAATACAACCAAACACTTTGAGGGGCAGAGTAGCAGGGGCAGAGGTCTGGGGACCATGGTTTCAGGGGACAGCTAGGTCAATTGGCATAACAGAGTTTTTTACAAAAATGTTCTGCATCCTACTTTGGTGAGTGGTGTCTGGGGTCTTAAAAGCTAGCAAGCCACCATCTAAGATGCATCAATTGGTCCCAACCCACCTGGAGCAAAGGAGAATGAAGAACACCAAAGACACAAGGAAAGTATTAGCCCAAAAGACAGAAAGGGCCACATAAACCAGAGACTCCATCAGCCTGAGACCAGAAGAACTAGATGGTGTCCGGCTACCACCAATGACCGCCCTGACAGGGAACACAACAGAGAGTCCCTGACAGAGCAGGAGAAAAGTGGGATGCAGAACTCAAATTCTAGTAAAAAGACCAGACTTAATGGTTTGACTGAGACTGGAGGGACCCTGGAAGACATGACTCCCGGACTCTCTGTCAGCCCAAAACTAAAACCATTCCCAAAACCAACTCTTCAGACAAAGATTAGACTGGACTATGGGACATAAAATGATACTCGTAAAGAGTGTGCTTCTTAGCTCAGGGAGATACATGAGACTAAATGGGCAGCTTCTGTCCAGAGGCGAGATGAGAAGGCAGAGAGGGTCAGGAGCTGGTTGAATGGACACGGGAAATCCAGGGAGGAAAGGAGGAGTGTGCTGTCACAGTATATAGGGAAAGCAACTAGGGTCACATAACAATGTATGTGTAAATTTTTGTATGAGAAACTAACTTGAATTTTAAACTTGCACTTAAAGCACAACAATAAAAAAATAAATAAAAATGTGCTAAATTCAAACTATCAAAATATGGAAAAATTCCCTAAAAGAAAAAATGTTACTAACAAGAAACTATTTGCAGTACTGTGCACTTTTTTCTATGTTAAAAACCCTCAAGCATTGAGATGTTTCCTTTGTTAAAGCAAGCATTTATTATATAATTTGAAAACCATCTATATATATATATTCTTCATTGTAGGAAGTTTCTTTGCAGAATCCGAACTGGAGGATAATCCCATTATAACCCTTGCTATGACATGAAAATTTACACCAAGGGTACTGAGCAACTTATTCATGGGTAATTTCTAATCCCACATTTAAGCATACGCGTGTGTCTTAGACTGGGTTCTCTAGAGAAGCAAAATCAGTGAAGCATATACATAAATATAGAGAGAGATTTATTTCAAGGAAATGGCTCACGCAGTTGTGGATGTTGGCAAGTCCCAAATCCATGGGTCAGGCATCGGGTGTCAGGCTGGAGGCTTCTCCTGACTCATGTGGTTGCAGTGGCTGACAAACCCAAAATTGGCAGGTCAGGCAGGAGGCTGCTGGTTCACAGGGTTGCAGGAACTGGTGAACCACAAAATTTGTAGGACAGGCAGTAGGATGCTGGCTCAGGTCCCAAGAACTGGCGGTCAAAGGATGACGAGTTGGATGCAGGATCGAGAGAGAGTGAGCTTTGCCAGAATATCCATATATATTGGATGCAGGCCACACCCCTAAGGAAACTCCTCTTTCAACTGATTGGCTTCCACATCAGATCACAAAATGGAGGATGATTACATAATATCTGACAAACCACTGAGAATCATGGCCTAGCCAAGTTGACACACAACCTTAACCATCACGGGGTGTATGGTCTTATGAATATTATTTAAAAATTTCATCTTAAATGTGAAGATTTACTGTGTGTCATGGATTGAATTGTGTCCCACAAAAATATCTGTCAACATGGCTGGGTCATGAGTCCCAGTATGTATAACTGTGTACCATTTTGTAATCTGATGTGATTTCCTTATGTGTTGTGAATTCAATCACTAAGATCTATTAAGATGGATTAGCGACAGTTATATTGATGAGGTATACAAGATTGGATAGTGTCTTAAGCCAATCTCTTTTGAGATACAAAAGAGAAAAGTGAGCAGAGACACATGGGAACCTCATACCACCAAGAAGGCAGTGCCGGGAGCAGAGCGTGTGCTTTGGATCAGAGGTTCCTGTGCAGAGATGCTCCCAGACCAAGGGAAGACTGATGACAAGGACCTTGCTCCAGAGCCGACAGAGAGAGAAAGCGTTCCTCTGGAGCTGATGCCCTGAATTTGGACTTGTAGCCTACTGGACGGTGAGAGAATAAATTTCTCTTTGTTAAAGCCATCCACTTGTGGTATTTCTGTTATAACAGCACTAGATGACTAAGACACTATGGGTATGTTTTTCTTCTGTTTATAATTCCAGAAACACTTGGAATAACCCTATGATGCCTAGAAGTATTAAATATATAGTTTTTGATGATATGTGTGATTTGAGACAGATTAAGAATGCCTGGTCTATGCTATCCACCCAAGCACTTTAATATATATGGCTTAACAATATTGCAAGCCTGATTTCATTTTAATGCTGCACTAGCTGGGTGAGCATGATTTATTGTGACACAGTGTAAATTCAACTATTGAGTCTTTAACAATAAATAACAAACAATGTTTATAATAGGGAACAATAAAGCATTATGTTGATAGAGGCAGAATTGAAATGGTGACAAAATAGAACAATCTACTATCAGACAACATAATTAAAGTTTAACCGTGGGGTGCCTGAATTCTATTATTTCAAGGTTGTTTGGGTGTGTGAGTGTGTAAGTTAAAAACAATTATTCTCTACTGGAGAGCAGTGATTTGGCTTCTTCTTATAAAAGAGTAGCTATATACATTTTGTTTAAAAGCATTAGACATGTATTAAGCTATAGCACTAAAACCAAGAGTCATTTGGCAGGCATTCCAGTGACTGGGGACTAGGAATAGGAATGCTGATGATGGACCATAAGCATTTGAGGGGCCTGCCAGGAGACACTCTTGGAAAACTGGCTTCACCTAAACTTCCGGTGGGCACAGAGGAATCCATTTGGGTTGTTTTCTACCAACTGTTGTGTACTGCTGAATAGGTTGGCATGTAGCCATTATCTGCAGAATACTCTATTGTCACCAGGTAGCCTGGAATATATATAATTTCCATGAGAATCACAACCTTAATTCCAGTGGTATCTCCCATAGGTATACCTTCCTACCAGGAACTTAAGGGGGACTTGGGAAGTCAAATCTCTCTCTGTGATCATGTTGTGCTATTCTCTGCTTTTCATAAGCTCTGGCTCTTCTCCATTAAAGAAATTTACATTTTATAATTTTGTGGCATTTTTTTCACACCATTCTGAGATCTTCAGCACAATATTTAACCTCTTGATTTCTAGCTCCTTCATCTATAGAGATAAGGTTCTTGTGAGGAAAGCTTGAGATAATGGATGGGAAGCTCTGACCGTATTTCTTGGCACACAGTAGGAGCTTAATACACGTTAAGTTTTCATTACCACTACTTATTCTGGTTAGCAACTATAACTTTGGGAAGGGGGTAGTGGTGGTTCAGTGGTAGAATTCTCGCTTTCCATTAGGGAGACCTGGGTTTGATTCCCGGCCAGTGCACCTCATGCACAGCCACCACCTGTCTGTTAGTGGAGGGTTGCTTGTTACTATGAGGTTGAACAGGTTTCAACAGAATTCCCAGACTAAGATGGACTAGGAAGAAAGGCTTTGTGATCTGCTCCCAAAAAAACAGCCAGTGAAAACCCTATGGATCACAATGGTACAATCCACAACCAATTATGAGGACAGCGCAGGACCTGGCATTTCATTCCATTGTGTATGGGGTCACCATAGGTCAGGGGCCAACTCAGTGAAAGCTAACAACAACATCAACAATGACTTTTGGGATATTAGCTTGGTTTAAGAGACTCTCCTTTTTTAACGAAGCATTTCTTTAACCCCTCTATCCAGTCGTGTGGGAAGCTGAAGCCCTAGTAACGGTGCATGACTTCACTCTATGTAGTATTGATTGGACCACTATCAAATACCCGGCCTTAGCTAAGTTAATCAGAATCTCTCTCCTTAGAATATGAAATTGTCATGCGGTTAGGCTCTGTGAATGCTGGAACTGAGGGACTTAAAAATCTCAGACAGAAGCGGGCCTTCTTCAGTCTTATTTGCAAAAAGACTCAGGGAAAACAATGATGCTCAGGGTAATGAGAATGAAGCAGATGGATAAGCATAAAGAATAGAATGGGAACGCGTCTACCTACATGCTCATAACATTTCTAATTCCTGGTTCTGGAATTCCTTTAGGAGTTGGCTCCATTTTAATTTTAAGAGAAATCCCAGTGTCCATCCTGTAAATACATGTTTTGCTTAAGATAACTGGAATTATTTCCCATTGTGTGCAATCGAAAGAACTTTGAGTAAAGCAAAAAGTGAAACAATGTTCACCAGATTGTATTATTTACCAGCATTAATAATTTGAAATTACTTGTATTTTATTACAATATAATATCAAAGTCTACATGATCAGTATGTATAAGACCTAAAATATTTTGATAGCATTTGCCACTAATTTTTTTTATATTTAAGTTAACAACAACCTTTAAAACAATTTTTCTGCAGAGAAAATTTGATTGTTTACTTCTAAAGCCAAAATAAAATCTCTTACTTGAAACTAAACTAAAAATCAATTAGAATTGTTTCAAAAATATTGTTAGCACTCTTGTTATTCTAAAGCATGACAAATATACCTTTATATATTCAAGTAATAGAAAGTATATAAAGGTTTAAATTATATAATTATATGTCACATACAACATAAAACGCTATTATTTTTCCAATTGGAAACAAAGAACGATGTCATAACTTCGTAGTCATACCAAACTTAATAGCAGAAATATTCCTCCAAATTCTAACTCATTTTCTGAGTGGAATTCAACACTGCATCCATTATCTAGTATAGTTAGTGGTGTATGTAAATGTGGTTAACACAAAATGAGATAAGGGGAACAAAAACTAAAAGTAATGCAGTGACAGAAATTTAAAAAAAAAAAAAAAAGCAGGGCGTGAAAGAAATTACCAAAAATAATGCAGTGAAGAGCAATATTGAAATAGGGCCTGAAAAGAAAATTAAATTCAGTGTCGCAAAGGAAATCATGATTATTTGTGAAAATAGGTGCAGAGGATGACTTCCATGGAGTTACACATCGTGGTTCGCGTACAGCAAGAGTGCTGGATCTTGCCTCTTTGTCATGGTAGGTTAGTACTCAAAGTGAAAATGCTATGAAACTCAGTTGGAGATTAAATAATTCTCTGTTTAATAATCATAGGTCTTGTTCAAAAGACTTGGCCCATCTTAGAGGACTCTCTGAAAAATAATGGCAACCACTGAGACCACTGAAGCTCTGGTCTAGAAAATAACAGAGCAAATATCCAAGGAAAATAGGAATCCCATACAGAAAACAATTCTTGAAAAGGTTACTTGAAAATAATTTATATTTATTCTTTCTGGCATCGTGCAGTAATGCAAGCTACCCGAAACTGTATTTTTAGAATTACTGAAGTTTACTTTTCTCCAAAACACAAAAACCAAACCCACATTATGTATTTGCTATCCTGATGTAAGCTGCTCTGAAAAGTTTAATTTTTCCACTTTGTCTTCATAAATGACATAGTAAGCAAAACAGTGTTTTTCATCATTTATGAGTATTATCAGTTGTATTGATTTTGCATTGCTACGTTTTTGAAGTTTTTAACATGTTTAATATATTTATGGTCTCTCTCCTGGATTTAATATTGCCAGCTACCATACTTTTTGCCTATGTGCTCTTGCTGCTGCAAGTCCCTGCATTCTCTAATTTGATGTTTCTAATGTACTGCAGTCTGGGGAATCAGAACGCCAAACTACTGCCACTAAAATGCTGAGTAGAATATGAGTAAATCGATTCCCTTTCAGTATTTCCGAGGTTTTCTAGAGTTAAAGTGCATGAAAAGAAGTAAACGGACCGTGTTTTGACTGCTTAGTGAAATTTAAATTTAATTTCTCCATATTTGTTTGGTTAGGAATCATTTACCAAAAAAAAAAAAAAAAACTAGAGAAATGATGTGCTCGTGTAGAAAATAATGTACTAAAATTTAGAAAAGAAAGTTATATGGACTATTTCAACTCAGAAAACTATATCATTGGGGAATTGGAAATAGCATACAGTTCCTATCTGCGAACTTCTTAAAGACCATGTTCCCCACCATTTTGTGTATGATATAAACATGGCCTCATTACATTTTTAGAACAATTAATGATTGTGTAGCCCTTCAAAAACAAGAACATACTATCTTTGTGACTTTGTTTATATCAAAGCTCATACCCGCTTTTCTTCATCTATTGGGCAGAGAAGAATTTCCCTCAAGGAGCTCAGGAGGTGGTGCCAAATTCAGCCAGACTGTGTCTATTAAGGGTAATTCTACCAAAACTAAGAGCTGATCAGGAAAAGGTTTAGAGAATGCACCTAACCTTAACTTCCTTGGATCTCATCTAGTTTGAACAGTTTGAGATAGATGTGTAATATTCTCTGTACTTAAGGCTCCTCTAGCATGTCACTGTTTGCTTGTTTGCCTCAGACTATCACCACTCCTCTTCTAGTCTCTTTTATTCTTCAGCCTTGCTTAGTTACGCCAACAGTGGGAATTTAGGTATGTGTCTATGATTTGAAATGGAGCACAAGGTTATTTGGTAAGTCTTCATTCAAAAATGTGCCTGCAAGAACCTCATCTATTAGAAACCTTTTCTAATGTTCCATGACAGGTGTCTTTTTGTAGTAGTTATTCTGATCTGAATAGATGAGGGGAGCACATTTACTATTTTGGCAGATGTACAAGGATGACTTTAACCCACATAGTCCGTTTTCAGTCCACATTGACATATAATCATTCTAGACAGTGAAATAAGTCTTCCCATAAATAGGGATCTGGTCCAATGTTCCCAAAATCTGCAAAACTCAAAATCCCCAAATCCCAAAATACTAGCACAATATATAATATATATGATATATGATATGATATGATATGATATGATATGATAGTGACGCAGTGGTTAAGCATTTGACTGCTAACCAAAAGGCTGGCAGTTCAAATCCAGCTGCCCCTTGGAAACCGCATGGGGCAGTTCTACTCTGACCTATAGGGTCGCTATGAGTCAGAATCGACTCAATGGCAGTGGGGTGGGTAGGGGAATGTAATGTAATATAATATGCCTATATGTGATGTGAAAAAAAAACTATTAATTTACTTTCAGTTTCACAAGGACACACACAGGGACTTCTTCAATTTAGTGACCTCACGTACATACAGCTAAAATGTTTCATGTAGGACCACACATTTGCCTCTATCAGTTACACAATACCTTTTACATATTGATTGTATCCTAAGAAACATAACAGCCCATATCTGATGACCACTGATCTCACAATAAGATTCCTTGCGAGAGTGCAGTGGTAAGAGCAAATAATGTGATCTTGCCTCATTTCAATGATTATTATATACATTGTACAACAAGGTTTTTCATGTTACTTCCAAAATCCCAGATGATAGCCCCCCAAATATAATCCAAATATAAGCAAGTCCAGCCTCAAAGCCATCTGACTCTAGACACCTTGACCCAAAATGTATATCTATTCTAAATTTTCTTAAAAGAAGTTGTGAAGGAGTTTCCCACATTTGTTTCACAAACAAATTTTTCTAAAACTTCTAGTTAGACATCCTTCCCTGTCCCTGAATTTCCACACTCATTGAAGTTACTAAGACCAAAAAAAAAAAAAACACAACTACAGAACCTCTTTACCTTTATATCTACTCTTCAAAACTCTCCACTCTTTAAACTTCCCACCCAAGTGGTTCACCAACAGACCCCTTCCTCCACTGTCCATTCACTATCCCACAAAAATGTGTCCAGAAGTCTACCTCTGCTCACCAGCCATGTATTATCCTGCTGGAATGAATATTTGTGGAGGGAAGCAAAGGGAGGCTACTGCTCTCATGTCAACAGTTTCTTTGAAAGTTAATGGTCATGGAAAAAATGAACAGAATTCTCCGCCTTGATATACCAGTTAGAGACAAAGATTTTTGTTAAGGGAATTTTCTTCCGTTTCTCAAATCACATCAGATATAAAAACATATCCTTCATTCATCCATTCACGAAAGCTTCTGCAATGTGCATACCTCAATGCAAGGCATTGAAGAGGATGACTATGATGACGTGAAAGACTTGCAGTCTCCTTCCCTCAGGAACATATTTCTGAGCTGAAGAGTGATACTGTCTTGGGTAGGAGTAATTGAGAGTGGCAGCTCAGAGTATGAACATGACATAAAATCAAGAAATGGTTGGCTACTATAGTGTGCACTTGGAAAGTTTTCTATTTGGTTGGCACCTTAATGCCCTAAACTCCACGAATTATTTTCACACACTAAATTTCATTTTCAAATGTAAAATGAAGGTAAAGTCCACTATGCATGATGCTTAAAAGTACAAAGTGCTACCTTAACAAAGATCAGACCCCAAATACCAATATCTTCATAGTTGATGTCATGTGAGAGTATGAAAATCTGAGGGTAGAAAAAACCTGTTTCCTGTATATAGATAGGAAGAGCAGTTAAGCTGCTGGAAGGGGTCAGTGAAAGTATTCTACTGCTGTGAAATCCAAGATATCAGAGAAGTTCATAAAACATCACTGTGTATAAACACCAAAACCAAACCCGTTGCCATCAGGTCGATTCCGCCTCATAGTGACCCTATAGGACAGAGTAGAACTGCCTCATAGGGCTTCTGTCTTGGTTATCTAGTATGCTACTATAACAGAAATACCACAAGTGGATGGCTTTAACAGAGAAGTTTATTCTTTCACAGTACAGAAGGCTAGAAGTCCAAATTCAGGGTGCTGGCTTCAGGGGAAGGCTTTCTCTCTCTGTCAGCTCCAGAAGAAGGTCCTTATCATCAGTCTTCCCTTGGTTGGGAGCATCTCAGCATGGGAACATCAGGTCCAAAGGACTCGCTCTCCTCCCAGCACTGCTTTCTTGGTGGTATGAGGTCTCCCTGTCTCTCTGCTCGCTTCTCTCTTTTATATCTCAAAAGAGACTTGCTTAAGACACTGTCTAATCTTGTAAATCTCATCAATGTAACTGCCACTAATCCATCATAGTGATAGGATTTAAAACACATAGGAAAATCTCATCAAATGACAAAATGGTGGACAATCGATCACACAATACTGGGAATCATGGCCTAACCAAGTTGACACATATTTTTGGGGGACACAATTCAATCCACGAGAGCTTCCAAGGAGAGGTTGGTGGATTTGAACTGCCAACCTTTTGGTTAGCAGCCAAGCTCTTAACCACAGCGCCACCACTGTGTATAGTTATTAAAAATTCATTTTAATCAATTAGTGGAAAATTGGGAAAGATCAATGTAAAAATGTGTGAATGTCAATAAATAGCTGCTTAGTTGTTTTAAGAGTTATTGTATGAAAAAATTTTTGAGCTAAGTCTCCCAACATGGCAACAATTAAGAAAATAAATTGCAAATGGTCACCAACCCACTGCCGTCGAGTTGATTCCCACTCATAGCTACACTGTAGGACAGAGTAGAACTACCCCTTTGAGGACTAAGGTGCGCCTCACCCAAGCCATGGCATTTTCAATCGCCTCATATGCATGCAAAAGCTGGACACTGAATAAGGAAGACTGAAGAAGAATTGATGCCTTTGTATTATGGTGTTGGCAAAGAATATTGAATATACCATGGGCTGCCAGAAGAACGAATGAGTATGTCTTGGAGGAAATACAGCCAGAGTGCTCCTTGGAAGTGAGGATGGCGAGACTTGGTCTCACGTACTTTGGACGTGTTATTAGGAGGGACCAGTCCCTAGAGAAGGACATCATGCTTGGTAAAGTAGAGGATCAGCAAAAAAGAGGAAATGGATTGACACAGTGACTGCAATAATGGGCTCAAGCATAGCACTTGTGAGAGTGGCACAGGACCAGGCAATGTTTTGTTCTGTTGTACATAAGGCCACTATGAGTCAGAACCGACTCGACGGCACCTGATAACTACCAACAAGAACTGCCCCATGGGGTTTCCAAGGCTGTAAATCTTTATGGAAGCCAACTGCCAAATCTTTCTCCCACGGAATGGCTGGTGGATTTGAACCACCGACCTTTCAATTAGCAGCCGAGCACTTTAAGGACTATGTCACCAGGGCTCCTCAAATGGTCACAGAGCGCCTTTAAATTCCAATAGCCTTTAAAGCCATCTAACCCTCGAAGTCCCCAACTAATAACAGCACACATTTCACATCCACTCAAGGCAAAATAAAAATGTGTACCTATGGCTATCAGTGTTGATTGATATATAGTAGAAATAGTTCTGCTCCAGCACACTGTACTTCAGAAATATGCCCTGTACATGTAGGTTTGTGATATTACTTCTGGTTTTATGATGTCTGCTTCCAGCTCTATAGAAACTTGTTGGCTAAATCTCTGCTAAATGATACAAGATGGGTGTCTGTTTGCTTGAACTAAACTTCTCCCAGTGTATTTTGTGTGATTTTATATCATTTTGAACTTCGTGATGCAGGTTATGAATAATTCACTTTGATTGAATAAAAAGCATCTAAAGGTGAATAAGCGAATAATTAGAGTGATGCATTTTAAATATAGTTCCTGGGCACTTTAAATTCCTAAGCTGTTTTGTAGACCAAACATAAAGTGTAAAACATCAAGGCACACTAAGGTTTGAAAGGTTGTCATCCAGATCTCAAAAATAACCACAGAGGTTTTTAAGCAAATTGGTTAAACAGGAAGCAATCACTCCAAAAGAAAATGTACAAAAGGATGAATGTAAGCTAATAAAAGATATTAAAATTCACTGATAGTAACATATAAAATTAAAACAAAATGACAGTATTGCCCTTACCAAAACAAAAACCCATTGCTGTCGAGTCAGTTCCGACTCATAGTGACCCTACAGGACAGAGTAAAAGTGCTCTATGGGGTTTCCAAGGCCGTAATCTTTATGGAAGCAGACCGCCACATTCTTCTCCTATGTATTGCCCTTCCCATTAAAAAAACTGATTGTGGTCGAGTAGATTTCAACTCATAGTGACCTTATAGGACATAGTAGAACTGCCCATAGGGTTTCCGAGGAGCAGCTGGTGGATTTGAACTGCTGACCTTTTTGTTAGCAGCCATAGCTCTTAATCACTGTGCCAGGGTTACCCTTAGAGAGTCCCAAATATCACAAAACAAACAAAGAATGAATTTCTTAGAGGAGGCATAAGTGTTTCTGTCACTTGTAATTATGTTCTTATAAAAAGTATTTTATAAGATGTCATTATGCTTTAAAAGATAAACATAAAATATTAGCTTATTTAAATAATTTTGTGTTTCATTAAATATAAAGTGTGCATTGTATTTTATATTTTAATAGATAATTTTGAATACATTGGAAGAAAAACATTTTTAAAATAATCTATGAAAATTATTTTAATTTTTTATTATATTTCTTATTATTCATGTTTTTAGTGAAAAGATATCAAATTGTTACCATTGAATGCAATTACTTTTTTTTACCCTTTAGGTAACTTAATATAACACAATTTATGTGAAAATTTGGTTATAACAAAACAACTAATTAATTCTGCTGATATAAAGGCAAGAATATACATATTATGGAATAAATATGTAATAATTTATGGATTATATATCTATTTTATTCCTCAACCAAACAACACTAAACTATCCACATGCAAAATGATAATTAAATTTTGATGAATTTTTTGTGACTTTTAGTCATGTAAGACGTGGAGCTTTACAAGTTTCCGTTTTTTCATATTTTAAAGTTAGGTAAGTAGCACGTTTTTTTGACAGTGTCTTTCAGCTTTAATTTTCACTTTAACATATTAGGATATATGATATGTAGCCCTTTATTTGTACTCTTGCTGAGGCCTTCATAAATGATAAGGGTGGGCCTGCAAAAAATACACCATGTCTGTCTCTAGAAAATAGCAAGATTAGAGTATTCTTTTGAAAGGAACTGATAGTATCTTTGGTCTGGAAATCTAAATATATATAATTTGTATTTAAATACATTTAAATGAAAATAATCTGAGTACAATTATTCAAAACAGTTAAACTAGATGGATGTGCGATAAAATCATCAATGTTATACTGTCAATTTTTTATAAATGAAATTACTGCCAATATTTAGTACGTCCTTTTTTATTTTCTACGTTTTCTAAATATTCTACAATAATCATTCACAATTTTATTAATATAGTGAGAACATCATTTAAATATACCCTCTACAGTATTACCAGTATTCACATGAATTTAAGCAATACAGGTTTTCATTATCTTTTTCCCCCCTAGTTGCCATTGAGTCTGTTCCAACTCATGGTAACCCCGTGTGTTTCAGAGTCAAACTGTCCTCCATAGGGTTTTCATGACTGTGGCCTTTCGGTGGCAGGTCACCAGACCTTTCTTTCCAGGTGCCTCTGGGTGGGTGCGAGCCACCAATCTTTCAGTTAGTAGCCCAGTGCGTAACTTTTTTTGCCACCCGAGAACTCCTGTTGTTGTTGTTGTGTGCTGTCAAGTCAACTGTGACTCAGCAACCCCATAAGACAGAGTAGAAACTGCCCCATAAGGTTACCTAGGCTGTAATCTTTATGGCAGCAGATCGCCAGGTCTTTTCTCCTGAGGAGCAGCTGGTGGGTTCGAACTGCCAATCTTTTGGTTAGCAGCTGAGCGCTCTAACCATTGTGCAACCCGAGCCAAAAACCTTTTATGATTAGTTAATATGAATTGAAGGAGAATATGATTTTTATATAACTACTGTTTAAAATATTGATTTTAATTGTGTAAGAAAATTTATTGTTCAAATAAATGAATTAAAGACCACTGATGGCACAATGGAGCCCTGGTGGCACAGTGGTTAAGAGCTCGTTTGCTAAGCAAAAGGTCTGCAGTTCCAATCCACCAGCCACTCCTTGGAAACCCTATGGGTCAGTTCTACTCTGTCCTGTAGGGTCTCTGTGAGTCAGAATCGACTGGAAGGCAACGGGTCAATCGAGGGCAAGGACAAGAAGCCAGGAGGGGACAGGAAAGCTGGTAACGGGAAATCCAAGGTCGGGAAAGGGAGAGTGTTGACATGTTGTGGGATTAGCAACCAGTGTCACAAAACAATATGTGTATTAATTGTGTTATGAGAAACTAATTTCCTCTGTAAACCTTCATCTAAAGTACAATTTTTAAAAAAAGGATTTTGAACAAATCAAATGAGGGACTTTCTCTAATTTTGAGTTTCTTTTATCCCCTCCTTTTTAAATGTTTACTATGTCCCTGGGTGGTGAAAACAGTTTGTACTCGCCTACTAACGTAAAGATTGGCAATTTGAACCAACCCAGTAGCGCCATGATAAAAAGGCCTGGTAATCTGCTTCCATAAAGATTACAGCCAAGAAAACCCTATGGAGCAGTTCTACCCTGTAACACATGGGGTTGCCATGAGTCGGAATCAACTTGACAGCAACTGGTTCTGTTTAGAATGTCTTCAACAAATTGATCAAATCTTTATCTTGGCTTTCTTAGGGCAAGAAAAAAAATATAAAATATATGCTTTCTCTTGATGACAAGGGTCTGATAAAGTAAAGTTACATGGAGAAATAAGATGATGAATTTTGGTATTACCAATTTCTGTGAGACTTGAAATCATATGTTACAATTACATTTTCATAGATGTTTCTTTAGCTTTAAGATTAGAAATTTAAAAGTTCAAGTTTCTGAGAAATTTCATTCTTAACTGAAGAACTTTCAACACACTTTCATTTTATTTATACTGTTGTGGTTTTTACTGTAATAAAAAAGTAGTATATATGCATTATACAAAATGTAGAAATGTTAGAAAATAAAGAAAAATAAAATATATAGTTATACCACTGGAAAATTATTAATATTTTAATCTAGTTTTTATCTTGGTGTATATGAATGTTTAAACAACAAATGTGTATATTTATGTCTACATCTATCTGTATGTATTTAAGTTTTTGTTGTCCACCCATTCTTATGCTAGACATTTTTTTACTATTCAAAATTTCAGCTGTAAGGATGAACTTTCCCTAAACAATGATTATTACTGAATAATGAGGTTTATACAATTTACTCTATGAAGTTAATAGAACACTGATATTAAAACCAGAAAAGAACAACACAAACAAAAAAGTTATTGATAAAACTCCCTTATAATACATGATATATATGCATATAAAACATCAGCAAATAAAAGTTGATAATGGTGTAAAAACCATGACCTGATAGGTTTTATTGCAGAAAGGCAAAGATAGTTAAATATTAGAAAAGCTATCATTATAATTCACTCTATTAACACACAAGGCAGAAAAGCCAAACAATATTTTAATAGAGGAAAAAGAAACTTATGATAACATTACTAAACTTCTGTAAATATATTTTTTTAAAAACTAGAAAAAGTGGAAAACTCCTTAGACTGACAAAAAGTCATCTACCAAAACCCTTCAGTTTTAAGTTTTGATGCATTCTCACAAAAGAAAGGGATAAGTTAAAGATTGTTTCCATTACTGATGCAATCCATCATTGTTCTGGATGTACTATACTAGACAATAACAGAACAAACTTAAATAAAAATCAATGTCTTTATGTGTCAGATATTTGCATATACAATAAAAGAGAATCAGTGAAGAAATTATTAAAACAATTGGTTCAGCAAATGTGCTGAAGATCAACATAAAAAAATCAATATCATTCTTTTATACCAACAATAACCAGTTAGCAATTGTGATAGGAAAATAAAATCCTTTACAACAGCAATAAAATTTAAAAATCCCTAGAAATAATGTTAACTGAAAGGCTGTAACACTTTTATAGAGAAAAACCTGTTGCCGTCAAGTCGATTCCGACTCATAGGACAGAGTAGAACTGCCCCATAGGGTTTTCAAGGAGTGCCTGGTGGATTCAAACTGCCAGCCTTTTGGTTAGCAGTCATAGTCTTAACCACTGTGCCACCAGAGTTTCCTTTATGGAAAAAACTACGTACGTGTTTGAAGTACATAAAAGAGGGCCTGAATAAATGGAAATATATAGTTTTCCTGTATAAAAAGGCATGCTATTTAAAAATGTCAATTATCTCTCAATTTCTTCAAAATTCTATGTATATCAAGTGATAATCCCAACAGAGTTTTTTCAGAGAACTTGATGAACAGAGTCTTAAGTTTATATGGAAGACTAAAATTACACATTTAGCTTTAAAAAAGTTTTATAAAATAAGAGCAGATAAGGGAATTCGCCTTACAGAGAGAAGGACATTTATAAAGCTATACAAATTAAAAGGTTTTATTTAAAAGACCATTTTATGAGAATTGTGAGCCAAGAAACAGATCCAGGCTTTTATGTGTACTTGGTGTAGGGGCAGAAATGGCATCATAAACATTGTAGAAAGCATACACCTCCCAATAAAGATGTTGAAAAACCTGGCTCTCCATTTGGGAATGAAAGGACATAAATTCTTGGTAAATTAAAAGTCTTAATGAATAAGACAAATATTTAAAACAATCAGAAGAAAAATGGAAGAATCTAACCTCATGTTAGAGAAGGCTTTTTTTTTTTTTTTGGAAATACTAACACACACACACAAAAGCAACATGTATATCTGACAAAATACAGAAATGTGATGTCATTTAAAAACTAGAGAAAAAAATCCAAGTTGTCAAGGATTTCATTCTATCTCAACAATCAACACCCATGGAAGTAGCAGTCAAGAAAGCAAATGACATATTGCTTTGGGCAAATCTGCTGCAAAAGATGTCCTTAAAGTTCTAAAAAGCAAAGATGTCACTTGATGCCTAATCCAAGCAATTGTCTTTTCAGTCACCTAATATACATGTGAAAGCTGGACAATGAAAAAAAAAAGACAAAAGAAGATGGCTTTGAATTGTGATGTTGGCAAAGAATATTGAATATACCATGGACTGCCAGAAGAACGGACAAATCAGTCTTAGAAGGAATAAAACCGAATACTCCTTAGAAGCGAGAATGGCAAATCTTGGTCTTGCTTACTTTGCACACATCATTAAGAAATACCAATTGCTAGAAAAGGACATCATGTTTGGTAAAGCAGAGAGTCACAACAATGGCCTCACACATGTCAAAGATTTCGAAGATGGTGCAGGACTGAGCAAGGTTTCATTGTTATACGTAAGGTCACTATGAATTGGAGCTGACTCTATGGCAATTAACAATAACAATTTAAAACAAACAAACAAAAACCAAACCTCTCTCCCAAACTCCAGACTGATATGTCAACTCCTCTGTCATGCCTCTGCTCAAAACCCTTCAATGTGTTTCCATCTCACACACAGTACAAGCTAGAGTCCTTACAATGACCCATGAGGTCCTTTATGATATGGCTCCCTGTCATGGATTGAATTGTGTCCCCCAAAAATATCTGTCAACTTGGCTAGGTCATGATTCCCAGTATTGTATGATTGTCTACCATTTTGTCATCTGATGTGATTTCCTTATGTGTTGTAAATCCTATCACTATGATGTAATAAGATGGATTAGCGGCAGTTATACTGATGATATCTACAAGATTAGATACTGTCTTAAGCCAATCTCTTTTGAGATATCAAAGACAGAAGTGAGCAGCGAGACATGGGACCTCATGCCACCAAGAAAGCAGTGCCAGGAGCAGAGCGTGTCCTTTGGACCAGAGCTTCCTGTGCTGAGATGCTCCCAGACCAAGGGAAGACTTCTGACAAGGACCTTCCTCCGGAGCCGACAGAGAGAGAAAGCCTTCCCCTGGAGCCGGTGCCCTGAATTCGGACTTCTAGCCTCCTAGACTGTGAGACAATAAACTTCTCTTTGTTAAAGCCATCCACTTGTGGTATTTCTGTTACAGTAGCACTAGATGACTAAGACACTCCCTGATACCTGTCTGACAGCTCTCTCACTTCACCTTCTATTTTCCCCCTCACTCCCTCCATTCCAGCCATTCTGGCACCCTCACCTCAGTATCACTGTCCTTCATGCTCTCTCTCTCTCTTTTATGCCCTTTGCCCATATGACTCATTTTATCGCCCCTCTTTTGGTTATTTTCCTGACATTTGTCTTTCATCAGTTGCCTTTTCTGACAACTCTATTTAAAATCCTTCCAACTCGCCCTATCATTGGTTGTATTATCTCTATAGCAATGATCACAATCTGAAATCGTATACATTTTCTTTGTTTATTTTCTCTATCTAACCCTCCCCCACCCTGCCACTGGAATAGAAACTCCATAAGGACAGATGTTTATTGTTCACTTCCATGTCCCCTGGTAGTGCCTCAATATATATTTTGAACAGATGAATAATCAGGTACCTTTGGGGATGTCTGGAGAGGAATGGGAAGGACAAGATGATTAGATGGAACACTCGCCATAAATTTATTACCACATTATATTTAAAAATAGACCAAGTGGATTCGAGAAAGTGTAACTAGTGGTTAATTTTGTATGGTAGGAATATAGACATTTTGTATTTCCTGTAGGGTCGCTATGAGTAGGAATCGATTTGATGGCAACTGGTTTTTTTTGGTTGTTTGTGTACTTTAAAAATCTGTCAAGATGAAAAATAGCTCTTGTAAAAGAAGAGACAAAGAATCATAACTGGTACAAAGAATATGCACACATTTGAGATTCCTAACCCATATTGCCAAACTTTCCAAAATAGAAATATCCTAATACCCAATAATAAGTTAGCACTTAAAGAAGATAGTACAATAAATTTGATGAAATTTTATACAGCCATTAAGAAGCATATGCTGCCATGAAGAATATCTGATGACATGGGAACCTGTTCAAGATAAAGTTTTAAGTGAAGAAAGTAGGTCATGAAATAGCGTACACAGCTAGATCTTAAATTTGCTATTAGGGGTGGATGACCCAGTAAGCAAGGTAAGCATGGGCTTACTTGTGCTTACTTACTAATCTGTAGTGAAACTGAAGTCTGGAGACAAAAGGGAAGGAAACAGTACTACTGGATTCCAGAGAGAGCTAGTGACAAGTAGAAAAAGTCACTCAGTGGGAACTATGGTTGTGGAGGCAAGAAATGCAGCATCAAAGTCAGGTTGGAATGGAGAAGACAGGTACTATATCTTTCTAGTCTCTGATCTCTCATTGAGATGGTGCCTCTCGTTGACTGAATCCAATGAAAATCCAGCTGTGAAGGGAGTCCGTGAGATTCAGTCCATATGGATCAGCCTCCCATTTGAACCACTAATCATTTGATGCACTAATAAGGGTAGATAAGAGCAGAAAAAGTATCTGTACATGTTTGAGGGGGTGACAATGGAGAGTAACTCACACAGGCTACCACTTTCATCTCTCTCGGAAAATGAAGCAACCTTCACTTTTGTTTTGTGTCAGCATTTCATGCAAACTCATCTCTGAGCCAAAACTGTATATTTTTCCTCTTTTGTTATCTGGTCATAAGTAACTCTCCCTGAGACCATAGGTACTGGTCAAGAGTGAGGTAGGACAACTGCAGGAATGAGTACTGAAAAAAAGAAATCTCTCTCCTCCTGCACTCCAACTTCTTGCTGGCACTTTCCACTGGCCCAACCCCACCAAAATGGAGAAGGGCTATGTAGCTGTGATGGTTAACATTGTGTGGCAACTTGGCTGGGCCATGATTCTCAGTGGTTTGTTAGTTATGATGTAGTTTACCAGTCATATGATGTTGGGATCACTTCCATGATGAGATTTGATATAATGTGATCCCTTCCGTGATGGGATCTGCTGTGTTCTTGGGACTTGAGCTAGCAGCTTACCTTTGATTTTGCCTGCCAATCTTGGGATTCGTCAGTCTTCGAAGCCTGTGAGCAACAGCCCTGCTCTCTGACATGCCGATCTTGGGTTCACTGGCCCCTGCGGCTATGTGAATCAGGAGAAGCCTCCAGCCTGACACACGGACTTGGGACATTCCAGTCTCTGCAACCGTGTGAGCCATTTCCTTGATATAAATCTCTCTATATATTTATATGCTTTACTGGTTTTGTTTCTCTAGAGAACCTAGCCTAAGAAGTAGCCAAGGTGATGAAGTCTGCAGGCAACAACTTGACAGAAAGATTTGTTGAAGGGGGAGAATAAAGAACCATCAAAAATTAAATCTGTTGAAATTGGTTCTTATATTGACTCAACTCCATCAGTACAAAATTAGAGAGGACATATTTTAAATGGGTAATATTTTAATAATGTCATTCTTATATCTGTAGTTCACATAATTTTCCCTTTGTTCAAATATTACTGGCATGTGAGTGTATGAATTTGAGAGTAAGGAGAGTGGAAAAGAGAGGTTATTTTACTGTTCTCAATCAGCTTTTGATAAAGAGACTAAGGGAAAAAATAAACAAGACCCAAGTTAAAGTTTCCAGAGCACTGCAGCCTGGGCTGACTGACTCAATAGGTTTCCTAAAGAAAAATAAACTTTCCAGGGTTGATCTTCTCCCATGAGATGACATATTCCTTCATCATTTAGTTAACCACGTGGACTAGAATACAGAGAGCTTTTGAATGTCCATTCATTCGAGCAGTAATTTTTAGAGTACCACAGCTTCTAATTATAACAATTTACATTCTATAATTCCCAAAAGGCTAAATAAACTTACTACTTTTTCTGTAGGACAGTTTGAAGAGATAAAATTCGGTACTCTTACCTTTTGTGACCATTCCTGTTGCTTCATACTTTCTAGAAAGAATGTCATAAACTATTTCTTTGAAGACAGTGTTTTCAGAACATGCTCCAGAGATGCCTGCTTTACATCTACTCATTGTCTTGATCTGATATCTATAGTGTGACATTTTTGTTTCATGCAAATTAAATAACTCTCTCATGCTTTAGTTTTTGAAATGATGAAAGGGTCATGTTTTATATTATAAAACTCAAATTCTGAAGCAACTTTCATTTGGTATAGCTATAACCTTGACATAAGAGGAAAAGTTCGTTTTGCTAATTATAGATGATTAGAGTTTATAGCTATCTATGTGTAGATCATTTTATCTAATGCTATACATTGGAAAAAATAAATAACTTATTTTTATCTAGCACATTCTTCAGGATTCACACAGTGACTTCTTGTCCATTTATTGCATTGTAATGTATTGCATTGTATTTTAATCTTTTTATTCTCTCTCTGTATGTATTACATACATACACACACATGCACACACAGAAGTGTGCACAAAATGAAGATGTGCAAATGAATGATGCATCATAAAGCCAACATTGGAACCACTAACTTAGATAAAAAATACAACATTTCCAGATTAGCCTCCCTCCCTTGTACCACCTCTTGGTTACAGCTGTTCTCCCTCACAAGCATAACCACTCTTATGTCATTTATAGTAATCATCTGCTTGCTTCTTGCATAATTTTACCACATAAGCAACCATTCTTAAATACTTAAGTTTAATTTTGTGGTTTTTTTTTTTTTGGTAAAGATGTTATCATAAGGGATCTTTAGTTTAACATTCTATTTTTTAAGGTATATCTATGCTATTGCATGCAGTTCTTTTTATCGTTTTCATTGCTGTATAAGTTTTCTTTGTAACAATATACAGTAATATATTTTCCCATTTGACTCTTGATGAAAATGTGAATTCATACTGGTTTTGATTACTATAAATAATGTTTCTAGATCAGTCGTTTACATGTCTCACTGCACCGGTACAGCAAATTTAAATATCGAGCAATCCAAACCTCTAATTTTACGCATCAGAATACTAAGACTTGTGTCGTTATCTAACAAAGCCAGGGTTACTTTTTTGATGATTGAATTTTGTTATGTTTTAGAAGGAAGTATTTTTCATTAAGATAAGTTGTTGTATTTCATCCATTTTCACCTTCTCTAATTCCCACATCCTTCAAATTTCCCTACTCCTTTACTCCTCTGCAGGGTAATTCTGTTTGTTTACTTTCCTTTGATTATATCTTGGATAATTACTGCAGTCAAGGCCCCTAGGTGGTGCAGATGGTTTGTGCTCTACCGTTAACCTAAAGGTTGGCAGTTTGAACCCACCCAGCGAAACCACAGAAGAAAGGCCTGGTGATCTGCTTCTGTTAAGATTATAGCCAAGAAAAGCCTAGGGAGCAGCTCCACTCTGTAACACATGGGGTTGCCATGAGTCAGAATCAACTTGACAGCAACTAACAACAACAAAAACAAGATAATATAATGAAAAATTTTTATCAAGACAATGTTTCTATTTTGCAGTTAATTAAATCATTTTTATTTTCTTTAGAACCAAGGAGATACCCTTAATCCCCAGCTTTGAGAGAGAGCCACATAAACACCCCATAATGGATGAGTGGTATACAGTAATGTCAGAGGAGAGACTATTTCTTCTGACCTTCACATGAATTCTCCTTGTGCCCCGTTGCTAGAGGGCTGAGAGCCTGTTAAACTTTGTGACCTACTTCTCATAGCTGTAAATGTCATTCTTATTCATAGCAACATTTAATGCTTTCCTGGATTTTGCTAAACTGTTTCCCACAATGATGTATTGCAGACTTGCATTCCACAGCTTGATTGTGTGCGGCATAAAGAATTACATTGTTCATCAGTGTAAAGTGACTCATTGAGAGTCAGTTTGTTTCCATGGTATGAGAATGGGAAGAGAAAACACCTTATGTTTTCAGTGAAACCTTCATTACTTTTATAGCTGTTTTCCCTTCTCATGGTTACTTCTTTGCTTTACTAACTAAATCACACTATAATGCCTTCCAGACATAATTTTTATATTTATTTTGGCCTTTTAACCCAACGTTAACATTTGGCCTGATTTTAATCTGTCACTTTCTTACATAAGCTTCCTTATAAATTGACCGTTGAGTGAAAGTGATGCTCATAAGAAATCTACAAGCACTGCAAGGAAAAGACATTAGCATTATACACTTTAGGAATAAATCAGAATTGAAACTTCAGAAGTTTTAACTTTTGTTCATTTGAATGCTCCATATCTTTTCCCTTCCTGTATCTGCTAGAAAAATTAGAAACTAATTCCTTCTACCAGTTTCATTTCATTCAATTGTTTTCTCTGTTTGAAAATATTCAGATATAATTCACATTGAAGTAAATTCTTAGATTTTTAAAAATATTTTACATATTTGAATGTCAATGCATGTATTTTCACGTTAACTCTAAACCTAAATAGCCTGAAGAGTGAGTGTTCTTTCCAAAGGCATTTAGAGTCAGCACTTCTGCCCATGAAAATGTTTCAAGAGCTCCTTTCTGCTAGTAACAGGAAAGCAATACAATCACTTTAGCTACCCAGAGAAACTGTTTGCAACATACTCTTATTTTAGTATTGATTGTAGAACCGATGGCTTATGCACATCCTGAAAAACTGCCTATATATAATGTCAACAGGAAACAATTTTTCAAAAGGATTGAAAATAAGAGACACAACCTAATTGTTGAATGTAAGTAAAATCCATAAACATATTGATAATCAAAAGAACAAAATGGTCATAAGAATTTCATAAAAAAATAACTTGCACAGTTAATTTTGTACGCATAAATTTAGATGATACTTAGAGCTTATTACTTTGTATATAATTGTTTCTTGTGGGATACTTTCCATAAATGAGTTCAGACATGCTTGCCTTAACCTTTCTTATCATAAAGGGTCCTATGACTGTTAAATCTGGAAGGTTGTTAGGTGAACTTTTCACAACAAATGTATTGCTTTTCATCCACTGAACAATGTAATTGCTTAAACAAATCAAATGTGTGTATATTAATACTCATATCAAGATCTCTAATCCCTCCAGACTACAATGATATAGTAATTTAACAAGAATTGCTTTGTTTCTCTACAAGCTGTAAAATCTAGGTTTTAATTATCTTCTCACCACCTTTAGGCCTTTTCATATTCAGAAGGTATGTAAATTAATGTAGTCTTTCATTTTGAAAGAATTGAGGGATATGAATTTCTCAAGAATCTCTCTCTTACTTCCGTTAACCACATACCTGCCATCCTGTAGAATGTAATTCATAGAGGGAAAAAAAATTACGGAAACGTAATTCCTGTGAGTAGGATGAGTAGGGATAAAACCTTGCTCTCAACAAAATAGACACTAACAAACCTTAGGATCATCGAAGTATCAGTGAAAAAAATTAGTTTACAAATTAATTTTTTGCAAATTTCCAAAACATACCAAAAAATTTGTCTTCATTTAAATAGATTCATTTGTTTAACATTTTTTTAAAGCACCTACTATATGTTGGATACTGCTCTAAACATGGGACTGCAACAATGAACTAAAAAGACAAAGCCCCTGTCTTTGTCTGTTTACATCTCACATGCTAGGGGAGGGTGACAGACAATAAATAGTTAAGCACATGAATAGGTACTATATCAGATGTTGGTAAGTGCTATAAAGAAAAGCAAACAGGGTCATAGAAGGGAGCTAATGAGGGAGAAAACATAGGGCAATCAGAAAGGTTTCTTTGATTAGATGAAAATAGAACAGAGATCTGTAGTAAGGAAATTAAACATGGATATCTGTGGGAAGAACGTTAGAGATGGTCAAAGCTAACGCCAAGGTTTGGAGTCTGATCAGCTAAAATGATGGGATCGCCATTAACGGAGTTGAGAAAGACTGAGGAGAAGAGTATTGGCAAAAATTAGGAGTTTGGATTTGGGCATGGTACTTTTGAAGTGCCTATTAGACATCCAAAGGGAAATTATTAAGTAGGAAGTTTAATATGAGTCTAGAGTTCTAGTGAGAGATCTACACTGAATTATAAATTTTGGAGTCATCATCAACATATAGGTGGTATTTGAAACCATGAGGCGCTATGTAATCAATGAAGGAATGAGTAAATATGACAGAAAACAAGAGGTCGAAAGACTGAGTTCTGAAACATTAGATTGTTGGAGCCAAAAAGAGGAGGAGGACGTAGCAGTAGAGAATGAAAAAGAGCACTCGTGTGATAAAAGAAAAACCAAGAGAGAGTAGTATCCTGGAAGCCAAGTAAGACAATGTTTGAAGAAAGAAAGGGTGAACAACTGTGAGATGCAGCTAACTGCTCACATACAATAAAGACTGAAAACTAGCCACTGGAACCTGCAAAGTGGAGGTCATGATTGAGTATCACTAATACAGTTTTGATGTAGTTGTTTGGGTAAAACCTGAGTGGAGTGGGTTCAAGAGAGAATAAGAGGATATGGCTGGTGATAGAATGTATAAACAGTTATTTTGAGGATTTTAATGTAAAGTGGAGCACAGAAATGGGTATCTAGCTATAAAAGGATGTGAAGTGAAAGAAGCAGTTTCATTTGGGGTAAAAGATTACAGTCTATTCATGTGCTGGCGAGAAATCTCCAAGAAAGAGGGAAACCCAGGAAAGAGGAGAGTGATATCCTTGAGTAGGCAAGAGATAGGGGATCCAATTCACAAGTGTTAGGGTTAGCTTTGGATAGATCCGTGACCATTCTTTGATAGCAACAAGAGGGAAGGGAAACAATATGGTTCGAGATGAAGGTAGAGTGGTACATGTGCTGACACTATTATCTGTTATATTTTATTTCATGAGGAAATAAGAAGAAAGAGCATAAACTGAATGTAAATAAAGGGAAGCAACAATTTATAGCTTTGAGAAGAGAGAAGAAGGTATGAAATAGTTGTCTAAGAAAGTAGGAAAACTAATCCCATAGGGAAATAAGATACGATTCCATTAGGGTTCATACATTTACAAGGAGACGCTGATAGCACATTTGTATGTTTCTCTATTCGTGTTTATCTGCTTTAGGTGTAGACATGAAACAGGCAAGTAATTGGATTTAGCTATGGTTTGGTTTTGTCAGGCAAGTACAATGAAGAGAGAGGGGGACAAAGATACTGAAAGTGTATGTGAGAGCAGCTAGGCTGGGTAAGATAGAAGTGATGATTGAGGGGTTGAGAAATAAGGAAAATAAGAAAGTCAATTGATTAGTGGTCCCATGCAGTTGAATAATAATGGGGATCAGTTTACAAGATGGAAGAAATTGGAAAGAAAAGGCAGCGATCAAAATGAGGTGCATGGAAATGAGATTATGGAGTAAATGCCGGCATCAGTCAAGACAACAGTTAGGGGATGATGACTGGAATGTGTGCTGGAGTTTGGGTGAATATAAAAATCAGTGAACAGGAAGTCAAGGAGCTGAGTGGTTGGTGTTTTAGAACAAATGTCTGTTTGGTTATTGTCACTGAGAATTATGACAGGACTAGAACTGGACAGAATCGCAAGTGCTAAAAGTATCAAGGAATTATGGTATCGTGGTATTGTAGAAGGCCATGGCGTGGGGATATTACGATAAATCATGTTTATTCTGCCATGCCTGGTCGAACTAAGACTTTGTGACAAGGTAGATAACTGAAAGTACATGTCCTGGACTATTCATCATTAAACAGTTGCAAGGCATGTATAATGCCAGGTCATTAATTTACAATCTGTGGACAAAACCAAGGATAACAAGCAGTAAAAGCTAGGCTTAACTAATGCTGGATTAAAGAAAGTCAAGCAAATATTTTCCTTATTCTTCTAAATGACTGTGATTACTTGTATTCCCCTGAACCTCCATAGTAGTCAGCATATTTTAGGGCATACATCACATTCTGCATTATTGTTATCCCTCTTGTGTTATTCTGGAGCCCTGGTGGCCACAGTGGTTAACAGCTGGGCTGCTAACCAAAAGGTCGGCAGTTCAAATCCACCAATTGCTTCTTGGGAGCCCATGGAGCAGTTGTACTGTACCCTACAGGGTCACTATGAGTCGGAATCGACTCTATGGCAATGGTTTTTTTTTTTTTTTTTTTTTTTGGATTTTGTGTTATTCCATGTGGAAATTCCTCATAACAGTGTAGCCTCACATGTGCAATTCTCATGATTTTCACCTCTGTTTTTCTTCAATGAGCCACTGTTTTGGATCCAGAGCTGCTCATCACCTCATCTCTTAGTGTACCTGATACAATGCTTTGACAATAATAATCATATTTCTAGAATATTCATCATCACATTTTTCATCTGAATGCATTCAAGTTTGTTTACAGTTCTGTAATTTGGCATCCACAGCTGGAAACATCACTCTATGTTCAAGAACCATGCAATCATATTTCATCTCATTATTTGGTCATTTGAATTTATGATGTTTATATTTCATTAGTTTAAACGGAAATGGAAGATTTTGGTTTCATATTGCTCTTCTAGTTAAAAACAATGGATCATTTTCATATGGAAAACAATTTAATTTAGTCATCCCCTTTCTGTTGTGGGGTGATAAACATGTTGAATAAAGGACCAAGATTTCATCCCTTTTGCAATTCACCTTTTGGTTACAGACCATAATTATAGTCTGTGTGTCTTATTAATCATTATGAATTTCCATCCAACATATTAGATAGTTCATCAATATCTCATGACTTTCAAAACTGAAAATTTTCTTAAGCATGTGTTAGGACTTTAGTCTTTCTCATTTGGCCCTTTTCCTTCAGCATGTAAATATATACATAATTCTCTAAACCACTGCTCTAAAGCAGTCTTCTCAAAGGGTAAACTTGGTAGGAGGATGTGATAATAAAGGGGTTTACAGTGTCTGGAAAGTGCTATTATGTTTATGGGGAAGGGGGGATATCTGGGAGGCTAAGCTTTCTGCAGCCTGCATGTTAGTACCACACAATCAAGAATTATTCTACTCAAATTGCCAATAGCTAAGCTAAACAAGTGTTTTGAAAAACATTCACTTTTATATTTGAGTTAAATAAGTCGAATCATATATCACTACCTGTATTTTTAAATTCTAGCTGAAGAATCAGCATTTATAATAAACCATGTATATGAGGGTAGGTCAAGAAGTATTGCTACTAGGGTTCCAGTTCATACATGCATGAGTTTATTCCAAACAAAACATGTTTAAACATGTCTCTGCAATCAGTGGATGGCTGCAGACAAGCTCTCAGTAATACACTTGTCTTAGTCTCATTAGAGTGCTTTCAAGAAAAAGGATATTTTTTGTGCCATGGAAAAAAAACGATTTTGAGGTCAGGGCTAAAATCAAATTTCTAACAAAACTCAAGTGAACTTCTTCCCAAATCATTGAAGCTTTGCAGCAAGTTTATGGGAATTCTGCCTCACATAAAACAACAGTTTTCAGATGGATCAAGAGTTTTATGGAAGGTTGGGAAGATATCAAAGATGAGCCAAGAGAGGGAAGACCGCTCAGAAGGTTATGGCAACTGTTTCTTTATGGGATTCCAAAGGGGTAATCTTGATAGATTTTCTCAAAGGACACAGGATGATCGTGGAGACTTATTATGAAGAAGTTTTAAGAAAATTGAAAACTGCATTGGTGAGAAAAAGGCCAGCAAAGTTGCACCAAGGAATTTTTTACCATCACGACAATGCACCTGCTCATTCTTCAAGGGTAGTATCTTAGTCATCTAGTGCTGCTATAACAGAAATACCACGAGTGGATGGCTTTAACAAACAAGTTTATTTCCTCACAGTAAAGTCGGCTAAAAGTCCGAATTCAGGGCATCGGCTTCAGGAGGAGGCTTTCTCTTTCTGTTGGCCTTCTTCTCTTTGGTGTTGCCCCGGACTAGGAGCTTCTCTGCGCAGGGACCCCAGGTCCAAAGGACACGCTCTGCTCCTGGCACTGCTTTCTTGGTGGTATGAGGTCCCCCTGTCTCTCTGCTCACTTCTCTCTTTTGTATCTCAAGAGATTGCCTCAGGACACAATCCAATATTGTAGACTGAGTCCTGCCTTACTAACACAACTGCCACCCATCTTCCCTCATTAACATCATAGAAGCAGGATTTATAACTTATAGGAAAATCACACAATATCAGGTATCATGGCCCAGCCAAATTGATACACACATTTTGTGGGGGACATAATTCAATCTATGACAGGTAGCAAGGGCTGTCCTATGAGAATTTCATTGGGAAACCTTACCTCATCCACCCTACAGCCCTGATCTTGCCCCTTCATACTTCTTTTTGTTCCCAAAACTCAAAGAACATTTAAAAGGAACACGTTTTGAGTCCCTCGAGGATGCGAAAACTGTTATTTTGACCTGGTGTAAATGGAAGAGCACAGAATTCTTCAAGGAAGGGTTAGAGAGATGGAAACACCACCTTCAGAAGTGTATAGACCTAGATGGAGGATATGTCAAGAAACAATAGCTTCACATTTTGATATTTTTGCTTAATAAAGGTTTCTATGATTTTGTAGCAATACTTTACTTACCATCGTATTGCTGTGCTGTCTTTAGGTGCCCTCGATTCGATTTTCTACCCATTGCGACCCCATGTGACAGAGTAGAGCTGCCCTATAGGGTTTCCTAGTCTGTTTAGCAGCTGAGTGCTTAACCATTGTGCAACCAGGGCCCCTGAAACTAAGTATTTAAAAAAAAAAAGTCGCGAGTCAATTCCATCTCATACCGACCCTATAGGACAGAGTAGAACTGCCCCATAGGGTTTCCAAGGCTGTAATCTTTCCTGAAGCCCACTGCCACATCTTTCTCCTGAGGAGCGGCTCGTGGGTTCCTATTGCTGACCTTTTCGCTAGCAGCCAAGCACTGTAACCAATACACCACAAGGGCTCTTCAAACTAAGCATAAACCAAAACCAAACCCGTTGCCGTCTAGTCGATTCCTACTCGTAGCGACTCTCTAGTGCTTATGAAATAAAATATTTTATAAAACCCAATATCACCTGTATATGTATGCAGTGTAAAAGCTTTTATAAACATTTCTTAATTAATTTATGATGGGGTTATATCGACCTAATTTTATCATTTATATTATCTCTATTCCACCTTTATCTTCGGGATCCTGTAAGAATATTTTCAAATCAGGGTAGTAGAAAGATCTGGGAGAAAATATACTTTATTAGGAATGCAAATTGCTGCCTAAAAAGAGAAAAAAAAATTAAAATTCTGATATTATTTTGCCCCAGTCAATTGTAAAATTTTCTGTGAAATTGAGAAACAAAACTATTTTCTCTCTAATATAATTTGAGGCAACTTTTAATCTCAGTGAGATGAATGCAGTGACTTGTGTGCACACTGGAAGGATCTCTGTGCAAGTAGAAATTAACAACAAAAAAAAAAAATCAAAAAGTACCTTTCTTGACTAAGTGGTAAAATCAGTGCATTTGTTATACACTGTTGAATTGTTCACCCTCCTTTGCATTTGGACAGTGCCAGATGTGTTCCAAATTCTGTTTGGGGATGGTGTCCAGCTTTTGTGATTCCTCAGACATAAAGTGCCTCCAATCCTCCATCTTGCCATTAATGTGAGTCCTCCCCACGCCTTCGGCAAGTAAAGATACATGTGCACCATTTTATCATGCTCCCTATGGTCTAGAGACCAGAAATTCTGAAGGTTTATGGCTAAAGTGGTAGGCCTCTAACTTCATCCTAATATAATTTTGATAATAAGACCTTACAGTTTCTACTACTTGTAGGAAAGCAAATCTCTAGGTTAGTTTTCTTCCTGCATTCCAGTACTGGTTTAGGCTTTGTCTTCTACCAGTTGCCTTACAGACAGATAATGATTTCTTCATTTATCTACCCGATATTTACTTTCAAGGAAATTACTGCTCATTTCCATAAAATTCATATCTATTTATACAGTGACTCAGTCCAGAAAGAATCAGAATATAAATATTAAATGAATATTAGTAATGATAGAATATGATTATATCATCAGTTCAGGAATAACTTTGCTTAGTTTGGCCCTTATGTACTCTGTAGTTCAATTAAACTGAAAAGAGGAAATGAATAAAAATCCTAAGTCTTTTGAATGTATATGAGTAGTTTATTCTTTTACTCTGTGACATCCTGATTCAAATACTTTTATTTCTCCCCACTCCAACATTACCTAGAGCCAATCTTAATTTTTGGAAGACTTGCAAAAATCAATCCTCTCCTTTCTATTCCTTTTTTATGTGCAAATCACGGGAAGATAAAATTCAAATAAAATGTTTCCAGACATAAGGACTTGATCATTTCCTCTTTGTATTTGGAAAAATAATCTTTCATTCCCCACGATATATAAAATCTCCAGGAAAAGATGTAAGAAGGTGCAACTACAGGGCAATTGAGCTGATTAAATATGATAGATAGTAAATAAATTGAATTAACTTAAAATAATACTTATTTCACCATAACTGTACTTGTGCCTACATTACAAGGGCTTGCTATATTTGTTCCCCAAATTGTTTCTTGCAATGTATCTGCCTTATTTATTCCTTCTCAACTCTTTAAAATTAAAAATCCCCATGTCTGCAAAACACAGTTTCTATGTTGATAGCTCATTACTGGACAGATAAACAATTTTTTCTTAGAAGATACAAAACCTCTTTGTGGACACTTTTTATAACCATGTGCACTCTTTAACATTGTCAGTTCTCCAAAGATGAATGGAAGTTCCTTCCTATATTCAAAGCACAGTGAAGGAAATAACCATAATGTTGGATCTGGGACGTATATTCTCTCGTCCTGAATCCATCACTAAATGAGTCACCGCAAATTTACTTGTCCTGACTGAAGTCCCTTCCCTCATTTCTAAAATGTAGATATTATCCATTGTCTTTCCAGCTTATTTGCCTACTCTTGGGAGTATGGCTTTGTTTTTTGTTGTTAATGTTTATTTTTTTTAATTATTGAAAATTTGAGACATAGAGGTTGAAAATACTACAATAAATCACCTCCAACAAACTAACTTAACCCACATATATTACAATAGTTAAAGTCCCTGTCCCCTCCTCCTCAAACAGTTTTCCTCCTTATTCACCAAAGGAGCCAGCTTCTAGAATTGCATGCATTTCTCCATGCATCTATATTTTTAGTACATACATATATATCCTAAAATGTCTTGTTTAATTGTTTTCATATTTCAGTGTTTATATAAAGAGTGCAAAACTTCCTGCTACCTTTTTTTGTTCATCCAATTTTTGATTTTAAGATTCATTTATTAACCATATATATTTCAATTCCTTTTCATGGTATACACACACACACACACACACACACACACATATATATCTTTCAATTGTGTGAACATATATTCATTCATTCTCTTGTTGATGGACATATAGATTGTTTAGAAATCCTCAGTATTATGAACATTGTTGAAATAAACTACTCTTACACATGATAGTTTGGGGTCCATCTCCTGTGAGTTACTGCTTCATAATTTCTCCCTTTTTTCTATTGATGTTTGATTTTTTACTTATTGGTTAATAAAAGTTCTTTACATTTTATGGGCTCTAATTTTTAATCAGTTATACGTTTTGAAGAAAACTTTTCCTAGTCTGTGACTTGACTGTTAATTTCATCATCATCAGTGCATATTTTAAAATTTTAATGTAATCAGTCCCTCATTTTATGGTTGTAGAGGTTTATAGCGTTTTTTAGGAAATATTTTTCTATCCTGAATAAGGCTTTCTCCTAACATGGAGAAATTTCTAGATTTTGCTGCTTGCACTTAAGCCTTTACGCACATGAGATTAAATTTTATGTATAGTGTGAGATGTACTTCACATGGTGTAAGATAGTGATATAATTTTAAGTTCCCCATCAAAACCAAAACCGTTGCCATCAGCGTATTCCGACTCATAGTGACCCTATAGGACAGAGTAGAACTGCCCCATAGGGTTTCCAAGGAGCGGCTGGTGGATTCAAACCACTGACCTTTTGGTTAGCAGCTGTAGCTCTTAACCACTGTGCCACCAGGGCTCCAGGAATAACCTGTTGTCCTGCTGACACTTATTCAATTCAATCATTTTTCCATTTATTTTTAATGCCTCCTTTGTCATGCATCATCATATGTATATGTGTGTATGTATTTATAAATCCAGGCTTTCTGTTTTGTCCTAGTGATCTGCATATCCATATATAATGATACATTGCCTTAAATGCCTTATGTTTCTAAAACTTCTTACTGTCTTATATGTATATCTACACCTTCATAGTTTTTAATCCGCAAATTTATATTGACAACTCTTGATCTTTGCACTTCCTAAGGATTTTAGGATTAGCTTGCTGTTTGAAAAGGTTTTTAGAATTTCTTTTTATGAAATTGCACTGAATTTAACAAATATTCTAAAGATAATTGAACTGTAATTTTTCAGATATTAAATATTCCCATCAATGAATATACTTTTTGTCATTCAATGATGCTTTGTGATTTAAAACATTTTTTTCCAGCTTTATTCTTAGGGACTTTATTTTTTTGTTGCCATTTTGACGGTTTTTTCTATTACATTTTCAACCTGCCTATTACTGGTCTATATTTATTTCTGCTATGCTGACTTGTATCTAGCAAAATCGCTGAACATTCTTACTAGGTATACTAGTTTGTCTCAAATTGTCTATGTAATTAATACCACTTTAAAATAAAAACAGTTTTGTTTCTTGATTTCTCTTTTTCATACCTCCTATTTTTTTTCTTTTTTATCAACTTCTTAAGGAAAACCAGTACAATGTATAATGGTAACTATGATAACTAGAATCCATGTATTTTTACCTAAGTTTAATAGGAATATTTCTTAAATTTTACAATTAAGTTTAATGATTATCACGGGCTCTTTGATGCATGTTTTTATTGGCTTATGAACATTTTATTCTATTGCTGTTGTTGTTAGGTGCCGTCGAGTCGGCTCCAACTCATAGCGACCCTACGTACAACAAAACGCAACGCTGCGGGGTCCTGCACCATTCTCAGAATCATTGCTATGTTTGAGCCTATTGTTATAGTCACTGTGTCAACCCATCTCACTGAGGGTCCTCCTCTTTTCCACTGACCCTCTACTTTACCCAGCATGATGTCCTACTCCAGGGATTGGTCCCTCCTGATAACACGTCCAAAGTAAGGACTAAGGTGCGTCTGACCCAAGCCATGGTATTTTTAATCACCTCATATGCATGAGAAAGCTGGACAATGAATAAGGAAGACCAAAGAAGAATTGATGCCTTTGAATTATGGTGTCGGTGAAGAATATTGAATGTACCATGGACTGACAGAAGGAACAGATTCTATTGCTAGATTGTGTGGATTTTTATCTCTAATTAATAGAGTTGTTTCTTCTGCATTTATTATGATAATCAAATTTTTCTTATTTAATTTGTTAATATAGTGAATTATATTATTAGATTTTCTATGTTGCTATTTCTCCTCAACAATTTAAAGATAATTTGATGATTTTAAACAAGTGAGAAATCTCTTTTCATATATTTCCACATAATGGTAATTCATTAATTTACAGTAATTTATGTGATTTTTTTTTTTTTTAAACAGAGTCATGTACTCTGGAATATGTCTGAGAATTTGTGATTATTAAAATAACCACTTTAAAGTTGAGTTGTATAACTGTATGTAAGTTAATTAATCTCTATGATCCTCAGGACTCTTTAAATCAGTAAATTCAGGGAGGATTTTGTGAACTTTAAATGAGGTAACATACATTAGATCCTTTGCACAGAGCCTGACACATTGAAAGCAACTGCCTGACTCAATCAACAATATTTACTGAAAACATAATAGGTACAGAATTTTATTCTAGGAGCTGGGCATAAAGCAGTGAACAAAGCAGATAATATCCTATTCTCACTGTGCTTCCATTTTAGCAGGGGGAGACAATAAGCAAATAAATAATACTCCAGGTTGTGATGAGAGTAAAGAAGAAAAGTGTGATTAGGGTAGAGTGGATGCTAGGTTATGTTGGGCGTTCAAGAATGGTTTCTCTCACATCATACAGTGACACTTATGTAAATAACTCAGTGAAGTGAGAAGTGTGCTTTGTGGACATCTGGAGGAAATTCTTTTTTTAGATACAAAGAGGAGTAAGGAAAACGTCATGTAGCATGACAGTGCTTACATTCAGGGAACAGTAAGGCCAGTTTGGCAGGACCAGAGAGAATGATGAGGAGAGAAATGGGACAGACAAATGGCATGTACACACGGACACACACTATTTGGAATATATATATATTTCCTTCAGTTAAGGTTATAAAGTTTGATATCACATACCCTTATTTAATCTATAGACTCTGTTTTGTTTGCAAATGTGGTACAGGAAAGAACACAGTCATTTACAAGTACTTTTTAAAACAGTGCCCGAAATGCAGATTAGCAATAAATGTTTGTAGACTGATGGATGGCTGCCTTTCTTCCATCTGAAAATGGAATCCAATTATTATTCAAACCGTTAAAAACATTTTTATCTACCAAGAGATAGAGGACGTTATAGCATTCAAACCCAGGTCTCTATGATTCTTATGATCTCTCTTGCTCTTTGAACTGCAGCAGGTCACATCACTGAAACGTGAATATTACCCCCAACCTCATTCATCTTCAACAGTTCAAGCTTCTTATACTAACACCAAAGATTCGCTACCATTTAGCCACCATATGTTTCAAGAGTGCAATTTCCCAGGACTCCCCTTTAACCAGCATCGAGGACCCAAATTGGGTTCTCACTGGTTTCTGAAGCAAAACTAAACTTTCTTTCTGCTAAAGTTCTCTCCTTCTTTTAAACTCCAATTTCTCCTGTCATCAGTTAAAGTGCTAGTAGAGAAGTGAGGAAGTGGGACAAGGAAGGGAAAGAAGTCAATAAAGGCTGCATTATCAGGCAAGTCATTGCTGTGGACAAACCACATCTGACCCAAAAGGGGAACTTAGAGAGAGCCTAGAGCAGACCTCAGAGTTATTCCAACCAAGGTTGCAAGGAAGTTATGGCATTTATCCTCAAATTGCCATCCATCATTAACTGAGGGCGGTGCCCAGTGGCATTAAATCTCTGGTACTACCAGCATGACCCCACACAGGGCTCAGGTAGATAACTGCAGGTGTTTGTTGTAGGATACCATTGCCTTCCAGTTGCAGACAACGAGGGTCACGTTAAACCAGGGTTTCTCAACTTTGGCACTATTGATATTTGGAGTTGCAAAATTCTTTGTGGTAGGATGCATCCCTTGTTTATTTTCTTACTTTGGTGCATTGAAGGCACTTAACAGCCACCAACCAATTTAATGATATGTACCATTGTCTCCATATTTTTCTACTAGAAAAGGACATCGTGTTTGGTAAAACAAAGGGTCAGTGTCATGGTTTGAATTATGTCCCCCAAAAAATGTGCATATCAGTTTGGCTGGGCCATGATTCCTGGTACTGTGTGATTTTCCTATATGTTGTAAATGCTGCCTCTATGATGTTAATGAGGGAGGATGGGTAGCAGTTGTGTTAGTAAGGCAGGACTGGATCTACAAGACTGGATTGTGTCCTGAGGCAATCTTTTGAGATATAAAAGAGAGAAGTGAGCAGTGAGACAGGGGGACCTCATACCATCAAGAAAGCAGTGCCGGGAGCAGAGCACGTCCTTTGGACTGGGGTCCCTGCGCCGAGAAGCTCCTAGTCCGGGAGAACACTGATGAGAAGGCCGAGAGAGAGAAAGCCTTCCCCTGGAGCTGACACCCTGAATTTGGACTTTTAGCCTGCTTTACTGTAAGGAAATAAACTTCTCTTTGTTAAAACCATCCACTTGTGGTATTTCTGTTATGGCAGCACTAGATGACTAAGACAGTCAGCAAAAGTGAAGGAAACCCTCAATGAGATGAATGGATACAATAGCCACAACAATGGACTCAAACATACCAAGGATCATGAAGATGGCACAGGGTCGGGCAACGTTTCTTTCTGTTATACATAAGGTTGCCATGAGTCAGAGACAACTATGGCAACTAACAGCAACAACACCATATCTTTCAAGCGCTAAAGCTATTATATAATCCACTATATATCCTACCACCTTATAGCTTCCCAAATTTCCACATGTGACAGTCTTTGTATTATGAGGTTACAGCACTCCAGGAGCCATCATTACTGCACTTTCTACTAGCAATTTTGTCCTTGTTACTATCTGACCAGTGATGATCCAGTTCTAGAATTCCATTCTTAGGGTCTGCTTCCTAGAATGACTTTCACTTACAGCTATCTCAGTTTGGGTTTCCCCAGAATCTGACTCTGAGATGAGAATCTGAGTTAAAGTAGTTTATGTGGGAGGTGATCCCAGATCCTGGAAACACTGGTAGGGGAGTGAAACAGAGGGACAGGGAAGAAAATGAACCAATAAAGGATATGTTATTGAGCAGCTAACTTACGAGTTTTCTGGGTTTCAATCCATCTGGAAAAGTAGGCCCAACAGCTGTCTATTCAAGGATAAAGGAAGCTGTGGTCTTTATCCCCTAACTCCCCACTGTCATTTGCTGAGAGCTACCTCTGTAGACATTAACTTCCTGGAATTTCTGGCCTGCCCCATGCATCAGCTGAGAGAAAGTCCTCAGGTAGAGAGCTGCAGGTACTTCCAGAAGGATGCCCTTGGCATGTACCGAAATCGTGAGTGCAGAGGAAATATGGGCAAGACACTGACAGTATCTGCTACAATCCTCCATACTGTCGTTGGACTTTTCTTTCTAACACACAGATATGGTCATGTTATTCCCCTGATTGAAAATGTTCAATGATTTCCACTTTCCTGTAAGAAAAATAGATTCAAATACTGAAATAAAGTTAAGCATAGGAAACCCTCAAAATCATTTCCAAATCTACCTTACAAGCTATTTCTAACAATTACTTTGCTGCTACAATTAAGCAAAGCTACTCCCTAAATATGTATTGTTATGGAAGAAACTTACTTTTTATGTCTTCTTCCTGTGCATATTTTATTCCTATTGTTTAGAATGTCCTTCATTCCTTTGGAAATCTCCTACGTAATCATTCAGGATGCAGATTGAATGCCATTCCTTCTATTAAGCCTTCCATAGCTGTCCCCTAGTTAGTTGTAAGTTCATTTATGAAACGAAAAATAGGGGACTTATGTGTGCATATGCACTTTAAAGAAAAGTAGTTGAGAGTATTTAGTCCTTGATAGATTATAAATTGAAAATCACTTCCCCAAGAGTAATTTTCTAGATGTTCCTTTTTTCTCTTCACTGTTCACTTTAGTGTGTGAACCTTTATCTATCTTTAGCTCATTTTCCATTCCCATTACCAGGCCAACATGTAGTTGTTTTCCATGGAAAGATTTAAGTGAAGAACCCTACATAGTTGAGAATAAATATATGCAAGGCTATTGCAAGAAGAAGGATTTTGTTTCTTTCTTTTTTTTAAAATCAGATAGTTTGAGAGCCCAATAGACTCTCTACCCTCTAGTGATCACAAGTAATCTGAGCATATAATTCAAAAGATTAGAATCTCACAAGGCTCTCAATTTACATAGTCAAAATATAGATCTTATATGTTATATGTTCTATATTAAGTCATTTCTGTTAATCATTTCAATAAAATTGTTCTGGGTTTGAATAAATGGGAATCTCTGGCTCTGTTTCTCCAGAAGCTGGGAGCAAGGTGTGTGTGACTACTTCAAGGACTTTCTCCATCTCCTCTTACTTCTATAAAACATAGTTGATATGTGTGGGTTGGGCATGGGTAGCTCTTTTAGGGGGTTTAAACTAGTACATTTCTTAATGCCTTTTCCCACTGGCACTACTGAAGTCACTTTGGTAATAAAATAGTTTGTGTTTCTCAAAATGTCCTAGAGTGAATAGACCTCTGCTGGCTAGTCACATGACTGAGAGCCCTGAGGCCATGCCAGACAGATGGGGAATAGGGAAGACCCCATAGTGACAAGATGCATTTTCAGCCCCTAGTATCTGTTGGGAAACCCTGGTGGTGTAGTGGTTAAGTGCTGCAGCTGCTAACCAAAAGGTTGGTGGTTTGAATCCACCAGGCACTCCTTGGAAACCCTATGGGGCAGTTCTACTCTGTCCTGCAGGGTCACTATGAGTTGGAATCAACTCGATGGCAATGGTTTTTTTTTTTTTTAAGTAC
Source organism: Dugong dugon (assembly GCA_030035585.1). Lineage (NCBI taxonomy): Eukaryota > Metazoa > Chordata > Mammalia > Sirenia > Dugongidae > Dugong > Dugong dugon. The sequence continues at coordinate 149,110,892 of CM057483.1, forward strand.
CTGTTGGGGAGCCCTGGTGGTACAGTGGTTAAGAGCTACGGCTGCTAACCAAAAGGCTGGCAGTTTGAATCCACCAGCTGCCCCTTGGAAACCCTTTGGGGCAGTTCTACTTTGTCCTATAGTCGGAATTGACACAATGGCAACGGGTTTTGGTTAGTACCTGTGGGGTTCAAACTGCTTGTGACTTTATTCTGTGCATTTCTGACCACAGTGAGAAAGCAATAAACTGACGTCCCTTTGGGGAAGTCACTTTGTCACCCCACTAACTGGTTTCTTGCTACATATTATTTTGCATATTACTTCAATTTTGGATTCCTGAATGGAAGTTTTTCAATAATATCATGTATCCTAATAACATGAAAATATTTAAAATCATTTACATTTTCCTTTGTGTCTATATTTTTTAACTGCAACATTTAAATCTATATTTGGGAGTGTAAAAATGAACTGAATTGAAAGTATAGAAGAGAAATATACCAAAAGTGATACTAAAAGTTTAGGATGGACCTACTTTGGTGAGTAGCCTCTGAGGTCTTAAAAGCTTGTGAGTGGCCATCTAAGATGCTCCACTGGTCCCATCCCAGCTAGAGCAAAGGAGAATGAAAAAAAAAAAAAAAAAAAAAACAAAGACACAAGGGAAAGATTAGTCCAAAGGACTAATGGACCACAACTACAACAGCCTCCACCAGACTGAGTCCAGCACAACTAGATGGTGCCTGGCTACCACCACTGACTGCTCTGACAGGGATCACAATAGAGGGTCCCAGACAGAGCTGGAGAAAAATGTAGAACAAAATTCTAACTCACAAAAAAAGGTCAGACTTACTAGTCTGACAGAGACTGGAGGAACCCTGAGAGTATGGCCCCTGGACACCCTTTTAACTTAGTACTGAAGTCACTCCTGAGGTTCACCCTTCAGTCAAAGTTTAGAAAGGCCCATAAAACAAAATGAGACTAAAGGGGCAGGGGCAAGGGACAAGGACGAGAAAGCAGGAGGAGACAGGAAAGTTGGTAACAGGGAATCCAAGGTCAAGGGGAGGAGAGTGTTGACATGCCGTGGGGTTGGCAACAAATGTCACAAAGCAGTATGTGTATTAATTGTTTAATAAGAAACTAAATTGCTCTGTAAACCTTCATCTAAAGAACAATAAAAAAAAAAGAAGAAAGTTTAGGATGGAGAGTACACTGGAAACCATTCCACAGGCCTTCTAATTCTTTTCCGCAAAAACCAACATAAACATTCTCTTATATGTTTTTATCTTTATCGTTGCTACATTACAAACCACAACACCTTGCATTTCACCTCTTATATTTTCTCCAAAATATAATCGATAAGCACAGTAAAAAGGAACTTCTTGCATGGTTCTTTCACTGACAATTTTCCAAGGATTTTATAAGTAGATACGACTTACTTCTTTAAACTTAACTATATATCTCAGTATAAGGAAGACGTGTGGAAGATAGGTTATTATTAAATATCCTTTATAAATATTTTGGTAGCATAGTATATTGAAGAAATATTTTTGGGTTTTTTTTCTGCCAGAAAGACATTTTTAAAGGCTTAATTCAGGGTTTGTGCTGTGGTTATAAGTGCATGTTTGTGACTATGTGATATAATGATGGTTTGAAAAAGATAAATATGAAAAAAACATATTATTGAGATGTAGGACTTGAAGAACATAGGGAAAAAATCTTTTTAAAAGCTAAAGGATATTTAATGGCAAGTTTGACTGTTATGGCCAGGAAAGAGCAATTAAAAGATGGATAGACCATGATCATGTTAAGGTTAAATTGTCTGAAAACAAACTTCCCATCTTCTACAGAAATCTGTCCTGTTCCTTATTATTAAAATTCTTACAGTCAGTAAGCAAGCATCTAAAACTCGAGTGTTATTTTTATCTATCCTCTCTCTTTAGCAGCAAGAGCAGAGCTAGAGTGGGAATACAACTGCAAGTGATACTAATACTCTCGCCATCTTCCTGGAGCAGCTATATATAGAGACATACAATTTAACAAGCAATTTTAATAAAGCACATTAACTATGAGAGATACTAAAGGCAGTCAGATGTAAGAGTTGTGTGGGATGTCAGAAAAGCTATCCTGGAAGAAGTGTTGTCCAAGTAGATATTGAAGGAGTGAATAAATCGCACTGCTGTGAATAGTCTTGTCTTTTGGTGAACAGGTGCAAATACCGACGTTGGGTTTATCTATAGGAGAAGAGCAGCTGCGTCATATGTAAGCATGTATATCTTCAACTTTAGTAAATACTACCTAGCAGATTTCCAACATGTTGTTCGTTCCAGTTTACACTTCCGCCAGCAGTACATGAGAATGGCACTTGTTCTCAACCTTGTCATTACTTGACAAATGAGATAAAGTAAAAAGAAGCTTAGTGTTTGTTGGACGTGGGGTTTGGAGGTGAGTAGAGTGTTATAGGCTGAGGGATAGCACATTCAACGACCTAGGAAGGAGAGAAAACGGCTTCATTAAGCAAGTGAAGATATCATGATGGTTGTGTTTGCAGATGAGCACTGATAGACAATGAGACTAAACAGTAAGCGAGCATGAGATCATGAGAAGCCTTGCATGTCATATGAAGAGGTTTGAAATTTATATTAAAGGTAACAAGAAGCCAATAAAAGGTTTTCTTATTGGGAATCCATTAAAAGAATGAACATGGAAAGTGGGAAGGTAAGAGCTACAAGGACCAATTAAGCAGCAGTTATGATAAATACAGGCGAGAGATATGATTATATCCTGGACAAGGGTACTGATAATTGGGAATTTGATAGCTGTGCAATAGGTGACAGACAGATAGACAGATTTAGACTTGGCATTGAGAGAGAAGGTGATTCAGTATTTTTTATGTTGAGTTTGAAATAGCTTTTCTATATACTCTACAATATGAAAGTCTGAAGCTCAGGAGAGCATTCTGTGCTTGAGATGTTGGCTTGTGAGGCACTAGAATTGAGAGGGAGCAGTGATATTTTAATATTTGAGTTAAGATAAATTAGAATAAGTTATCTTGATACCTGTATTCAAAAAATACATGGAAACAGAGATAGTGAGATCCAAAAATGAGTGCAAGTTCCAACTGAAAACACCCAGCATAGAGTAAAGCCAACTGAGGATTTTGACCCCTATGTGTTTTGTTAACGTAGTCAGAAGAAGGAAAGTGAAAACAATGGAAAAAATGAAGATGACTTATAGGACCACAAGTTAAAGCTGCTTGTAGAAGTCTGAACCTATGACTGTATAGACCTAAACTATCCAGTGTGGTAGCACTTAGCCACGTGTGGCTATCAAATACATGAAATACAGCTAGTCCAAATTGAGACGTGCTGTTCAGTGTAAAATACACACCATGTTTTAAAGACTTAATATGAAGGAAAGAATGCAAAATATCTCAATATTTTATATTGATTGCATGTTGGAGCAATAATATTTTGGATATACTGGGTTAATAAAAATATTAATTAATTTCATCTGATTATTTTACTTTTTTAAATGAGGCTGCTAGAAAACTGTAAATTTCATCAGTGGTTCGCTTCTACGCTTGCATTATATTTCTATTAGACAGCACTGGTGTAAAAGATGAAAGAGCTGAGTGGGGAAATAGTATTTTTAGCAACACTGAGGGCCCTATTAGCAAAACTCTAACATTCCTTTTTAATATCCATTCTTTCATTCATACTTTCCTTGAAATTTCCATTAGTACCACCTTTTCATCAACTGTTTATGAAGCCCTTAATTCCAAGACATGATGTTCTGGGGGAACATGATGAAGCCATTTGCTAAGGTATCTGATTCTATGCCCTGGCAATTCCTCAGGATATGGGGTAACCTGGTTCCTAAAGACTGATGGATATCATGTGGCACTTTGTTATTCATCTTTTTTCATGTCTAGCACCAAAATATGTTTCAATATGTGTTAAAGGATTCCACCACTTTTGTGGGACTCTCCCAGTATCTGTGGACTCTAGGACAAAAGGGACACAAGGAGGAAAATGGCTTTATTCCTTTTTGTGCTTAAACCTCATCTCCCTTTCTGCTCTCAAATCCTAGTGAGATAGACAAAATAAGAAACTCAGAACCTCTCTTTTATTTGTCTTCACTGAAATCCAGACCATACAACAGTCCTGATTTACCAGCTCCTAATTGCTGCTTTGCCCTTGATACTTCTTGGCCCTTCCACGACAAAGGCCTTATAAGCAAAAGAGGGATTTAAACTTTAACATTCCATATTTAACATTTCTTACTTGAGTCCTAGATTAGTGATTATCAAACTCTTTGGTCTCAAGACCCCTAAGCTCTGATCAAAATCATTGAGAACTCAAAAGAGTTTTTATTAATATAGATTACATCTGTCTATAGTTACCATTTTAGAAATTGAAACAGACATTTAAAAAACATCTAATTACCAATTCACGTAAAATGACATCAACCCACTGCATATGTTTATAACATATTTTTATGAGAAATAAATTTTTCAAACAAAAACAGTGAGAAGAGTGCCATTACTTTACATTTAAAAAGATCCCTTTGAAGTCTGGCTTGCTGCAAGACAACTGGAACTTCAAATCTGCTCCTGCATTTAAGCTGGTGCAATATGTTGTTTTGGTCTCTGGGTGGCACAAACGGTTAAGTGCTTGGCTACTATCTGAAAGGTTGGTGGTTCGAATCTACCCAGAGGCACTTCAGAAGTAAGGCCTGGCAATCTTCTTCCAAAAGATCACAGGCATGAAAACACTGTGGAGTGCTGTTCTACTCTGAAACTCATGGGGTCATCATGAGTTAGAATCAGCTCCACAGCAACCGGTTTATGAATAAAATCTGGCCTCACACAGATACAGAGTTTGAAAAGGTAGGAATATTTTAATAATCTTTTCAGATAATTGTATATACAGGCAGTCCCCAGGTTACAAACGAGATCCTTTCCTAAGTTTGTCTTTAAGAATTTGTAGGTAAGTCAGAACAGGTGCATACAGTTCTTATTTATCCTTAATTCAGTGCCCTGGTGGAGCAGCGGTTAAGAGCTCAGCTGCTAACCAAAAGGTCGGCAGTTCGAATTCACCAGCTGCTCCTTGGAAACCCTATGGGGCAGTTCTACTCTGTCCTATAGGGTCCCTATGAGTCCAAATCAACTTGACAGCAGTGGGTTTTGGGTTAGTGCAAGAAAAGGCTCGAAGCCTTTTCAATGATTTAAAAGCTGCACGTGCAGCAAGTGAAGGTGATTGTGATGAAGAATTTGCTGTCAGTAGAGGTTGGTTCAATCATTTCAAAGTGAGGGAAAATTTACATAATATTAAAGGGCAAGTATGAGTTGTCCATAAGTCCAAAGTCCGTAACTGGGGGACTTATTGTGTACTTCTTTGACATTATACCAAAATGGACACGTGGCAGCTTCTTGGCCAAATGCAGAGGACAATTTTTATTACATCCCTTCTCCCATAAAAATCTGCATTCTCAGAGTAGTAGGTCTGGTGATCTTTATTTTTTATTTATGTTAGAGAATCATCTCCATGACATAGATTAAAGGGTGGAACATGTAGGTTGTCAAGATTATGAATAGAAAATGATGACTGCAAGTACAAGAGAATTTTTACTTGTGAATATATTTAAGAAAGATGACTGTAAATATATATATATATAAAACCCGCTGCCGTCGAGCCGATTCTGATTCATAGCGACCTTATAGGACAGAGTAGAACTGCCCCATAGGGTTTCCAAGGAGTGAATGGTGGATTCGAACTGCCGACCTTTTTGGTTAGCAGCCGAACTCTTAACCACTGAGCAACCAGGGATCCATATATATATATATATATATATATACACACACACACACACACACACACATATATATACACATATATATACATACATACATATATATATATATCCCTTCCCACACCTAGCACTTTTATTTATAGATAGTTGTCTTAGTTATCTAGTACTGCTATAACAGAAAAACCACAAGTAGTGGGTAGCTTTAACAAACAGAAATTTATTTTCTCACAGTTTAGGAGGTGTCTTAGGCTGGGTTCTCTAGAGAAGCAAAACCAGTAAAGCATATAAATATATATAGAGGGAGATTTATATCAAGGAAACAGCTCACACGACTGTAGAGGCTAGAACATCCCAAGTCCATGGATCAGGGTAGAGGCCTCTCCCAAGTCACACAGTCACAGAAGCTGGCGAGCCCAAGATTGGCAGGTCGGAGAGCAGGGCTCCTGCTCACAGGTTGTGAAGGTTGATGAGTTCCAAGATCAGCAGGCAAGACCACAAGGTTTCTCCTGATTCACGTAGCTGCAGGAGCTGGTGAACCCAAGATCAGCAGGTCAGAGAACAGGGCTCTGCTCACAGGCTGTGAAGATTAACGAATCCCAAATTCAGCAGATAAGCTGATAGCTCAAGTCTCAAGAACCGGAGATGAGACAATAGGAGGCAGCTGCAGGATCCAGAGTAAGCAAAAAGCCAGAACGTCTACTTATATTCAGATGCAGGCCACACCCCCAAGGAGACTCCCTTTCATTTGACTGGCTACTCACAGTATGTTCAATCATGAGAGTGATCACATTAAAACACTGAGAATCATGGCCCAGCCAAGGTGACACACAATCTTAACCATCACAGGAGGCTAGAAGTCCGAATTCAGGGTGCCTACTCTAGGGGAAGGCTTTCTCTCTGTGTTGGCTCTGGAGGAAGGTCCTTGTCTCTTCTGAGCTTCTGCTCCTGAGCGATCTTCATGTGGCTTGGCATTTCTCTTTCCCCCATCTCTGCTCTGCTAGCTTATTCAATCTCTTATTTCTCAAAAGAGACTCACCCAAGATATACCCTACACTAATCCTATCTCATTAACATGACAGAGACAACCCAATCCCAAATGGGATTATAACCACAGGCATAGAGGTTAGGATTTACAACACATGATGTGGGGGGACACAATTCAATCCATAACAATGGTCTTCTATCAAAACTCATTTTTCCAGAAATAAACTTCTTTAATAAAGTTATTACTCTCTAATTTATGAAATTGCTAATTATTCTTCCTCAATTCCTGTTGTATGTTTTCAATGTTGACATATAAATCTTGCTTTTAATTATTTTACTATTTTATATTACGTAGTAATCCTAATGTTTACAAATTAACATTCTGTCTCCACCTTTTCTGGAGGAAAGAAGAGTCTAGACCCAACTCATTTTTTCTATCTGAACTTTAAACCAGGCACACCAGTTAGGGAATTAGTTCTTTAATTTAGCAAAGATTTATGAAAGGTCCACTCTGACCCTGCTATGGGCTTGTCATACAAAGAAACATAGCTGCTTTGGACTATCACATTCCAGTCATTCAACTAAGTTTCTCACGAAGCTTTTCTAATTCTAATTGACCTCCTTTGGTGTTTTTCCACAGGGAGAGAATGTGCTGGTCTGGCTGACCTGACTCTCCAGTCAGCGTGACAGTTGTAGTTCGCATTGTAAATTAATAGCTTGACATTCAAGTTTATTCTGAAATATACTGGGAGTTGCTTAGTGTGGTCCAATGTCCCTAAGTCTAATCAGCACTAAATCAATGAAAACATTGAGTTTCTAGACCTGTATCATGATAAATTCATTAAGAAATTTCCAGGGTGTGAGTGGGGTGGGGTGGTGGTGGTGACAGCCCTTAGCAGCCAGCTTTCCCTGTTTATACACCTATATGTCATTTGACAACTCATAAGTGTTATAAAACTGTTTTACAAACTAAATATAAGGAACAAAAGCAACACTTCTCACATATCTCTGCAATAATATCTGTAGTTGCCGTCAAGTCAATTCTGACTTATAGCGACGCTACAGGACAGAGTAGAACTGCCCCATAGGGTTTCCAAGGAGTGCCTGGTGGATTCAAATTGCCAACCTTTTGGATGACTTAAATTCAATCTTAAGTAAAAAAATCAGCATTTCCTTATAATGGACAGCATTTTTCTTTCGATAAAGCCACTCTGGATAGGTTTAATGTATCTCCAGTAAAACTAGGAAGCATACCTAATTGCTGTTTCCCCAGGAAGGATTTAAAAAAAAAAAAAACCTAATTGTTAATGCATTATGATTTTCTAAACATTAAAATGTTTTTCTGCATTTTTGCGCTGGTTGATTTGGGGTGAATTTTAAAAAAAAATTGTCTTAGGAAATAAACCTGCAGTAATTATTTGTGCTTAGGAAAAGCATAGCCAGATTTTCCAAAAGGTAAAAAAATAAGCCAGGAGATAAATACAATGAGATAACATTTTTCTTTTTAAAAAAAATCACTTCTACTAAAAATATCACTATCATAACATTGGACAACACTTTGCAGCTCACAAGTACTGATAATATACATTGTGTCAGATTACTCCCAATACAGCCTGAGAGGTTAGTAGAACAAATGTAAGTTCCATTTAGATGTAAAAAAAAAAAAAAAACCAAAGGCCCAGATTAGTTTCATGGACTTGCACAAGTTCACAAAGCTAGTAAGTAGTTGAAATGGTCTTTAACCCTCCATATCCAATTTCTCTATGCTTTCTACTATTGTTACATGGAATTATTAATGGCAGTACATGAACCAAGTTAAGTACACTATACATGTGTGAGGGAAGAAGCCATAGAATAACAATTTAAATGCATTTTTAAATTGCTGCTACATTGTATTGTGCTAAACTAATGTGTAATCAAATCACTCTTATTACACATACTTTGGCTTATTGATGAAGAAGTATTAGATGACTTGTCACTAGAACATTTGTTCTGGTTATTTGGCTGTTTGTGTGGTAATTTGATGTACTGTTTCATCTAGAACTCCCATAACTTGTTCGAACCAAGTCAGGATGTTTTGTTGCTTCATCAGAATGAATATATTAAGACAGAATCCAATGTTTGGGATGCATAAAGCATGCGACTTTATAAACGTTACTAGCTGTTGGTAATAATGCTACAAATTTTTGCCCCTCCCCCCCCCCCACACCAACAGAAATTCAGATAAATTACTTTTCACATGGCTTCCATCAAAAAAAGAAAGAAAAAAAAAAAGCAAGGTGCATTTCTAATGGCATACTCTACGTTATCAAATACATTCCTGACTGGAAAGAATGCCTGTTTTGAGAAGCACAGATGAGAACCAAATTCTCTGATTGCAATGTTATATGACTGGCGAGTGGAAGAATTTTCCACAGACTATCTCCTGGCTTCATACATTTCAACCCTTGTTCTTCCTCCCCTATCCACAAACTTTTAAGCTGAGTTCCTTAGAGCATGTTCATATCACAATAAGACCTCCGGTCTTGCATATTCCTGTCAGCACAGTGGACTATCAGAGTATTCCTGGAAGCCAGTGTTATGTGGAATGGCTAGAAATAACTTTAATTGAACATGATTGAAAGCCACATAAGTATATCATAGTAAACTCAAAGTAAATGTTTCCCAACTCACCTTTGCCTTAGCCATATCCCAAAAATTTTATTGGCCACTCCAGTGGTACCTGACAGAGAAGGAATGTAAACGAAACAATGTCACAATGGAAAGAAACAGTGAACTACAAAAAGTAATCTTAATTTGAAAATTTTACAAAAACACACAATGTGGACATGTTGTTAGTGGCCCTAAAGGGCCTTGGAAAGGTCACCTGCAAATGCTTCCCCTGACTATAAGGGATTGGCTTCAAATGCCTTCCTCAGCTAGAGTATCGTTGGTCCCGTTATACCAGAAATGTCTCTGAGTATCCAGAGATCAGCATAAGAGAGTACATTAAAACATTGAGAAGTTCAGGCACTCTAATTGTTGGTATGCACGTATGTCTGTGTATATGTGTATGTCTGTGTGTATATGTGCCTGTGTGTGACTAATATATTTGGATTTTTATTATTATTATTATATCACATCTTAAGAAATGGGGAAAAGAGTGCATAGGTCAGCCTTGTTTTTGGCAGTTAAAGTGAAAATATCTTTTGCTTGTGATTGCTGATAATGAAAGTGTGTTAGTAGCTTTACTGACATAACCTGAAATTTAAAAAAAAAAAGTTGGGTCCAGAGGAACTAAATCTTTTGATTTGTTGACCTTAGAAGCAAGTGAATCAACAGGAAATAAAACCCTATTTCTGATGTAGTAACTGTCGAGGAGATAGGCCAGTTAAGATCCATCCCAATGGGGGACAGTCCTTCTAGGAGGATTAAGTACTGTTCATTGGTTGGAGATACTGCAATGTGTCAGCTGCCTGTTCAGATCATGCCTTGAGACTTGGAAAAGTTCTCAGATAATGTAAGTGGGAGCTCTAAGTAGCCAGCCATGGTGAATGAAAGGTTAATACCAATAACATGCCCACAGCATCCTCAATAAACAACTCTCTGTTTCAATGCCCTGAGAATTAGGAAACAGTATTCACTGACTCATATGGGTAGGTTAAGGAATACTGGGATATATTGCAGTTCTGCCCCTCTTCCACACACACATATCCAGCTACCTTCTCCATCATAACACGATAGCTTTATTCCTGTAAAAAAACTAAGTCAGGTATCATCCTTCTGTGTAAATATATAAGACACTACAACTACCCCTTTGACTTAGAACAGGTTAGAGCAGAGCTTATATTAATCGTTTAACAATGGAGATGTTATCTTTTGTCTCCACATGTTCTTTGCAGCATGGTGGTTGTACTTCTTACATGGATGCTCAGGACTCCAAGATGAAAACAGCAGAAACTGCCATAAAGAGATAAAAATGCCTATTTACCATTTTTATCTTTCCAAATGTCCCTGGATGAACTAACTGTGGTATCCAACAAGTGTAGAAATCCAAGTTCTTGGAGGACTATTTAGAATTTTTTAACTGTATGATAACAACCAAATCCTCTACATTAATCACAGAGGCCACAGCCACAACCACAGACACTTAGCCAAAGAACCAAAGGATACTTGTAGGTTAAGGGAATACTGAGGGACATATAGATAAAGTGGTAATGTGAGAAATGAGGGAATTGTGTTTCCTTCTTGTTCTGGTTATCTGTTGTTGCATAACAAATCGTACCAACATTAGTGGCTTAAAAAACAATTTATTATTATCTCTCACAGTATTATAAGTTAAGAATTTGGACAGGGCTTAGTGGGACAATTTTTTTACTCTGTGCAACACTGACATGGGCAATCCATGGTATTCAGCTGGTGGTTGGGCTGGAATGGAGGATCCAAGGTGGCTACTTATGGCTCTAGTAGAAGGCTGGAAGACAGAAGGGCTCCTCTCCCTATGTAAATTGTCTGAGGGTCTCTGCGTTTTAAGTTCTCTCCAACAGGGTAGTTAAACTTCTTACATGGTGGCTCTGGGCTCCAAGAGGAAAGAAGTGGTAACTGCTAGTCCTCCAAAAAGTTAGGCCTGCAACTGGCAGATGGATCCTTCTGCTATATTCTACTGGTCAAAGTAGTCACAGGACAGCCCAGATTCAAGGTGAAGGGACATACACTCCATCTCTCCAAGGAAGTACAGCAAAGAATTTGTGGCCACCTTAAAATCTACCACACCTCTCTTTTGTAGAGGTTGCTCAAGCCCCAACATTAGCCTCAACACTTGGAGTCATGATGTCAGAGCCCTACACAAAGCCAGAATTCTTGAAGGTGGCCTTCTTGTCAAATACTTCAGTCCTCTAGCACTAATTGTTAAAGCCTTAGAGCCACCCTGGTTAAACCTCAACTGTACCACATCCAAACACCTTATAAATAAAGGCATTGTTCTCATTGTTCTGAAGGGAGCTGATGTTTGATCAGGGGAAGTGGTTAAGTATTTAGCTTTTGCCTGGGAACCTTTGGAGGTGAAGTTCCAGTCTCCCCATTTATAAAAATATATGAGAGAAACTGGAAAGGATCCAGAGAAGATGAACTGAAAAGATTAAAGAATAGGAAATTACTTCTCTGAACAAAAGTGAAGGAGTTCAGGCTATTGAGCCACAACAAAGGAAGCTATCCAAGTTTAATAGATGTCTTCAAGTATATGAAAGGATATTGTCAGTAGGATATTAAGCCATTGCTCCACCTATAAAGAGCTGTAAGCTAGAGGAAATGACATATCAAAATAGATCTAACAGGGAGTAAGATCTTATAGTCTATTAAAGAATCAAGGAGTTTGAAACCAGATATTTTAAAAGTAAAAGAGATTTTATTCATTTTTGGAGCTGGTGTATTATTATTGAATTCTACTGCTTTAAATGTACAGAAAAATTAACTAAGTAAAGAGGAGGGAGAAGAACACACACAAATGTTATATGGCCCCTGACACTGAGTTGCTTACAGTCTCTTTGGAAAAATAGTAAATGTATAATAGATGAGGACTTAAATGCAATGGATAAACTTTATAAATGTATATGAGCCCCCACATTGGGGATAACTGTCCCGAATGGGCTACCCAAGGACTGTATTTATCCTCCTCTTATGGAATATTCATTCTGTTTTCCTTTTGGTTGCCTTAGAGATTTCCCTTGCCTTCAGTTGTAAGAAGAGATGTAGAAAGGGGAAAAGTAAGAGAGTTTCCCTTGAATTCTTCACAAATGTTCTCCGTTCATTTGCTGGACCCTATAAAATACCCATGCACCCGACAGGAACTCTGGTGTGGGAGTGTCAGTCATTACAGCAGTTATGGAAAGAACAGACAGGAAGAAATAGAGATAGAAATACCCAATGATATCTGTCCTCCTAACCTCTGAATAGGTTGTATTCTTCACAACTGAGGGTAGCACTAGACCTCTCTTTACTCAATACCAGTCTCTTTTTCTCACTTTAGTACACCCCCCAGCTTGCATCCTGTTTCTAAGTTTTTAGGCCATAGAAGCATCCATCTACTTTTCCCCTTCCTTTTCTCCTATCCCCTGCCCTATGAGATACCCTTGAACCACTACCCATAAACTTGCACTAGAGTAATCCCAACTTTCAGAAAGGGAGCACTTAAAATGAAATTCAGTCATAACAGCACAATAGATTCTGTTTCCACTACCAAGCCTCTGGAGGTGAGCTAAGAAGTGTTCTGGAAGGGGAGATTCTGAACATACCAGCTTCCCACAGAAACATCAGTAGCTGCCAGTTATTTAGTGGTTTTTGTGTACAAAGTGCTTTACATATTTTAGGAGGAGCTATGTTATGGATTGAATTGTGTCCCCCCAAAATATGTGTTGTAAATCCTAACTTCTATGCCTGTGGTTATAGTCTGATTTGGGGATGGGTTGTCTTTGTTATGTTAATAAGACAGAATTAATGTACAGTATGTCTTAAATCAATCTCTTTTGAGATATAAAAGAGATTAAACAAACAAGCAAGAGAAGCAGAGATGGAGAAAGAGAGATGCCAAGCCATAAGAAGATCACCCAGGAGCAGAAGCTCAAAGAGACAAGGACCTTCCTCCAGAGTTAGCACAGAGAGAAAGACTTCCTCTAGAGATGGCACCCTGAATTCAGACTTCTAGCCTCCTAAACTGAGAAAATAAAATTCTGTTTTTTAAAGCCACCCATCTGTGGTGTTTCTATTATAGCAGCACTAGATAACTAAGACAGATTTTGGTACTGAAAGAGTGGGGTGCTGCTCTAACAGATACCTAAAATGTGGAAGCCATTTTGGAACTTGGTAATGAGTAAAGGCTGGGATAGTTTTAAGGTGTCTATTAGTGAAAGCCTAGATTGCCTTGAAGGACTGTTGGTAGAATTATGGACATCAAAGTTGATTCTGATGAGGCCTCAGAAGGAAGTGAGGAGTATAGAGAAAGTCTCTGTCGTCTTAGGGAATACATATGGCACCAGCAACAGAATCTTGCTGGAAATGTGGACATTAAATGTGCTTCTGGTGAGGCTTTAAAAGAAAATGATGAACATGTGATTGGACAATGGAGGAAGGGCGATGCTTTTTATGCAGTGGCAAAAAGCTTGCCTAAAGTATGTTCAAATGTTTGGTGGAAGGTAGAATTTGTAAGTGATGAACTTGGACGTCTGGCTGATGAGATTTCTAAGCAAGATCTTAAAGGAGCAACGTGGTTTCTCCTTGCTGCTTACCGTAAAATGTGAGAGGAAAGAGATGGACTTAAAAATGAACTGTGCAAAGTGAAAATAAAACCTAAAGATTTGGAAAATTCTGTTGTACAAACTAAGGACACATGTCCTAGAATTTTCACAAAGGACATGGCTACACTATCTTTTGTTAAAGAGATTAAGCCTGTGACTGATGGATCTAACCAACTACTACAGCAGAAAACCCATCAGTTTAGACCGAAGGGGACAGAGAAAGAACAAAAGGAGAGAACGCTGTCTGCCTCTTGGAATTCTACAAGCAAGAAACAGGCCAAAGGAGCTACATCTATTGTCCTCCATGAAAAGAAAGGAACTATCCCTGAAGCAGCTTGGAGAGCATCAGAATTGTTAGAAGGAGCACAGGAAGCTGGGCCTTCTGGGTTTCAGAGGGTGGGTCCATGGTCTCCTAGGTTTCAAAGAGTCAGATCTTCACCAACTTGGTTCTAGGGTGTGGGGCTGCCATTAAGGTGTGCCAGGGGAATGGGGCTGCAATGCCTAAGGGCAGAAAAATGAGGCCTCCCAGGGCCAAGGGGGTGGGGTTGCCACTCAGATGGACTAGGAGAGTGGGGCTGCCCAAAGCCAAGGGAGCAGAATTGCCATACCAGTGGGCCTGGAAGGCAGAGCTGAAGCCCAGGGGTGAGGGGCCTCCACCCAGAATCCAGAGGGTGTGGCCAAAACCCAGAGTCTGGAGGGCAGGGCCCTTGCCCAGATAGTCTCGAAGAACACAGGATAATTTTGAAGACTTGAGAGCTATTGTAAATTGTTCTGCTGGGTTTTGGACTTGCTTAGTGTCCATTATCAATTTCTCCCATTTGTGATGGAAATATTTACCTTGTGCCTGTTCCACCAATGTACTTTGGAAATAGATAACTGTAGTTTAGATTTCACAGGTTCACAGATGAAGAGGAATTCTGCCCCAGGATGGAAGACGCCTAAAGTCTCACCCGTATTTGATCTAGATGATTCAGTAGATGAGATTTGGGACTTGGAGTTGATTTAAGACTTTTGGAATGATGTGATGGGGTGAATGTATTTTGCATGAGGCAAGGGCATGAATTTTGAGGGGCCAAAGGGTGTAATGTTATGGATTGAACTGTGTCCCCAAAAAATACGTGTTGTAAATCCTCACTTCTATGCCTGTGGTTATAATCTCATTTGGGAACGGGCTCTATTTGTTATGTTAATGAGACAGGATTAATGTAGGGCATGTCTTAAATCAATCTCTTTTGGGATATAAATAAAAGAGATTAAACAAGCAAGCAAGAGAAGCAGAGATAGGGAAAGAGAGATGCCAAGACACATGAAGATTGCCCAGAAGCTGAAGCTCAGATACAAGTACCTTCCTCCAGAGCTGAAAGAGAGAGAAGCTCTTCCCCTAGAGCCAGTACCCTGATTTTGGACTTCCAGCCTCCTAAACTGTGAGAAAATTTCTGTTTTTTAAAGCCACCCATTTGTGGTATTTCTGTTACAGCAGCACTAGATAACTAAGACAAGCTATAAGAAATTGTCCAATGTTAGGAGCCCTAATACATGGCATAAACACAATACGAACCATAAGAAACAATGCACAAGCACCAGAAGAGAGACTAAATAAATGAGAGATCCTAAAAATTAAACACTTATGCTCATCAAAAGACTTCACCAAATGAGTGAAAAGACAATCTACAGACTGGGAAAAAATTTTTGGCTACGACAAATCCAATCAGCGTCTAATCTCTAAAATCTACAAGATACTGCAAAACCTCAACAACAAAAAGACAAATAATTAAAAAATGGGCAAAGGATATGAACAGACACTTCACCAAAGAAGATATTCAGGTGGCTAACAGACACATGAAGAAATGCTCACGATCATTAGCCATTAGAGAAATGCAGATCAAAACTACAATGAGATATCATCTCACCCCAACAAGGCTAGCACTAATCCAAAAAACACAAAATAATAAAAGCTGGAGAGGTTGTGGAGAGAATGGAACACTTATACACTGTTGGTGGGAATGTAAAATGGTACAACCACTTTGGAAATCAATTTTGCACTTCGTCAAAAGGCTAGAAATAGAAGTACCATACGATCCAGCTATCCCACTACTTGGAATATATCCTAGATAAATAAGAGCCATCACACGAATAGATATATGCACACCCATGTTCATTGCAGCACAGTTCACAATAGCAAAAAGATGGAAACAACCTAGATGCCCATCAACGGACGAATGGATAAACAAATATGGTATATCCACACAATGGAATACTACGCAACAATAAAGAACAACGATGAAGCCATGAAACATCTTACAACATGGAGGAAGCTGGAACTCATTATGCTGAGTTAATTTAGCCAGTCACAGAAGGACAAATATTGTATAAGACCACATTATAAGAACTCAAGAAAAGGTTTAAACACAGAAGAAAACATTCTTTGATGGTTACGAGGGTGGAGAGGGAGGGTGAGGGTTATTTACTAACTAGGTAGTAGATAAGAATCATCTTAGGCGAAGGGAAGGAGAGCACACATTACAGGGAAAGTCATCACAACTGGACTAAACCAAAGCTAAGAAGTTTCCTGAATACAATCAAACGCTATGAGAGACAGAGTAGCAGGGTTAGGGGTCCGGGGACCATGCTTTCAGGGGACATCTAGGTTAACTGGCATAAAAAAGCTTATTAAGAAAATGTTCTGCATCCTACTTTGGTGAGTAGTGTCTGGGGTCTTAAAAGCTTGCAAGTGGCCATCTAACGTGCATCAGTGGGTCCCAACCACCCAAAGTAAAGGAGAATGAAGAACACCAAAGACACAAGGAAAGTAGTAGCCCAAGAGACAGAAAGGGCCACATAAACCAGAGACATCATCAGCCTGAGACCAGAAGAACTAGATGGTACCCGGCTACCACCAGTGACCACCCTGACAGGGAACAGAACAGAGAGTCCCGGATGGAGCAGGAGAAAGGTGGGGTGCAGTACTGAAATTCTAGTAAGAAGACCAGACTTAATGGTCTGACTGAGACTGGAGAAACCCCAGAAAGCATGGCCCCTGGATTCTCTATCAGCCCAGAACTAAAACAATTTCTGAGGCCAACTCTTCAGACAGGGATTGGACTGGTCTGTGGGACATAAAGTGATACTCGTAAGGAGTGTGCCTCTTAGCTCAAGTAGATACAAGAGACTAAATGGGCAGCTTCTGTCCAGAGGTGAGATGGGAAGGCAGAGAGGGTTAGGAGCTGGTTGAATGGACATGGGGAATCAGGGGTGGAATGGAGGAGTGTGCTGTCACAGTATGGGGAGAGCAATTAGAATCACATAACTATGTATATATAAATTTTTGTATGGGAAAAATTTTAAAAAGAGGAGAATTAGGATCTGAAAGCCAGCTAGGTCCTTGCTCCAAATGCCTGTTAAATGAATAAAAACATCATGAGGACAAAGAAATAAATAACCCAGCTTCTCGCGGTTATAACTGAGTTTTATTTTATGTTATAGCGCTGGCTAGAGAAAACGGTAGATCTGCAGTGTCATTATTTAAGTCAAATGACTTACTTATTTAGATAATGTACTTTTAAAAATTATTTATTTAAAGACAAAACTTTGATTCATGACATGCTTCAAGGCCTACTGATTGTTCTTAAAAATGTTGCCATAGGCAAAGGTAAATCAGATCTGCTAAAAGCTTTGAAGCTTAGTTTGAAGGAAGGAGTTTTATGGAAAGAAAATCTATCTCTGAGAAAAATCAGCAAGATTATTTTAGTGAGTTTACTAGGGAGTTCATTGCTCCTGTTTATAAAATAAACCTTAGTTTCTTATTTGATAAATGCATTTTATTTAATTATTTAACTTATGCCATATATATATCACATACATAAGATAAATATGATTTTGGTAAATAAAAGCAGTCTTTTTTCCATAACCACAAACATAATCCTGAATTCTCTAGAAGTCCTATTAATAGAACAGAAACAAATACATGGCTTCTGCTACCAGCGCTGTCATCTAGTCTTACAGCAAATAAACTCATAGATATGACAATAAGGAGAAAGTGTAGAGGACTAATATCTTGGCAGTATTTCCATACATCATATGATACAAATTCAATTTACCCCACACCTTTTTTTCTTAAGAGAATATTTCAATTTAAGCTGTGTCCAACCTTTTATCTCAACTTGGAGGTGGAAGGAAAAATTGGGGGTTATAAGATTGCCAGGATAGAGAAGACTTGTAAAGAAAAGTGTGTCCCCCAAATTACTGATTGTGTGGACAGCTATGTTTCTGCAGAGGAAATTTTACTATTCTATTTCTTGGCAACAGTTTTGTTCCAGCCTTTTGGGATGAGAAGTAATTCCATTATTTGGATAGCTGAAATGAGCCCTTCAAGCCATTTCCAGTCCCTCCTTCATCCACTCTGCTAAATTCTATACAGGAGAAGTAAATCCAAATAGACCTTCAGGTATCCAGGTATCCAGATATCCAGATGTGGAATAGAAGTCCATGTTGTGTGAGTGTGTGTGTATGTGTCTTTCATTGGGTAAATACTTACTCATTCTTTTTGATGCTACCAATTCACTTTTGTTTGCCTTTCATATCAACTCATTGGAACAATCCTTCGATTTTTTTCAGACAATATGTACAAACTTCTAAGTTAGAGTGTTGAAAGCAGGGACCAGTGTAAATTACTTAGAATAAGAGACAGCCACTGGGCCCTCTTTAGCTAAACAAATACATAAGCTATTAAAATACAGAAGCCATTAGAGCAAATCAATTGAAACATCTACTTGTAGAGAAAAAAATCAAATACATACCATATGAGAAAGCCATTGCCTAGTAAGCAATATATAATGTGTATTGAAATGATTTATTCTTGTTATTCACTTCTACATAAGCATATTTGAAAACTACTTGTATTAAGTCTAAATGGGTATGTACCTGCCACTTAAGGTAGAAATTCCAATATGATTTACCTTTTATAAATAAATTTCTTTTTCTGAAGATTGTAGCAAAATTGCCTAAATTAACTTAAGTTCTTGAAAGTGCATATTGTATTACATTTTATTTCAGTCAATCCTACACCAAAGAGTGACTGTCCAAGACATGAAAGATCAGTGCATTTGCAATGCAGAATTGAGTATTGAAAGAGCTATGTCCTAATATCAAAAGGTCAGATTACAGAAAAGACTAAAAAAAAAAAAAAAAGGGAAATTTGTCTGTGGTTCTCCCACAAGGCTGGTTTGACTATGGCTGGGATTTTGTCTTTCATTTTGAAGTAAGCTTCTTTGGCATGAACTTAAGTGACTGTTGCAGGCAAGAGTTCTCAAAAGAGAACATCATTTTAAACACTGTCTGAACTTAAGAAGAAAGAGTGTTAAGCAATAAAAGCCACCAGGCTAATGGGGGGGGGTGGTAAGTAGGTAGATAAACAGATACATATAGATATATAAATATCTTTTTTTTCTTCATTCAAGGCCAACACAATTTTATGTGTTTCTGCAGGAGAAACCAGTTTGTACTTCTACAGAAAGATAAATAGGCAACAAAAATATAAACATGCAAATAAGCAAATAACTGAAAAGAGGAAATTAACGCCTACAAATGTTATCTGTCAACAGATCATATTCACCCCTTAATTATTGAATGTTTGGAGATTATTCAGCCTAACCAAAAGCTACTTGATAAAACATCACAATTATTGGGAAGGCCTCTGAATATCATCCAAGTGTAACATATGTGGTAGACATAGTGATGTGCCAGCCAGATCCCTCTGGAAGGAGAGATCTGATGCTAAGGTTTAGGGAAGGAAGTCAGCAGATAGCCTCCAGCTGTCAGCTCCTGGTTTTGCCTTAGCTGCAGAGAACAGCCTGATTTGAGGGAAAGCCCACATCGGATGGCTGAGTCAGGCGAAAGTATAAACACTTGACCATTTTGACCCAAAGCAGGACACTGTGATGATAAATTGTTGCTCTAGAACTCCCCACTAATACCCATATACCCATCACCATCAAGTTGATGCCAACTCAAAGCGGCCCTATAGAACAGAGTAGAACTGCCCCATTGGGTTTCAAGGGGGCAGCTGGTGGATTTGAACTGCCAACCTATTGGTTAGCAGCCGAACTCTTAACCACTGCATCACCAAGGCTAGAGCTCCCCACTAGGTTGCCAATACTGTTGGGCCTGCGTCAGTTTAACTTCTTCCTCTGCCAGATCCTCTTCTCTCCACCTTCCTTTACAGATGCTGATTCCTAATAAATATCTTGTACACCAACCTCTGTCTCACACTTGCTTCTGAAAAACCCAATCAGCAAGAGTTGGTACTGGTAGTGATCTGAGAATGCAGACAATAAGAGGTGTTTTGGAGCTGGTTCACTCACCACCTGACTGGCTATGAGGATGCCTGGTAATGAGTGGAGCATAGTGAGCTCTTGGTACAAAACCAAACCCATTGCCATTGACTTGATTCTGACGCATAGCGACCCTACAGGACCGAGTAGAACTGCCCCCCATAGGGTTTCCAAGGAGCAGCTGGTGGATTCCAACTGCCGACCTTCTTGTTAGCAGCCGAGCTCTTCAGCACTGATACAAGGCGGCTATTAAATTGTTAAAACTCTCATTCTTGGTGAATTAGGAAGGTGTACCAGTGGAAGTGGGAGCCCTGATTGTGCAGTGGCTAAGTGCTCGGCTGCTAACTGAAATATCAGCAATTTGAACCCACCAGCTGCTATGCAGGAGAAATATGTGGCAGTCTGCGTCCATAAAGATTACAGCCTCGGAAATCCTACGGGGCAATTCTACTCTGTCCTATAGGGTTGCTATGAGTCGGAATCAATTCGATGGCAATGGTTTGTTTTTTTTTTTTTTTTTTTAACCAGTTGAAGGAATGCCCTTTAGTAAGTTCAATGTACTAGACATGTGATACTTACAGAGAAAACAGCAGATAAAAGGATAATGGAGCACATGAAAATAAGCTTAACATCATTAGTCAGTAGGGAAATGCAAATGAAAACCACAATGAGATACCACTTCACACTAATAGGATGGCTAAATAAAAAAGACAGACAACAACAAGTGTTGACAAGAATATGGAGAAACTGGAACCCTCATACTTTACTGGTGGAAATATAAAGTTGTCCATCAGCTTTGGGAAACAATTCCTCAAAAAGTTAGACATAGAGTTACCATATGATCCAACAATTCCACTCCTAGGTATATACCCAAGAGAAAAGAAAACATATGTCCACACAAAAACTTGTACATGAATGTTTATAGCAGCATTATTCATATAAACAAAAATTCACAAACTAGATTAAAAAAACAATAAATAATAAATCAACTGAGAAACAAAATGTAGATTGTCCATACAATTCAGTAGTATTTAGCAATAAACATGAAAGAAGTACTGATACATGCTACAACATGGATGAACCTTGAAAACATTAAGCTAAGTGAAAGAAGCCAGTGACAGAAGACCACATATTATATGATTTCATTTATATAAAATGTCAAGAATAGGCAAATTTATAGAGATAGAAAGTTGATTAGTGGTTACTCAAGGCTGAGGGTAGGGAGTAACTGGTAATGGGTATGGGTTTCCTTTAGAGGAGATAGCAATATTATTCAATTAGATTATGGTGATGGCTGCATAACCCTGTGTATATATGAAAAAAAAACATTGAATTGTACACTTTAAATGGGTGAATTGTATCTAAATAAAGCTGTCAAAAAAGATTAAACCTATCTTGACCTTGGAAGTTTAGAAAAAATAAAAGACAATGGGATTGGATGGCTGTAGCTAAATGCCATTTATGCTTTACAGAATGCTAACAAACTGCTGAGGGAGAGTAACAGACAATCGAAAGCCAGGTGTGAAAGCCAGTGGATTTCTTTAGTAGCATATAAAGAATCAAGAGATATCTAGCACGTAGAGGCCTTGGAAGGATGCACAAGCCCCAGAGATAGGAGATAAATCCTATCACAGCCAGCCACATCCTTAAAAATTTTAGGCATCCTCTAGCTGGGGTATGCTGGGACAACCTCTCCAAAGTAAAAGACAAGTGGTTCTAAAAGCAGTATATTCCACATCTAGGAAAACTGTTTATACCCAAATATCATGTGGCATGAAAGCTGCCAGCTTTGAACAGGACCCAGAGGATAAAAGGGCTCTGCAGCAGTTCCAGGCTGCAGTGCAAACAGCTTTTTTGCTTGGGCCATAAGATTTGGCAGACCTGACGATGTTGGAATTATCAATGGTGGGAAAAGATGCTGTGTGGAAATTGTGACAAGCCCTAGTGAGAAAATCACATCCAGGCTCCTGGGGTTCTGGAACAAGGCTATGCCATTAGCAGCAAATACTTATATTCCTTTTGAGAAACAACTTCTGGTGTGCTACTTGGCTCTGATGGAGATGGAATGATTAAGCATAGGACACCAAGTGACCATATGGCCAGAACTTCTCATCATGAGCTGGAGCCTGTGAAAGCCATAAAATCATAAGTTTGGGTAAATTCAGAAAAAATCCATTATAATATGGCAGTGATACATCCATGAGTAAGCATGAGTAAGACTAGTGACCACAAACAAATTGTGTGACAGGTAGTCCAGATGCCCATGAAAGCCATCACTGTTACATCAATACCACTCCCTCAGCTCACACCTATGACCACATGGGGAAGACCTATATTACCAGCTGAAGGAAGATAAAAAAATATCAAGTTTGGATTATAGATGGATTGGCTTGCTATGTGGGCACAAGTTGAAAAGTGGACAGTGGCTGAATTATAGGCCTCACACAGCAATGACCTTGAAAGACAGTGGTAAAGAAAGTGCTGCACCAATGGACAGACCTTAAGGTAGTTTACCTGGTCACGCTCTTTGTGTGGAAAGAGAAGTATTCCAAATTTAAAGTATATACAGACCCATGGACAGTGGCAAATAGTCTGGTCCTGGAAGGAGAAAGATTTTAAGGCTGGGAAAAATAAGTTCTGGGATAGAGGCATGTGGATAGACCTACAATAGTGGGCATGAAGTGTGAACAGAAGATCTTTGTATCACATGTAAACACCCTACAGCAAGCATCCACCATGGCACAAGCAGTAAACACAGAATTAGACAATGACTTACCTGGCCAGTTGATGTCAGCCAACCCTTGTAATCAGTCATCCCAGTGCTGCAACAATGGTCACATGAACAGTGTCACCCCAGTGGCAGAGGTGAAGGATAGGCATTTGCCCGACAACATGGACTTCAACTAATCAAGAGTGATCTTGCTACTGC
The DNA here is from genome assembly GCA_030035585.1 of Dugong dugon. NCBI lineage: Eukaryota > Metazoa > Chordata > Mammalia > Sirenia > Dugongidae > Dugong > Dugong dugon. The sequence continues at coordinate 149,134,189 of CM057483.1, forward strand.
AGCCAATGATTGTTCAACCTAGCAGCAACAGAAACCAATTATTAGACCTTGATATGACCCCATTATTCAAGGATCACAATTAACCATTTGGTGGTAAGTTGATTATACTGGGTCCCTCCTATCCTAGAAAGGCCGGTGGTTTGTTTTCACCGAATAGATACTTATACCAGATATGGGGTTGCCTTTACTACTTGCAAGGACTCAGTCAGAACCACTGTCCAAGGGTTTACACAGTGTTTGAGCCACTGGTGTGTGATTCCACATAACATAGTGACAGACCAGAAGACTCTCTTTACAGCAAGGGTGGTAGGAGTAGGCTCTTGATCATAGGATTCACTGGCCATATCACATACTTCATGGCCTAGAATCTGCCAGCCTGATAAAGTGTTGGACAACGCTATTTGAAAAATTGCCTGCTGAAGGCCCAGTTGAAGTGTTAGTTTGGAGGCAATACTCCATCCTCCAGGATGCTGTATATAGCCCAAATTAACAAATCTTTATATACTATGTTCCCAGTTGGCATAGTGCCTGGGCACCAAGGGATGAGGTCAGGAGTGTCCTCCACTTACCATTATTCTCAATGACCCTCCCCACCCTGCAACTCTGGGCTCTACAGGGTTAGATGTCCTTTTCCTGAAAGAGGGCACAATTTCCCAGGGATACAGCAAGAGTACTATTAAATTATAAGCTATAATTACACATAAGAAAAGTAGTCACTGTCTTGGCAGGAATAATTGACCCTGATCATCAGAAAGACCTAGGGCTGCTTACCCAGTGGGAGCATAGAGGGATGTGTGTGGAAGCCAGTAATCCACTTGAGTGCTTCTTGGTATTCCCTTGTCCAATTGTGACTATGAAGAGACAGGTATAGCCTCCCTGCTCTGCGAACGGTTCAGTGACCAGGTACTCTGGCACCTCCAGGATGAGAATACAGGTCATGCCACCAGTTAAACATGTGGAGCTGAGGGTGGGCTTGTCTTGAAAGTGGAGGAGAGAGAAGATGAGTATCAGTTGTGGTTCAGAGTCCAACTGCACCATCAGGGACTATAGTTTGTCTTACTCACCTCTTCTAAGTTTCTCTTGAGAAAGACATACCTACTGCAAGTGTGTAGTAGCTGTTCCCCAAATGTACATAGAGAAGTAGATCTATGTGGCACAAAGTGTGGACCTAGGTGGACATGGAGATGCACCAGCCAGAACCCCCTTGAAGGAAGGGCTTGCTGCTCAGCTGTGCAGAGAACGGTCAGCAGGCAGCCTCCAGCTGTCATCCGCTTCAGGGTCTCCCTCAGATGACTTGTCAGAGGTCACATCCTTCCTGGAACAGCCCACATCTTTCACTGTGCAAAGGGAGAGTATAGCCTAGCCGTTATAACCCAACATGAGACATTCTGAAAGTCAACACTCACCCCATAACTCCTTGACTGAGGCTTTGCCAGGCCTGCATCATGGTTCTATCTTTTCCTCTCCTCTTCTCTAATAAACATCTTGTCTCCAAGCTCTGTCTCAGCAACTGTTCCAGGAAAAATCAACCTGGGACACCAAATTTAATAGCATTTTTATTCAGCTTCAGACATACTTGTGGCAGTAATGTTTATCATTATATTCCTTTCATTTGGTGAAATAGTTACTTTCCTAGAATATGAAAATGTCCTTATTACTTAGTCTAAATAAACTTTAAAAGTAGTTTTTAATAAGTAAGATATTACCAGAGGTAAGCATTTTAATTTTGGTATTTTTACTGTCTTTGAGACACTGCCTTCAAAGTTGTTAGATCAGACCCTAAAAACAAGATAATCTAACAAAAAATAACTGTGTTATTTTGACCAGTCAAAGTGATAGAAGTATCCTTGGTACAGAAGAATTTACATTTCAGTTTGCTGACCCTGCTTTTATTTTTTTCTATTGATGTGAATACTTGAAAATATTTCAAAGACATTTGCCAAGTGAAAAATGGCACCAATTTGATATATTTAGGTGTTACTTAGGGCTGAGCATTTTCAGAGGTAAGACGAAGTTAATAATGGTGTTTAAATTCTCCCTATTCCTTTTCTTACTAAAGCTCACCATGCACTCCCTTGAAAGGAAGCATATGGGAGATGAAGAGCACAGATGACCTGTCCCTCAGCACATTCCTAACAGCTGCATGTGGAGCTGATGTTATTTTCCTGGCTGCATTAGCATTCATCTGTGTGATAAACACCAACTGCCTGGGATTTCTAAGCTTTATAAACTTGCTTGGGTGATTTTGCACTTCTAGTCTTTGGCCCTTTATCATGTTCTTATGGCACTTCAGTCGGAATTCTTCCTCTGAGTAAAATTTTATGATAGAGAAGGGCATGTTTCATTATATCACAGCTTGCATTTTCAACTTTTCTGCATGAGTGAGAAAGATAATTTGGAAATAATCCACAAAACAACTAGACCATTTTTCAGAATCAGGAATGGTGGTGACATAATTCAACCAAACCATTTTTTATCAATAATCAAATCTTATGTTGGCAAAGGCAATCATTTAGCATTCTTATTAATATAAAAATAAAATAGCTTGCATTTATAGTAAACATTATACTTAAAAAATGCCTGTACATGCATCGTATCAATTGATCTTCAGAAACTACATGTGAGCTTGTTTGGGCAGTGTTTTACTAGCTCAGTTTTATAGAAGGAGGTACTGGTGCTCATAGAAACTGTGATTTAAACAGGGGAAGTTTCATATAAATAATTATTAAGCTATGATAAAAGAGTAATTCTAAGATGTAGGAGAGCTCTATATGATAACTCAGGACTGAGGGGAGTACCCACGTAAGGACAAACTTGGAAGGAAACCCCCTCTCCAAAGCTGAGGTATAGACCTCATCGGAGAAGGTATAGTTGCAGCTCACTGAACAGCAGAGAAATTTGCTGGTTTTCTCAGGGTCATAACTGGGCACGTGACTGGGGCAGACCACCAGTGGATGTTTTCAAACCCACACCACTGATCTATGGTGCAGTTGCTAGAACCAGTAGAAGCCCCTTCCTCCTGCAGTGTCACTACAGCACCCTCTAGTGAGAAAGTTTTTAACACTGTGCTCATTCTAAAGGAGAAATGCTTAAGGGAATTCTGTCCATTACTGCAAAGTAGGTATTAAAGAGTGAATCTGAAGCCGAGTGGCAATAAATCGATAACTGGCACAGCACCCTATAAGGGGCTCATTATTGTCCTCTTTGGCTGACAGGTTGGACATTTGGAAACAACAGTAGCTAGATGAGATTTGTTGAGTGGGGCCCACACGTTGCCTTAATCCCAGCCACCATGTCTATTCCTTTCAACAGCCCACTGTGCGACACTTGAAAAGATCAATGTCAAAATCTAGCTGGTATCAGCTGACTTGGCCATTATATATACTTGTGGGCATGTCAGTGGATGTTTCATAGTAGATGCTCTCTATTAGGCATCAACATGAAAAACAAAGATGTTCACATTTTGTGCCCACTCCATGCCAATCTACATGCTTCTACACCAGACTTCTTTAGGGTCTCTGACCAACAAACCAAGCCATTCACAATAGTCAGGAATCCATACATTTTCTGGGAAGGCCACTGCTCTTTCTACTCAAAGTGAATGACCAGGTACACCATCTGAATCTTTGCCCACCAGGTGGATTTGCCCTTACTACAATCTTTCAAGGCAAACCAAGTGATGATGTTGCATAGCTACAGTCCATTTTCTGCTTGAACCCAATACCGAGCTTACCTATCCATGAACTCGGCTTTACTTTTTCCTTCTCTGTCAGTTGTTCATGAGGGAACCCCTAAGTGGCCATAAATATAAGCAGAGAGAGAGTTCCTGGTGCAGCCATGGTGGGTAATATGGAGGTCTGGGCCCTGTGAAGTTTACTTGTGCCCTCTGGTCTGGCTCATGTCTGATTCTAGGTGCACTACTTCCATCTTATGACGGATTGCTGCTGCAATCACCTGACTTTATGATTAGCAGCTCTGACAGAACCCAGCTCATGATGGACCTCTTTGTTCTCATGGTAAGCAATGTGATGTCTAATAGTCAGATGCTCCCTCTTAACCATGGCTCAGCAGCACAATAGGAGCTGTTTTTCAAATGGTGCATTATTTTCTGCTGTAGCTGGCATGGCCTTGCTCCAGAATCAAAGGGTCTGCATTGTGATCCTCTTATTGGAGTTTTCTGTAGACTCCACACCACAGCCTTTCCTACCACAGATACTTCTAGTGCAGTAGGGTTTGCTGAGTTGTATGACCCAAGTGGCAAGGCTGGATGCACAATCACCTGGGCATGCTACAGATCCCTTCACTTACTTGGTCCCCACTTAGCAAAGCTGCCAGGCTTCCTTGTCACTCAATAAATGAGTCAAAACAGTCTTCTCCGGTGTGGAATACGTTGCCTCCAGAGGTATGTTGTTGGTTGTTAGGTGCCGTCGAGTCAGTTCCGACTTACAGCGACCCTATGTACAACAGAACGAAACACTGCCCAGTCCTGCGCCATCCTCACAATAATTGTTATGCTTAAGTCCATTGTTGCAGCCACTGTGTCAGTCCATCTCCTTGAGGGCCTTACTCTTTTTCACTGACCCTCTACTTTCCCAAGCATGATGTCCTTCTCCAGGGACTGATCCCTCCTGATAACATGTCCAAAATATGTGAGACATAGTCTCGCCATCCTTGCTTCTACGGGGCACTCTGGCTGTATTTCTTCCAAGACAGATTTGTTCCTTCTTCTGGCAGTCCATGGTATATTCAATATTCTTCACCAACACCATAATTCAAAGGTGTCAATTCTTCTTCGGTCTTCCTTATTCATTGTCTAGCTTTAGCATGCATATGAGGCAGTTGAAAACACCTTGGCTTGGATTAGGCGCACTTTAGTCTTCAAACTGACATCTTTTCTTTTTAACACTTTAAAAAGGTCTTTTGCAGCAGATTTGCCCAATGCAATGCGTAGTTTGATCTATTGACTGCTGCTTCCATGCGTGTTGACTGTGGATCCAAGTAAAATGAAGTCCTTGACAACTTCAGTGTATTGTCCGTTTATCATGATGTTGCTTATTGGTCCAGTTGTGAGGATTTTTGTTTACTTTATGTGAAGTAATCCATTCTGAAGGCTGTAGTCTTTTATCTTCATCAGTAAGTGCTTCAAGTCCTCTTCACTTTAAGCAAGCAAGGTTGTGTCATCTGCATATCGCAGGTTGTTAATTAATCTTCCTCCAATCCTGATGCCCTATTCTTCTTCATATAGTCCAGTTCTCGGATTATTTGCTCAGCATACAGATTGAATAAGTATGGTTAAAGAACACAACCCTGATGTACACCTTTCCTGACTTTAAACCATGCAGTACCCCCTTGTTCTGTTCGAACAACTGCCTCTTGATCTATGTACAGGTGTCTCATGAGCACAATTAAGTGTTCTGGGATTCCCATTCTTCATAATATAGGAGGGATAAGATGCAGTAATTGGTCTTCTTCTTTAGAGGGAATTTCTTATCATGCCTCACAGACCATTGGATTTTTTACAAACTTTACTGATGTAGTAAGCCCTAAATCTTCATGGGATCTATCGCCTACCCTTTAGAGCACGTGTGTCTTATCAAGGCCTCTAATGTACTTGCAAATTCTTGATCTTGCATTTCAATTAACATGTTATCAATAATAAAGTGGTCCAATGTAATTTTATGAGGGGTGTCCATAGTCTAGGGCTTTCAGACTATATTTTGACAGAGTGTAGGGGAGTTAACACAGACTTGGAACAATACCGTAGATGCGTACTATTGTCTAAATAAGTAAGTGTGAACTGTTTCTCTTCCTCTTAATCTATCCAAAAGCCAAACCCATTGCCATCGAGTCAACCCCAACTCATAGAGATCCTATAGGGCAGAGTAGATCTTCCCCATAGGGTTTCCAAGGCTGCATCTTTAGAGAAGAGCTGCTGGAGGGTTCGAACAGCCGGCCTTTTGTTTAGTAGCCAAGGGCTTTAACCACTGTGCCACCAGGGCTCCTTCTTTATCTGATAGTGAGGGAAAATAATGCAATTACCAGATCAAAGACCACATACCATACACTTGAGGTCATGTTAATCTGCTTTAGAAAATACAACCTGAAACTGGAGGTACTGTATGGTTACATTTATGGTGCTCTACTATCATCATCAAGGATTCATCTAGTGTTTGAAAGGGTTAGACCAGTGCATTACATGGGGATATGATGAAGTCTATCGACCCTGCCTCCTTTAGGTATTAAAAGGTGGAACTGATATGTACCAAACCTCTTGACATACAATATTGTTTTTGATTAATATGCCAAGGAATCCATATATGGGTTCTGCCAGGGCCAAGTATGTCCATTCCTATTATACATTTGAGAAATGACAACTGGGTGGGTCTATAGGCTCAGTGGTCCCACTATAACTTGAACCTGGACCAAGACTGTTTATTTCCAGGCTCTCATAAGCCACCGGTCTGACAATACAGCAATGATGATGCTTTAGGTCCCCACATATCAATGTCAACTCAGACTCTATATCCAACAGTCCTCAAGTTGTGAGTATATTCTTTCTCCCTAGTATATGGTTATTCAAGAAAATGGCCATAGGTCCCTTGGGCTAGGACCAGGGAACTCATTACTGCAATTACTTGACATGGTCTTACAGGGTCCTTTTTCATAGGAATCAGGTCTCCACGTCAGATAATAAGTTCCAGTTCTCAGAAATGACTCAGGTCTTGTTTTTTTGTTTGTTTGTTTGTTTTCTTTTAATTTAGAAAGGCCGCCCTCCTCATCAATCATTGATTTCTTTTGGTTGTGTAGTTGAGAAATACCTTTGTTGGCTGCCCATCTATCTTGCTCGTGGGTATGTCATGTTCTGTTAACCACTTTTATTATAACTCTCTGCAGATCAGTTCTCTCTGGTAACAATCCAATATTGATGCTCTTTATGATAATTTTGTGTACCTTGCTTCTGATGGTTAGGCCCTGTCACCTGGCCTCTATAATTTCACAATCCATCCATTGTTATCGTGGAATCCAATTTTGTAAGAATATCTTCCATCATTAGCCTTTCCCAAAGAAGACAACTACCACTGAGCTAAGTGATGGTGGTGTATCTCTCACCAATGCACTCCTTATTGTTTTGGTAAGTGAAGTGTCCTCCAGGCCCTCCTGTGGAAAACAATTGGCTTATGGGTTTTCTAGCCCTACATAGCATATTCACTCTAGCAGGCCTGCTTCTGTGAGCCTTTTGATCTCCTTCTCCACCATTTGTCGTGGCAATTCTGGCATTTACACTTCACTTAGTGTGGGTCATGGCTTTTATTAAGCTTACAGAATCCATTCTAGCAGTTTATTAGCATCAACTCCCAGGATCCTTGTCAAGATGATAAATAATGTACATAGGAGAAATACACACATATGGATAATCTCTTCATTTACCAACAAATAGTCAGTCCTCCTTTATCAGGCACCCTCAAGATTCAGTCTCATATATGCTGGGAGTTGAGATGGAGATATCAATTAAATCCTGTCAGTATATGTTGCAAGTACCACCATTCTTTTAGTATGTAGTCCTTTTCCTCCATTAGAACGTCCAGAACTTCCTCATATTGGTAATGTTGTGACTTGATTTTAGTGATTGGGACAGTCATCAGTAGATGAGGTAGAGATAGAGCTGAGATGGGCACATGTTGTCTTGAAAAGTGGAAGACTCTGCATCATCTTTAAGCAAGGTAGTAGCACTAGCCTCTAATAGGGAAGAATGGGCTAGATTTTTGGTCCCAGAAGGATTAGGGAAACATTGGGACTCAAAATTTGCATGTGCATTGTCCCAGATAGCTCCATTAAAAGTCTCAGTTATTCATTTCTTCCCAATCAGGGCCTTGACCTTGGGGTAACAGATGTGCCACAACTGAGAATTCAACCTTCTCTGCAGTTCTGCTTATTTTATAATTAAGTCTTGAACCTGGCCCTTAGATTTTTCTGCCCCTATGCTGCAGGAGATGTGAATCTTTATGTGCTATAAAGGAGTCCCTCTGGTTTTCACAACTCACTTTATATTGGCAGTTGATCATCTTCATCTTTTCTTTTAATTTCTATAATGCAAGAGTCAACAAAATCTCTGTAAAGGGACAGATAGTAAATATTTTTTAGGGTCGCAAATGGTCTCTATTTCATATTCTTTTTTTTAACCCTATGAAATATAAAAAGCATTTTTAGCTTGAGGGCTGTACCTTGCTCTAATACATCAGTGGCCTCTAGCAATAACCATATGATTTTGATGCCCCTATAATTACTTCTTCCCCTAAAACTCTCAAAAGCCTGAGATATTGCATCCACTAGTGCATTCCCTTCTACCAGTATCTCATTGCAGTTTCTCACCAGTGAAAGTTTTAACAGTTGTACCTCAATCACATGCCAGAGGTTGTCAGGGCTCTACCTACCACCAGTGATGGGATCCTCATTGTCAGTTAGCCAGTAGATGATACAGTTCTAAAATTTAATTTTAGAGTTGCTTTCTAGGACCATTCCTGACACCAATTATCATAGAATGAGTTCTGCAGGAAACAGACTCTGTGACTCTAAGATTTTTAAGGGGTGAGGGTACCAGGACTGGGTAAAAGGAGGAAGGAACTGAACTTGAATAAAATTTCAGTAAAGGCATCAGCCAATGCTGTGGGGAGCATTGGAGTTGGGATGAACCTTCAGAGTTGTCCCACCTTAAATCAAAGGAGCCAGGTGTTTATATCCCAGTCGATGGATGTGGGTTGTTTCCTAGGTGAAGCCATAACCTTGGGTGAGACAGCTTTCTTTTGCTGAGGGTAATTTCTAGAGGGGGACCTATAACACTTCTAGCCCCTGATGAAATGACTGATTCAGCTCTGAAGGGAGAATCTGAGTGCCTCACCATTGTATCTGTCTTAGTTATCTAGCGCTGCTATAACAGGAATACCACAAGTGGATGGCTTTAACAAACAGAAATTTATTCTCTCACAGTCTAGGAGGCTAGAAGTCTGAATTTAGGGTACTAGCTCTAGGAGAAGGTTTTCTCTCTCTGTCGGCTCTGGGGGAAAGTCCTTGGCTCCTTTCTACATCTGTGGGCCCAGCTTTCCTTGGAAATCTCCATGTGTCTTGGCATCAGTCTTCCCCTGGGTCTGGGAAGTTCCCAGCACAGGGACCCCAGGTTCAAAGGACACACTCTACTCCTGGCTCTTCTTTCTTGGTGGTAGCAGGTCCCTCCTCTCTGCTTGCTTCTCTCTCTTTTTATCTCTTTTAAGATAAGATAAAATGTGATGCAGGCCACACCCCAGGAAAACTCCCCTTAAATCAGATCACGGCTATGACCTGAGTAAGGGTGTTGCATCCCACCTTTATCCTGCACCATTAACATAAAAAACATAACCAAATCATCTTTAACATGACCTAATTCTGCCTCATTAACATAACAGACAGCTCACTCCCAAATGGGGCCATAACCACAGGCATAGAAGCTAAGATTTATAACATATCACAAAATGGGGGCTAATCAGATCACAAAATGGAGGACAACCATACAGTACTGGGAATCATGGCCTAGCCAAGTTGACACATATTTTGGGGGGACACAATTCAATCCAAGACAGTATCTATTACAAACATTTATCTATAAATCTGTGTAAAAAGCTGTCTGAATCGTGCAATATGTATGGCCCCTTTTACTAAGACAAATTAAGGAGCCTTTTTTTAATTGGCCTCAGTGATATTTTCTCATGCTTTCTCTTATTCATTGGGGTTGTCTTTAAGTCTGTGGTCTGAATATGGACTGCATTAAACTTTAATAATAATAATAATAATAGCTATCAAGATAAATATGCTTTTTCCTGGCAGTCTCTATATTTCATCATAAATTTTTATCTGTATTTTTTTCCTTACAGTTATCCCCTCTACAGAAAGTGTGGTATAGCTACCATGCTGCTACAGACAATTATTTTCAACTCAGTTGCTTGAATGGCAGCTTGCTAAATATCATAATAAGATACTTTCAATATGTCTGTGATAAATAATCTTTTGCTCAGGAATTGAAAAAGCAATCACTGCATGTGTTCTCTACATTGGAAGCATCCTGTTTTATCTACTCTTCAGATTAAGGGGGAAAAAAAACAGTGATGTATTTCAGAATTTAAAGAGGATAATATAGAGGGATATTTCTCTTATATACTTATTAGTGTAATTTCCACTAAATAATGCTGCTTCCCACTGGTTCTATAATAAAATAATTACCTAAGTTCACTTCTGGAACTTCTTCTGTAATCACCCAAAAGATTAAGGATGCTCTTTCTACACTGCAGGCATGGGGCACAGCCTTGCCTTTTGTGTCTGTTCTGGATCTCTCTTGGTATAGGTACATATATAGTATATTTCTGTCTCTTATTTGTATAATGACTCTTTTTGGTTAAAATCCTTAATGCTTCCACACCAGGTTAAATAAAAAGTCCAGAAGTCTAGGAATAATAAAAACTGACTCTTTTTAGTTAGGGCAAGCTTTCTAGTTTTAGCTCCTCAAGAAACACCCTTCACCCCCAGACACCCTTTCAGCTCAGAGGGGAAGTTACCTTCAAGGTTCGATGTTAAGCCTGGGAATGGACACCCCAGTAAAACTAAATGGGACTAACGATGTACAGGAGTCCGGTGACAAGGGCCAGAAGGCAGAGGGAGAGTAGGAAACTGATGATAAGGAACACAAATTGAATAAGGACACTGTCGATGTATTGTGAGATTGTTGACCACTGCTATAGGGCAACATTTGTAGTAACTATTAAATGGGAGGCTGTTTTGTCCTGTAAGCCTTCATCTTGGGCGAGAATGGCAGCACAATTGGAAGAGCATAGTCAATATCACTTAAATGTGTAAGTAAAAAGTTTTGAAATGGTGTTTAAATAAAATAAAAATAAATAAATAAATAAATAAATAAATAAATAAACAAATGAGACTAAAGAGGTACAATAGTCCACTGACAAGGTCCAGAAGACAGAAGGGGACAAGGAAGCCCCCTGGTGATAGGGAATACAAGGTGGAGTAAGGATATTCTTGATGTGCTGTGAGATTGTTAACCATTGTCATAGGGCAACATGTGTAGTAATTGTTAAATGAAAAACTATTTTTTCTGTAAGCCTTCATCTTAAGTGAGAATAACAGCACAGTTGGAAGAGCGTAGTCAATGTCACTGAACTGTGAATGTAGAAATTTTTGAAACGGTGTATCTTTGGCCATCTGTAATTTTCATCAAAAAAAAAGGTTGAGAATTTAGAGGCTTAATACGTTGTGGGGTTGTTAACCAATGTCAAAAAACAACATGTGTACTACTATTTCATGAGAAACTATTTGCTCTGTAAGCTTTCACCTGAAGTACAATAAAATATATATTAAAAAAAAAAAAAAAAAAAAGAAACACCCTTCATTCCAATCACAGGTAGGCCCTGGATATTCACTCACTCCTTTAGGCTTCTACATAAGTTATTTCTTGTTTGGAATGTCTTTCTCCCATGAAAACTTCATGCACATATTCAGTGACTGGCTTCATACTATAGTCTTTATGAAACTTGTGCCAACCCCTCTCTTACCCCCTACTCCTCACTGTTCTTACTGCATATAAAAACAGCTTCTATTATAGCATTCATCAGATAGTTTTGCGTGCTCGCTATCTCCTCCATTAATTTCTAATCTCTTTGAACACAAGATGTAACATTTTCTATTGTTGCCCAGATTGCCTGTACCAAGCAAGGCACACAGCTGCTGTGGGAACTGACTGCTAATACCCTTGACTGAAGGATTGCTAACGGCAGCCATGAACTTTGAGATACTAGGAGATTATATTCCCCCTTCCCACAGCTCTAGGCAATAACTGACAGGGGGATATAATAGCCCAGCCCACTTCTCTGTAGACTGAAAAGCTTCTTTGTTGCAACTCGTACTCCTCAGCCCCTCATGGGATCAAGCTGAGACTAAACGTTTCTTGAAACCACATCTTTGTCTTGCTTCTTCATCCTGCTTCCCTCTCTCTGTTACATGTTTTTCCCCTGAGACCATTCCCTCAATAAGTCATCTTGCAGAAAAATCTCCATTTAGATTGTGCTGAGACACAGGATTTTAATTTGCTGGTAGTTGTAAACCCTGGACCTAGCATAGACCTGGAAAGGCATAAAATACTCAATAAACGTTTGCTTAGTGGAAGGAATTCAGTAATTAAATTGAGTATGGCTGTTCACTCATATCTTCCCTGTCTCACGGCCATGCTTACCATCAATCTTTGAGATCCTAAACCAGATTTTTGCTTCTCAGGTTTTGAATTCATGAGCCTCTTAACTCTTTTTCTATCAGTTAGTTCCAGAGCTATCTGGATTATGTGGTCACCATGTAAAGCACATAAAAGGGAACATTTTCTTAGGAAGTGCAGAAGAGTAAATAAACCATTATATGGGAAATGGCTTACATCAAATGTCAAAACTGGTGATCTTAGGCTTTATCCAATCTACACATAACTTTTATTGGGTTCATAAAGATCGCCCCAAGTCAGGGGCCGACTTGATATCAACTACCAGTGCAACACTGTTTAACATTTTTTGGACCTAGTTGTCAATCTAGAAAACCTCAAAACTCAAGATTTTAACACACACAAACTGGAAGATCTTTGATCATTTACCCTTATGACAGCAATGTCCCAAGTACTCTTTATTGTCTTCCATCCTGCTTCTCTTTTTTAAGGGACCTGCTTGGCTCTTTTAGACACTTTGGCTTGAGACACCTAAGATCTACTGGGAGCATATAGGCAGGGACCATATTCAATTCATTTCTAAATCATCAGAAATTAGCACACTATCTGCCACAACAGGTCCACTGTAAATGTTTGTTAAATTTACTGTTTAAAGGGAAGGGGGAGTATCTTTTGGAAAATAATCTGCTTTTCAACCCAAAGTAAGAGGAGCCTATAAAATATTCCTAGTGTAGCAAATAAATAAATAAAGCCACTATTCTCAGTAAAAAGGCAGGAACAATTGAAGGACATATCAGAGGAGAGGTGCATGGTCTCCAATGTCAGTGCCAGTTTCAGTATTATATAGAAGAGTCCAGTAGCCATTAGCAAGAGAAGTGGAATCACTGATTAATTCTGCATCCATGAAGAGAGACTTTGAGGACTGAAATGAAAGCAAGTGCAAGCAGAGGGACACTGATGAATTATCACCGTTAATATTTCTGATAGCCTAAAGCAACTAGCACAGCATGATAAAACGTAGAACGTAAAAGTTTAACAACAGGTGAGAGATACAGACCTCGACTGAAGATTGAGCCCTCAATCTAGAAAAAGACTCTAGAATACATTTTGGATAAGGCAGCACCAATATCCTGTTAAAAAAATTGGTTCAAACTTTATACCACATATATGTTTTATATCTTCTGCATTTAATTATGACTTTTAGTAGCTCACTGTATGTGTGTATACACACAGACACACACACACACACACACACAATGTGAATTCTCTCAGCAAAGCTCTTAATAATTCAGTTTTCAAATAAATATCGGAAGATCTCCTTTGGGCATTGTTAGGAAGATATAGTTAAAACAGATGAATTCAAACACACACGCACACATACAGAGAAAGCTGTGAGAGCAGAACTCGACAGGACGGCCTTGTTTTTCTGGGTCTCGCAAGTTTTCCACCTCTGACAGGGTGCGGTCTTACCGCTTTTCTATCGCTCTCTATTAGTGGAAAACATTTGAGTTTTCCTTCTCTGACAGGTTTCCGCCTTACACAGGTGCCAGCTTTCGCAGGTTTTCCTGGATATGTATAAAATTAAATATATTGAATTGTATATTTTATTGAATATATTATATATGATATATAAATTCTATATTATATTGAATCCATATATTTTATATATATATATATAGCATTCAATATCTTGGTGTTAAAATTGATAGACTAGGAAGTATTATCATTGACAAAAAGACACCTCATTATTACATTGACTGTCTCCTCCTCCAGGTTTTATCTCTTATTTTGTTTATTCCTCTGCTTGTCCTGGATTTCTTAGTTTCTGCCCAGTCATCTTCTGCCATAGGTCAATCTTACTGTTTTTAAGACATAACTATAGCCAAGTTGCCTGCTTGCTATTTATCTGCTTCTGAAGTTCTTCTTTTAAAAAGAAAACCATAAGCGTCTTCTTAATCACATTCATGCAAAACCAACTTTGATACAAGTCAAATATACTTGTATTTGATGAAGAAGTTCATCAGCAGTAAGAATAGACATGGGTAATGTACAAGTCAACAGTGCAGTTCGCTAAGTATTTCCATCATGTTGCCTTTTAAGTACATGCTAAAATTACATTTTCCTGACACTGCTTAAGTTTGGCATAGTTATGTGCGTTTAACTGGCCAATAAAATGGGAATAGACACGAAAAATGACAATTCTGATCGGCAGATATAAGAGGCGGTAAGTGATTTGCTACACTCTCTGTCAAGGCTATCTTGGAAGAAGTTATTGAGAAGGTATTCTCATCAGCCTGGGTTCCTGAGTGTTTATAACGAACATAGTCTTTAGTTCCTTGTGTCATGTAGCATGAGGGAAAAATTAAAAAAAAAAATTTGTTATATTAAGCCACTGAGATTTAGGGTGTGTTTGTTACAATAGCATAACCTAGCCCATTATGACTAATACAGCTAGTTAAACTGCAAACAGCTGCAGTAGCAAATCTCTGTTGTAATGTACAATTTAAAAAATTGTTTAATGTCTTAGCTCAGAATTTGTGGTTGACAGACATGTAAACTATTATTGCATGAAAATAATATTGAGCCAGATGACCTAAGACAATGAATTTCAAACTGTGTTGAGTGATCTTTAGGGGATCCACTAGAGATAGATAATCTGAAGGGATCACAGATAATCTGAAGAGATCTGTATACCCTAAGAAAACATTTGTTTCTGAGATTATTTTAGATAATTTTTTTTTACAAATGTGGATTCCAAGAACTATTGCATTTAAGCTTAGGATCATATGGTGAAATAATATTGGAAAATGCATTCTTTTGAGACTAGTAGGTAAGAAAATGTGGTTCATAACACATATGAAATTTCTCACCAGTTGCTAAATATACCATGTGCTTTCATATCTCAGCATCTTTGTGTGAGCTGAAATGCATTTCCTCTCCTTGCAAATCTCACAAACTGCCATGCACTCTTTTAACATGCAGATAAAAATTCTTCTTCTCTGCAAAACCACCCCAGATGCACACGCAGGTGTGCGCGCGTGCACGCACACACACACACACACACACACACACAGATCCATCAGAATTAATATATGCCAGTCTTTGCAATCCGCTATCAGGTCCCTCCATCAGTGCATTCACTACATTATGGCGTAATCAGTTTGTAAATCTTTCTCCTTCACTATATTATGAGTGGCTTACAGAGAGTCTAGAAAGATCTAAGTAGATTGGAGTGGCTAAAATAATATTTAAACAATAAAACGTAATTTATGCACTTAATTTGCTGCATTGTTTTTAAGCAAATTGTCTAACTTTAACTAAAACTTCCCGTCTGTGCCATATTCTGTTGTTTCACATTTAACATAAATTCCCCATAGGCTATAAAATTAAATGTGATGTAAATGCTTTACTACCACAATTTCATAGCTGAATAATTTGTTTTTGCCATTTCTCTGCTTAAACTGTAATTAACAAACGAGATAAACAATCTGGAATAACATAAACTAAAGCCTCTGCTCTTCATAATTTCAGATATTCCCTACCCTTCCTAGCAGCAGTAAGCCTCTCAACCAATCCTCTGTTCCTTTCTGTTAAGACTTTTATAGGTTGTTGCTCTTACTGTAAATTCTTCTCCTTGTACATTCAGCAAAAACATGCTCTATTTTCACAATTTACCAGCTATGCAAACTGTCACACTGGATTCCATTTACAGAACATCACTACATGTGAATAAAATGTTTACATATTGCAAATAGCAATATTTTAAAAAGAACTATTATTTGGGAAGGGGTGCAACAAATAACAGTAATTTTAATATGCATCTGTCAAATGAGGAAGGCAAAAACAGTTTTGCTTTGTTTTTTAATTCCAAGTGCTTATATAGAAAGGGGGGAATCCCTGGGTGGCACAAATGGTTAAGCACTAGACTACTAGCCCAAGGGTTTACAGTTCGAACCCACGCAGAGACACCTCAGAAGACAGGCTTGGCGATCTGCTTCTGAAAGGTCACAGCTTAGGAAACTGGATCATTTGACTCTGAGAACAGTACTTTTGAAACTGGGTTTGACGTTACTCTGGACACAGACAACTTGCAGAATACGACCAAGTGGTCCAATGTACATCGACTAATTACACTAAGTCTGAATTAACCTGTTCTGACGATGGTAATACCTTGTTTAGTTATGCTGATAAGAAAAGAAGCCTTTTTTATTACTTGTAATGGAATATGTAATGTTCATATAATGTGCCATGTGGGGACAAATATGCTGTTTTCATATAAATGAATCAAGACACGTTATAAATAATATCAATGACATTACATATGATTGGACAAATGCAACCCTTTGATTTATATTCAGTTGGCTTGGATTAAGCCACAACTGGGGTGACTGGCTAGGTTCTCTCCTCCAAGGAGGCCTGATCAACCTGCTGCGGACAGTCCTACTAGTAACCCTCATTAAATGCTGCCTAAAATGGCGCACAGACATAACATGCATCAGAGTTGTACACAGAACCACGACATGCAGCTCAGTGTCCAAAATGGGCAACGGGCACACCGTGATCTGGTACTGCTTTGCTTCTTTCTTCTGGCACCCTGATGGGAGTCTGGGGATGGACTGCTGGGGGAACAGTCTGCCTCTATACCTCCCATCCATGTACCTAAGTAAAGGCCTTGGGCCCAGAACATTCTCTGATAAGGAAGCTGGGAATTGGGTTGCCTTCTCTCTCCCAGTTCCTTCTGCTTATCAAAGAATCTTCCCCCTGTTCTGGGCACACAGTAACTTTCTGTCTCTTGCTTATACACAGACACCACATATGGCACCTGGCCAACCCCACTTCTGTATCTATTCTTGGCGGGGAGGGGGTGCGTTCTCTCATACTACAGCACAAGGAGGGTGAACGTAGAACATCTTCCCTGCACCAGCCATATGCAGAGTGAGCCTGCCGGCCATGGGAGATCGGTGCCCACTACTGAAACTGATCTAGCTGTGTCTCTTCTCTACGTGAGTAAGGTGTTTCCCATGCACTATCAGAGCGTGTGTGTGTGGTCTTTTGCTGGTGCTTGTGAACCCTGCCTTGACAGAAACCCTATGGAGCAGTTCTCTGCACACACGGGGTCACCATGAGTCGGAATTAACTCGATGATAACCAACAACAACATGTAGAAATGGATGGCACCAGGGGTCTCTCCAAGTTTTATTTTCATTTCAAAATATAACACAGAAAGCTAATGTGGAGGTTTCAAGAGAAGGATTGATGAGCAATGTCAAATATGAAAGAGCAATCAAGTAAAATGAGGGCAGGAGAGAAAACTAAACATGGCACTTTTTCTCATATAATTTCAGGCTTATAGCAAAAATGATGCACAGCTTTCCCAAATAGCCTTTCCTTAGATTTCCCAAATGTTAAAATTGTACCATATTTGCTATGCTATTCTCTACATGTACTCATGCACGTATGTTTCTATTTCTCTGCATATTTTTTTCTGAACCGTTTGTGACATTTGAGAGTAAATTGCAGTTACGATACTTTTAAATACTTCAGTGTTTCCCTAAAAACAAGAGCATTCTTCTACAACACCATAGTACAATGAACAAAGTCACCATGTAAATATCAATGCAATAAAAATACCTAAATTATAGACATTATCCAAGTTTGCCAATTACCCCTTAATTTGGATTATAGAAAACAACAACTGAAATCCAGTCCAGGATCCAATCTAGGGTTACAGTTTTATTTCAGTTGCTGTGTTTTATCAGTCTCCTTTCATCTGAAGAGTCCCTCCACTTGTCTTGGTTTTGAAGAGTCTAAACTAATTTGCAGCGTGTTCCTCAATCTTGGTTTCCTAATGTTTCGATTGAGGCTGTGCATTTTTGGCAAGGATATAACAGAAGTAGTGTTGCAGCCTTCTCAGTACATCATATCATAAAACACACGATGCATATTTGGCCCACTCATGACAAAGTTGAATGTTGATTATTTGGTAAAAGTGATACGTGCCAGGTTTGTCTTCTGTAAAGTGAGTATTTTGTAATTAATAAATATCTCAAGGTATTTATTGTTTCCCATCAGTGTCATCCACTAATTTTAACAACCATTGACGATTCTTGCCTGAAAAGCATTGCTATGATAGTTGCCAAATAATGATTGTCTACTTCCATCATATCTTGTATTTATCAATTGGCCTTCTTCTATAAGAAAAGCTTTCCTTATTTATTTATTGATTTAATCAGTATGGACTCAGGGATTCTTATTTTGCTCTATGGGTTAAAATTCGCTGCTATCATTATTTATCTGGATTCTCAAATTGTCCCAGATTTGGTTAGTGGGAGCCTCTTCAGTTTGGCGCCTTGTCCTTTTGATATGTTCTTATTATTGTGTGAGCTGTCCCTTACTTACTGGCATAGTAGGATTTTCCAGGCTCATCTTGTACTTTCTCATTCCTAGCCCTGTGATCAGCTGTTCATCTAAGGAACTCTTGTTTCTTTTAGTGAAGGATGTATTTAGAAACCAAGATCTGACCTTAGGTGGGCTCGTTACTACTGGAAGGTCATTGTTTCTAAGCCATCTCAGTGAATATTACTAGGAAATATGTTTATGTACCTACCTATTTATCTATCAGTTCTGTACATTTCTATAATGGTCTCAAATCCCATAAAGTATAAGATGCTGTTATGCTTTCAAAATATATATGCACAAGCACTCACAATATGAGTTTAGAAATAGAAATATGTCTACCTTTGTGAAGCTCTCTAATAGTAACTATAAGTTATTAGAAACCTGTAAGTCACGAGAAAGTTATTTGGAAAACTTCTGAATTTAGACACAGAAACGTGAAGTATGTAAAGAACTTAACGAACCTTTAAATTCACTTTGACCTCACATGTTGTGACAAAAGAAAACATGACATAGGTAATCTCGAAACAGCCTCCCTAATCTCTAATTTTGAAGAAAAGATGTGTCATTTGGCTAGTCTCTAACCCTGGAGAAAAGACATAACATACTAGTTTTTGACGTCACACTGGCCTTTGTCATGTGGAGCCAAGGTGACAATTTCACATATAAACCCTAAATTTCTGCTCACTCACTGAGAGAAGGCAGAGATAAAGCTGAGACTTTGCCTGCGGCCACCCACCTCGGACCCCTAGCTGTGAGGGACTTCCGTGAGTTCTAGTCGTGGTTAAGCCTTCCTCACAAGACCTCTCATTAAAGGTAAAAGCCTGAAGTCTAAAGATTTGGACTCTAACCACTGAACAAGCATTGCAGTTGTAATAGTTAATTCTAATTCTCCAGTTCTAAATGAATCTTGTGAGGTCTTACTTGGGTGCCTTGCCATGACTACCTTGCAATAAACTGAACAAGTTTATGCATGTCAAACCTGAGTATCTCTCTATTAATTTTCTAAGATAAAGCCCTACACAACACTATCCTATCCTGTCAATCCAGTTATCTAGCTATCTATCTACCAATTAAGAATCATGAATTCATACTTAAATTTTCAATTTCTTGATCAAGTTAGCGATATAACATCATATGACAATATGAGAGGTGAGCTAGATTGTAGGATTTTTTTTTTTTGTCTAGTAGCTCATCCTTTGTTATTAGAGTCCCTTTTCTATATATGGTGCATAGAGAAATACAAGGGGTAATATCCATTGTCTATTCTTAGCACAGCTGAATATTCCAAGTGTAATTTGAAAATAAGCCTCCCATTTTGGGCTGCAAACTTTTTGTGGTCTTTAGAACCAGGAGCTATTCTCATACACGTACACGAAAGCAAATATGGCCCCTCAAATACTGTATAGTTTATCTTTGTCTTTAGTTTACATTCCTTCAAGTAAGGCAATGTTAGTGTGGCTACTATAACCTCTAGTTCTTAGACACTGCTGTGTTTTGGCATTATAAAATCAAGGAATCAAAGTTTCTAGTTCTTTGATGTTCCGTATTTTCATTGTGGGTGCATTTAAAATTTTTCTTTTTCCCTATATGGCCTTGATTATCTTCATGGAGTTAGTTCAACACATGAACTCGTTTCTTACTCACTTTCTGAATTAGACAGGATGAGCAGGTTACACTGTGGTAACAAATAACCCACAAATCTTTGTGACTTAACATGACAAATTTTAGTTCTTACTCATATCACGTGACCAACTGGGTGATCAGGGGGTTCTTCTCCTCAGAGTCACTCAGTAAACCAGACTGCAAGACTCCATCTCATTATAAGCTTACACGATCACCTCTGCAGGGGGAAGAAAATGTGCAGAATCATACACTTGTTCTTAAGCCTTCTGCCTAGAAATGGCATATATCACTTCCGCCTACATTTCATTTGCAAAACAAGTCACATGACAATACTTAAATTCAATAGGGGAGTAAAGTGCAAATCTACCCTGTGCCTGCCAGGTGGAGAACAAGAAATATTGGTGAATTGCACAGATGACTGCCACAATCCACCTTCTGGCCAGAACATCAGTCTGTCTCCATCCTACATGCAAAATAAATTTACTCTTTTTTTGAGGAAGATAATGCAATATTTGACCAATAAAACTAAATTCAAATACCTCTGGTTGATGACTGGTAATCTCTACTGTAGGAAATGATGTGCAGTAGTCTACATAAAGCCTCAATTTGGCTCCCCTTGAAACTTACGAACAAAGGGAAGGTTATCTGTCCCACACTCAACCAGTATACACTGGTGGAAGAGGGGTAGGATATGTACAATAAATACTCCTATCTGGAAAAGAGAAGAATGGGGATATACAGCACTCACATGTCTATTTCAGTTCTGAAATCCTGCTGGGAAGATCTTGCAAAGGTCTTTTACTCAGTGGGTAGATAATGTTTCTTTCTTGGGCTCCAGTTTGCTCCTTAGGCCATTGTCCTTTTTAGCCATTGGCTCTGCCCTTGAGAGGAACTTCCTTTTCAGTTTACTTCCTCAGACATATCTAAATTGGGTATTAGAGAATATGTTCACCTTGTGTAGTTTTTTTGGGTCTGTTTCTTGTTCATATAAAGTTGGAGAACCAAATGTGATTTTAAGTCTCAGACAGACTGTTGTATTCCAGATTTTCAAAACCTTAGCCAGCTTCTTACTATTTGATTTCAGTCAGCTCCAGGTGCCAATAGTCACACCACATTTCTCTTCTAAACGAAAAAAAAAATTATCCAATTTGCTATTGTGCTTTGCTTTTTGGACCCTGCAGATTTAACTGATGGTACCATAGGCCTATGATATTTTTGTTTAGAGAGACTACCCTTATTCCCTTTTCCCTAAGCTATTTTGTTTTACTGAAAGCAGTGTCTGGGTACCGCGGTCTTCATTGTGAGTATAAGATCTTTACTTTGAGACGGTTTGGTCCATTCACATGTTTCAACAATTTGTGCGATGACCATACCCTTGATTTGATCCTTCATGCAATTCTGAGTTTAAATCAGCCTTTTTTGTTCGAAGTATTTCTTAAAGATTTCTATTACTGTTTCCATTTGAAAATCACCTGCCTTTTTCAACTCTACAAGTCCTTAAATTTGAAGATTTCCTCTATTCATTTTCATTCCTGCTTGCAAACCAGCCTATTATTTTGTGAGCTCACCTATTTCTTCTAACACCTTGTGTCTTAGTCATTTAGTGCTGCTGTAACAGAAATACCACAAGTGGGTGGCTTTAACAAAGAGAAGTTTATTCTCTCACAGTCCAGTAGGGTACAAGTCCAAATTCAGGGTGTCAGCTCCAGGGGAACGCTTTCTCTGTCAGCTCTGGAGGAAGGTCCGTGTCATCAATCTTCCCTTGGTCTGGGAGCTTCTGTGCACAGGCACCTCAGGTCTAAAGGATGCGCTCTTCTCCTGGCACTGCTTTCTTGGTAGTATGAGATTCCCATGTGTCTCTGCTTGCTTCTCTCCTTTATATCTCAAAAGAGATTGGCTTAACACACTATCTAATCTTGTAGACCTCATCAGTATAACTGCTGCTAATCCATCTTATCACATCATAGTGATAGAGTTTACAACACATAGGGAAATCACATCAGATGGTAAAATGGTAGACAGTCATACAATACTGGGGATCATGGCCCAGCCAGATATTTGGGGGGAACACAATTCAATCCATGACACCTTGTAAATACAGCCAGCAGCAACTGACACTTACTACTAACATTTTTTTCTCCGTTCTTCCCTTGGGGCTGCAAGTTCATTAGGTGCATGATCTATTATTTTTTAATGTTATTGGAGGTAAGAGTTTGCCAAGTATTTTGCCACTGCATAATGTGAATCCCCTTCCTTTCATTTTCCAGTAATAATTTCTAAGCCTCCCACTGCCTCGTAGCTAGACTATTTTAAGAGTTTTGTTATAGGAGCACCATACTCCCTGAAAAATTCCAGTGCCATTCAGGATGGGCTAGATTACATTGCAGTAAAAATAATCTGCTCTCCTAAAACATAATAAAGGTCATTTCTTGCACATGATACATGTCAAATAAATGTAGGCAGAGGGTCTTGGCTTATTGTAGTCACATAAGGATTGAGGCTGAAAGAGGCATCATCTGTATTTTCATGATTGCTTCAGCAAAGGGAAAATAATGTGACCTATCATACACTAGCTCTTCAGGCTTCCATGTTGTAGTGTGATATGTCACTGTCACATTTCATTGACCATAGCAAGTCACGGGATCACAGGGTAGGAAAGTGGGCCTAACATGTGGCCAGATATTGCGTAATGGAACACACTTGGTAAATAGCATTAGTGATTACCACATGGTCTGTTACTAATTAGCTCATTTTTAAGAAAAGTCAAATTCTTGCATTTGCACTGATACACCACCATGCATGGTACTAACCCTTACTGAATGACCTTCGGTTCATTTAAAGGGGAAGATAAGTTAAATGTAATGAACAGGTTGATAGCAATGAAGCATTGAAATTCAAAAACTGGAAAGACAAAGGGTGTTGCCAAAAGATTCCAGTACCACTTCCGAGAAAATAATAATAATTGTTTAATGGTAATAGGGTGATAATTTCTTCTTACTAAGACATTAAAGAATTTCTTTTATATTCAGTATCATTGGCATTGCAGGTATAAACCTTAAACTTTGATTTAACTGTGATAACATTTATATATATTTATTACATTTATTTTACATATATATAAATATATATATCTATATACACACATTATTCTCTTGATAAGGTCGATGAGGACATGAACAGGCTAGTAAGTGCAAACAGCAGTCATGAATCTGCTTATTCCATCATTGTTCATGTGGACATGTTAAGCTTATCTGCCTGCTAGAAGATGAAGCTATAAAATGGAAAATGCTACAGACTTCTCCTCAGGCATATGGACCAAATCCTTAGGTAGAAGCATTTATGAAATCTAAATACTATGTGTTTTAGTTTCTTAGTGCTGCTATAGCAGAAATACCACAAGTGGGTGGCTTTAACAAACAGAAACTTATTTTCTGACAAGTTTGTTGTTGTTGTTAGGTGCTGCCAAGTTGATTCTGACTCATAGTGACCCTATGCAAAACAGAACGAAACACTGCCCGGTCGTGCACCATCCTCACAATCGTTGTTATGTTTGAGCCCATTGTTGCAGCCACTGTGTCAATCCATCTTGTTGATGGTCTTCCTCTTTTTCGCTGACCCTCTACTTTAGCAAACATGATGTCTTTCTCCAGAGACTGGTCTCGCCTGATAACAGGTCCAAGGTATGTGAGACGTAGTCTCACCATCCTTGCTTCTAAGGAGCATTCTGGCTGTACTTCTTCCAAGACAGATTTGTTTGTTCTTCAGGAAGTCCATGGTATATTCACTATTGTTTGCCAACACCATAATTCAAAGTATCAATTTTTCTTTGGTCTTCCTTATTCATTGTCCAGCTTTGGCATGCATATGAGGTGATTGAAAATATCATGGCTTGGGTCAGGCCCACCTTAGTTCTCAAAGTGGCATCTTTCCTTTTTAACATTTTAAAGAAATCCTTTGCAGCAGATTTGCCAATGCAATACGTCGTTTGATTTCTTGACTGCTGCTTCCACGGGCGTTAATTTTGAATCCAAGTGTCTCACAGTTTAGGAGGCTGGAAGTCCAAATTCAGGACACTGGCTTTAGTGGAAGGCTTTCTATTGTATCCATTCTTGGGGAAATTCTTCATCTCAGCTTCTTCCTGGCGTTCCTTGGAGATCTCCATCTGGCATCTATCTTCACCCCTTGCTTGCTTGCTTTCTATAGTGCCTTATCTGCTCTTTTATATCTAAAAAAGTGCTTAGCTTACACTGACATGGCCACATTAATATAACAAAGCAATCCCTATTCCCAAATGGGATTACATCCACAAGTATAACACATAATTACAACACATAATTTTGGGGGGTACAATTCAACCCATAACACTATAATGCTCCTAAATTTCTGGATGAATACACACACACACACATATATGTAATTGTATAATGTATATATCATATGTAATTACATTATATGCAGTGGCACCTTGGAAGACAGGCTTGGTGATCTGCTTTCGAAAGGTAACAGCCTTAAAAACCCTATGGAGCAGTTCTACTCTGCACACGTGGGGTTGCCATGAGTCAGAATCGACTCAACGGTAACTGACAATAACTATACACACACACACACACACACACACACGTATGTATATATATATATATATATAAATTGTTAACTTCATATTTATATATAATATATAAGAACAATGCTTAAAATCATCTGGTCCAGTTTTATGGAGACTATAGCTCTCTGAAGTATACTCAAAATTTTGCATACTTGTTGCAAAATCAGAAAATTATCTGCCATTTCTACACTTTCATATCTAAACAGATATTACAGTAAAGGGTATCATGGCAGAGTTGAAGGTAAGGCAGAGATATGTCAAAAAGTTTTGCTCTCATCATATAAGATACAAAACTCATGTAACCAGATGCCTGATTCAGCATCTACACCATTTTACGTGATTTAACACCTTGAACCATGCACAAATGATGAGGTGCTCAGATGTAATAACTCATTCACTCAAACATAAAGTCCTGAGAATACAGTTTTGTGAATCACCTTTGCTTCTTAACTACTTGGGCCATCATCAGTCCCACGAATCTTGTCTTTTTATCCCTTATACCTACTTCTCTACATCACAGAGCAATAATTTAGAATTTTTTCTTGACATGTGGAAGGAGATATAAATATACCTTGAACTAACTTAAAATTTATGTGTATATAAAAATGCAAAAATGATTTTCAAGTCAAAAAAAGGACATAGGGCTAGATCAAGAATGTTGTGTGTTGATTCAGAAGGGGGACTATGATTTTACTTTGTAA
This sequence comes from Dugong dugon, assembly GCA_030035585.1. Classification (NCBI taxonomy): domain Eukaryota; kingdom Metazoa; phylum Chordata; class Mammalia; order Sirenia; family Dugongidae; genus Dugong; species Dugong dugon. The sequence goes on from CM057483.1 coordinate 149,159,753, forward strand.
AAATATTCAAACATACAAGAAGGAAAATGTGAAAGGCACCACATGGTACCAGCCAAGGTAGTGTTTACTTAGAAAATGGTATCTTAAATTGTTTGGGCTTCTTTCATCTGTTCTGAAGGAGGAAATATACTTCTGTAATTACTATTTATCTCATAGCTGTTTTATATTTTTAAAGATAAATGATATAGAATAAGGTAAAAGATACACAGTTGTCTAATCCAATGATATCCACAAAATTAATGACATTTCAAAATTTATAAGAATGACTGAAAGAGAAAGGAACGATAACCAAGCAAAACAAGAGCAAAAGAAAACACACACACACACACACACACACACACACACACACACACACACACACACGATTCAAAAGAACAGTGCCTCTAAAATATTTATTCAGAAAGGAGAAGCATGATTTGGTAAATTTGCATAAAATATTTTCCAAAGATAAGGCCCCTGTTGAGGAAACAGTGCCTCTCCAAATAGGTTTCCTGAAATCAGTTACACTGCATGTCTCGCTAACATCATTCCATTTCTTTTAGAAAAAAAGGCAAACATTGTATTTAATGTATCTTGGCTTTTTTTTCATGCCTATTAAACAAAGATGCATTTTCCAATTTTGAATTTTTACTCTTACTAGCGGTTTTCCCTATAACAAGTATTTTGGAAAGTAGGATAAGTATGTCTAGCTATGCATGTCAAAAATAAGATACTAGTTTTCCGTTACTTATAATTGTGAGTTGACAACAATTTTCAGTTTATACATAAATATTTTCACAGTGTATTCTGTGAATACCTTTATAAAACTTCCTAAAAAACATAACACAATAGTGAAATCATGCATTTCAATATTTCACTTTTTCTCCATAGTTTTCTATGCAACTTTTATCTTTTGTTGAAGTGTTTTATAGAGATTAAAGCTTAACTTCAGGACTTCGGGGTAAAGCAACAGAGAATGAAATAACTTGGAAGGGGCAGAGATGCGCAAAAACATATGCTGTTTCTACAGGAGTTTTGCAAAGCATTAGGATTGAAAATTGAAGTTGAATGTGGCAACTTCTTAACAGACACAGTAGAGTTTTGCCTTATACATCCAGATTTCTTTTAGAAGATTTTTTTTTTTTTAAGAACTCAAAACCCTGGTGGCACAGTGGTTAAGTGCTATGGCTGCAAACCAGAAGGTCAGCAGTTCAAACACACCAGATGCACCTTGGAAGCTCTATCGGACAGTTCTACTCTGTCCTATAGGGTCACTGTGAGTTGGAATTGACTCGACGGCAATGGGTTTAGTTTAGTTTTTTTGGTCTGGTGTCAGAGAACTTTGAAACTTGGAAATATGGCAAAAATATGGACAGCACGTCTGCTCAATGTCACACGATGGTAAAGGTTACGTAAGAAAATGCATCTAGTCCATTTTTATCCTTTGTTTATTAATTTATGTGTGTGTATGTATGTGAATGAGTTGAATAAATTTAAGTTTACACTTACTGGTTTTATATTTTCATGAAAGACTTGGATTAACCTGTTGGAAATTTAAACTTTAACACTGGCAATTGATAGGGTATATTTGTGGAAATACTCATATGGAAATAAACTGTTTTCTTCCCCTCTCCCCCAGGGGATTGATAGCTTTATGTTTCTCCTGACAAATCCTATATATTCCTAAAAATAAATATGTCAGCCAGAAAGTATTTGACCTTTGAGAATAATACCTAATTGGCTTAAACTCACGTTCTCTCCAGAGATTCCGGTGAAGAGGGTGGTTTACTATTCCTGTCACTTCTGGCCCTGAGTTTAGACAGAGATAGATAGATATAGCAATATACATGCAGCTATTGACACAGTTTCTCACCATCTGACATTATCAGAGCAATCGGTGTGTTTTTATTGTTTAACAGATATGATAATGTTATACACAATCATCCATACACTCACAAGTGCAAAAATGAACCTTTATATTTTTCCGTTTTGGACTCTTTTTATTTGAAGATAGGACAAATGGTTCATTCTTTCAGCTTAAAGGGCATAAAACACAGAAATATTAATTGGAAACAGAAGACATTTGATGAGGGATAAGATTCCAACAATTCACACCTTAATGTAAGCATTTATGAAATCTGTAAAATGAACTAACAATATTTGACAAGAATCATTAAGTTCTGCATTTGTCATTGATTACATTAATGTTTTATCCAGCTTTTTAAATCTCTCAGTTGTAATTCTAAATATACATCTCCTAAATATTGAATATTGGGGTTTGCTATTCATGTTCTGTATCTTTCATCTTCTCCCCAAACCAGGCCTTGAAATCAAGCTGTCTCTTTTAAAATATATTATTAAGAATAAGTTTAAAAAGTAAAACACTGACTAAATTAAATCAATTGATGTTTCTTCTGGACAATAAAATGGTCAATGTGCTTGAACTTTTACATTTAAGCAGTTGTTTTATTATTTTGTAGTGATAGAATTTTCCAAGTGAATATAACAAAACACATAAAATAGAGAAATATTAACTAAAGGGAAAGATGATATTTTTAAACAACTGAAGTTTATATAAACATGGACGTTTTATCTTTCATCTAATTTATAATTATTTTAATATGGCCTACAGTTGAGAATTTGGTTTTAAAAGTTATATATTATGATAAAAACGTCTACTAAAAGCATCGTAAGAAAGAAATTTATTCACAAAGCTTTTCTTGTTTGTTAACTTTACTCTTATGCTCACTTCACAGTTGGCAAGTTGCTTCCACATTTACTGTCTCATTAATGTTTATCCCCCACAAGCTGCCTATTCGATAGTTTAGACAGGTGAAATTGTCAATATTTTACATTTTAGATAAAGAAGCTCGGGCACATAATCTGTAGCTGACTTACCCAAGGTCACAGAATAGAGGGGTCTGGAACAGATCATTTATGTTTAGAAATGTTTTATTGTCATAGCACGACACCTTCTTTAAGCATTGATGATTCATCTTTCCCCCTCATTAGAGCATGCAATTCTTCTATTCAATTTACTAGAAATATTTAGGTTGGCGATTTGAACACACCCAGGGGTTCCACGGGAGAAAGACCTGGTGATCGGCTTCTGTAAAGATTATAGCCTAGAAGACCATATGGGACAGTTCTGCGCTGTCACACGGGGTCACTATGAGCTGAAAATCGACTCGAGGGCACACAATAACAACAACAACAACAAACTAAGATTTTATATGGAATCAAACTTTTCTATTTCACTTAAATGTTTGGAAATATGAACAGCTGTTTGAGTGCACACGTGAAAAATTCCAATCTGTGTCTAAGGGAGGATTCTGGTGATTCTAAGGCAAAGAGAATTAAATCAATTCACCTTTGCAAAGGGAAACTGCTCTGGGAATTATTTAAGGTGGTTAAATTACATAGCTTTCCATCCACAAGCTGTCAACAATGAAGCCATTAAGACTTCATTTGCAAGCTTTAACTTGAATGTAAAATGACAGTAATTGACGTTTAAAAACTGTATGGCACCATACTCTCTACATGACACAAGCAGAAACCTGTACAAACTTTGGAGCCTAGCTCCTACATATACTGGCTCCATTTGTCTGTTACAAGATTTGGGGTATTTTTAGTGGTTGAATCCTTTACATATTATCTTCTCTATGAGAATATAGAAACCCTGCTTGTGATATTACTATAGAAAATCAACTTAAGGACACAGAGTACATGCTATTTTAGACTTTTGGTCCTCCTTTAAAACTGAGAGAGCTAATATTCTCAAAGTGTAACATCCTATAAATCAGTTACTCCACTTGCATAATTTGCTTTTCGGTGCAAAGTATCAGGCCCTGACCCAGATTATCTCAAAGTGAATTGTCAGCAGGCCAATAAAAAATTGAGCAGATGGATGTCATTTTTCAAAATTAGACTTTCTTTGACAATAATCATTCTTGATGTTCTAAGATAATAAGAACCAGTAGAAAGACTTCATCAGGCATTTCCTTATCTAAATATGTTTATAGCTTACATAGAAGCAGAGGAATGATTGAGAAAAAATGAGAAAATCCTTTCTAATTTCACAAAAGAATGTGTGTATAATACATATTTTTATATTTATATTTCATATTTATATGTATATTTTACATTCATATTTTTAAATTTATATATGCATTTATATATACATATCAGTTTCTTGAAGTCCAAGTAGATATTATATTCCTCTTTGCTAAGCATGTTAGAGTATACCTCATTTTTATTCTGTATGTGAATTTGGTTAACGTTCATGTCCATTCTCAGTTTCAATATATTGTATTTTTGAAAGCATAAAAGAGATAATCACATTTTATAAAGAACAATCTGCCGCTTCAATTAATGTCCTACGCTAAATTTGAAATTTACATCCTACACACCAGTCTGGTTACAAAATAATTAATTTGATTCAGATGTTTAATTAAGCATGACAAGGAGGCTTTAGTTTTAAGTTAAGAGGGAAAAAAAAATTAAAGAGTCGCCTTGGAGAAGCCTGGAGCATATTTCACAGAGCATCTTGGAACAAACAGTTTTGACTAAAGACTTAGCCTGTTTCTTTGATGACTTCATTACCAAGTCAAAGTCGTCAGACCCATGAGGGCTATGACAGGGAATACTTGAGTAGTTGGATGTAGGACACATAGAATTTAGATTTTTTGATCAAGTTGCAATAAATATCTTTAATTAAGCAGGCTTTGGCTGGGGAATTAACAAGAAAAGGAAATAGTGATTCATATTATTTACTTTTTTGAACCATTGTTTCTTCATTCTATGTTAGCTGAAAGGATCTTTTATTTATAGATATTATTATGAATTCCATAAATAGTCAATACAAACATTATACACATACACATTTTCTTCTTGCTCTTTTATGTTGTACAAACCCTCTTGCTGGTATTCAGAAACAATAATTAAAGCCAAGTCTTCAGGTTTTCCCCTTCACTAATGCTTATATTTTGTTATAAGCAGAAGAGGAGCCCTGGTGGTGCAGTGCTAACCAATAGGCGGGCAGTTTGAATCCACCAGCCACTCCTTGGAAACCCTATGGGGCAGTTCTACTCTGTCCTCTAGAGTCGCTATGAGTTGGAATTGACTCCATGGCAAAAGATTTGTTTAACGCTTATGTTTTGTTATAAGCAAGAGAACAAAAGAGTCGAGCTTATCATGGTGATTTATTGGATTCTCATTTCAGTGACAAATTTACATCTATGCTCACACAGAATGGGAGAAATTAGGAAATATTCACAAAAATGGCATAAATGCACTTAAATTTTTAAAAATACCATATTCATTAGGCAAATTGCAATTGCTTTACTATTTTTTAAATTTAAATTTTACAAAAATGTTTCATGTAGAATTAAAGTCTGTTTGTTACGTATTCAGGAAATGTCCAATTGGCTGACAAATATTCTCACATCCCAGATCTACAGCAATGCCTATGTTCAGAGTTGAAAGAGGTTTTTAAACAGTCAGAAGCTTTATACGAAGCTTTGCAAATCAATCATGTATACCAAGTCAGGAGCTGAGCCTCATTTCAGCAATGTTCAACTAAAGGAGGGTAGGTGATACACTATGGAAGGGGCTGGGGGGACGGTGGAGCATGACACTGTTCCAAAATAGCATGGCTTGGGGAAATATTTCAAATCTCAGGAGTTTCTGAGCTTCTTATATGCCCTATGTGTCCACTCTGGCCCTCCAAAAGGCAGTGAAAAGCCACTGTTACTGATGGAAGAATGTTGCAGCTATCATCTACCACCTGATACAAAGAAAAGAAAAAAAAACCTTACAAAATATTGTTAAAAAAAAAACAAAACAAAACTCATTGTCATCAAGCGACCCTACAGCACAGGGTGGAACTGCCCCCATAGAGTTCCCAAGGGGCTCCTGGTGGATTCGAACTGCCGACCTTTTGGTTAGGAGCCAGAGCTCTTAACCACTACACCACCAGGGCTTCCATAGGCATTGTTATTACTGGTCTAACAGTTGATTTTGTGGCCATCCTTTATCTCCAAAGATACCTGAAGATTTGAAACTAGTCCAGTCTACCTTGCAAAAAACACTAACTTAAGGGATTTATGAGTGCGCACTAGATCCAAGAATGTCCTCCTCAGCATTATAAACCAGACCAAGGACCTGCACTTCATTGTCAAGGTGATAAGCAACTATTGTCAAGTGATGAGTAACTAATATTGAGATGCAGTTGCACCAGAGAATATGAGCTACTTTTATACTCTGAAGGAGCTACGTGGCTAGCAAGCTATAAAGGTTGAGGTCTCACACCCGATAAGTTTCCGAACTGAACTGAAGTGGTCTGTGCCAATCCAATCTCATCTCACGTGATAACACACATGTCCTGAGAAGGTAATGGCCGGGGCACTGAAAGTTGTGCTTAGGACTCACAAGACAGCCACTACATTGTCAATGGGCATGCTGTGTTGCTGTCCTGTATCATTTTTTACAACTAGGTAAACTTGATGCTTGATAAAGTTCACTGTGTATCACAAGTTTGATTGTCAAGGCAAATGGAGACCACTCGTTCTGGACGATCGGAGTGCGCACTGTACACATCTATTTCATCGAGCTTCCACTTCACATACAAAGTGCAATTTTGGCTTTTCTGTCAAAGCATGATTCTAGTTTTATCCTGCTCCTCTTACTGTACGTTTGGTTTTATTTCAAAAACCCCTTCTCCTTCTTCTATCCCCTAAGTGTGTAAATTAGGCACTGAGGTGGAAGGATCAAAATTAATAGACTTACTCAGATCTTTGTTTGCATCCTAGCTCTGCAACCCACTGGCTGTTTTATCTTGAGAAAATTACTTAGGCTCTTTGAGCTACAATTTCTTATTGGTGTACTGGGATTTCTATAATCTCATCATGTTATTTTGAGAGTTAAATGAAATAACACATATATAGTTATTTTGCATGTGTAGTAAATTAATTAATGAGAAAAAACCTAGTAAATATAATTATATGAACTAGTGTTGCAAAAAATTGGTGTAAATTCCATCTCACTTTGTATCTCACAGTACCCGTGGAGGAGCCCGATATGTACTCAGGGCGTATATTGTAACATATATTTACGTGTATTATATCATACAAACCTTCAACATAAACACTATATTCATTCTACATAGGAAAATCAGAGTCTCTGAGTTTTTTTATGATCTGAACTCTATTAAACATAATTGCTAGGAATCAAGAACTGATTTAAACATGGTATCAATATCTTCATATTTAATTATCAAAACAACTCTATAAGTACTGTTATTATCCCATCTTATAGATGAAAGAAATGAAGATTTAGAAGAATTATTGGCATGTGATAAAGCAAGTACTGAAATCTAAGTTTGCCTGACTCTAAAGTCTATAATCTTTCTATTAACAGTACTACTTGCAATGAATTCAGTGACTAGAACAAAATGTTGTGTGTGTGTGTGTGTATATATATATATATATACACACATATATATATTTGATGAATGGATACAGAATAATTTTATAGTTTGCTGCTTTGGGATAAATATAATTTTATTCTCTCACTCTCCAGAGGAAGCACAATATCAATCAGCCTGTGGATGAGAGGAAAATATCTGGTTGATATTCCAGCCACTTTATAGCAACATAATATATGATAGAGAATTTCACAACACCTCAAAGCCTTAAAATTAGAATAAATTTCAGAATGTCCTGTGCTTTCCTAAGACCAGGTATAATAAACAAAAAATATTCTGACCTCACTGATAAGATTTTTTTTTAATGCGTCTTTAAGTTAGAGATGGAACGGTTATTATATTGATTTGTATAAAGAAAACTCTGCTACCAAACTGATAATAATCCCTTAATGGGTACAACATTAGAATCTTGCGGGGAAAAAAAGATAGTGGATAATTACACTACAGAAACACATGGGATGTTAGAAAGTATAATTTGTTCGATCAGCATAGAAAAAAATCGAACGATGTAACAAAGCTAGGGTAAATAAAAACAAACAAAGAAAGGTCTTATAAGATAAAGAAAAGAGTAACTATTTTTAAAATCTCCATTGTAAAATGAAAAAACAAAACAAAACAAAAAGATCCCCATACTTATCTTCTCATAGGCTATAAAGTATACAAAGTTGTTTTGGAATGGAGAGTTGTGTGAAACTCTCAATTTTCACTCTGTAAATATCTTAACATGGGGATGTTCTCATTCCTGACAAAGATTTGAAGTGAGAATAAAGTCTTTTCACTGGTTTATAAATCTGTGACACAGCATGTTTTTCTTTGTCTTCAATGATAAACTTATTTTTTTCCTCTCATTTTTATTTGCTCGACTCTTGACAGACTATGACCAGAGAAAATTTGAGCCAATATATATTTTCCTCCAAATTGCCAAGTTATTTGATAATTGCTTCAAGTTCATATTTCACTGTGATGCAGGGTCCTGGGCAGAGCATACCACCAGAAAAAAATCAGTTTAAAAAGCATGAATAATTATTTATTTGTATTGGTTATTAAATTAGCCCAAAACTTAACGACTTAAACAAACATTTATTAGCTCACAATTACTTTGGGTCAGGAATCTGAACATGACTTACCTGGGACCTCTGGTTTTAGGTCTCTGACAAGGCCATAGTCATCTACAGTCTCAACTAAAAAGGATCCCAGATCACTCATACGGTTTTTGGCAGGATTCAGTTTCTAGTAGGCTGTTGGCCAGACGCTTCCCTTAGTGCCTTGCCGTGTGGGCCTCTCCATAGACCATCTCACAACATGGCAGTTTGCTTTATCATCAAGCAAGAGGCAAGAGAGAGTGCCAGCAAGAAGGAAGGCACAGTCTTTTGTAACCGAACCACACGCGTGACATCATTTTCCATATTTTGTTCATTAGAAGCAAGTCACTAGGTCAAGCCCATACTCAAGGGGAAGGGATTATGCAAGAGCATGAACACCAGGAAACAAGAATCATTGGGAGCCATGCTAGAAGATGTCTACCATGTTATTGTTGAGTCAAACGCTAATTATGCCCACTATCATTAAATGATGATATAACTATTTACAACAATAATGGATTCTCATAAGCAGAAATCAATAAGCAGGTATACTTTTCTTATAATAAAAAAGACTTTACAATCAATAATAAAAAGATTACATAAATTATAATGAAAAGTGACAAGTGTGAATGAGAACTGTAAACTAGGATTTTGACAAATTTACACATCAATGTCAAGTATTAAACTAATGATTTTATGTACTCTGCACCGGATAACAGCAAAAGCTTTAGAGTCATACATACACGGGTTCAAATCCAGGGTCCACCACTTACTACATGTGTGACTTTAGGCAAGTTATTTAACATTTTTGAGTTTCTATTTCTTCATTTTGTAAAGTAAGAATACTAACTAATGCCTGCACATCGGATATTTAATCCTGACCTTGCATATAGGGTACTTAGCCTGCATAAATAATGGCCATTGTTATTTTATGAGCTTTACTATTTTAGAATGATCATTCATTTTGCAATCAAAGAAGCCAACAGGGAGTTATAATTAAAATAGAGGAAAGGGTGTTTTAATATCAGTAAGAATGTAACTGTGGATGCCAAGAGTAACACTAGGCAGAGGTAGAAGCCTCATGTATGCAAAGCAAAATTAAAAAAAACACTCAACAGGTGATGAATGATTTGAAATAAAATGAGGCTCAAACTAAGGACAAGGAACAAAGTTTGGAATAAAACAGTATATTCGGGTGTAAAGAGATAGGTTCCTGAGTGCTGAGAATTTCGCAGTATGAGCAGGTCTAGGATCCTGAACCTCCCCACTGGAAAACCAAGAAAAGCAATTAGAAATCTGTAGTCAGGCCTGGGAGAGCTCTGAAAAGTTTGACAAAGGACAACAGCAACGAGCAGCAAACTAAAATAAGATAAGGCTAGAACAGGTGGACCATGTCTTTCTCACTGTCCCCACCCCTCCTCTTTCAGCGCAGCTACAGTGGAGCCACAGTCACATACCCAATCAAACCATGGCTCTCCTGTGCACTAAAAGGGTCCCCAATCTCTGATTCTGAGGTAAAAAGAGCAGATAATTTTGGCAGATCTTCCAGGTGGACTGTTCAGGGTGTTCCTGCCCCAACCCCTCCAATGTGGCAGATGGATGGGTGCAATCAGTCACAGCCTCAATTGATCAGTGGCTCTCCTTGTGCTAAGAGGAGCCCCAATCTCTGGCTCCAGATAAATAGGACTGATATTCCTGGCAGATCTTCCAGGCAGAGTGTTCAGGGTATCCCCATCCCTCCCCCTTCTGGCACAGCAGACAGATGGCTGCAGCAGAGCCTCAGCTGCACCCGCACCCACATCCTTAGCCAATGCAAAACTCTTCTGTGCTCTGGGAATGGCCCCGATCTCTGGCTCTGAAATAAATAGAACAGATTGTGCTAACAGACTGTTTGGGGTACATATTCTGACCAGTCTAGAAGTGACCTGAAAGACTGTAAAGTTGGCCTACCCAGAATTGGAGTCCTCAGAGTACAGAGGAGAGAGCAGCAACCAAGGGTTGAGGGCTATATGCTCCTGAGGTCAGTTTAATCAATCTGTGCTTTCTGATCAGTTTGGAAGCCACTTAAGGACTAAAATCTTGGTCTGGCCAGAATCAGAGTCCTCACAGAACAGGGGAGGGAGAGGTAACCAAAGACTGAAGAAGGCTGCACACCCCGCCCACCAAGGATGGACTGATCAGTGTGTGATTCTGATCTGTCTGGGAGCCCCTGAAAGACTAAACCTCGGTCTGACCTGCACCAAGAGATACCACAGGGAGGGAGAGGGAATGGTAAACAAAGTCTGAAGGCTGTGCCTGCCTAAGAATTTCATGTACAAATTAGTCCTGTCGAAAGCAATGTATATGGGGAAAACTGAGAAAGCTAACACATGATAAAATTCTAATGTCCTGGTTTCAACAAAAAACATGGCATACAAAGAAACCGGAAGTGATGGCCCATTCAAGTGCACAAGACGAAGGAAAAAAAATCATATTTATGGATGCCTGAATAATAAACAGATTAGAAGAATATAATACAACAATATTAAACAAGCTCAAAGAACAAAAGGAAAACACAAAGAACTAAAGGAAACTAGGAAAACAATGCATTAAAAAAAGAATATAAACAGAAATAGACACTATAAAAAAACCAAGCAGAAATATTTGAACTGAAAGACACAGTAACTGAAAAAAAAAAAAAAAGAAAATTCATTAGAAGGACTTAACAAATTTGAACTGGAATCAAAATAAAAGACATATTCACACACACACACACAAAAAAAACTAGTTGCTGTTGAGTCAATTCCGAATCATAGTGACCCCATGTGTTACAGAATAGAACTGCTCCATAGGGTTTTCTTGGCTGTAATCTTTACAGAAGCAGATCACCAGGCCTTTCTTTCACAGCACCTCTGTGTGAGTTTCAACCTCTAACCCTTAGGCTAATAGTGGAGCACAAACAATTCAATGGAATACAAACTTACGTTCATGGATCAGAAGATTCAATATTGTTAAGATGCCCATAGGTTAAGTAAGATATACAGATTCTAAAACATAGGTTAAGGTAGATCTGCAAATTTGGAGAAACTGACAAGCTGATGCTAAAATTCATATGGCAAAGTCTCAGAAAAGCCAAAACAAGCTGGAACAAAAATCAAGTAGGAGGATGAACACTTCCCAGTTTCACATTTATTACAAAGCTACAGTAATCTAGAGCTTGGTACTGGCATTGAGATAGAAATATAGACCAATGGAACAGGATATAGAGTCCATAAATAAATGTATGTATTTTTGATCAATTGAATTTCAAAAAAGGTGTCAATGATTCAATGCAGATGAGTCTTTTCTACTAACGATGGTGGAACAGTGGAATAGCCACCTGCAAAGATGAGCTTAGAATCTTAATTCAAATCCAACAAACCAATTAATAAAAAATAGAGATATAGGTAAAGGCCAAAACTTTAAATAGGAAATAGACTAGCACATCTTTGTGCCCCCGAAGTATGCAATGATTGCTTAGACACAACACCAAAACCACAAATGCAAAAAAAAAAAAAATCCCTTGTCCTTCAAATGCCAACAATAAAAAAGCAATAAGTCACAAAGGGGGAACAATATCTGCAAACCATACATTACATAATTAACTTGTGTTCTGAGAATGTAAAGAACACTTTCAAAGCAACGGGGCATGAACAACTGAAAGTAAACATCACCAAAAGATGTGACTAGACATTTCACCAAAGAAAATATACAAATTACCAAGAGACTTATGAAAAAAATGCTCACCAGCATTAGTTTTTAAGGAAGTGCAATTCTAAACTCCAATTTATACACACAAGAAGGCAATAATAAAAATACACAGAAAATTTAAATGTTTTTTAGGATGTGGAGAATCTGGAACTTTAATATCTTTCTGGGGGAATGTAAAAAGTTGCAGCCACTTTGGAAAACAGTTGTTCAGTTTCTTAAGATGTTAAACATCAACATAGCATATGTTTAGCAAATGCAAAACTAGATTTCTACAGAAGTCAAACATAGGTCCACCAAAAGACTTGTAAGGGAAGGTTTATAGAAACATCATATAACCAAAAAATGGAAATAATGGAATTGTTCTTCAACTGGTGAATGAATAAATAAAAGGTGGTGCATGCACACAATACAATATGATTACATATTAAGAAAGAATATCGTGATACATGCTACAGGGCTGATTGTTCTCAAAACATCATGCTAAGCTGCAGAAGCTGGAAACAAAATACCACAGATTTCAAAACATGCTGCCAAGATAGTCATCTAGAGAGTGTAGTACTGCCGTTTTATTATACATATAGATAAAGAGAATGGAATGGAAACTCCAGAAATAAAGCCATGCATATTTGAACTATTTGCACAAAAGAACAAGAAATTAAAAATTAAATTACCCTTTGGCAAAATTAAAAACTTTTGCATTGCCAAATCCTCCATTAAGGAAGTGCAAGGACAAAAACCTAATGGAAAAAATATTTGCAATTCATGTAACAGATAACAAGTGTGAGTCTAGAATATATACAGATCACTTGCAACTCAAGAAGAGGAAGACAAAGAACCCAATTTAAAAATGGGCAAATATTTGGAGAGAGATTTCAGAAAAGCACATATATAACTGACCAAGAAGCACACAAGAACCTCAAAATCATTAGATATCAGGAAATTCAAACTAAAATGACAAAAATATACCACTTTCACCCAGAAGTGTTGGTAAAGTAAAAACAAAACATAGGAAATAATGGGTGTGGTCAAAGATGTAGAAACACAGCGTCTCTCAAACTTTGGTGATGAGACTGTGAAATTGTGCAGCGACTTTGGAAAATGGTTTGGCAGTTTCTAATAATGTTAAAGATTGACTTCCAATAGGACACAGTAATAGCAGAATTAGTAATCTGCAGAAAAGAAATGAACTATTGAGGACTATCCAAAAACAAAAGAAATACAACAGGGAATCAGAGCAATCAATCAAAGGATGACAACAACATCAAAAGAATGAAAGAGGGAACAAACGGCATAGGTATACAACCTTCTAATGGAGAGGAAGGCAAGGCAATACCAAGTAATGGTAGACTGCTTCAAACTTAGAAAGATAAGGGTAAAAATTCATGGTAACCACAAAGAAAGTTAACAAACCAACTCATAAAAATAAAGACAAAAAACATAAAGTCTCAGCAAAAACAAAACCTACAAAAACAAAAGAAATGAACACAAAATCCACAAACAAAAGTAACTCAGCACAAGAGAGTAAGAAGAACAAAGAAAACTTCAGCACCACAAAAAAAAGCACTGCAAAATGACAGCAACGAACTTCCATCTATCAATAATTACACTGAATGTAAATGGACTCAATGCACCCATAAAGAGACAGAGAGTAGCAGAATGGATAAGAAAACAGGATCCATCAATGTGCTGTCTACAAGAGACACACACCTTAGAAACAAACATGTGAATTTATTAAAAATCAAAGGCTGGAAAAAAATATATCAAGCTAACAACTACCAAAAAAGAGCAGGAGTGGCAATTCTAATCTCAGATAAAATAGACTTTAAAACAAAAAAAAATCTACCATAAAAGACAAAGAAGGACACTATATAATGATTAAGGGGACGATCCATCATGAAGACATAACATAATAAACATCTATGCACCCAATGACAGGGCTCCAAAATACATAAAAAAAAACTCTAACGGCACTGAAAAGAGAAATTGACAGTTCCACGATAATAGTAGGAGACTTCAACACACCACTCTCAGTAAAGGACAGAACAACTAAAAAGAAACTCAGCAAAGATACAGAAGACCTAAAGGACACAATCAGCCAACTGGACCTCATAGACATATATAGAACAATCCATCCAACCGCTGCAAAGTACACATTCTTTTCCAATGCACATGGAACGTTCTCCAGAATAGACCACATCTTAGGCCACAGAGCAATCCTCAACAAGATCCAAAACGCTGAGATAATTCACAGTACCTTCTCTGACCACAATGCCATCAAGGTAGAAATTAACACTAGAAAGAGCAAGGAAAAAAAATCAAACACATGGAAACTGAATAATAATCTGCTTACACATCAATGGGTAATAGAATCAAATGAAAATGAAACCACATCATACCAAAACCTTTGGGACACAGCAAAGGCAGTCCTCAGAGGACAATTTATAGCAATAGATGCACATATCAAAAAAGAAGAAAGGGACAAAATCAAAACATTAACTACAGAACTCAAACAAATAGAAAGAGAACAGCAAAAAAAGCCTACAACCACCGGAAGAAAGGAGATAGTAAAGATCAAAGCAGAAATAAATGAAATAGAGAACAGAAAAACAATAGAAAGAATCAACAAAACCAAAAGTTGGTTCTTTGAAAGAATCAACAAAATCGACAAACCACTGGCCAGACCAACAAAAGAAAAACAGCAGAGGGCACAAATAACCCAAATAAGAAATGAAATGGGGGGCATTACAACAGACCCAACCGAAATAAAAAGGATTATAACAGAATATTATGAAAAACTATATTCCAAGAAATTTGAAAACCTAGAGGAAATGGATAAATTTCTAGAAACACACGGCCTACCCAAACTACAACAAAGTGATATTGAAAATCTGAACAGACCCATAACAGGAGAAGAGATTGAAAAGGTAATAAAAAAACTCCCAACCAAAAAAATCCCTGGCCCAGATGGCTTCACTGGAGAATTCTACAAAACATTTACAGAAGAGCTTGTACCAGTTCTACTCAAGCTATTTCAGAGCATAGAAGATGAAACAACACTTCCAAATTCACTCTATGAAGCCAGCATAATGCTGATACCAAAACCAGGCAAAGACATCACCAAAAAAGAAAATTACAGACCAATATCTCTTATGAATATAGATGCAAAAATTCTGAACAAAATTCTATCCAATAGAATTCAGTATCATATCAAAAAAATAAAACACCACGACCAAGAAGGATTCATACTAGGTATGCAAGGATGGTTTAACATTAGAAAATCCATCAACGTAATACACCACATAAATAAAAGGAAAGAAAAAAATCACATGATCATCTCAATTGACGCAGAAAAGGCATTTGACAAAGTCCAACACCCATTCCTGATAAAAGCTCTCAATAAAATAGGTATAGAAGGGAAATTTCTCAACATAATAAAGGGCATCTATGCAAAACCAACAGCCAACATCATTCTTAATGGAGAGAGGCTGAAAACATTCCCCTTGAAAACAGGAACAAGACAAGGATGCCCTTTATCACCGCTCCTATTTAACATTGTCCTGGAAGTTCTAGCTAGAGCAATAAGGCAAGAGAAAGAAATAAAGGGCATCCAAATTGGTAATGAAGAAGTTAAACTCTCCCTGTTTGCAGATGATATGATACTATACATAGAAAACCCTAAAGACTCCACGAGAAATCTACTGCAACTAATAGAAAGATTCAGCAGAGTAGCAGGATAGAAGATAAACATTCAAAAATCAGTTGGATTCCTATACACCAGTAAAGAGAACGATGAAAAGGAGATCAGGAAATCAATACCATTTTCAACAGCCCCTAAAAAGATAAAATACTTTGGAATAAATCTGACCAGGAATGTAAAAGACCTATACAAAGAAAACTACAAAACACTGCTGCATGAAACCCAAAGGGATCTACCTAAAGCAATTTACAAATACAATGCAATCCCGATCCAAATACCAACAACATTCTTCAAAGAGATGGAAAAACTAATTATTAACTTTATATGGAAAGGAAAGAAGCCCCGAATAAGTAAAGCACTACTGAAGAAGAAGAATAAAGTTGGAGGACTCACACTACCTGACTTGAGAACCTACTATACAGCTACAGTACTCAAAACAGCCTGGTACTGGTACAACAACAGAGACATTGACTAATGGAACAGAATTGAGAACCCAGATGTAAATGCATCCACCTACAGTCACCTGATTTTCGACAAGGGCCCAAAGTCCATCAAATGGGGAAAAGACAGTCTTTTTAACAAATGGTGCTGGCAAAACTGGATATCCATTTGCAGAAAAATGAAACAGGACCCATACCTCACACCGTATACAAAAACTACTTCAAAATGGATCAAAGACCTGAATATAAAGCCTAAAACTATAAAGTTCATAGAAGAAAAAACAGGACCAACACTTCAGGCCTTAATACATGACATTAACAGGATACAAACCATAACCATCAACACACAAAACCCAACAGATAAACTAGATAACTGGGATCTTCTAAAAATCAAACACCTATGCTCTTCAAAAGACTTCACCAAAAGAGTGAAAAGAGAACCTACAGACTGGGAAAAAATTTTTGGACAGTACAAGTCAGACAAAGGTCTAATCTCCGTAATCTACAAGAAAATCCAACACCTCTACAACAAAAAGACAAACAATCCTATCAAAAAATGGGCAAAGGAAATGAACAGACACTTCACCAAAGAAGACAGTCAAACGGCCAACAGACACATGAGGAAATGCTCGCGTTCACTAGCCATTATAGAAATGCAAATTAAAACCACAATGAGATACCATCTCACCCTGGCATTACTGGCACGAATCAAAAATACTGGAAATAACAAATGTTGGAGGGGCTGCGGGGAGATGGGAACTCTTATACACTGCTGGTGGGAATGCAAAATGATACAACCATTTTGGAAAATGATATGGCGTTTCCTCAGAAAGCTAGAAATAGACATACCATTCGATCCAGCAATCCCACTCCTAGGAATATATCCTAGAGAAATAAGAGTCGTCACTCGAATAGACATATGCACCCCTATGTTCATGGCAGCATTGTTCACAATAGCAAAACGATGGAAACAACGTAGGTGCCCATCAACAGATTAATGGATAAACAAACTATGGTACATACACACAATGGAGTACTATGCAACGAGAAAGAACAACACTGAATCTGTGAACCATCTCATAACATGGATGAAACTGGAGGACATTATGCTGAGTGAAATAAGTCAATCACAAAAGGAAAAATATTGTATGAGACCTCTATTGTAAAAACCCATGAAAAAATTCACATGCAAAATGTAACAATCCTTGTTGGTTACCAGGGATGGGAGGGGAGGGGGGGGGAAATACTAAATAGGCAATAGATAAGTGTTATCTTGGGTGAGAGGTGAGACAGTACACAGTACAAGGGAAACTAACACAACCTGCACAGGGAAAGGTCATGGAGGCCCCATGGACACATCCAGACTCCCCGAGGGACTGAGTTGTTGGACGGAGGGCTCTGGGGACCATGGTCTCGGGGAACATCTAGCTCAACTGGCATGACACTACTTATAAAGATAATGCTCTACATTATACCTTGGTGAGTAGTGTCTAGGGTCTTAAAAGCCTGTGAACGGCCATCTAAGATACTCCACTGGTCTCATCCCTTCGGGAGCAAGGGAGAATGAAGAGAACAGGATACAACAAAAATATTAGTCCAAAGGACTAATTGTCCACAGCTACCAAGACCTCCACCGGACTGAGTCCAGTACAGCTAGATGGTGCCCGGCTACCACCGCTGACTGCTCTGACCAGGATCACAACAGAGGGTTCTGGACAGAGCTGGAGAAGGATGTAGAGCATAATTCTAACTCCCAAAAAAAAAAAAAAAAAAAAAAAGACCAGATTTACTGGCCTAAAGGAGAGTGGAGAAACCTCAAGAGTGTGGCCCCCAGACACCCTTTCAGCTCAGAGGTGAAGTTACCTTCCAGGTTCACTGTTCAGCCTGGGAGTGGACAGCCCAGTAAAACTAAATGAGACTAACGAGGTACAGGAGTCCAGTGACAAGGGCCAGAAGGCAGAGGGGGAGTAGGAAGCTGATGATAAGGAACACAAGTTGAGTAAGGATACTGTTGATGTGTTGTGAGATTGTTAACCACTGTTATAGGGCAACATTTGTAGTAACTGTTAAATGGGAGGCTATTTTGTCTTGTAAGCCTTCATCTCGGGCGAGAATGGCAACACAATTGGAAGTGCATAGTCAATGTCACTTAAATGTGTACGTAAAAAGTTTTGAAATGGTGTATCTTTGGCTATGTGTATTTTCACCAAAAAAAAAAAAAAAGCTGAGAATTCAAAGGGTTAAAATGTTGTGGGGTTGTTAACCAAAGTCATAAAACAGCATGTGTACTACTGTTAAATGAGAAACTGTTTGTTCTGTAAGCCTTCACTTGAAGTACAATAAAATATTTTTTAAAAAAAAGACAAATACATAAAACAAGACACTTTAGAAATAAGAGGCTATTGTAAATGTAGAGTGGTGATCTCAGAATAACAGATTATCTGATCTTGACAGGTGTCTTTCTTCACCAAAAAAAAAAAAAAAAGAGTTTAGAATGTTAATGAGTCTAATGTGAATTAGTCTAATAATTTTCAGTCAAAGGAAGCTATTCTCTGCATTTTCAAGTTATCTCCACTAACAGTCTATAAAACTCTAAAATAAGGTAGTTCTAAAATAATGTCAGATAGTTCATAAAGGAGCATTCTCAAAGTACCAAGTATAACTGTTTTCAACAGTCAAATGCTTTCCTCCTGGTATTTGTTGAAGTTGTTGAATATCTCCAGTGACATCACTCACATAGATGTGCACATTTTCATTCCATATACTTTGACAATATTCCAACATCATAACTTGAAGATGAGTTTTGAAGGAAAAATAAGGGTAAGAGGAAACTACAACAAGAACTTTAAATTAGTAAAGGTAATTAGCTCTCTTTAATGAAACCTAAAGCAGTTTATATTTTCTGAGCACTGGAGTTTGGAATTAGCATTTTAACTCATTGCCTTACCTCTGAAATGTCAAAAATATTTGGCATTTTATCATTTTCCAAATTTCCAGATAGAACCACGTTGATCTCCACAAACTAAAAGAGTTGTTGCAGCTCTAAAATTCATTCAACGTGCTACATGACTAATAATCCTAGTCTGGGAGGGAAAAAAGTAGTTGTCACTTAGAAAAACATAATTAAATTCAAAGCTCCAAATTTATTAAGCATCTACTATACCTCAAGGGATGTGGGAGATAGGGACACTAAGGTTTGAATAACATCTGCTTATAGAAAATAAACTTCCCAGACTAATTTGCTGAATTTAAAACATTTCGGAATGGAAATGCTTACCTTACCAAGATCATAAATAACAAGTTTATCTAACCAAGATCACAGACAACACATCTGTAATATGTCCAGATCACCTTTTTGCTAGTTGATCACCCAGCTGAGCAAAAAACAAATAAATCCAGTTAAGGGGATTACATTGGATTATCAGTTGTAAATCCAATGCAGTAATTATAATAAATATAATTTTCTGTTATTTTTCAAAGACGTTCAAATTCAACAGATCCAAACTGAATTTATTATCTTCCTTCCCAAATTCATTCTTTCTCTAGTTTTTCTACCTCACTTTACCTCATTAGCCTTACCTCCTAGTCCAAAGTATCACTGAATTTTTTGGATAGCTTTAGGATTTTATCCAACATTGCCCAAACTAGCATCACTTTTTACTACAGTAACCTTTTACCTGTTGTACCAGCATCTACTTACACTCCTTCCTAATTCATTTTCCACATATGTAAATTTTTAATATATGCATTTAAAACTACACACACACATCATCCCATTGCTCTAAACCACTTGCTCAAAAACTCATGAAAGGCTTCCCATTGTTCTTAAGGTAAAGACCAACTGACTGGGACTGGAGGATCCCCAGAAAGCATGGCCCCTGGACTCTCTGTCAACCCAGCACTAAAACCATTCCTGAGGCCAACTCTTCAGAGAAAGTTTAGACTGGACTATGGAACATAAAATGATACTCTTGAAGAGTGTGCTTCTTAGCTCAAATAGATAGATGAGACTAAATGGGCAGCTCCTGTCCAGAGGCGAGATGAGAAGGCAAAAAGGGCAGAAGCTGGTTGAATGGACATGGGAAATCTGGGGTGGAAAGGAGGAGTATGCTGTCACATTATAAGGAGAGCAACTGGGGTCACATAACAAAGTGTGTATAAATTTTTGTATGAGAGACTAACCTGAATTGTAAACTTTCACTTAAACTACAACAATTTAAAAAAAAAAAAAAGATGAAGACCAAAAATCTTAACATAGGCTAAAGCCGTGTAAAATTTGGTACTTTATGTACTTCATCTCATGCCATTCTCCACATTGGAAAATGCCAAACACATACTCTGCCTGGAATGCTGTCCCATCTACCCTACCCCATTTTGATTTAGTTAATACATATTCATATTTCAGACTTCAACGGAAATCTAACATCTATGAAACCCTCTGTTGTGGATTTAACTGTGTCTGGTGTTTACAATCCCATTTGGCAATGAGTATTCTTTGTTATGTTAATGAAGCAGTGTTGGTTTAGGTTGTGTCTGAAGTCAGTCTCTTTTGAGATATAAAAGAGATTAAACTAGAAAGCTAGCAAGCAGGGTTGGGCAAAAGATAGTTGCCATGCCACATGAAGATCACCAGGGTGCCAAGGAATAGAAGCTGAAGAGACAAGAACCTTCCCCCAGATCCAACAGAGAGAGAAAGCCTTCCTCTAGAGCTGGCACCCTGAATTCAGACTTCTAGTCTCCGAAAAAGAGGAACACCCTCCATGAGATGAATCGGCATAGTAGCTGCAACAATGGGCTGAAACACAGCAACAACTGTGAGGATGGCATAGGACCAGGCTGCATTTCTTTCTGGGGTCGCTGTGAGTCAGAACTGACTTGACTGCACTTAATAACAACAACAACAACCTCCTAAACTGTGAGAAAATAAATTTCTGTTTGTTAAAGTCACCCACTTGTGGTATTTCTGTTACAGCAGCACTAGATACTTCCCTGACACTTCCCTTCCCTAAACAGGTGGAGTGTCCCACTGTAGTAGTTAAGGTCCAGTTAGGAAACAGAATCCACACCAGGTTGGTCAATAGATGGAATTTAATATGGGAGATGAGTTATGAAGGTGTTAGATGAGCTGAAAAAATAAACAGAAGATGAGGCATTCATGGATTTGCAACTGCAGAAGTTGCAACCATGATTAGAGCTAGAGAAGCTCTAGGGAAGACTAGTGTTACCAGACATCAGGAGTTGGGGCTACCATGTGTATATCTGAACCACAGAGTGAGAAGATGTCCAGTTGAAGCTGGAACCAAGGAGGAGACAGAACCACTGCCGGGGGATTCACCTGAAGCTAACAGAGAATGAAGTATCCTGGGCTTCTCTCTGCCTTGGACTCTTCCAGTCTTTTGCCCATGACTGCCATTAGGCAAACCATAAAGAAAGCAGATGGCGAAGTAGTGTGGGTAATGTTGTTTGCAGGCTCAGCCCCTTGTAATAAAAAACAGGGCAAGGAAGGGGAGAAAATGGATCTGAGAGCATATGGGCAAGTGACCAGCATACCCAGTTGTACACTTCCAGATATTCTCTAATTTATCTTTCCAGAAGTCTTCATGATTAATATCTGGTTTCCCTACTAAAGTATAATCTCCTTAGGATAAGGATCACAAATGTCTTATTTAGTGTGATACCTCTAATGCCTAGCATAGTCCTCAATAAATATGTTGAATGGATTAATTAAAAATAATTTGATCTATCAACAAAGTGTTGTGATATTTAATACAATTTATTAGCCACTATAGCAAAGATGGAGCCCTGGTGATGCAGTGATTAAGTGTTCCCTTCAGCTGCTAACCCAAAGGTCAGCAGTTTGAATCCACCAGCCGCTCCTTGGAAACCCTATGGAGCAGTTCTACTCTGTCCTATAGGGTAGCTATAAGTTAGAGTCGACTCGAAAGCAACAGGTTTGGTTTGTTTGGTTTTTTTTTTTTTTTTTTTTTGTACAGCAAAGTTAATATGGTGGTGTGTTCCAGGTATTCTTAACATATTTGGAGACCATGAACCATTTCTAGTCTCTCATGAAAGTCATGAACCCTTTCATCAGAAAAATGCATTTTTTAAGCATCCAACACTTTACATTAATTTTTGGGAAAGGGGGCTCATAGAGAGGCTAAAATCCATCCAAGGATTTCTTTTACTTATAATAATATGGAAACAACATGACCTTCCCCTGGTGGATGTGGAATTGTTCGGGTCTATTTTTATTTTCACAGTGTCTGAGATCCACTACTGTCTTTTAGTGGGAGGGAGCCAGATAATGTAAACTTTTTGCAGAGAAAAATTCTCCTACCCGAAATGCCTGTCATGACCCCATTGAGAAACATCATGGATCTTGGAACCTCAGAATAAAATTCTACTGCAGAAAAAAAAAATTTGTCCATCAAATTCAAAATAATGTTTCCCTTTGATGACAAAGAAATTCACCATGAATACAACTTAATTTTAAAATGGCTCCTGGGACTGTCTACATGTTCCATATTTATGAACGTTTAATTTACATAACAGCTGTCACTGAGCTTTGATAAATTTACACACAATAAAAATGTAAACATATAAAATGCATATAGTAGGGAAGATTTATTTGAGATTTTATTAGTTATCTATTTCTGCAAACAAATTACCCCAAAATTTAGTAGCTTGAAACAACACATATTCATTAACTCACAGTATCTGTGAGTCAGGAATACAAGTGCAGCTTAGGTGTATCCTCTGGCTCCAGGTGTCTGCCAGGGTTATGATATCATCTGAAACTCTACTGGAGGAGGATATGCTCTCAAGCTTACCTCCTTACATGACTGTCATCAGGATTCAGTTCCTCAAGGGCTGTTGGCCAGGGGCTACCCTCAGTTCCTTGCCATGTAGGCCTCTTCATATGGCATCTTGCTTCATCAGAGCAAGCAAGAGAGAAAATTCAGAGGGAAGTGTCAGAAAGAGAGAGACAGCAAACCAGAAGTCACAGTCTTTTATAGCTTAACATTGAAAATGATATCCTCTCACTTTTGCTATATTCTGTGTACTAAAGGCAAGTCACTAGGTCAAGCCCACACACAGTGAAAGGGATTAAACAAAGTCATAAATACCAGGAGGCAGGTATCGCTGGGAGTCATTCTAGAAAGTTCTTGTTATGGATTACTGTATTTTTACACAAATAACATGCACCTTCTATGTTTGTTTGCCAACCTCGCCCTCCCTCCGTAAGGTATTTTCATAAGTGCTGCTATGCCAATATTTTTTTTACATGTTGCTGCAAAAAAAATTAGCACAGTGCGCTTACAAAAATACCTCGGGTTGGGGGGGAGGCCATGGTTGGCAAGCAAACGTAGAAAGAGTGCCTTATTTGGGTAAAACTACGGTAAATTGTGTCTCCCCAAAATATGTGTTGGAATCCTAGTCCATATACTTGTAAATATATTCTTGTTTGGAAGAAAGGTTTTCTTTTTTATGTTGATTAGATCATAGCCAAGTAAGGTGGGTCTTAAATCGAATCACTTCTGAGTTACAAACAGAGCATATTAGACATAGAGGTACACACCACACACTGATGAGGGGGAAGGCAGCAAGAGACAGATGCCATGTGAGGCTCGTCTAAAAGCCAAGGAACCAACGAACTCCCAGGACTACCTACAAGGAAGGGATCAACATTCCTGAGACCCTAATTTGGTCCTTTAGCCTCTAGAACTATGAGAAAATTTTCTGTTCTTTATAGCTATCCACTTGTGGTATTTCTGTTACAGCAGCATTAGGAAACTAAGATAGCTATGTACCACAAGATGAAACCACAATGCAGAAGAAAATAAGGTTCTTGAAAAAAATTTATCTAATAAAAAAAAAAAAAACCCTGCCTATGGTAGTTATGTTTTAGCTGCTAAACAGTCAATACTTTTATTTCTAATTTTTTTTAAAAAAATTGAATTTCTTCTTCATCAAAAAAACAAAAATATTATGACCAGTATCTTTCTCTCCATTTTCACTCTAGTAACTCTTACCTCCTCTGTATTCTGCCATTCCTTTAATGGCACATTTAAAAAAGTAAGGGATTATGTTTGAAAATATACTTGAATGAGTTACTGCAGAATAGTTTGACTATCTTACTCTTGGAAGTGATAATATTCTTTTACTTGTGAGAAGACCTTTACAACTCATTAGCTTATGAACTATGTATCTTTCACACAAAGAAAGAAAACGTAATCTGAACTCTTTATGGGTGAGACAGCCTGTATTTATTTCTCTTGAAACTAAGTAGAGGTGCCATCAGATATTTCATTATCCTTAAAGAATTAAATGGCTCTAGCAGCAGGCAAATAAAAAAAGCACTTATTAATGCATGACTCTACTTTTCAGCTTGTATATCCTTTAATAACAAGAAGAGAAAATTTACATTTTCAAAATGATCTTTAATTTTGTGCCTCCCCCATAATTAGAACTGCTACTGTTCAAAGAAGGGGTGCTAATATTTTATTTTAGTACGTAATTTCTGCCTTACCTGGAGGTACAGAGTTAACCGTATTTAAAGCTCTGTACATAACTGGGGAAGAAACTGCCTTCCTGCATATCAAGTCTAAAAATACTCATCCTCAAAATAGGAGAATGACAAAGCAGAACTGGACACGTGAGACTAAAGATTCATCAAAACTCATAGTTGGTAGTGAACTCAATTAAATCAATGGGGTCATCTCTATCAGGCCACATATCCCTACTTAGTGATCTACCAATCTACATTCTAGGCATTTTCTTTCTAAAAATACCTGAAAGAATTAGTATAGAAGGCTTACTTGAAGTTAAAAATGTAGAGCATTTTTTTTAAGGCTTGTTAGCTGTCTTTGAATGACTGGACATAGGCTCATTTAACATTGCTTTTTGAAAGCCCACTGAGCCCCCTCCCCCGCCCTCATACCCTAAAATACAGTGTCTATAGGTTTTGATGGTAAAATGGTTTGGGGGAAGTTCTATATTAAGGGTTTAAAAGATGACTATTGGGACAGCAGCAGAGCACTGGGCAAATGTCTTCACAGAAAGCGGTCAAAATAAAGCCTGAGTGAGGCAGCTAAAAGGAAACACAGAAGCACTGAAAATAAGCTTTTTTTTTTTCCCTCCATTTTGCCTGTAACCATTTCTGTTCACTCCTTTTCAGAAGAAGAAAATCCAAATTCCACACCACTCCAAATCCATGGCCATACTATTTTCAATGTGCCCAAAGAAAGCAGGAGGTTATGTCCTAGGCATCTCTCTGGCAACATTTCAGAAACGGAAAGGCAGGAGAGCTGGGAAAACAATTTGAGCTCTTGTCCCCATTACTTCCAGGAATTTATGGGTAAGGAAATGTCTTAGTTATCTCGTGCTGCTATAACAGAAATACCACAAGTGGATGGCTTTAACAAAGAGAAATTTATTCTCTCACAGTTTAGGAGCCTAGAAATCCGAATTCAGGGCACCATCTCTAGAGGAGGGCTTTCTCTGTCTGTTGGCTCCAGGGGAAGGTACTTGTCATCAATCTTCTCCTGGTCTAGGAGGTTCTCAGTGCAGGGACCCTGGGTCCAAAGAGCAGGCTCCATTCCCGGCTCTTCTTTCTTGGTGGTAGGAGGTCCCCCTCCTCTCTGCTTGATTCTCTCTTTTATATCTCAAAAGAGACTGACTCAAGATACAACCTAATCCTGTAGACTGGGTCCTGCGTTATTTACATAACTGCCTCTAATCCTGCCTCATTAACATCATAGAGGGTAGGATTTACCACACATAGGATAATCACATCAGATCACAAAATGGTGGACAACCACACAATACAGGGAATCAGGGCCTAGCCAAACTGACACACATTCTTGGGGGACACAATTCAATCCATGACAGGACAGAACATAGAATGGATCATCCTTCTTTCAATTAGTTGCCTCCTTTCAACTTGTCCTAGGACTAATTCTACAGGCAGTGGAAGAAATTCTCAACTTTGCCAACCATAACGCATGAAATACAGTTTTACCTGTTTATAAATTGGCAAAGCTTGGCATGAGTTAAACAGAGACAAACATAGGAAAAGAGGAAAACGATATTGCAAGAAAAGAGGCACAAAAGGGAAAATTAATCTCGCTTCCCAGTTTTGCAGTGGGCCTTTATTATTATGCATTGACCTTCTCTCTTTAATCTAGAGAGTTACCTTGAGCTTTTCTGATGAAACATCTCTATGGTATGAAAATATTCAGTGCATCATTTCTACAGAGTCCCTCCAGACGATCTCTGCAGAACATTACTGTCACATCAACATAAATAGAATGAAATAATTAAATAATCATTGCATCACATTGCAGCCCTCTTATATTCTGTCCCATAAGTACCTCAACCTCAAGTTGTCCACTCGAAACTAATCTTTCTCCCCTTAACCATGCCCTGCCTTCTGATTGAAAGACATCACCATCTACCAAGCTGGTGTTATGGATTGAACTGTGTCCCCCAAAAGTATGTGTTGTAAATCCTAACCTCTATGCCTGTTGTTATAATCCCATTTGGGAATGGGTTGTCTTTGTTACGTTAATGAGACAGGATTAGTGTAGGGTGTGCTTAAATCAATCTGTTTTGAGATATAAAAAAGATTAAACGAGCAAGCGAAAGCAGCTGAGATGGGGGAAGAGAGATGCCAAGCCATGTGGAGATCTCCAAGGAACCATGAAACAAGCTAAAGAGACAAGGACCCTCCCCCAGAGCTGACAGAGAGCGAAAGCCTTCCCCTAGAGCCGGCACCCTGAATTTGGACTTCTAGCCTCCTAAACTGTGAGGAAATAAATTTCTGTTTGTTAAAGCCATCCACTTGTGGTATTTCTGTTATAGCAGCACTAGATAACTAAGACAGCTGGTAATTTTTTTTTTTTTTATTATGTCTCTGCTTGCCCTGCTCACTCTCTTTCTAAGCAATCAGGAAGTTCTCTTAATTAAAACCTTTAAATATTTCCTGAATTTATCAACTTCTTTTTATCCTCACTGCTAAAATTGTAGTTCAGATTACAACCAGCTCTCACTATGAGTTCTGCAACATTCTCTATTAAGACCCCTGGCTTGCTTCCATTCTCCACACGGTAATAATACAGATAGGAGATGGCCATGCTTATCCTTCCAAGTTTACATAGTTTACATGATTTTCATGATCTAGTACCTGCTTTTCTTTTCTCTCTGGCTGCGGCTCTTTCTCCTCTTGCCCACTTGCTACCTCTCCCCTCCCCACACATCTGTTATCTTAATCATACTAAGGACACAACTTAATCATTATTTTCTCTGTGCAGACTTTCCTGATATGTCTAGTTTGTCTTATGTGGCCCCGCGATGTGCTTGCATTACTGGTGTTTAATCGTCTCCCTTTCCAGACTGAAGGTTCAAAAGGGACTCAAGGAGGGCATTCATCTTTGCATTCACCTTTTAGTCTCCAGCCAATTTCCTGGCTCATAGGAGGCACTCAATAAACACTTACTGGATGCTCAAAATAACTTCACTTAACTTTCATAAATATCAGTTCCAGTTTGAAATGTGTAATCATTGACAGTTGTGTTGGTTTGCATTTAAACACAACTGCAATTAATTTTGTTAGCTGAGCATGAAATCCATTCTGTGATTATCTTCAGCACTTGCATGGCAAAATTTAGGTGCAAAAATAGTTTAAATTCTATTTCCCTTGTCTAGTCTCAAAAGAGAATTTTTATTATTATTCCAATCACATAACACAGGAAACTGAGGCAAAAAAAGGAGATGGTGACTTACCCAAGTGACATGCTGATAATCCAAAATAAATCCAGGATTAAGCCTCTGAATAGTCTGAGTCCAATACAGTTGCTTAGTTGCTGAGCAGTGCTCTTTAACATTCATTGCGGGGAGCTGTACTTTGCAAACTTGTTAGACCCTCGGAGATAAATGTTATTTTTGTTCATAAGAGACATACAAATATCTTCAAATATAAATTGGCTCTGGGCTGAAAACATGCAGCAAAATTTTAAAAAAATTGAAAGTGAATTAGAAACTAAAGAAACTATACATGATTTGAGAAACTTTGGTGATCAAAATGTCATTGTAGGGAACTTCACAACTCAGTAGAGTACATAAACCCTTAAGGTAAGTGGATGTCATGGTCCTAGTGTTCTCAGCAATTTAAAATCCTTTTGATTCAGTAGTAACCCATGAAAAGGTTGAGTCTGCATGGATTGACTCTGCTCTGCACCCAAACGCTAAGTAAAACTAAGCAACTTGACCTGCTTTCACAAGAAAACCAATTAACAGCAAGGGAACTGAGAAATGGCAAGATTACCTGGAGTGTCATGGGCTCCTGGAAGGACTCCTAGTGCATAACACTCACCATCTCACTTCAAAATACCCCTTGGACCAGTTCTTCCTCCCAAGCCTCCCAGGCAGGGGTCCAATCCTGGGACCCCTTTCTTTGGGGTTCTCCTTTGCTGCCTTCACCTCAGATAGTGCCCAGGTCAGGGAAGTAGGCAGGGGGACTTCAGATCTCTTGCGTAGCTCTTCCGGGTCTTTAAACAGCTCACTCTTTTCTTACCCAGGTCACATTCAAGCCTTGATAAATTTGCATGTAACAGCCAACCACTCAGCCAATAACAACAAAAAAGGGAGTGGAGCGTGTTAAAAAGCACTTTTTTGTTGTTCAGGTATAAGATTTTTAAGTGAATCAACATGTTTGAATAATAGCTACACTAGACACTGTTGTAAGTGTTTTATACAGGTTACTCCATTTAATCCCTGTAACAACCAACTGAGGTAGGTAATGAGGCCACTTTAGAGATACAGAAATTGAGTCCCAGACCCAGTAGGCATCTTGTCCATGTCACATGACTAGTACCTGTCAGAGCCTCAGATTCAACTCAAGGTAGCTGTTTTTGTGTTTGAAATTAACCACCAGGCCTGCTTCCTCTCACTTACAGAGAAACACATAGGTAGAGATGTGCATCTGGATATATATGTATATGTGGTTGGGATATAAACACGGATGCAAATGTAGATATAGATGAATATAGCTATATGTCACTGTATCCATATTGATCTTTTGAATATAAAATAAATAGTAAATATGAATCATTGTACTTTTTTTCAACGTGCTCTTTTTTCTTTGTAAGCTTTCTTTTTCCAGTACCTTCTTTCACTAACTAGGTTTCTTCCTTTCTTTCCTTGAGCTATTTTCTGCGTGGGGATAATTGCTTCTTGTGAGCAACTGACACTTCCCTGAAATAAGTGAAAAGACCCCAGGGACAGATTTACAGTCAGGGGCCTTAGGTGCTAAAATACCCTTGGGACTCCAGTTGAGCCTGAACGTTAGAGCCCTAGGGAATGGATATGCCTTTTCATTTTTCTTTGCTTTCCTTTGCTGATTATTATTAATAAATGGCAAAGACTCCCATAGTTATATGCCCAGAGCAACCACCTCAAGAATATTGCAAAAAAAGCATATTCTTTCTTTCTTCCGTTGTTGAATTAAAGTGAAACATAGGCTTTGGCTGCTGAAGGCAACATAAGTACCCATGAAATGGAGATTGGCTAATTAGGGATGTATAATTTTAGAATAATGGAGGCTTTCTTTAAAGGTATTTTGAATTGGGTATATATTAAAATGAAATTTCTTTTTGAGACATGTGATTAGAGTTGGCTGTTGTGAAGACAGAAAATGCAACAACAAAAAGTCAGATTACCAGTCAGTTACAAAAGAGATCATAAATGCAATGGTAAGGTCAGGTATGTTTGTCCTGGAGAAGACAGATAATTACCTTCATTCGAAACCATCTACCGAAGCAATTCAGCAGATGTGAGACCCTGTTCTCTGCCTCTGTCACTGAAAAGAGAACAGGAAGACAATTAAGACAGGAAGATTCATTTGAGAGTATAGGCAAAAAAGTGTCCCGCTGGTACAAGTTGAATGATATTAGAAAATATTATCTGTGGAAAATGTTACATCTCTTTATCTGGAGGTCTTTAAAATTAAAGCAAAAAGAACAGCTGCTCAAGATACTGAAGCTAGTTTAGGTAAATGCAGTTCTAGCTGTAGATGATATGTGCTTATATGTATGGGAGAAAGGAGAAAGGTTATCAGATAATCTCAAATGGAAAAATATTTAAAGGTGGTTTTCCATATTCAACTGCATTAAAAGAGATCATGTCTTTGGCAAATGAATGGCAGGCTCCATAAAGTAATTATTACAACTAATGATTCTGTTGAAGAATGAAAGGTAAAATGGCTATAAAACTGCATTTACAAAGTTTTTATGAGAGCAGAGTGAAAAAGAAAATACAGAAAGAAACCTGGAAAGAAAAAAAAGACGGCAAATTCAAGTAGCACACATCTGTAAAACAAGTGTTTCAACTGAAGTTTAACATCATCAGAGGCATGAGAAAATGAAGAATTAAATCCAAAGTTAGTTCACCTCTCTTGAAAGCAAACATGGTAAACAGAATGTCCCTATTGTTGGGCACATATAAAGAAAGGTGGCCAAGTTGAAGAACTTGATATACATTTGTCCTCTATGCTTTCCACTAAGGAGAAAAAGAGGAATGATGCTCTATAGAGCTTTCATGGCTGTGACCTTTTGGAAGCAGATCTCCAGGGCTGTCTTCCAAGGCGTCTCTGGATGTGTTCAAATCACCAACCTTTCAGCTAGTAGTCAAGCGCTTAACCAATCATGCCACTCAGGGACTCTTCTCCTAAATGCTTATGATTCTAACTTAATTTCTATAACTTAGCTATATAACAACTTCAGTATCTATTTAAAAAGAAGGGAAAGATAGAATGGTGGTGTACTGTGTACCAAAGAGCTTAAGCACACATTTTCTTGAGTCTGACTACCAGACTCCATGTAGTCAAAAACTCAAGGTTCAAATCAAAACTCAGAACGTTTACTCACTGTGAAAACTAGGGCAAGTTGGTTAACCGCATTATTCACAGGCAGAAAGAAATTTAGGAAAGAACTTAAAAAAAAAAAAAATTAAAAAGAACCTGTTGAATGAAATCAGATACTGAAGTAACAAATTTTAAGAATAAAATGAGGTGGGATTTAATTTTTTTTTAAATAATGAAATATTTCCACTATAGAATTGAACATCATTCAGGATATATATAGACTTAGAAATCTCACCCTCTCTTGCTCCTCCCTCCTCCACCCCCCGTGTCTCTCTCTCTAAATATAAAATGTGGCTTGGGTCAGGCACGCATTAGTCCTCAAAGTGACATCTTTGCTTTTGAACACTTTAAAGAAAGGTCTGTTGCAGCAAATTTGCCCAATGCAATACGTTGTCTGATTTCTTGACTGCTGCTTCCATGGGCGTTGATTGTGGATCCAAGTAAAATGAAATCCTTGACAACTTCGGTATTTTCTCCGTTTATCATGATGTTGCTTAATGGCCCAGTTGTGAAGGTTACAGCCAAGAAAACCCTATAGAGCACTTCTACTCTGTAACACACTATGTGGACATTTTTTTTTTTATTGTACTTCAGGTGAAGGCTTACAGAACAAATAGTTTCTCATGAAACAGTAGTACACATATTGTTTTATGACATTGGTTAACAACCCCACAACATGTCAACCCTCTCCCTTCTCGACCTTTTTTTTTGTTGTTGAAAATATGCATAGCCAAATATACACCATTTCAAAAATTTCTACATGCACAGTTCAGTGACATCAACTACGCTCTTCCAAGTGTGCTGCTATTCTCACTTTAGATGAAGGCTTACAGAACAAAATAGTTTCTCATTTAACAGTTAGTACACATGTTGCCCTATGATAATGGTTAACAACCTGACAACACATCAACACTATCCTTACTCAACCTTGGGTTCCCTATCACCAGCTTTCCTGTCTCCTTCCGCCTTCTAGTCCTTGGCCCTGGACTGCTGTGCCTCATTAGTCCCGTTTTGTTTTATGGAAAAAAGGGAGAAAGTGTTGTTTTCTTTACCTCCTGTGTATTTTCCACTCTGACTTTCAGTGCCATGCTCTCCTCTTTTTCTTTGTTCACATAGTTATGTCTAGACTCATTCTGAGTTTTGTTTTAAATTCCATAGATCTGCTTCTTTTCTCTATAATGATAAACTGTTACTTCTTCGTCTTACCTTGATCACCAGGAATATCATTAGCGGTCTGCTTCCTGATTACCCTACAACCATGTTATATAAGTAATAGCAATGGGTAAAATTTGGAGTTAAAAACCACCACATTTTTGCTTAGTGATAAAAATCATCTTCATTTATTTAGCATAACATTATATATTTCTATCATAAAAGATAATTTTCATTTCTGCCTTAATTCTATTAATATTTAAAGGAATGTCTTGAATATAATATGTTCAATGAGAGAATTGGATTGAGTCAGAAATAGGAAAAAACTATTTTGATGATAAGTAAGGGAAATTCTTAAACACATTGGCTGGTATTGGCTTTGGATACATTACTACATAAAGTGTGAAGATCTGGTTCATTCTGCCTGCAAAATAACCATTTGTGTTTTGTTACTGCTAGGCGATCTGCTATCACTTTCTTAGGCAGGAGAGCTGTCACAGTGGTATAGAAATGCATTTCTGAATTACACACTAAAATCATTAAAAAAAATCAAACTTTTGTTTACAATTACTGAAAAGTATAATTTTAAAAACCTCTTAAATAAGCAAATTCATTTACCAAACATAAAGGTAAAAAATATATATATCAAACCCGTTGCCACCGAGTTGATGGTAATTACAAGCAAACATATGTCCAGAGGGACTTCCGGGAAAATGGTGCTCTAGGCCACCCCCCGTGTCTCTCTCTCTAAATAGAACTATGGCTGCAAACCAAAAGGTCAGCAGTTCACATCCACCAGCTGTTCCCTGGAAACTCTATGGGGCAGTTCTACTCTGTCCTATAGCCATGAATTAGAATTGACTCGACAGCAGTGGTTTTTTTTTTTATTTTTGAAGGAAGTCAAGCACACACCTGAGAACCCTCTAGAGCTGTCAGAAGCTGCCTGTGGAGCCCAGAAAATACTTAAGAGTGATTGTTACCTCTGAGGCTCCAAGAAAATGATAGCTGGTAGTGCCTCAAAGCACACGTAAGAGGATGATGTTTTCAGCTGAGAAAATAAACGTTCAAACATTCTAACATTCTATGCATGGGGGACAATACACCCCTCTTGGAGTCCTGGTGACACAGTGGTTAAGCACTCAGCTGTTAACCAAAAGGTCAGCTGTTTGAATCCACCAGATGCTCTTTGGGAGAAAGATGTGGCAGTCTGCTTCTGTAAAGATTACAGCCTTCGAAACTCTATGGGGCAGTTCTACTCTGT
This sequence comes from Dugong dugon, assembly GCA_030035585.1. Classification (NCBI taxonomy): domain Eukaryota; kingdom Metazoa; phylum Chordata; class Mammalia; order Sirenia; family Dugongidae; genus Dugong; species Dugong dugon. The sequence goes on from CM057483.1 coordinate 149,193,496, forward strand.
GCTGTAGGGTCGCTATGAGTCAGAATTGACTTTATGGCAATGAGTTGTTCGTTTGTTTTTTTTATACATCCCTCTGTGCTCAGGAAAGTCCAGGATTATACCTGTTGTCCAAGCATGTGTAAGCAACACGTCCCCGATGTTTCACCCACACCCTTTGCAGCAACCCCCCCCCCCATTCTCATTGGGGCATACTTTCCCACTCCTTGACTCTGGGCTTGGCTGTGGCCTTGCTTTGGCCAAGACATGACTCAAGTAGAAGCTTGAAATGGACAGGACATTTTAATACTAGAAAATTAGGGTTCTTTCAATACATGAGTGAAGATGGAAAAGCTGAGATTTCGCCCAAGGATGAAGAAGGAATAGTTGACAAAGCATAGAAACAAAGACTCAGTTTCCTCATGCAATGAAAAGCCTAAAATAGGAGAATGTTACTTTCTTGGTCACTATCAATAAGAAGAGAATGAGCAAATGACTGCCATTGGGACAGGAAGGGAAATTTCATATGTATCTTGCAAATTAGAAATATCTCCTGATAAATCTATTTGTTCCATAAAGGAATGGACACAGATTTCAAAGTCACTGTTTTATCCTCAGTACCTGATATAGAAGGAGCCCCGGTGATACAACAGTTAAGCACACTCTGTTGCTAATCAAAAGGTTGGTGGTTTGAACCCATTCAGTGGCAGGACTGAATGTAGACAGTAATAAAAAGAGAAAAGTCAAGAATGGCTCTAAAGTTTTGACCTGAGCAACGGGAAGGAAGGATGGAGTTGACCCTGCTTGCCTTGGGTTTCAGATATTCCCAAGAGACATACCAAACACAGCACTCCATGAAATCAATTACCCGGAGAACTTGTAGAGAAGTACGTGCGTGTGTGTTTTACACTAGTGATTTCAGATTTGAAAATGTTAGAATAGCTACATTTTAATAACTCCATTGTAATGCTGCTTCAGAAAATAAAAAATCCCCACCTTGTTCTTTCCACTTTGAAAGAAATGCCCTCTCCTCTTACAGACAGAATATTTAGAAATCGAAATGTTCTACAGGTATATAAGTTGTTTGAATTACTTATACTTAAAATTCTGAAACGTGTGACTCATTCCTTTACTATCTTTTAAAATAAGTCTAAGAATTACATAAAGTAAGCCCTTTGTGGTCATAAAACGTGGATGAATTACAAGATCCTTGCCTAAAGGTATTTCTTATTAGGGCAGAGTCATCAAGAGCTACCTCTTATTACCCTCAGGTCATGGGGAGGAAGCAGGAGAGAGGCAGGCATCCAGAACAGGAGAGAGATTCTGAGCCTTGACACTAAATCTACCTATTTTGATTTTGACCTGGTCTCAAAGATTTTCCTTCACGAACAAAATGGGGAAACATAAACTAGCGGTGATGGTTAGAATAAAAATTGCATCATTGTAAATATCTGCTACGACAGGGTATGTATAGTCTGAGAGAGACCACTGCATACTGGGAAGAGCAAAGTGGAGAGCTGGAACTATACAGGCCTGGTTTCAAATCTTAGCATCATCGCTTACTGCAGGGGTTTGAACCAAGTGCCTATTCTCTTGGCGTTTCAAATGCTTTTCCTGTTTAACAGGGTAGCGCTAATATCCTCCTCGGGCCATTGTTGTGTGAGGATTTAATGAGAAAATCAATAATGCATATAAAAGGGATTTACACAGCTCTCGGAACATGGCAGTTGCCTTGGGCCAGACGGTATTCTTGTTACCTTCTGCCTTCCTTCCTGTGAAATAACAACAGTAACAACAACAACAAAGTAATACTCTTATGTAGGTATGACTAAGGGAGTAAAAACAGCCATTGCTGTACTTCTCAAACCAAGTAAGACTTGAACTGAAAGAAACGATTGCAGAATGAGCAAGGAGAAATTTAGACTTAAGGCTGTTTTGGATTGTAAAGAGACTCTGGTTAACCTAATTAAGACGAAGGAAACTTAATTGGCCCGTGGGAACTCCCAGTGATAAAATTGTGAGAACACCTAAATTTGTGCTGAATGCCTCTAAGAGAATGGAACCTGAGGGCATATTCAGAGAATTGGCAGTGTTATAACTGATTCTGATAGAAACTTTAATATAACCACAGCAAAGAACAAAAATTGAATCATTAGCATGCATGTCATTAATAGTATTGTATATTTACACATTCCCTCTCGTTGAAATAAGATATGACTTCTTAAATAGTACATTTATCACTACTTGTATTCCCCATTTATAAATTCTTACATTTAAATATTGTTTATAATTTGTAAACGTTCCTAAACCGACAGTATCCTGGCATTGATTTAAATTTTCTCAGAAAATGATTGTCATTTGCATTCAATTCCCCAAATGCCCCAACTGTACTGTCCCAGGTAATATTCCTGTAATAAGATCTCCTGGAGGCAGCATTGCAAGAGAGGTGTGTGGAAGAGTTCTTCTGTGCCCTACTTGAGAATTGTCACACTTCTCCAATGCTATGTAAAATGAAGTGATTGTTACAAATAGGACTCTTCAAGTCCAAATGAGTTTGATGTGGCCCAATTCTCAGTTTTTCCCTTGCTATAATAGGGTTAATGTTTGGAAAATATTTTTTAAAAAGAAAACTGCAAAAGTTGCTGCTACATCAAAAATCAACTTGGTTACTATTAAAATTATATTTAACAGAGTTGCCATATCCAAGCTTCTATTTTTTCGGTTGGCTGTACACAGATGTGGATCTAAAGGAGGAAGTGTGTGACTTTCATCTTGGCTTGATAATTTTGTGTTGATTACAAATTATATAGATGGAAGGAATGTGACATAAAGTGAAATGAAGGTCAAAAAAAGAAGGGGCTAGCATAGTTCAATGGCTGAAAAGAACCAATTTTGGGATAAAAAAAGACATGTATTCAAATCAGAACTCCCCAACTTATTAGTTGTGTGACCCTTGGCAATTTATTTAACTGCTCTAAATTTGTTTCCTAATGTTAAAAAGATGACTATATCAAAATTAAAACTAAGCAAGAAAATGTCATAGTGTCTTGAACATAGTAAACACTCCAGTATTATACTTGATCAATTAGGTTATTAAATTTCTTTATAATAATAATAAGCACTCAAGTATTATTACTTATTTATGGTGGTTATTATTACTATCATTATTAAGAAAAGAAAGAAAACAATTGATCTGAGATTGTCAATACACATTTTTGGCTAATTCAACTCATGGTTTCCCTCTGGCCCACTCCTTCCCTAAGAATGACTAGTGTGATTATGGGCTGGACAAATTAGAGGACATTTTATTCCACATTGTGCTAAAGGATGGAGCTTTAGGCTGCACTGAACAAAGCAAAGGGGTTGACCAACTCTTGTAACAGCACGATCCCCCATGGATGCCTAAGTGAACGACACAGACATAGGCCCAGCCTCACGGAGAAAACCCAAGCTGAGATCTAAGATTGCTGCTATGAATGGGCTGGCGCCTGCTTCTTTTTTTGGCCCAGCCTTTCTTTGACATAGACTGCCAGGTATGGATTTGGTCAGGACACGGGCAATTAAGATTTGTCCAAGGTCCTAAGTCTCCACCCCCAAACACCTGATGAGTGAAAATGTTTCTGGGGGACAAAACCCCTTATGGAACGAATAATGCTCTTGGTTCGAATTTGTAAGCTACAGTTCTAAACTTGGCGGCACCTTGTATTACCAAACATGGGGATTTATTTCCCGGGCTATGGAAAGTCTTTCTGTAACTTCAAGCAGGTAATGCAACTACGTTGCTTTTGGGCAGAATCCTGGGGAAATCGAAATCCTGCCAGGATGAAGCTCTCCTAGCGTCTAGAGCATGTTCAGAGACTCACATTTGAAACGCATATTAAGAGAGAGAATAGGGGAGCGGGAAGCAGCTGGAGGTGCACGAGGTGGGGGATGTGAGAGGTAGTGGGGACTCCAGGTGGACCCTGATTACCTCCGCCATCTTCTGATTCGATTTTCCGTTCCTGCCACTTCGGCTACCGTCACCGTAGCTATGGCTACCACCGTTGGTTCTGGCACGCGGCGTAGTCAGGGCCGCAGAGACGAGGCCAAAGGCACTCATGGCGCTCAGGCGGCGCCGTGTGAAAGTCTATACCCTGACGGATGACCAGAAATGGGACAACCTAGGCACCGGGTTGATCTCATCCACTTACGTGGAGCAGCAGCAAGGGTTGTCGCTGCTAGTTCATTGCGAGTTCACTGGCTCCCTGATCTTGGAGTCAAAGATAAAAACGTACACACCGTATCAGAAATATCAGGGGTCATTGATTATTTGGTCGGAAGCCGAGAACCATGGTCTGGCGCTAAGTTTCCAGGATCGAGCTGGCTGTCAGGCAATCTGGGAAGACATTTGCCGCGTTCAAGGTAAAGACCCCTCCACTGAAAACACACAAAACCTTTTGGATGAATCAGAAGAACGATTTGATGAAATCCCAAATACCAGTGCTCTGGTTCGCCTGCCTAACTGTGAACTCAATAAACTGAAACAGATTGCTGACATAGTTAACTCAGTTCTTTCCTCCCCTATCCGTAGTGAAAGGCTGGCTCTGATCTTGGAAAGTGAGGGCTATATTAAAAAACTACTGCGGTTGTTCCACACTTGTGAGACTCTAGGGAACACTAAAGGCTTGCACCATCTGCATGCAATTATTAAAGGAATCTTATTCCTCAACAAGTCATCTCTGTTTGAGATCATGTTTTCTGATGAGTGCATCATGGATGTGGTGGGATGCCTTGAATACGACCCTGCTTTGGCTCAGCCTAAAAGGCATAGGGAATTCTTGACCCAAGTTGCAAAGTTCAAGGAAGTTATACCAATAACAGACTCTGAACTTAAGCAAAAAATACATCAGACCCACAGGGTTCAGTACATTCACGATATCCTATTGCCTGCACCATCCACGTTAGAAGGGAATAGACTTTCTACTCTTACTACTTTTATTTTCTTCAACAAGGTTGAGATAGTCAACTTACTGCAGGACAATGACAAGTTGTTGTCTGAAGTTTTTGTACAGTTAGCAGCTAAGACGACAGCTGATGAGAAACGATGTGAATTGGTGTTTTTTTTAAAGGAATTCTGTGCATTTTCTCAGACATTACAACCTCAAAGCAAGAGTGCATTATTCCAAAAGTTGACACAATTGGGAATTCTTCCTGCTCTTAAAAATGTAATAGGCGTGGATGATTTGCAGATAAGATCAGCTGCTACAAATATATTTGTTTATCTAGTAGAGCATAGTCCATCTATGATCCGAAGATTTATAATGCAAGAAGCCCAGCACAGTGAAGAGGGTAACCTTTTCATTACTATAGTAATCGAACAAATGATCTGTGATACTGATCCTGAGCTAGGAGGTGCTGTTCAATTAATGGGGCTTCTTCGTTCTCTACTTGATCCAGACAACATGCTGGCTGCCCCTAATGAAACTGAAAAAAGTAAATTTCTAAATTTCTTCTACAAACATTGCATGCATATCTTGGTAGGGCCACTTTTGGCCACCACTTCAGAAGACAAATGTGAAAAGGATGATGCAGTTGGATCTAGCAAAAATTGCCCCAATAATTATCAAACAGCACAACTGCTTGCCGTAATTTTAGAGCTGCTCACATTTTGTGTACAACATCACGCAGATTACATAAAAAATTATATTTTGAAAAAAGACTTGTTAAGAAGAGTCTTGCTCCTCGTGAATTCAAAGCACACTTTCCTGGTATTGTGTGCTGTTCGCTTTATGAGAAGGATGATTGGCCGTAAAGATGAACTTTATAATCGTTACATCATCAAGGGAAATCTTTTTGAGCCAGTCATAAATGCTCTTCTGAGTAACGGGACTCGGTACAATATGTTGAATTCAGCTGTTATTGAGCTGTTTGAATACATAAGAGTGGAAAATGTTAAGTCTCTTGTTGCTCATATCGTTGAAAAGTTTTATAAGGCGGTTGAATCGATTGAATATGTTCAGACATTCAAAGGATTGAAGATTAAATATGAACAAGAGAAAGAGAGACAAGGTCAAATACGGAAGAATTTACACTCTATACTGTATAATAAAACGCTTCGCAAAGGTGCCAAAGTCTCTGAGGAGAGAGAAGTGTGTTTTAAGGAAGATACCGAGGAAGGAGAAGCAATTATGCCACCGTTGAGAACTTCTGAGCCAGAAGACCAGTTTCCAAATCGTTGTGATAGAGTGATGAAGGTGAAAAAAACAAACATAAATAAAGACAAGGCAGACCTTCAGAAGAAAACATCGGCTGGCTTCAAATTTACGTCATCCCCTCTTGCAGGTGTTGCTAATGGGACAAGTAGTCCAGACGGTAGCAGTGGGATTGATTTAGTGGATTATCCAGAAGATGAAGGTAAAGAAGCTGGACCATCCCCCAGGAAAATACTTCATCTGAGTTCATAAATCTTTACTAAGAGACCCTCAACATGTGATCTTATTAAAATTCTGTAAATGTTTAATGAGCTAAAACATCTGAATCAAAAAACTTTCTCATGTCAACTTAAAAGTATACCATAAGTAACAAAAGATGCTCAGTGAATCAGCTTGGAGGATTTAGTTCTGTAAAAATGACTTCCCAAAAACTTCAAAAAAAATTTAGTAACCAGAACCTGGGTGATAGCTTCTTAGCAAGAAAAGTCTTATAGTTTGAGAGATGGTTTGAAGGAGGAAACAGGTTGAAAACATAATATTAATGTAGTTTTTTTTTCCAGGGATACATATTAGAAACAACAGGAACAGTTCAACTGCAAAGCTTATAACATTACTTGCATAATGGTTCTGGCCATGATATTCTTTCCTTCAGTTGCCTGTTTTGAAATAAATGCTTATGTTGACGTATATAAGGAAACCAAAGTCAGCTATAATAAAAAAATAAAGTGAAGCTCTTTAGATATTTCTTTGAAAATGTAACAAAAATTAGCCTTTTGGGTAATTGGAGGGAAGTAACTTTCACTATGTATTTTGATGAATAATAAATAAAGCAAGCTGAATTCAAAATGGACAGTTTTTTTTTAATTTTATTTTTTAAATATTTTATTGTACTTCAGGTGAAGGCTTACAGAACAAACAGTTTCTCATGTAACAGTAGTACACATGCTGTTTTATGACTTTGGTTAACAACCCCACAACATTTTAACCCTCTGAATTCTCAGCTTTTTTTTTTTTTTTTGGTGAAAATACACATAGCCAAAGATACACCATTTCAAAACTTTTTACTTACACATTTAAGTGACATTGACTATGCTCTTCCAATTGTGCTGCCATTCTCGCCCGAGATGAAGGCTTACAGGACAAAATAGCCTCCCATTGAACAGTTACTACAAATGTTGCCCTATAACAGTGGTTAACAATCTCACAACACATCAACAGTATCCTTACTCAACTTGTGTTCCCTATCATCAGCTTCCTACTCCCCCTCTGCCTTCTGGCCCTTGTCACTGGACTCCTGTACCTCGTTAGTCTCATTTAGTTTTACTGGGCTGAAAATGGACAGTTCTTTTAAAATAACCTTTTTGTTTTTTAGATAAGCTATGCCAAAATCAGTCCAGTAGTACTAGGACCTTGGGGGTGGGTAGAACAGAGTGCTTTCAATTGGCTAGACCGTGAAAGATACTTTGAAGTCATTCTCTGCTTCATTAATGAGGTCGTCTCTCCCTCCAGAGCAGCAGGTAAGTTTTAGAGTGTAACTGATAAAGACTACGATCCAAAGAGTAGTGCTGAATGAAGCAGCATTTAATATCTGGAAGCCATTAGACCACGAAAAAATTACTTAAGTTTCAGAATCGGCATACAGCACATGCAGCTTTTGTATAAACAGGGTTGTAATATGAAAGCTGCTTTATTACAGAGTTAATGCAGATAAATTTCTAAAAATAAATTGAAGCCACGAGTTAAGAGGTCCTATTTTTAGAGGAGTAAGTTAACTGGGTCCATGTTTCCTGGAATCATTTAAACTGAAGCAGTTTCTCCTGTTTTGAAAATTTTATATTTAATTTTAATTTTGGACTATGTTTGGACAACATAGGCTGTTTATGTAGATATGAAGTATAGTTTTACATAAAACATATTGTGTATTAAAAATATAACTGTACTTATTTTACAACATTTGGTAATATTCATGCTGAAGTGTAAAATTCAGGAATTAAAATGTGACCCAGTAATTACAAAAAAAAAAAGCATATTTACTATTGTACCGATCAGAGGCACATCTTACGCAAAAATAAAAAGACTGACATGTAAGAGCTACGAAGAGAGTATGTTCCTAAAACAACAAACAATAATTTCATCAGGTATGAAGTCTGCTAAAGCGTAGATATGACGTCATTAGATGTAATCATACATTGCCAAGGACGTGCCACAGGGGGTAAATTGCATTTTTACGTCTCTCAACCCATGCTAGTTTAAATGGTGTCATGGGCTTATTCGTGTTGTGATTGTATGCCAAGAAAAAGGTAGTTTGTTAGAAAAGCATTTCATGTTTTCCTTCTGGCTAGACTCTCATGGGGAAGATTATCCATACTACACACATTTACACACACACACACAGTTAGTTTTGAAAAAATACATTTAACTTGTTATTTTGGTAGAAATAGCCCCAGTTCCTTAACAGAGCAGTTGTTTACCACTAGACAGAGAAGAAAATTTCTTTTTTGATGTATTTCTGTTTATTCTCTATCATTAGTTTTAATCTGCCATAAAAAATGAGTATTTGCATTTCTTGCTGGATTGTCCCCAGTGAGTTTGTAAGGAAAGATGAGGGAGGGCATAAGTGTAATGGGGAGTAAGAAAAAAAGGACAGGAATTGTATTGAGCTGTATAACCTCTAGAAGCCCTTTTCTAGTCGCAGCTACTTAATGTTAGGGGAAGCATCGTGACAAGCAAAATGGTGCAAAGGCAAACTGCCTGTCAGATGGCATAACCTACTATTAAGGGAGCATTTAGGAGGGCAACAAAACACAGCAGAACAATCCTTACTGTCTGCACACAGAGTGAAAAATTGACCAAAATGCTCAATCCTCCAGCTGTGGTGTGTGAGAAGATACCAAGTCAGGAATGTTTAATTTTATTGTTAAGTTTTTTAGAAGTCATTAAGTAAAGGACCCTTCAGTAGGTGATTTGCGAAAAGAAAAGACCATCTGAAATGGCCCTGTATTTGCAATAAAATCCAGGCAAGCGTTTTTGGAGAGGTGCCCTGGACTTACCAAGATTTTGGCTTTAAACACACGACCTCCAGTCATTTTTATGGCTTAGTGACTTTCTAAACACACCGAAAAGGGAGGGCAAATCCTTCGTATTTAGACAGCCCTGATGACAACGCAGGCTCTGACACAAATTTGATGATCTTGAACAATTTATTTTCTCCTCTAGCCACAATTTTTCAATCTTGTTTTAAAAAATTAGAAACTATATGTAAATTACTCAGAACGTACTTAGTACTCAGTAAATAATGTTGAAAATGCATTATCAGTAGTAACAGCAGCATAACATTCCTAAGAAGGTGGAAGATAAAGCCAGTTATATCCACCTATTATCCCAAGTTATGCTCATAATTACTAATCCTATATTCTGGATCAAATTGACAGCAACGTAATAAATTAAAATTTAATGAGTTCAGTTCAGGTTGGCGGACAAGTCTATGTGTTTGCATTATGCCTTGCTGAGATACAACTGAAATTAAAAATGTAAAAGTAGAAAGAAACCCTCAAAGCAATGAAGACGCTTGGGTAGAGCAGCATCTGAGGTGTTCACCAAGGAATGAGAGATGTCAGGAGTAAAGATTGACATGGAAATTACAGGCATTAGGAGGGGAAGTGTGGAGGGAATTGAAGATTTGTAAAAGTGACAAGAGTCGCTAAGTCCTATTCCCCCCAAGCCCCACCCCAGCAGGCAGAGCAACCAGCAAGAAGTTATCCCTGGACAACAGATCAAACGTCCTTTCCTTAAAGCAATGGAAATAACAGGCAAAGCTGCAGAATGCTGCTTAGAAGCCAGGATGGCGAGACTATGTCTCACATATTTTGGACATGTTATCAGGAGGGATCAGTCCCTGGAGAAGGACATTATGCTTGGTAAAGTAGAGGGTCAGCGAAAAAGAGGAAGCCCCTCAACGAGATGGACTGACACAGTGGCTGCAACAATGGGCTCAAGCATACCAACGATTGTGAGGATGGTGCAGGACCAGGCAATGTTTTGTTCTGTTGTACATAGGGTCACTATGAGCCAGAACCGACTCGATGGCACCTAATAACAACAAAAACAAGTGGTGCCTAAGTCGATCTGGGAACACAAGTGTAGAATGTCTCCATCATGACTTCAGGCCAATCTCTCTGTTTGTCCATGTCATCAGCTGGGCAGCAGGGCATTAGTCCACTACACGGTATAACAGTGGGGTTGGGGATGACATCTGGAGATTTTTTTGCATGGTAGGTACAGGAGCCATCCCTTGCTGTTTCTGTTAGACTTCTCAGAAAGGTTAAGGGGCAGGGTGGCCAAATCATGGTCAGAGCAGTCTGGCTGAGAATGGCAGATCCATCAGTCAGTTAAATGTAAGACATTTGCAACAGTTTGGGAGAACCACCCCAGAGTGTTTTCCTTGGGGAGGAAGGTTCCAGAGGCAGTTCTGAAAGAGAAGTCTTTCATGTCCCTCCCTCCCCTGTACAACCCTAGGTGGTGAATTGTTTTTCTTTCTCCACCTCCACAAAACCTGAGAGTTCCATTCCAGAAACTATAACTTTGCCCTTTTTTTCAATCATTCCCTACTCTCACCCAAACCTTTCATCTGGAAGGTTTAGGTGCAAGAAGTACAGGGGCAGCTTTATAAAACTTACCCAGAATTGAGTGTGAATTGAGAAGGCCCTGTTGCCAGGCTGCCACCCAGGTAGGCCTGGGGAAAGAAATATGCACCATGTCCATGAATGGTCAGGATAGAATTCTATATTTTCAAAATATGTCGGATCACTATGAGTCAGAATCGACTTGACAGTCCACAACAATAGACATGTATCAGCTCAAATTCCTTTCTAGCTTTCTGTTGGATTAAATGAATGTTAGTTTCTCTTTTCCCCTTTATTGTTTTAGAAGTTATTCTTTCTCTTTCTAATCTAATGATTATCTTTAAATTGTAACATGCATACTTCATTTTACAAAGTCTAAATTTAATCAATCAATCCATCCTTCTCTGGGATAATGAGGAGAATTATTTTATATCCATCACCCCTCTTCAATATTGCATGTGATTGCTTTTTTTAATGGATCTGACACTTTTAGCAGTTTTTACTAGGTTTTTGGTCTCCAAACCATGGGAATCAGAAACAAGTCAAATTTGAGGTACATTATTCCTGCTCCAGTGCAATGACTAAAATGAGTAATTATGTGGGTCCTATTTGGAGAAAACTGTAGAAATCGACTTCTGTTGGAGAGTTCCTAAGGCAACTCTTTACAAAAGAAGGGCATATAAATGAGCTGAGGAGCCTGTTAAGCTACCCAATAGCACTGGAATGTTTCCGCGCGACACATTTTCAAAGACACCCTAGGAAAGCTCCCAAGTGCTTTAATCTATCATATGTGGCAGTGGGGAATGTACAGTATTTTGATGCATTTCCAAAGATTGTGAAATATCAAAGAAAGGTAGATTTATTTCACACCTAAAATGAGATATTCAGTGGAAAGCCACTTAAATTTTTTCTCAGATTTGAGTATTGCACCTTAAATGTAATTATATTCTCTATGACTTCCACTGATTCTAACTATGAAGATCCCTTAAATTTATAATAGATTACATAGAATAGATAAAATTATGCAACATTGAAGTTTGGACGCTATCTATATCACTTTCCTTTTGATGAACACATTTTAATAATTGGAATATGAATGATAGTTTTATATATCTTCGCTAATATTTTAGATATGGTGAAAAATGTATTGTATGGGTTATGGGTTTAGAATGGCCAGGTTTATGTCATTATTGAAGTACTTTCCACTTATTGGGCTTCAGAGCATTCATGTAACATCTCTGAGCCTCAGAGTACTGATATATAAAATGATGCTGTTATAAATAATGGTGTAGGCAAAATTGGAAAATTTTATAACACCACGGGGATGTTGATGAATATTACTGCTTAGTGAATCTGATGTTGTAACAATTTCTTTTTTATACTTAACAATTAGTACAGTTTCACTATTATTTTCAAATAACATATCGTATCAGAGTATTCAGAGATATAGCCCCATATTAATACCCTGAAATGGAACTGTAAGCAAGGATTTACAATAACCTCCTTATATTTTTGTTTCACAAGTTATTCAACTCAGATGTAAGGAAACTGGCCAGTTTTTCGTTTCTCTTTCTTCTTGTATCTCTTTAGAATTTATAAAATGATATTTAATACATGAATATAGTATGCCTATAAAAATACCTACTAACAAAATTAAAATCTCATTTTATCATTACCTGAAAATTTACATCTATCATTTTTACAATTTGCTCAGGAGTCCATCTTTATCCATTTGATGTACATGAATTCGGTGTTCCAAGGTTTTATATACATATAACCAGTTGTCATCAAGTTAATTCCAACTCATGGTGACCCATGTGTGTCAGAGTAGAACTGTGCTCCATAGGGTTTTCAATGGCAGATTTTTCAGAAGTAGATCACCAGGCTTTTCTTCAGAGGTGCCTCTGGGTGGACTGGAACCTCCTATTTTTTAGTTGGTAACTGAACTTGTTAACTGTTTGCACCACCCAGGACCTCCTTATGTACATACACCCATAGCAAATTTATATTATAGCTAAGTGTGTATTTTCATAAAATGTGTACTACAGTATGTAACATTAGTAGATATTTTCTCTTTGTCTTATCCGTTCACCTTCCCCTCCCTCCAGAACTATCCTAATTTTCTATAGGAAATTCAACTTCTAGTTCTTAGCCAAGTAGTTTGGGTGAGAGGGATCCTACCCCTATCACCAGATCCAGGGATGTATTAGTGTATTCCTTGATATTTGCCATTGATTGATATAGGGATGGATTTATAACACAGACAAAACTTTCCCTTTGAAATACAAAAGTTCTGGGACTTATGCTGCCTTCTCCCATGAGAACTATTTGGAAAGATTCTCTTTTCTGTTGGAAGAAAAAGAGAAATAGTGTAGCTTTTGGAACTGTTAGCAGCCATCCTTTGAGAACAAGGGAAGAAACTTGCTACCTAAGAAACCAATGCCAAAAAAGCAAGGCAAATAATTGGATAGAAAAAAATCCATCCATTTAACCCCTTGATCAAGCTATACCTGAAGCTTCACTCTTGGATTACTGAATAACTACAAAAAATGTTTCTTTTGTAATTTAAACTGACTTGCACTGGGGTTTCTGTTATTTGAAATATTATGAGAGTATTACAGGTGAATTAAGTCTTCAAAGAAAAAAAAATAACTCCAATGCTATTTAAATTGTTTTAGGGTACAGAGAAAAGAAGCTTAAAAAATTTGAATATGATTATGCTAGTAAAAAACAAAGAGACTTGTACATTAATGTTCATAGCAGCATTATTCACAATAGCCAAAAGGTGAATGCAACCCAAATATTCATCAACAAATAAATGGATAAACAAAATATAGTATATACATACAATGAAATATTATTCAACTATGAAGGGAAATAAAGTTCTGATACATGGTACCGCACGGATGAACCTTGAAAACATTATGCTAATTGAAAGAAGCCAGACACAAAAGGACAAGTATTGTATGATCCTACTTATATGAAATATCTAGAATAGGCAAGTACATAGAGACAAAAGTAGATTAGTGGTTACCAGGGACAGGGATGGAGGGGGGAAATGGGAAGTTATTAGAAAAAAAAAAGATAATGTTGTATTGGCAGAGGGATAGACGCATAGATCAATGGAACAGAATAGAGAACCCAGAAAGAGACCCACACAAATATGCCCCACTGAATTTTGACAAAAGTACTGTCAAAAACCTAAATGAACAGAGAAACACCAAAAATTAGTGTAACAGAATATATTTATTGTGAGTAGATGCAATTCGAATTAGGCAGCTTCAACCCCAGCTGATCTGGAAGGCGCTCCAAAAGGGAACAATGAAAGCAGGTTATATGGGTCATTGTTATGTTAATCTATCAGAAGATAGCATCAAAGCACAGGGCAGGGTTTTAGGGTCCATTGATTATAGAAATAGATTCACCAAGGACAAGCCATACATCCTAAAACACATCCTCTAGTCAGACCCTGGAGGCCTGCTTCTCAAAGCTGACTGCACATAGATAATTTTCCAAAAGAACCAAATGCCTAAGGCAAAATGGTCTCTGCTAAGCTGCTTACTAGGCTAATGGTTGACCTGAAGGTGACTCCAGAGAACCAGTTCCTTCAAGGTTCAAAAGGACACCTAAGGGCGCATCGCCTGGGTGGATCACCCCAATTCCATAAACCCAGAAATCTGGATTCCAGGAGAATCAAAACAATTTTGTCAGTACAAAAGCAATTCAGTGGAAGAAAGATAGCCTTTGTAAGAAATGACCTTTGGGCAATTGGACATCTATAGGCAAAAAAAAAAAAAAAAAAGTGAACCTAAACCCCACACCTTACACAAAAATTAACTTAAAATGGATCACGGAATTAAATGTAGCACATAAAACTATAATTTTTTAAGGAAAAAAAATATTTGTGATCTAGGGCTAGGCAAAGAATTCTTAGACTTGACTCCAAAAGTATGACCTATAAAAGGAAAAAAAAATCAATAAATTAGACCTCATCAAAATGAAAAACTTTTGCCCTACAAAAGACCTTGTTAAGTGGATGAAAAGAAAAGCTACAGACTTGGGGAAATTATTTGCAAATTACACATCTGAAAAAGGATTATTATCTAGAATGTACAAAGTACTCTGAAAACTCAAAAACAACCACAAAAAAAAAAAACAATACAATTAGAAAATGACTTGACATGAGTGGAAAAGACATGAAAAGATATTTTACCTAGGAAGATATAGAAATGGTAAATAAGCATGTGAAAAGATGTTCAACATCACTGGCCATTAGGAAAATGCAAATTAGAACCACAATGAGATATTACTACACACTTATGGGAATGGCTAAAATGAAAACAAAACAACAACAAAAAACCAAGGAGAAATCCCAAAGAGAAATTGAAGTTATACAGAAGCAAATTCCTAAATATAACATTATCAGTTATAGCCTATCAGTGCATAAAGGAACTAGGAGTGTATTTAGTGAAAATTTTACTAATCTTATAGTAAAGGCCTCTTCTTTTTTTAAAAATCGTGACAGGAAATCTCAATGGTGACAAAGAGAAAGACTGATACATTTGATTACACAAAAATATTATATACTGGTGCAAAAGTTGAATATATATCCCTTTTTTTATGGGTTATTCTTTGTTTTTACAGTGAAAATAGAAAATTGCAAACAACTAAATTTAATGATGGGGAAAAAGCATATGTAAGCAGTTCACAGAAAATGCAAAGCCAGTAATCAGTAAACATATTGTCAGGTGTTCTATGGTAGGCTGAAAAATGCTCCTTCCCAAGAAAAGATATCCATGTCTGGCTTAGATTCCTAGTGCTGCTGTAACAAAAATACCACAAGTGGGTGGCTTTAAAGAGCAGAAATTTATTTTCTCACCATTTAGAAATCAGAGCGTGGCTCTAGTGGGAGGTCCTTCTTTGTTTATTTCAGCTTCTAGTAGCTGGCAATCCTGTGTTCCTTGGTGATTCTCATGTGGCATCTGCCTTCCCCTCTTTTGTGCTCCCTTGTTTCTGTGTCTATGCTCCTCGTTATAACTCAGTAGTGATTAGGTTTAGGACTGGTCCTACACTGATAGGGCTTCATTAACCTAACAAAGAAAACCCTATTTCCAAATGGGATTACATCCACAGGATGTAATCTAATGCTGAAAAATGAAACAATGGTTGCCAAAGTGAGGTACTAGTCCACTTATACAACCCATATAAAGAAGTTATTTAAAAGGCTGTGTGACCCTTAGCCCACACTTGAGAGTACAGAAGGAGTTGAAGTTAGGTAAAGAGCATTTCTTTAGAGATGTTTGCAGTAGTACTCTTGTCTCACCATTACACTTATCTCTTGGAGACAGAGATGAAGGTGCTTTTTATTGCTAGTCTAATAGCAAGGGTTTTATTTAAGGAGACAAACTCAAGATTTTGAGGTGTCTCCCCTGAAGTTTGAGGGAGGAAGTGTCCTGGTGTTTGACTCATACCTGAGAACTCTAAAGAGACTATGGAATTATCCAGAAAGGGTTATATTAGGAACAAATTGCATTTCCACCTACAGAATATGCAAGGCTGTGTGTTTTCTATAAATTGGTATGTTGATATGGGATCAGAGAGAGAGAGAGAAAATGGTGTGATAGTTAACAGGGATTTTGTCCAAAAGAGCTGTCTGAAAGAGAGAGGGGGCTCTAGTCTGGCAAGTCTATGGGGGTAGTGTTCCAGACACCACGGGATTTAAGAGCCAGAGAAAGGCCATCATACACATCCTGTGGTAAATTTCCTAGAAATCCTTAAAATCACTCCATGAGAGGAAGTTATCAAGTCCAGAGCTCACTGGCTGAATAAATCTGTACCCTAAACCCCTTCTCCTAGAATGGTCAGAAACTATAGTTAGTTAGCTAAGGAAAGAAGAGGTGTGTGTGAGGGAGAGAGAGAGAGAGAGAGAGAGTGAGCTGATTCCTCCTGAAGGCTTTGCACTTGAAACCGACTCAAACTGTATGAAGAGAGCACTTTTGACTTTTGGAGGTTAATTGCACTGAGCAATTTATTATTCACATGAGATGAGTATAGTATCTGAAAGAAGCCAGAGGATTTTTACTATCTGGAAATAACTCGGGGAAAGTTATACATATCATCCAAGAGGCAGATAAGAGAGTCCACAACTTAGGTATGGAAAGACCATGGTAAAAGATGAGTTGTTTTCTGTTCTTTCCCCAGCCTTGGGTAGTTTGCTCACAGGAATCTGCTGATCAGTAATATCTGAAGTTCTTGAGGGTAGCCTGTCATGGACTGAATTGTGTCCCCCAAAAATATCTATCAATTTGGTTAGGTCATGAGTCCCAGTATTGTATGATTGTATACCATTTTGTAATCTGATGTGATTTCATTATGTGTTGTAAACTCTATCACTGTGATGTAATTAAGATGGAGTAACAGCAGTTATATTGATGAGATCTACAAGATCAGATTGTGTCTTAAGCCAATCTCTTTTGAGATATAAAAGAGAGAAGCAAGCAGAGAGACATGGGGACCTCATACGACCAAGAAAGCAGTGCCGGGAGCAGAGTGCGACCTTTGGACCTGAGGTTCCTGCGCTGAGATGCTCCCAGACCAGGGGAAGACTGATGCATCACAAGGACCTTCCTCTAGAGCCAACAGAGAGAGAAAGCCTTCCCCTAGAGCAGATGCCCTGAATTCGGACTTCTAGCCTACTGGACTGTGAAGAAATAAATTTCTCTTTGTTAAAGCCATCCACTTGTGGTATTTCTGTTATAGCAGCACTAGATAACCAAGACAGAACCCTTTGCAGATCTCCGGCGTCTCTCTGTGTGGGGCCTTCTCTTCTCCATTACTCTTTTCTGAGAACTATTGCCTCTTGGTTTCCCTGGACTCTCAACTCCATCTCAGGTAGCCTCCCGAGCCCTGCCTGGATTCCCCCTCCCTAAACTGTAGCCAGGAAACTCTCTCCTGCCAGTAAACTCAGGCAATTAATCCTAGGTCTCACCTCATTTGTTTCCAGTCTCTCATGGATCACATTCCTTTGCTAACTGTTTTCCAGTGTCTTGCAACTCTTCTCTGTTTTTGGTTGCTTCAGGCAGGATGGTGAATCCAGTCCCTGTTACTCCACCTTGATGGGAAGTGCAACCCTGAAGTTTTTAAACTACAACTGTCAGGTAAAAATATCCAATGGAATGCTAAATGAAAAAGTAAAAGGGAGTCACCTCAAACACATATATCTTCCCTCCCACCCAAGAAGCTTTTGAAATAATGGAAAAGAGAAATCTCTAAAAGACTGAATCCTGTGTCTTCCCCTAGTTAACTCTTCCTTCAGATCTCAGCTCATTCTTTCAAGATTCATTTCCCTTGCTTCCCACTTCCAAGGCTCAGCATACCCACACTTACAGCCTATGCCTTAGTTACAATTATCCTTTTGTGTATGCAATCATTTGACTCAGGTCAGTTTCCCTTCAGGGACTATAAGCACTCTGAGGGTAGGTTTGTAGGCTTTTTTTCTTCACCATCATAGTGGTGCAAATAGTTTGCCCTCAACTACTAACCTAAAGGTTGGTGGTTCAGACTCACCCAGTGGCACCATGGAAGAAAGGCCTGGCAATCTGCTTCTGTAAAGATTACAGCCAATAAAACTCTACGGAGCAGTTCTACTCATGGCAAATCGTGGGGTCGACTCCATGACATTGAGTTGGTTTGGTTTTAGGTATCCTCAGTGCCTATTTGTTAAAGTGATAGAGAACAAGGAACTGTACCTCTAGTGACCTAGATATTTTGAGAAATTTGAGGGAGATGGAAAGTAGATAGGGTCACACTGATGGAGAAATTTGAACACAGAAAAATATTCCCTAAGGATCAGTCATCAAATATCCTGTCTATAAGAATTTTGAAAAACTATGCACCCTACTCACATATATTTTAAGTGACACATAAATTTTTCAGCATAATTTAAAATAGTTGTGACGGATGCAATTTCTGATATGCTTTTTAAAAATTGTCATTTAAAAATAAAACCATGGCATTACTTTTAAAATTGTAAACAATGGAACTTAAATATCATAATGAACCATCATCTACTGGGGGGGGGGGAAGAAACACATGAACAAGATCTTTACATTTAGAGATTTACAACTTTCTTTGCACTTCTTGAACACTGTCCTAATCTATTCTGTGTTTGAAAATAGTTTGTTAATTACTGTTAATGGAAAACTACCAAATAGTAAAAAATAAGGCAAATGGATGACTGCATGTTTTCCATTTTCAACTGAAGCATTATCTAAAAGGTTTGACAATTAATTATTTGATTCTTTGTGGGCATGTACCTTTGTTTGGTTTACTATTTATTATTTATTAGGGTCCACACTCTGTGAGGTTACATATTAACTTATGCACGGTACTCAGTAGAGATGCATGATATCTCTCAGGTAGGGAAGATAATCCCAAAAGTTTGGTTTGTTTTTCCAGTAAGATATTAAACAGCTTTGTCTCAAACTTAGCAAACATATTTCAGTGAGCCTTTCTACAACTGACAATATAACCATTGTTTGAATTCTTCTTTGAACCAGCTTTCCCACTGCTGTTTGCCTCATTATTGAGTTAAATAAATCTTTGACATATGTTCACTTTATATTTGAATGTCATGATTTTAACTTTGAAAGTTATTCTTGTGTAACACCCTATCCTACATATGAAAACCAAAATACTTTGTGTATATGAATTGAAATTTTAAAATGCTTTCTGTGCCTGTGGGCACAAGGATTTAAGGGTTAAATTTTTCCCTGGGGATTTAGTTTTGTCATAATGATAGTTACAGTTGATCAAAACATTATAAATACATTATAAATTTTGATAATCATTACAAAGAAAATTATTATGGAAATTGCACTCCCTAATGAGATAAAAAATAATAATAAAAAAGGAGCTGTGGTGGAGCAGTGGTTAAGCGCTTGGCTGCTAACTGAAGGTTGGTGGTTTGGGAGAAAGATGTAGCAATTTGTCACTCTTCCATTTACTTAGAGTTTACAACCATGTTTTTTGCAATTTAATTCCCCGTTTGACTAAACTATAGGAGCACTGGTGGCACAGTGGTTAAGTACTTGGCTACTAAGCAAAAGGTCGGCAGTTGGAACCCACCAGCCACTCTATGGGAGAAAGTTGTAGTAGTCTCCTTTCATAAAGACAAAGCCTCGGAAACCATATGGGGTAGTTCTACCCTGACTATGAGTCAGAATCGACTCAACAGCAACAGGTTCGGGTTTTTTTTTTTTTTTAATGAAACAAAATATGATAAAAATTAGCCTAGTTATTTAATATCTAATAGCTACAATTTTATTTTTGTTAATGGGTGCTAGAAAATATTAAACATTTTACAAGATGAAATGAGAATTCATTGGAAAAGAAATAAATATTTCATAATATGATTTGATAAAATAGGTTGTAATTTCATTATCAAAAACATACACTAAATCTAAAAGAAATAATGTAAACCCTTTATCCCTGAATTTTATCCAGTGTGTATCTTGAAAATGTTCCATACGAAACCTTTCGGTTCCGTATGATAGTATCAGGATCACTAGCCAATGCTGCTTTGGCTGTTGGAAGGTGATTTTCTTTCTGGCTAATGACTTGTTCTTAGGGATGAGTACTGAGAAAAGCTGAAAAGAGTTGCTTATGTTTAATGTGGGAAAACATCATTTTGAGCATTCAATATTTCTTATTGAGTCTTTCTTTACTTTTCTCTCAGGGGACTCTCCTTTAAAGGGGATGTGTTCCTTAACAGTAGTTTGATGGAGAAGAGAGAATCATTAAATAAAAGTCATCATTATTCCTACATCCCACTCTACCACATATCTGAATTCAGCACATATCATCACTGGGCAAATACTGAATTTCTAACAGATGGCTTATAACTGAAATGTGTAGAAGACACGAAAATACTGGAAGCCTTACATGTTTATGGTTTCTTGATTCAAGTTTAGAGGAGGCTTCTGCTTTGTCTGGTGCCCTGGAGATTTTTCCACCCTGAGGCAATACTCCATAGTAGGATTTGGGATGAGTGAAAGTTGCAAGGAAGACTTAATATGCAATTTTTATTGGAGAGAAATTCTATTGCGAGCTCACAACATTCTCAGTCAAATTCGTTTCAGAGAACTATACATATAGAAGGTGAATAGCTGGGAATTTATCACGTTTAAAATTATCTGTCCATATCCCACTACCTCCAGAAAAGGTTTTGCTTACTTCCCAGGAAGCCTGGTCTCCAGATAGAAGGCTGCTTAGCCAAGGCATCCAATGTGAGCTTCAAAGCGGAGAAATTCAGAAAGCAGAAATTTGTCTCTGGGCAATGTTTTCTGAATTTTTCTAAGAAACACTTGGGGTTCTTGCTAGACTTTTCAAATCCCCTGTACTACCCTAGAGATTCAGATTCAGTCAGTGTGGAATGGGCCCCTCAATCTGCAGTTTTAACAAGTGCTCAGGTGTTATTTGCAACATCTAACACTAGATAAACTTTGAGAAAATGCCTCAGGGATGATGTTCTCGTCTCTGCCTTCTCAATTACTGATTCAGGAGTGCTAATCCTACATCGATTAAATCAGACTTTCTGGGAGATAGAGCATGGACATCATTTTTAAAAGTTCCTCGGGTGTTTTAGTGCAAAATCTGGAATGAGATTCAGTGCCTTAGAGAAAGGAGGCAGCAAACTACAGCATGCAGGCCAAATCTGGCCCACCAGTGGGTTTTGTAAATAAAGTCTTAGTGGAACACAACCACGCCATTTGTTTATGTCTTGTCTGTGGCTGATTTCATGCTACAACAGAAGAGTTCAGTAGTTGTGACAGAGACCATATGGCCTGTAAAGCCTGAAATATTTACTTTCTGACCCTTTACAGAAAACGTTTGCTAACTACTGCCTCAAACTTAGGGCAATCATCAGTCTTTTGTGAATTACTTTAGAAAGATCTGGGGAGTAAGGACTTGTTTACCAACTGAGCAAGGAAGCTGATAGCTTCAGGTTTTCCCTCACTATTATACCTCTTTAAACAGAGGGTGATTTTCCTGATGAGGCTTTCTAGTGAAAGGTACTGGGATCTGAGAGAAACAACAGGGTTTGAGGTAATTCCAGACCTCAACAACACAGACAGATACTTGTTTATGAGATACACGTTTGGGATTATAAATTTGCTTTTAGCAAACAGATATATGAATAGATTCCATTGCCCAAAGGAGAGAAAATTGGTCAAATACTAGGATTTGGTCTTAAGATCTATATTTAAGTTTCAAACAGTAATGTAAATTTTACAGAAAAAAATACAGTCTTTATTAATAACTATAAACTCTGCTGAGGCACACAATCTTGCCTAAATAGAAACTGTTTTTCTAATATGGGAAGACTCAATATTGGTTATAAATTTCTCCTACATCAATCTATAACAATTCAAAAGGTGTTTCTTTTTCTCTATTAAAATAATTTTTTAAAGTTATGGAGAAATTAAGACAGAAGAATTCCTAAGGAGGGAATTACAAAAATAGAAATGAAGAGATAATTTCTCTTCAGATATTAAATTACTTATATCATCTACAATGGGATATGTTATTGGTTCAGGAAGAGACAAATTGTTGGAATGTATTAATATATGAAAAGGCAGCTTTCTATAACAATTGGGGAAAATGATGAAAAGTAGTCACTGATCACAAAACGTTTAAGAATGACCATATTAAAAACTAAAATGCTATAATTTTAGACTTCCTGAGTAATATGTGATAACATAGAGGAAGATAAACAAGGGCCCTGAAATCAATACACAACAAACATTTGACTATAAAGTGTTCAGTCTCAGACTGTAAAATAAATGATGCTAGGAAAACCTGATCCCTGCTTTATCAAATATAAAAAGTGAATTCCAGATGGTTTAGAAATGCTAAATATGAAGGGCAGAATTATAAATTTAGTTGGAAACAATGTAGAAGAATATATTTGTCAGCTATGTTTGGGAACGCACTTCTTAAATAAGACGCAAAAAGCATCAGCCACAAGGCCCAACAAAAGGATTAAGTTGGTTACATCAAAATAAAGGATTTTTTCCCAGTGCGAGACACTAGAACAAATCTGACAGATACAAAATGAAAGAAAGATAGTTGCAACATCTAAAACCAAGAAAAAACATAAACAGAGAATATAAATAGGCAACTCAGCAAAGAGGATACCCAAGAGGTGAATGAATATATGAAGAGACAATCAAACTCATTAGTAATTAAAAAATCAAGTTAAAAGAACAAGGAGATACCACTTTACATTAGCAAATACAAAAGAGCTGCACATTGCCAATATTGGTGTAGATGTGAGAAATAGCAACCCTTGTGTCCTGCTGTGGGGTATATTGACTGTTGTATATCTGTACACCAATTTGTCAGTACTTAATCAAGTTAAGATTGAATGTACTCAATGATTAGCAACACCACCACTGAGCATGTACCCAGAAACATTCCAAACGTCCATCAACAAGTGAATGGATAAGCAAATTGTGATATATCCATAAAATGGACTGATATTCTTATAAATACTATAGCATGAGTGACTCCAAAAACAGTTATTCTGAGTGAAAGAAGCCTGACAAGAAAGTATACACTGTACGATCCTATATATAAAATTCTGGGAGATTCAAGTGAATGTGTAGTGGCATAAAGCAGATCAGTGGTGCCTATGGCGGGGGAGGGGGCGGTGAACTCGGGTGGGTATATAAAATATCTGTTGTCGTTAGCTGTCACGGAGTCAGCCCCTGACTCATTGCAACTTATAAAATATCCTAGTTATAAAGCAGAAGAGAAAAACACTATTAATTCAGTCTTATAGTTTTCTTAACAACATTTTATCCGGAAAAACAGTATAGTCTTTTATTCTTCATGAACCAAACCGAAGATAAAATATCAAATAATTCAGATTCAAAATGCAATTTCTACTGGGTTTATAGTTACCTTTGTCAAGCCTAATATATCTCACACTATTTCTCACATGTAATATGTCATAGAAAAACCCATTTCCCTATTTAAGAATCCCTGAAATAGGTGTTAGAGTTTAACTGAAGAATAATTGATTTTTTAGTCCTCATTAGATGGTTTGGCTGATGGAAGTTTACATGCAGCATGTTGCATTTGTTTTCAGAAGTCTTCCTGCTTTCTTTTCTTTTTCCTGGAGTATCAGGGAGCAGTTATTGAGTTTATAATTTTCCCATTTCTTTCCAGCTATATTTCAATCCAACTTGCATAATGTTTCCTTCTTGGCTAATCTTGCCTCACTTCTCCATTGACTATTTATGGCCAACTTTTTGTGGGCACGCACTCCTCCTGAAAACATACAGACTATAGAGCTATTGCAGAGACTTACGTTACGGTGATTAAAATGGTGAAAGATCAGTGAATGCTTTCCTAAATGTCACTTCTAAGAAACCGTTCTCTAGCATCCTGCTTGATAAGCTAGGCAGAATATCCACACCCTCCCCTGGACCCAGTTTGTTCTCACTACGGATATAATGTCTTTCATTTTTTAAATAAGTTATATATGTGAGTGTCACTCCTGTAGATAACAAGCTTCTTACCAACTGAGCCTAGATTTTACGAATCTTTCCATGCCTGGCCGATAGGAAAGCCTTAATAAATGTGTACTGAATTAATTCATACACACTCTATGGTCTCCCTTTATACATAACCATTAACGGCACTCTGTTTTATTTTTTTATGTGCTGTTATGAATATATTATCTTAAAATGCATATATTTCATCTCATTACATGGGATATTAGTCAGGAATTGGGGAGACACGTGTGCTATGTCTGACACTGGACTTGTTTTGCTTGAAAAATCTATTAACAAAATGAGACTCTTTCAAATAAGACTTTTTGCTTCTAGATTTTTATTTAAAATGTATGGAAAGGGCAAAGGAACATGTTTATAGGAAAAACTATAAGTAAATATGACAAATGGCTTCTTCAGTAGTCTGCTTTTAATTACAGCTAATTTGGATATGTCATTTCAGAGAAAGAAATATATATGTTTGCAGATGCAGAACTCATTTATGATACGTATAACGTAATGAAAGTAATTTGTATATGTGCATATAGTTGTATCTATGCATATACATCATGGGATTTGCGACTTTTGTAGTGAGTTACAGAAGTCAGCCATGCCGAGTATGGCGAGCATAGTGTGATTATGAATTATACACTCCCTGTTTCCTCACTATGTGCTTGAATAAAGAATATGACTATAGCCGTATACATAATTTAGCAATATACATTATTTTTCTTATCCAACCAGAGAAGATAAGTATGATGAATAATCATTTTACACATACATGCATTATATACTCCCTTTCCACAACCCGTTTTCCCACACTGACTTCCTTCTCCTCCTTCGTAGTTTAACCTATTGCCGTTGAGTCGATTCCGACTCATAGCGACTGGATAGGACAGGGTAGAACTGCCCCATAGAGTTTCCAAGGAGCGGCTGGTAGATTCAAACTGCTGAACTTCGGGTTAGCGGCCCTAGCAATTAACCACTGCGCCACCAGTTTAGGTGGAAAAAGCAGCTTTGGACCTTTGCATTTTTAGGAAAATGCAATGGTCATTAGCATTCTCTTGCCCTAACCCCCACTCCAGGAAAGGGAGTCAGAGCTGTTCTTACTCCTTCTCCACGTCCCCCTTCCCAATTCCAAATTAACTTCCGTCTTTCCCTCGAAAGAAAGGCTTTATGACTCTTAGGTCCGTTGAGATTGAGGAGGTTTAGATTCCTGTCAGATTGGTTGACTTTTTTTCATTCTTTTCATACCTTTTCTATCTTAAGTCTTAGAAACCAGATCATCCTGATATGTAGGGAAATCGTTTTAAAATGCCTGGAGAGGCTGGATATAAAACACGTCAGCTTTTGGAGCGCTTGGAGGAAACAACCGTGAATGATGTTTACCCCATCCTGGAGCAGAGTACTACCCACCTAACAAAGGCAGCTAAAGGAATAATCAGTATCGCAAACAATGATTCTTTTATGAAATGATGATTCAGTTGTAATGTTAGAGTGACCTCTAATATGACCTCCGTTTGTTTCTTTATAGGAAGAAATGGAACTGACATTAAATGATCATCTAATACGATTGTGCAGTAGACGTTAGTGTGGGAAGATCTGAACACTAATTTCTAGACCATTTCCATAGAGACAAACAGATCTGGCACTTGGGCAGCCGCTGCCCGATTGTGACGTCTCTGACCCCACTTTGCTCCTGCCCCGGCTCCACCCTCCTAGTCGTGATTGGTGGCTGGGTTCGCCCTTTGACCGTAGAAGCCTGCAGAACGAAAGGAAGCGTTTGTGACGCGGCTCAAGATCCCATTTGGAGCTGACGTGCTGTGATGATGTACTTTTCCCGAGTCCAGCACTGGTTGATGTCATAGTCACCTCGGCGGGACCAGCTGTTTTATTTGGCCACCGTCGTCAATGCTTAAAAATATCCCTCAGTCCTCTAGTGTTTTTGGAAACATTTGTGGAGTTTCCGAGGGGCAGTGGGGGTTTCTGCCAGGCCCAACCCAACCTCTACACAAACTCTAGAAAGTCGTTAGGACCTGAGAGGTCCCCATCAGAAAGAATAACCTGGACATTGGAGAGCTGAACTGAAATTGCCAGAACATTTCCGAGCGTTCTGACCTGGATGAGGGTAAAGATGAGTACACTTATTTTCTATGCAGTTGGTATTACCGGATTGAAACATTGATGCTTTTTGGGGTGCTTCGCTTCACTTCCTGTTACCCCTAACTTTATATTCAACGCACTGAACATTTCAACTGAAGTATTTTGAAAGTAGACTTCTGTTCCTTTAGATCTTTTCTGTATTCTTTACTAATTTACTTTTTAAAAATTACTTCAGTATGGCTGGCATTAACTGCCCTGCTCCTGTGGAAATAACATACAGGAATATGAGATTTCTTATCGCACACAATCCATCCAATGCCTCTTTAAACAAATTCTTACAGGAGCTTAAGAAGAATGGAGTTACCACCATAGTGAGAGTTTGTGAAGCAACTTACAGCCCTACTATTCTGGAGAAAGAAGGCATCCAGGTTCTGGACTGGCCTTTTGATGATGGTACACCACCTTCCAGCCAGATAGTTGATAAATGGTTAAATCTTGTCAAAATGAAATTTCGTGAAAATCCTGGTTGCTGTATTGCGGTTCACTGTGTTGCAGGTCTTGGGAGAGGTCCAGTGCTGGTTGCCCTAGCATTAATTGAAGGTGGAATGAAGTATGAAGAAGCAGTACAATTCATAAGGCAAAAGCGACGTGGGGCTTTTAACAGCAAGCAACTTGTGTATTTGGAGAATTATCGTCCTAAAATGTGTCTGCGCTCCAGAAATAACTGTTTCATTCAGTAGAAGAGAGATGCCCGATGCTGCGGCCTTGGAAGTGAAAGCTGACACACAACATCTTTATTATACATATTAACCAATATGGAAGCTTCCATCGGAGCATTGAAAAGCAGTTTTAGTAGGCCACAAGCTTGCCAGAGTTAGAGTCTCTATGTTTGATACTGTCACTAAGTAAAAGATTCTAATTTTTCAGTATTAAAAAGGTGTTTTTTATTTGTAGCAATTGTATGTTATTAATGTGTAAGAATTTTTTAGAAATAGGGTGTCAGAATACCCAGCTCAATGCTAGTATACTTTAGTGTTACACGGACCTTAGGTGGTTTATTTCTTCAGTAGTTTCAAACACTGAAGATAGGGCCTTATATGAACACCTGTTCACTTTATGTTTATATTCCCCGCATTCAAACTAGTATATGGCAGGATTTGCACAACTATTGCTTTTGCTGTGGTTGAAAAATCTTAGGTGATTATTTAGTTTGTTTCTGTGAATTTCACTTTTGGGCTGTTACAAAAACTTCCATTTTGAAGAATCACAAACCTCTGGTTGATAGCTCAATCTACATTGTACAAAAGTACCTGTCTTTAATGTCTTTGGAAACCCTGGTGATGTAGTGGTTAAGTGCTATGGCTGCTAACCAAAAGGTTGGCAGTTTGAATCCACCAGGTGCTCCTTGGAAACTATATGGGGCAGTTTTACTCTGTCCTATAGGGTCGCTGAGTCGGAATCTACTCAACGGCAATGAGTTTGGGTTTGATTTAATGTCTTCAAACAAAAAGGCATTACAGTTAAAGTTTGCACTTCGGGGTGCAACTTAACAGAGAAAAGAATGAGGAGGTTATGAAATATTTCTATTAAGATATTCTCTGTCTTGTGCAAAATATATAGTAAATACTTCAGTAAACATTTTTTTAAATTCAGTAAATATTTGTAAAAGGTAAGCATACTTTCTTATTAGAGCCAAAATAATTCTTAACAATAATTTTTGATAAAATTTTATGAAAATATTGTAATGTTTTGTTCCATACATATTAGAAGTTGTTTACTAACTAGTATTTGTATTGGAACTGAGTTAACATTTAGTTAGTTTTTTAGTTATAAATGTAATAGGGATAAGAGTAATAATTAAATCAATTTTACATACACATTATGAATCACAATGAATTTCTTTAAAGCCTGTATCAAATAGTGTTTCTACCACATTAGTAGGGCAACTAATAAAATATCTTTCAATGAATAAATAAATGTGTGATTGCTTTTATAAAAAATAAAAGTCTCATTATAAGAGTTCAAATATTCTTTGTTTATTAGAATACTTTCTAAATCGTAGGCCAAGTGAAGAACCCTAGGGATCCAAGAAGATACTGTAATGTAATGACCTTCACAAGGTCATGATCTTGTAAAGCATTAAAATACAGCATGATGAAACTGCAGGTATAGCAATAAGTGTAAACAACTTGTGGAGCACAAAGGCAAAACTTAGCATCACTGCCTATGGTTGAAAGAGTAATAAGACAATGTTTACAGAAAAGAACAATACCAAGAAGGGATAGTGTGATAGATTGAATTATTCACCTCATTCCTTACTCCCCTTTAATGGAGATATTCTTCCACCTTATTGCCAGGGCCTCAAGGTTGATAAAGTGTATTTTCCTGCTTTTTTAATTTGTACTTGGCCATGTGTCTTGTTTTGGCCAATGGAATGTTAGCAAATGTGGTGCAAGCAAATGCTTGAAATGTTCTATCACAGTTTGGCTTAAAACTCTTGGCACTTCTGCCATCTTCATGAGAAAAAAATAAGAAAAGGTCCTAGGTATCCACTGACCCTTCGGCCTAGGTCACAGAATGATATACACGAGTTGTCTTCTACTTGCTCTCCTATCTGGAGCCAAGTCCGATTGCGATACTAGCTACTAACCAGCTAGGCCAAGCCTAGATCAGCCAAACCCCAAGCAACTGACATATTGAGATTGTTTATTAGGCAGTGTTTGCGGCAATAAGTAGTACAGGTAACTTTTTAGCAGCCGGAAACATTTGTGAAATGAGAAAACATTTGTGGACAGACTGATAATCTCAGGATATTTGATGAATTAAGTATACTTCATTATTACTGTAATGTAGTCTGATTGGTTTAGGATGCTTTAATAAAACCAAAACCAAATCTGTTGCCGTTGAGTCGATTCCGACTCATAGCGACTCTGTAGGACAGAATAGAGCTGCCTCGTAGGGTCTCCAAGGAACGGCTGGTAGATTCGAACTTCCGACCTTTTGGTTAGCAACTGAGCTCTTTAGCACTGTGCCACAAGGGCTCCATACTTTAATAGAAAGTTTTAATGTATTTGAATATATGTGAAGTTATTTCCTAAAAAACAAACCTGTTATCGATTCCGACTCGTAGCAACCCTATAGCAAAGATCATGTCTCAATATTCATGGTAATCAGCACTTAACCCAGTGCCTTGTACAGAGTAACTGCTCAAAATTTGTGGACATCGACTAATCTAGAAACTCAAAAGCAATACCTTATAAGTGTTACAAAGATCATTGACCTTAAAGTGTCAGTTCCCCGAATTGAAGAACTCACATTTTTGTAGTTCATACTATGGTTAGCAGGTTTATGTTCAGCTTGGTTTTGTTTTAACATCAGAACCAAACCTAAAGATGGGAGCTTAACAAACTATAGTGTCTGAAAGATTGAAGTTATGTTACTATCTTTATTCCAAGTCAAAACACATGGCATATTTAATAATTTACAGAACCAAACACACTAGTTCCTGCTGCAATATTTGTTTTTCTAATCCTTTTCCCTCTTTTTTCTACCTGAATCCAAAGTGACACCTTTTCTAACCATTACAAGTCACAAAACTCAGAAAAATGCTAATGTAGTTTTTATTTTTTTTAATAAACAAGCAGTATAAGGCAGCAATAATTTTCATTGATTCTGATTGTGGTACAGTATGGACATATACAAAATGCGAGTTTTGTCTTCTGAGTTGACATCAAGACTGCAAATTGACAACAACACAATAAAAAAAATGGTCTAAAATGCAGCTCATAAGAGTTTATTGTATATAAATTCTAGCCATGATATACATTCTACCCTATATGTTGGGATTGGAATAAAATAAGCTATTTATTGCAATTTTTCATATTATATTTTAGCACAAATCATAAATAATTCATTTAAAACAATGCATATAATTTCAATTTTTATTTCTGCTTTAAACATTATTCATACATTCTAATCACGAAATTTATGTACTTTAAGATTTCCTCTATTTAATTAAATTATTTTCCTCTTAAATACCTTAGATTCATGTGGGCACTCAAAAGATTTGTTCATTTTATGATATCCTAAAATCACATTTCCTTTTGAATACAAATTATCCAAGTTTTCAGAATTAAGTGTCAACCTGCATCAGCTGTGACATCATTCCAAGATTTTCATTGAAAGGTCATTTTTAAATCAAATTTCAAGGACATCTATTTTGCTGAATTAAAAAAAGGTATTCAAGTAACCAAAATCATTGATGCATTGCTTCATCTAGAAATCTGTATGAAAGTATCCAAGGAAAAAAAATCCATCTACCTATTCATGGATCGATAGATAAGTATTCATATATTTGGCTCCGTGTATGTGCTTGTGTGTATTTGCGAGTGTGAGTTTGTGTTACACAGGAAGTTGAAAATAAGTACTTTCAAACTACATTTGCACAGAGGCAATTATGTAATAATGGTTCAATTGTTGAAGCTATGATGATAAATGTATTTTGAGAAATTCAAGTCTTTTTTAAGCTTTGAGAAATTTTGTATTCCTCCACTTTTCTCCAAATATGAACACAGTTATAAAACATACACTTAGATATAGAATGAAAATATTTTTAACTGTTTTTTATTACACATGCACTCACGTAACTATCGAAGTATATCATATGAGGTTCTCTATTAAAAATACAAAAAGAAAGGTGATGGAGTCTGGAGTTATGTATTCTTTTTTGATATGTTATTATTTTAGAACAATAAGTATGTTGATTTTACATTAAAATTAAATTGAATAGCTTCAATGCTATCTTCAAAAAATGTTTACCCTTCTGACTGAGTCATTAGCCATTATTTCACCTTAATACAACTCTATTATGTTTAAGGTTATTTGCAAGTTAGGAGCAGATAATTTTCTCTCTCCCCCCCCCCCACACACAAACACACGCTACTGATTCCTTTAAAATATTTTTGCCAAGTCATAACTCATCATGGAGGTCTATCATTTCACTAGTAAACAACTGTATCCAATGTTCCACTATATGTATATAATGCAACACAAAGACAAGTTCTTTTTTTTGTAATTTTTAACAGCGATTGCCTATTTACAATACATGTGCTCTAGAATTTGAAAATGCCTCCCAGAAAACCATCACTTGGAGGAATATAAACTGCCATACTCCTTCTTGGCAAATTTAACCAGCAATTATCTTTCATTATTAATAGCTATAAAGGGCCTATTTGTTTCCAAGTTGGTGCTTACTAATTGGTCTTGGTTGTATTGAATGTCAAAATATGAATATGTCAGTGCCTCTCCATCTTAGTATATTATATAATTGCAGGACTAGTTCTTTCTGAGAAAAAGTTAAATGAAATTTTTGTAGAGCTATCAATTTATAGAAATAAAGTCAGTCAGTTGTAAAATTAACATAAGTTTATTTTATGTTTTACAGTTCTCTTTATTGAAACATGGTCACAATGATTAAACAAGCAAAGATAATGGTTGTACCATGCAATGTGACTTGCCTATTATTGTAACTACAAGATACTTAAATGGAAGGATGACATGTAAGCAGCATTACAGTAAAACTACTTAATGCTTTATGATCTGAGTTTTGCATAAATTGAGACAGACCTGTCTATAAAGAACAGATCAGGCTGCCTCTATATCTAAGTGTGCTATATTTGCCTTCTAAGTTACATATCCCAAAGCATTTATTAAAGTGCAAATTAACAAATTCATGTACAGCCATCATATTAATTTCAAATGAATGAAGTTGATAAGATCTTTTAGGGTCTCAGCATTTTTAGGGATTATTTTTTTTAACAGCTTTATTGAGATATAATTCATATACTATACAATTCACCCATGTAATGTTTACAATTCAATGGTTATTAGTGTATCTGAAGTGTTTTACAACCATTACCACAATCAATTTTAGAACATTTTCATCTCCTCAAAAAAATCCCATGCTGAGGGCTGAGGACCATGGTCTCAGGGGACACGTAGATCAATTGGCATAACATAGTTCACAAAGAAAATGTTCTACACCCTACTTTGGTGAGTAGCACCAGGGGTGTTAAAAGCTTGTGAGCAGCCACCTATGATACATCTATTGGTCCCATCCTACCCAGAGCAAAGAAGAATGAAGAAAACCAAAGACACAAGAAAAATATTAGTCCAAAGGACTTACGGGCCACATGAACCACAGCCTTCACCAGCATGACCCCAGAAGAACTAGATGGTGCCTGGCTACCACCACCGATTGCTCTGACAGGGATCACAATAGACGGTCCTGGACAGACTGGGAGAAAAATGTAGAAAAAATGCAAATTCACAAAACAAAAAAAGACCAGACTTACAGTTCTAACAGAGAGTGGAGGAACCCCAGAGACTAATGCCCTGGGACACCTTGTTAACTCAGAACTGAAGCCACTCCCGAAGTCTACCTTTCAGCCAAAGATCAGACAGGCTTATAAAATGAACAATAACACATGTGAGGAACTTGCTTCTTCGTTTAATCAGGTATGCAAAATCAAATAGGCAACACCTGCCCAAAAGCAAAGATGAGAAGACGGGAAGGGACAGGACAACTGGACGAATGGACACGGAGAACCAGGGTGGAAAGGGAAAGGGGGAGAGTGCTGATACATTGTGGGGATTGCAACCAATGTCACAAAACCATTTGTATATAAATTTTTGAATGAAAAACTAATTTGTACTGTAAACTGTCACCTAAAACACAATGAAAATTTTTAAAAATTGTGCTAATAAATGAGTTTAACTACAAAAACAGGAAACCCCACACTCTTTGGCTATCACCTTCTAATTCCCACATACCCCCTACCCCTAAGCAACCACTAATCTATTTTCTATACATATATTTGCCTATTCTGGACTTTTCATATAAATGGAATCATGTAATATGTGGTGTTTTGTGACTGGATTTTTTCCACTTAATCTAATGTTTTTGAGGTTTATCCATGCTGTAGCATGTATCAGTAATGCATCCCTTTTTATGACCAAATAATATTCCATTGTATGGCTATATTACATTTTGTATATCAATTTTGTTTATCAAAAATAGAAAACATACTAGTTGTCCACAGCTACCAAGGCCTCCACCAGACTGAGTCCAGTACAGCTACATGGTGCCTGGCTACCACCACTGACTGCTCTGACCAGGATCACAACAGAGGGTTCTGGACAGAGTTGGAGAAGGATGTAGAGCATAATTGTAACTCACAAAAAAAAAAAAAAAGACCAGATTTACTGGCCTAAAGGAGACTGGAGAAACCTCGAGAGTATGGCCCCCAGACACCCTTTTAACTCCGTGGTGAAGTTACCTCCGAGGTTCACTGTTCAGCATGGGAGTGGACAGCCCCGTAAAACCAAATGAGACTAACGAGGTACAGGAGTCCAGTGACAAGGGCCAGAAGGCAGAAGGGGACAAGGAAGCTGGTGATAAGGAACCCAAGGTTGAGTAAGGATATTGTTGATGTGTTGTGAGATTGTTACCCATTGTCATAGGGCAACATTTGTAGTAACTGTTAAATGAGAAACTATTTTGTTCTGTAAGCCTTCATCTTAAGTGAGAATAACAGCACAATTGGAAGAGCGTAGTCAATGCCACTGAACTGTGTATGTAGGAATTTTTGAAATGGTGTATCTTTGGCTATGTGTATTTTCACCAAAAAAAAAAGGTTGAGAATTTAGAGGGTTAATATGTTGTGGGGTTGTTAACCAATGTCATAAAACAACATGTGTACTACTGTTTCATGAGCAACTATTTGTTCTGTAAGCCTTCACCTGAAGTACAATAAAATAAAATAAAATAAATAGAGAACATTTTGTTTATATTCATCAGTTTTTGGTTAATATTAAAAACGCTACTATGAACATTTGTGTACAAGTTTTTGCATGAACATATGTTTTCATTTCTCATAGGTTTATACCTAGGAGTGAAATTTCTGGGTCAAATAGTAATTCTACATTTAACTTTTTGAGTAACAGTCAAACTGTTTTCCAAACTGCTTGTACCATTTTGCATCCCCGTCAACAGTTTCTCTACATTCTCAGCAACACTTGTTATTATTTGAATGTTTTATCATAGTCACCCTACAGGGTGTGAAATGATATCAGTGTTTTACTTTTCATTTCCCTGATAACTAATGATTTGCACATCTTTTCAGGTACTTATTGGCCATCTGTGTATCTTTTTTGGAGAAACTTCTATTCAGATGCTTTGCTTACTTTTAAATTGGGTTATTTGTCTTTTTATTATTGAGTTGTAAGAGTTCATTACATACCCTACACACAAGTCCCTGATCAAATATCTGATTTGCAAATACTTTGTCCCATTCAGTGGTTTATCTTTTCACTTTCTTGATAGTGACCTTTGATACACTTCTTTTTAAAGAAGTTCAATTTCTCTATTCTTTCTTTTGCATATGACTATCCAGTTGTTCCAGCACCATTTGTTGAAAATGCTATTCTACTGCATTCTATTGAATGGCCTTGGAACACTTGCTTGAAAATATAGTTATTTTTCATAGACGTATTTTACTTTTGTTAAAGTGTAATGGGTTTACTATTGTTATTTTCAGATGAATAATGAAATAAATATAGCAAAATTTATCAGTTTTAAATTTGATATCTATAATAATGTATATAACCTATATTTAAAAAAAAAAAAAACCTTGGGGGTAGCCAGTATTTTTTTAATGTAAAGTGATCCTGAGACCAAATTATTTAAGAATGGCTGGTTTAGATTACTGTAGAGGTAGCAGAGTTCTGGAGCCAGACGCTGTAGCAGTGGTTTGTATGTTATGGCAAAGGCAATATGATTTGTGAGCTGACAGATGTCTGTTGTTGTAGTATCCCATTTGACAGACAGCTTTCCAATTCTGGATGCCTGTTTTTGACCTCCTTGGTGGCCCATTTCTGCTTAGTGGCTTTGAGGTTTATCCATTTTTTTTTTTATTTTTTAGCCCAGCCGATTATTCCGTATTATATTTAATGCTGTGCAAATTAAAGTTTCCTTTAAAAATAGCTAAAGTGAATTTTGTTCTCTGGTAGAGAACTAGAAACCATATAAAAGTGACATAGAAGATTAAAAGAAGATAGAAATTCTAAAACCAAACAAAACTGAAAGAAAGAACCTTGGAGAGAAAAAAAAAAAAAAAAAAGAAAAACACAGAAGGAGGATAATATAAATAAACGATATAGTAAGAAGTTCCAAAATTATTTTAATTAGAGTCCTAGAAGTTAAAAAAGGAAATATTAGGCAAAAGGAAATATTTGAAGACACAATGGCAAATACTTTTTCAAAATTGTTGAGGAATCCCTACAAAGCCTGAGTAGGGTAGACACATAGAAAGGAACAGCAGTTAGACAACTATTTTCTTAACAGAAACAATGGAAACCCAAACAAAATGGAATGATACAGTCAGAGTCCTCCAAGTTCTTGAAAACACTTGGCTAGTTGTTGTTGTTTTACTTTTATTATTATTATTTTTAATTTTAGCCATTCATATTAGTGGTTAGGTCTTTAGAGGTGTCTCACTATGATTTTAAATAGTATTTCCCAGCATAATAATACCTAGAAACTGTATGCTTACTGGCGTTGTGGGTCTCTTCTTTTGTGTACTGTCTTTTCAAGTCTTTTGTCAATTTTTAAGATTAGGTTTTCTTACATTTACTTACTGGCTTTGAGGAGAAATTGCAGAATACAAAATCTTCTCAAGCACACGTTGAGAACAAAAGGTGGCCATACACTGGACTATAAAGCAAATCTCAGCTAATCTCAAAGAAATGAAAACGTTCAGAGATTTTTCTCTTATCAGTATATAACTGTCTTAGAAATAAATAATAAAAAGATAACTAACTCTCATAGTGTTTGAAATAAATGCATTTAAAAATAATCCATAGGTCAAAAACAAAATTACAATGAATTAGACAGAATTTCAATATGATAATATAACACACTGATAATGAATTTATAACGAAAATAGAAGATTTCAAAACACATTAAAATAGAAAATTTCAAAAACAGGAAAAGGAAAGAAATACAATTGGAGATAATCGATAAAACCAAAGTGGTTGTTGGGAAAAATAATAAGATGAGATAACTATCTCAGAATGCTAATCAGAAAAATAAAATAAGCAATAAAGATGGGAGTATCTTTCCGAGGTTCACCGTTCAGTCAGGGATTTGACAGCCCCATAAAACCAAACGGGACTAATGAGGCACAGCAGTCCGGGGACAAGGACTAGAAGGCAGAAGGGGACAGGAAAG
Source organism: Dugong dugon (assembly GCA_030035585.1). NCBI lineage: Eukaryota > Metazoa > Chordata > Mammalia > Sirenia > Dugongidae > Dugong > Dugong dugon. Next base: position 149,230,235 of record CM057483.1, read on the forward strand.
CTGGTGATAGGGAACCCAAGGTTGAATAAGGACAGTGTTGGCATGTAGTGAGGTTCTTAAACATTGTCATAGAGCAATAGGTGTACTAACTGTTTAATGAGAAACTACTTTGTTCTGTAAACCTTCATCTAAAGTGAGAATAGCAGCACAACTGGAAGAACATAATCGATGTCACTGAATTGTACATGTAGATATTTTTGAAATGGTGTAACTTTGACTATGCATATTTTCACCAAAAAAAAGATCCTGCGAGGCCAAGAAGGGAGCGTGTTGACATGTTGTGGGGTTGTTAACCAATCTCATAAAACAATATGTGTACTGACTGTTTAATGACAAACTATTTGTTATGTAAACCTTCACCTAAAGTACAACAAAACAAAAGATGGAAGCATCTTTACAAATCAAATAGACATCAAAAAAGATAATGGTATTATGTTATGAACAGCTCTATGGCAATAAACTGGGAAATTTAAATAAAATTGGAAAATTGCTAAAAAAAAAACAAACCCAAAACTGATTGAATAGTTCTGTAACTATTAAATAAATCAATTATAAAATTATTTCCCCAAGAAAACATCAAGTCCAATTCACTTAACTGGAGAATTATAACAAACATTTGAGGAAAACCAATTTACATGAACTCTTCCAGGGAATAGAAATAGTGTACTCTATCTTCCCACTCTTCCAGATTATCTAAAGGAGCTTGGTTTAACCCCATTTTTCTTAAAGTTTGCTTCACTACCATTCTATAGAATGGCTTTGGAAATATTTTCTATTACCTTGTAACAGCCCATGGAAAGATAATTTAGGGACACTTTAAAGAAATAAGATAATGTGAAACATTGTTTATGTTCTTCCTTTTCCTTTATCATTCCAGCCTGATATACATATATATTTTTAACTTATATTTGCTACTGAGAACACTTGTGCCACAGTCCTAAAGGCTATACAGCCTTTCTGTAGTGCCAGGACAATATTAACATGTTGAAATATTAACTTCAATTTACATTCCCTTCCCTAGTCAAATTCAGCCAACAAAATTGTGAGCCCACTAATAATTGAAACAACTTTCTAAGTCAGTTTTGCTTTGAATATTCTTCTTGTATAAGAGCTAGAAAAAATTCAATTAAATTACCTAATAATTAAGAAATGTATTGCCAGGACTCTTATTGTAAGATGTGATGGAATTGTTCTGTCCTGTTTTTAAGCCATTGTAGTTTAAGGAGTAAAATTTAATAATCAACATAAAAGTGGTTTTCACAGTTACCCAGGGAAATAGTTACAGCTAAAAAGGGACTAACATAAGAAGAATAGGTTGCTATTTGCCTGAATAACCAGTGATAAAAATAGTGAACCTTCAAGTTCCTGCTATTATTAATCCCACAGGTTCTGGCAATAAAATCATTATTATTGTTATTATTGTTAATGACAATTAAGCTTACATAGTAGTTCCAACAAGGGAACTATTCATATAATAGAAAGATTGACTTAAATCAGTGAACCCAAGGAGTGGGGGTGGCTGGTTTATAACAATAAGTTATTAGACTTCTCAGGTCCCAGATGGCATTTCTGGCATTTTTGGTTCTATTGCATTTCAGGATGTTAACAAAAGCAACCAATAAACCAATTGTTGTTATGAGGTGCTGTCAAGTCGATTTTGACTCAGAACGACCCCATGTGACAGAGTAGAAGTGGCCCACAGGGTTAGATTTGGAAACAAACCGTATTTATTTCTTTGAAAATTAGACCTGAAAATAGTATACAAATATATACTTTTTAAAATTATACATAATTAATGATTTGGGGAGATGGTTTATGTTTGGAATCATTTCCCAATCAGAAGAATAGAATCCTTTGTAGAAGCCCCCATAAAGAGTTATACGCGAGTGTGTGATGTATAAAATTAGGAAAACATGATATTTTAGTAGATATAGAGAATAAACATTATAAAAACACCTCTCTCTAGGCACTTGGATGAGTGATATTGAATCGGTCACAAATTCAATCATTGTGTGATTTAATTAATCAGCCTTATTTTTGTTGGTGGACTAACATGGGCACCTGTTCGTCATGATTAAGGTTCAACTGAAACTTATTTTGAAATAATGGTGTAGAACGTATTTGCACTATTTGTCAGACATAGTGTGCATCAGGAGGCCACAGAGGATTCTTTTGCTCTATTCTTAGTTTTAAATTCTTGTATAGATTAATATGGAAACCCTGGTGGAGTAGTGGTTAAGAGCTAAGGCTTGTCGGCAGTTCGAATCCACCAGGCACTCCTTGGAAACCATATGGGGCAGTTCTACTCTGTCTTATAGGGTCACTATGATTTGGAATCTACTCGATGGCAATGGGTTTGGTTCGGTTTTATAGATTAATCTAAGTAAATTTTACAGAGAGGGAATCATGTGTGGAATCAAACTATACAGTATGTGTAGTAATTATGTGTCTTAATTGCTTTATAATTTACTTGTCTTTATTTAACTCTATATATACCTGATGGCTTCACAAATGTTTGAAGTTCATTTTGAACTATATTACTCAAAGTAAGAATTATAATATGTTAATTTAAAAATTCAGAAGTCATTTCATTGTTATAGTCTTTGATCAGAAAGAATTAACTGAACTTATAGAGTAAGAAATTAAAATTGAAATCCACAAAAGCTGCTATTAGGAAATTGCTGTAACATAGTAGGCACTTAATAAATATCCACTGTATGAATCAATAGTATGATCAAAATAAACATTGTAATTATATCATTGATAACGCTAGTTGAAATTGGTAAAATTATTTTTCATAGTTGTCATCCATAAACACATACAACTTACTTAATATTGAAATAAAAATTTTATAAACAGTTTAAAATCAGTGTCCTATTTTCACACTAAAAATTCTTCTTTGAAAAATTACTCAGCATTCTATACTTTGCCTAAATAATTAAACAGCTATTCAAGCATTTTAAAATGCAAATCTTACCTGCGTAACGTTCAAGACCATATAAAAACACACACCATAACCTCATACTGAAAAGTTAATGCTTAAGGAGTTTGAAGAATGAAATACATCACTTAAAGTACAGTTTTCAGAAGGTATGATGTATTAAGAATTGACTAGACAGCAACTGGTTTGGTGGTTTTGGTTTATGATGTATTAAAACTGGAATGCTGCTTGACTAAAGCACTCATTCCATTTTCAATAGTGGGTTGGCAATGGGTCAGCTTCTGGCAACTCAAGCGAGACTTGAATCCTATTACAAGTTCACTTATGGGTATCAGCTCTGGAATATGTCCAAAAGCACAATTCATAAACTAGAATAACTCCAGATAAAAATAACCTATCATGTCACTGAGCCTGATCCTACAACCTGCTTAGGAAAACAAACCTTGAAATCTTTGTATCAGCCAGGGAAAGGTGTCTTATACCATTCTGCTATTTTTCCAGAAGGCGTCTATACATTTCCTATTGCAATAAAATGGCCCTGGTTAGAATCATGCATGGATCTATGATGATTATTCCATATAAAATCCAAATTCCATATACCCCTTTTCATCTTTGATCTATACTTGACTTATGAATAAACATTTCTAGAACAGAAATAAAATAAAACCTTTGATTTACCACCTTACAAGTGAGATTATGATTATGACAAGATGCGGGAAACCTTCTAAATATAATGAAGCTGATTTAAATCAATATTTTTGGAGTAACTGCTATGTTCCAGGTATTCTCCTGGTTATTGATTATAGTATTCTTTCAATCAACAATTTTTTATTTGAAATCCATTATGTGCCAGGCATTCTTGTAGAGGCTGAGGTTACAACAGTGAGCAAGATAGGCTCAATTGCTGCCTTAACAGAGAAAAGGGTTAGTGGCAGAAGGGAGACAATTAAAAAAAAAAATCAACACTCGATAAATGGAATGACAGGGAAGTACGGATGTTCCTGGAGTACCTAACCAGAATACTCAACTTGATCTGGAGTAGCCAAAGAAGACTTCTCAGGGGAAAGTAACATAGATACTGTACCTGAAAGATGCGTTCAAGGCAGAGAAAATCACACATTTGAAGAATAAGAAAAGACCATAATGTATTCTAGTGTTTATATAAAATTTATAATCTCCAAGAAAGTAGAACTATAATATTGAATTAAGCATTAGGTAAAGGCCTCTTCATAATCATACAGATTGAGGTGGCAGACTGAGCTCAAACTTTAAGAAAAGTACAGGAAAATTACATTCTAATCATTGTCCTTATTGATATACTATCTGTATGGTGAACACTATTTCCTAGTGTGAGATTACCACACTTGACAGTATGCCAGTTGGTAATACAAAAAAAATATGCTCCACTGTTCGTATTAACGGAGCCCTGGTGATGCAGTGGTTAAGAACTCGGCTGCTAACCAGAAGATCAGCAGTTCGAATCCACCAGCTGCTCTTTGGAAACCCTATGGGGCAGTTCTACTCTATTCTATAGGGCCGCTATGAGCTGGAATCAACCCGATGGTAAGGGGTTTGATTTCTTTGTTTTACTTGTATTAGTAGATAAAAGAATGATGAATTAAGTAATACAAAAGCAATATAGATATAGACAAACATATGTATATACATATATATTAATCAAGTTAAAATTTCATGATTAAAATGAAGAGTCAAAAAAAATTCAAATTCCATTTTAATACAACCCGTTTTTATAAGTTTATATATATATCTGAAATATTCTTCTGGAAAAAAGTAGCTCGAAACAAACCAAAACAAACAAACAAACAAAAACTGTAAACAAATACTGAACTCTAGTTAATAAAGGAGCACTGGTGGCGCAATGCTTAAGCGCTGGGCTGCCAATCGGAAGGTCGGTGGTTCCAACCAGATACTTTGCGGGGGAGTTGTTTCTGACTCTTAGTGACCCTATAGGACTGAGAAGAACTGCCCCATAGGGTTTTCAAGGCTGTAATCTTTACGGAAGCAGACTGCCACATTTTTCTCCAGGAGAGCAGCTGCTGGATTCAAACCACAGACTTTTGCGTTAGCAGACAAGTGCTTTAAGATTATAGCCTAGGAAATCTTATGGGGGCAATTCTACTCTGTCCTATAGGGTCACTATGAGTCAGAATCCACTCCACCGGAAAGAACAACAACAGTTAATAATATGCATGTTGTTTAGGAGTGAAATAGACTGCTATCTGCAACTTACTTTGAAATGCATCAAAAAATAAGATGGATTGATAGATGGATGAATAGGCGATAAAGCAAATAAAGCAAAACGTTAACAATCTTAAATGTATACATATTTTGTCCCTTTGGTCATATTCTTCTTTAGTAAAACGCGTGACATATCTTTTAGGATCAGATGACATGGCTAAAGTCTTTCAATAAAAGTTATAATTAATGTTTGCAGATATTGTCAGGACTTTCTTTTCCTACCCAGTGATTAAGAAAACTTGGAGGACAGCTTAAAAACATCTCGGAGCACTGGTCTTCCAAAGGTTTATAAAATATATGTGCATCCTTTCTGAAGGATGCATGCATATAAATAAATATCCTAGCAAAGTTAAAAGCAATGTGCAAGCAAATGTATCTAACCAACACCCCCTCCCCCCATTTTTTTCCTATTTCAGGGTCTGCTCGTCTCTGCTTTGTATATGGTAACATTAAATTCTTTAAAGAAACATTAAAATGTGACTAATTCTCAGATGATTATAAACTCGGTAGATGCACCAAGGCAATAGAGTATAAAATAATAACCCTCAACAGGACAGAAGAAATAGTGCATTTTTACTAGTCAGTGCATAAATGGAGCTTGCTGATTCTTTTCTTTTACTGAAAGCAAACTTTTTCTTGAATAGATTTCCAGTGCATTAGTGGTTTGAATACTGATAATTTATACAAAACTAAAATTACATAAATACCTTTGTCTAGTCAATAATACATGTAATGTTTCTATATAAATTATTATATCAGGTGGTGTTAGCGCTTCATATGAGTTTAAAACATATTTTAAAATAAACAGTATATACATCAATCAACAACTACTCAAAAGATTACAGTGTTTTTAATAAAAGGATGTTCTTCCAGTCTCTTGCATAGCTGTTTGACTGATGTTTGTCCTGGCAGCAGTCACAGTTCTCACACCATCTTCTCTCAACACGAGCCACAATAATTTTTTTTTCTTGCAGCATAAGGCCAAGTGCAGGTCCGTTGTCTCAGCGTGTGAAAATTAATGTAATATAATTTTATTCTTTGGTAGTGATGGCATATAGTTATGGAAATCAATTTTCATTGTTTTCTGTAACTTCAAGTTCTCATTCTTATGACCAATCAGGTTAAAGAAAAGTCACATTTTTGTCTCTTCATAATTTGATCTGAGTATAATACACCTTGTTATGGATTAATGTTGTTGTTACATGCCAACCAGTCATTTCCGACTCATAGCAATCCCATGAACAGCAGAACAAAACACTGCCCGGTCCTGTGCCATCCTCACAATCATTGTTATGCTTTGAGCCCATTGTTGCAGCCACTGTGTCAATCTATCTCATTGAGGGTCTTCCTCTTTACTTTACCAAGCATAATGTCCTTCTCCAGGGACTGGTCCCTTCTAATAACATGTCCAAAATATGTGAGATGAAGTCTCGCCATCCTTACTTCTAAAGAGCATTCTGGTTGTACTTCTTCCAAGACAGATTCATTCATTCTTCTGGCAGTCCATGACAAACTGACAAACACATGGTGGAAGCTTCAGTAGAGTGGCGGTTTTATAAGCCATATTAAAGTGGGTTAACTGATTAATGGGGCTTAAAGTGATTAAAAAATTAAGAAAAATAATAATAACAACATCCAGTTGGATTAAAGACTTGCCTAAAATAAAAGAATAAACTGTAGGGGACATAGTACATTGTATAGATCTATTAAGAAAGAAATAACAAACTTGGAAATAACACAAAAGGATGAGTATGTGTCCTATCAATAACATACTGGAGCACTGTTCACCAGGCCTCCCCAGGTACTATTTAATTTTCCAAGGAAATGTAACTTTTTTGACATAGTAATTAGTATTTGTTGAGGGCAGACTCTATAAGTTAAATATTAATTTGTATATTTTTATTTGTTAGAGATACAAACAATTTCCATCTGGTGGAAACCACCCCAAACATTATGATTTAATTCATCTTACCATTTCAGGAGGTAGCATATAGTATTGAAGGAAGAGGTCCAAGATGCACTGAAAGCATTGGCAAAAAACAAGGCTCCAGGAATTGATGGAATACCAATTGAGATGTTTCAACAAATGGATGCAGCACTGGAAGTACTCACTCATCTATGCCAAGAAATTTTGAAGACAGCTACCTGGCCAACCGACTGGAAGACATCCATGTTTATGCCTATTCTAAAGAAAGGCAATCCAATTGAAAGTGGAAATTATTGAACAATATCATTAATATCACAGGCAAGTAAAATTTTGGGGTAGTTGTGGTCCATTAGTCCTTTGGACTAACCTTTTCCTTGTGTCTTTGGTTTTCTTCATTCTCCTTTGCTCCAGGCAGGATGGGACCAGTAGATGTATCTTAGATGGCCACTCGTAGGCTTTTAAGACCCTAGTTGCTACTCAACACAGTTGCATGTAGAACATTTTCTTTACAGACTATGTTATGCCCATTGAGCTAGATGTCCCCTGAGACCATGGTCACTTGCCCTAAGCCCAGTAGCTCAGTCTCTCAGGGCATTTTGATGTGTCTGTGAAGTTTCTATAATTTTGCTTTAGTTATATTGTGCTGACTTCCCTAGTACTGTGTACTTTCTTACCCTTTATCAAAGTTACCACTTATCTACTATCTAGTTAGTGTTTGATTTCTTCACTGCTGCTTCCATGAGCATTGATTGTGGATCCTAGTAAAATGAAATCCTTGACAACTTCAATATTTTCTCCATTTATCATGATGTTGCTTATTGGTCCAGTTGTGAGAATTTTTGTTTTCTTCATGTTGAGGTGCAATCCATACTGAAGGCTGTAATCTTTGATTTTCATCAGTAAGTGCTTCAAGTCCTCTTCACTTTCAGCAAACAAGGTTGTGTCATCTTCATATCACAGGTTGTTAATGAGTCTCCTCTAATCTTGATGCCATTTTCTTCTTCATATAGTCCAGCTTCCTGGATTATTTGCTCAGCATACAGATTGAATAAGTATAATGAAAGGATACAACCCTCACGGACACCTTTTATGATGATGCAGTATCCCCTTGTTCTGTTCAAATGACTGCCTTTTGGTCTATGCTCAGGTTCCTCATGAGCACAGTTAAGTATTCTGGAATTCCCATTCTTTGCAATATTATCCATAATTTATTATGATCTACACAGTTGAATGTCTTTGCATAGGCAATAAAACACACGTAAACATCTTTCTAGTATTGTCTGTTTTCAGCCAAGATCCCTGTGACATCTGCAATGATATCGCTTGTTCCACATCCTCTTCTGAATCCGGCTTGAACTTCTGGCAGTTCTCTGTCAATGTACTGCTGCAACTGTTTTTGAATTATTGTCAGCAAAATTTTACTTGCATGTGAAATTAATGATATTGTTCGATAATTTCTACATTCTGTTGGATCACCTTTCTTTGGAATAGTACAAATATAGATCTCTTCCAGTCCATTGGCCAGCTAGCTGTCTTCCAAATTTCTTGGCATACACAAGTGAGTGCCTCCAGCACTGCATCCATTTGTTGAAACATGTCATTTGGTAGTCTGTCAATTCCTGGAGCCTTATTTTTTGCCAAGGCCTTCAGTTCAGCTTGGGCTTCTTCCTTTATTACCATTGATTCTTGATCATATGCTACCTCTTGAAATGGTTGAAAGTCAAACAATTCTTCTTCTTTTTTCTTAAAGTAACTTCAAGTTAGAATAATAGTGTCCCCCATAAAGGTATGTTAAAGTCCTAACCTCTTTACCTGTAAATATGTCCCTTTTGGAAATAGGGGGTTTATTTTGTTATGTTAATGGGGTCATTCCAGAGTAGGGTGGGTCCTAAACCTAATCCCTTCTGATTGGCCTCTTATAAAAAAGTAAAACAGACATGGAGAGACACACACAGGAGGGAAGACAGACTCCATATGAAGGTACATCTACAAGCAGCCAAGGAATGCCAAGAAATGTCAGAGGTTCAGAAGCAGAATGAGAGATAAGGATCTTCCCTTAGAGCAGAGAAAGACAGAGACTAACCCAGATGATGCCCTGGATTCAGATGCCTAGCTTCCAAAACTGTGAGATTAAAGATTTCTGTTCTTCAAAACCACCTACTTTGTGGTATTTTGTTATACAGCCCTAGCAAACTAAGATACACCTTAATATTTGTGGAAGCATTTTCTTAAAGCTATTCATAAGGCAAAAATATTTAGGGACATTTTTAGCCAATATTCAAGGAGCATCCCTCTTTCCATTCAGATCCCTAAAGCAATAAGTATGTACTGTCTATAAGTTAGCAATAAAAAGTTCAGAATTTTAAGAGACAGAACTCAGACAAAAGGGTCGCTTTATTTTCTACTTAATTTTACATGACAGTTTGCTATTACCAGCACTGGTTTCCAGCTCTCTTAAATATTGCACTATTTCTATGACTCAAGCAAAGTTTTTTTTTTTTTTTTTTTTTTTTAATATATATTTTATTGTACTTCAGGTGAAAGCTTACAGAGCAAATAGTTTCTCATGAAATAGTAGTACACATGTTGTTTTTTGACATTGGTTAACAACCCCACAACGTATTAAGCCTCTAAATTCTCAACCTTTTTTTTTGATGAAAATTACAGATGGCCAAAGATACACCGTTTCAAAAATTTCTACATTCACAGTTCAGTGACATTGACTACGCTCTTCCAACTGTGCTGTTATTCTCACTTAAGATGAAGGCTTACAGAAAAAATAGTTTTTCATTTAACAGTTACTACACATGTTGCCCTATGACAATGGTTAACAATCTCACAGCACATCAAGAATATCCTTACTCCACCTTGTGTTCCCTATCACCAGGGGGCTTCCTTGTCCCCTTCTGTCTTCTGGACCTTGTCAGTGGACTATTGTACCTCTTTAGTCTCATTTGTTTATTTATTTATTTTTATTTTATTTAAACACCATTTCAAAACTTTTTACCTACACATTTAAGTGATATTGACTATGCTCTTCCAATTGTGCTGCCATTCTCGCCCAAGATGAAGGCTTACAGGACAAAACAGCCTCCCATTTAATAGTTACTACAAATGTTGCCCTATAGCAGTGGTCAACAATCTCACAATACATCGACAGTGTCCTTATTCAATTTGTGTTCCTTATCATCAGTTTCCTACTCTCCCTCTGCCTTCTGGCCCTTGTCACCGGACTCCTGTACATCGTTAGTCCCATTTAGTTTTACTGGGTGTCCATTCCCAGGCTTAACATCGAACCTTGAAGGTAACTTCCCCTCTGAGCTGAAAGGGTGTCTGGGGGCCACACTCTCGAGGTTTCTCTAGTATTCTTTAGGCCAGTATATCTGGTCTTCTTTTTTTTTTTTTTTTTTTTTGGGGAGTTAAAATTATACTCTACATCCTACTCCAGCTCTGCCCAGAACCCTCTGTTGTGATCCTGGTCAGAGGAGTCATTGGTGGTAGCCGGGCACCATCCAGCTGTACTGGGCTCAGTCCCGTGGAGGCCTTGGTAGCTGTGGACCATTAGTCCTTCGGACTAATCTTTTCCTTGTATCCTGTTCTCTTCGTTCTCCCTTGTTCCCGAAGGGATGAGATCAGTGGAGTATCTTAGATGGCCGCTCATAGGCTTTTAAGACCCCAGACACTACTCACCAAGGTAGAATGTAGAGCATTATCTTTATAAGTAGTGTCATGCCAATTGAGCTAGATGTTCCCCGAGATCATGGTCCCCAGAGCCCTCCGTCCAACAACTCAGTCCCTCGGGGGGTTTGGATGTGTCTATAGGGCCTCCATGACCTTTCCTTGTGCAGGTTGTGTTAGTTTCCCCTGTACTATGTACTATCTCATCTCTCACCCAAGTTACCACTTACCTATTACCTATTTAGTATTCCCCCCCCCCCATCCCTGGTAACCAACAAGGATTGTTACATTTTGCATGTGAATTTTTTCATGGGTTTTTACAATAGAGGTCTCATACAATATTTGTCCTTTTGTGATTGACTTATTTCACTCAGCATGATGTCCTCCAGTTTCATCCATGTTATGAGATGGTTCACCGATTCATTGTTCTTTCTCGTTGCATAGTACTCCATTGTGTGTATGTACCATAGTTTGTGTATCCATTCGTCTGTTGATGGACATCGAGGTTGTTTTCATCGTTTTGCTATTGTGAATAATGCTGCCATGAACATAGGTGTGCATATGTCTATTCGAGTGATGACTCTTATTTCTCTAGGATATATTCCTAGGAGTGGGATTGCTGGATCGAATGGTACGTCTATTTCTAGCTTTCTGAGGAAACGCCATATCATTTTCCAAAATGGCTGTATCATTTTGCATTCCCACCAGCAGTGTATAAGAGTTCCCGTCTCCCCGCAGCCCCTCCAACATTTGTTATTTCCAGTGTTTTTGATTCGTGCCAGTAATGCCGGGGTGAGATGGTATCTCATTGTGGTTTTAATTTGCATTTCTCTAATGGCTAGTGATCGCGAGCATTTCCTCATGTGTCTGTTGGCCATTTGAATGTCTTCCTTGGTGAAGTGTCTGTTCATTTCCTTTGCCCATTTTTTGATAGGATTGGTTGTCTTTTTGTTGTAGAGGTGTTGGATTTTCTTGTAGATTATGGAGATTAGACCTTTGTCTGACTTGTACTGTCCAAAAATTTTTTCCCAGTCTGTAGGTTCTCTTTTAACTCTTTTGGTGAAATCTTTTGAAGAGCATAGATGTTTGATTTTTAGAAGATCCCAATTATCTAGTTTATCTGTTGGGTTTTTTGTGTTGATGTTTATGGTTTGTATCCTGTTAATGCCATGTATTAAGGTCTGAAGTGTTGGTCCTATTTTTTCTTCTATGAATTTTATAGTTTGAGGCTTTATATTCAGGTCTTTGATCCATTTTGAAGTAGTTTTTGTATATGGTGTGAGGTATGGGTCCTGTTTCATTTTTCTACAAATGGATATCCAGTTTTGCCAGCACCATTTGTTAAAAAGACTGTCTTTTCCCCATTTGATGTATTTTGGGCCCTTGTCAAAAATCAGGTGACCGTAGGTGGATGGATTTACATCTGAGTTCTCAATTCTGTTCCATTGGTCAATGTCTCTGTTGTTGTACCAGTACCAGGCTGTTTTGAGTACTGTAGCTGTATAGTAGGTTCTCAAGTCAGGTAGTGTGAGTCCTCCAACTTTATTCTTCTTCTTCAGTAGTGCTTTACTTATTCGGGGTTTCTTCCCTTTCCATATAAAGTTAATAATTAGTTTTTCCATCTCTTTGAAGAATGTTGTTGGTATTTGTATCGGAATTGCATTGTATTTGTAAATTGCTTTAGGTAGAATTGCCATTTTCACAATGTTGAGTCTGCCTATCCATGAGCATGGTATGTTTTTCCATTTATGTAGATCCCTTTGGGTTTCATGCAGCAGTGTTTTGTAGTTTTCTTTGTATAGGTCTTTTATATTCCTGGTCAGATTTATTCCCAAGTATTTTATCTTTTTAGGGGCTATTGAAAATGGTATTGATTTCCTGATCTCCTTTTCATCGTTCTCTTTACTGGTGTATAGGAATCCAACTGATTTTTGAATGTTTATCTTGTATCCTGCTACTCTGCTGAATCTTTCTATTAGTTCCAGTAAATTTCTCGTGGAGTCTTTAGGGTTTTCTATGTATAGTATCATATCATCTGCAAACAGGGAGAGTTTAACTTCTTCATTACCAATTTGGATGCCCTTTATTTCTTTCTCTTGCCTTACTGCTCTAGCGAGAACTTCCAGCACAATGTTAAATAGGAGTGGTGATAAAGGGCATCCTTGTCTTGTTCCTGTTTTCAAGGGGAATGTTTTCAGCCTCTCTCCATTAAGAATGATGTTGGCTGTTGGTTTTGCATAGATGCCCTTTATGATGTTGAGAAATTTCCCTTCTATACCTATTTTATTGAGAGCTTTTATCAGGAATGGGTGTTGGACTTTGTCAAATGCCTTTTCTGCATCAATTGAGATAATCATGTGATTTTTTTCTTTCCTTTTATTTATGTGGTGGATTACGTTGATGGATTTTCTAATGTTAAACCATCCTTGCATACCTGGTATGAATCCTACTTGGTCGTGGTGTATTATTTTTTTGATATGATACTGAATTCTATTGGCTAAAATTTTGTTCAGAATTTTTGCATCTATATTCATGAGAGATATTGGTCTGTAATTTTCTTTTTTTGTGATGTCTTTGCCTGGTTTTGGTATCAGCGTTATGCTGGCTTCATAGAATGAATTTGGAAGTGTTGCTTCCTCTTCTATGCTCTGAAATAACTTGAGTAGAACTGGTACGAGCTCTTCTGTAAATGTTTTGTAGAATTCTCCAGTGAAGCCATCTGGGCCAGGGCTTTTTTTGGTTGGGAGTTTTTTTATTACCTTTTCAATCTCTTCTCTTGTTATGGGTCTGTTCAGATTTTCAATATCACTTTGTTGTAGTTTGGGTAGGCCGTACGTTTCTAGAAATTTATCCATTTCCTCTAGGTTTTCAAATTTGTTGGAATATAGTTTTTCATAATATTCTGTTATAATCCTTTTTATTTCAGTTGGGTCTGTTGTAATGTCCCCCATTTCATTTCTTATTTGGGTTATTTGTGCCCTCTGCTGTTTTTCTTTTGTCAGTCTGGCCAGTGGTTTGTCGATTTTGTTGATTCTTTCAAAGAACCAACTTTTGGTTTTGTTGATTCTTTCTATTGTTTTTCTGTTCTCTATTTCATTGATTTCTGCTCTGATCTTTACTATTTCCTTTCTTCCAGTGGTTGTAGGCTTTTTTTGTTGTTCTCTTTCTATTTGTTTGAGTTCTGCAGTTAATGTTTTGATTTTGTCCCTTTCTTCTTTTTTGATATGTGCATCTATTGCTATAAATTGTCCTCTGAGGACTGCCTTTGCTGTGTCCCAAAGGTTTTGGTACGATGTGTTTTCATTTTCATTTGATTCTAGGAATTTTTTAATTCCATCTCTGATTTCTTCTATTACCCATTGATGTGTAAGCAGATTATTATTCAGTTTCCATGTGTTTGATTTTTTTTCCTTGCTCTTTCTAGTGTTAATTTCTACCTTGATGGCATTGTGGTCAGAGAAGATACTGTGAATTATCTCAGCATTTTGGATCTTGTTGAGGATTGCTCTGTGGCCTAAGATGTGGTCTATTCTGGAGAACGTTCCATGTGCATTGGAAAAGAATGTGTACTTTGCAGCGGTTGGATGGAGTGTTCTATATATGTCTATGAGGTCCAGTTGGCTGATTGTGTCCTTTAGGTCTTCTGTATCTTTGCTAAGTTTCTTTTTAGTTGTTCTGTCCTTTACTGAGAGTGGTGTGTTGAAGTCTCCTACTATTATTGTGGAACTGTCAATTTCTCTTTTCAGTGCTGTTAGAGTTTTTTTTATGTATTTTGGAGCCCTGTCATTGGGTGCATAGATATTTATTATGGTTATGTCTTCATGATGGATCATCCCCTTAATCATTATATAGTGTCCTTCTTTGTCTTTTATGGTAGATTTTGTTTTAAAGTCTATTTTATCTGAGATTAGAATTGCCACTCCTGCTCTTTTTTGATAGTTGTTAGCTTGATATATTTTTTTCCAACCTTTGATTTTTAATAAATTCACATCTTTGTTTCTAAGATGTGTCTCTTGTAGACAGCAAATAGATGGATCCTGTTTTCTTATCCATTCTGCCACTCTCCGTCGCTTTATGGGTGCATTGAGTCCATTTACGTTCAGTGTAATTATTGATAGATGTGAGTTTGTTGCTGTCATTTTGTAGTGCTTTTTTTTGTGATGCTGAAGTTTTCTTTGTTCTTCTTACTCTCTTGTGCTGAGTTCCTTTTGTTTGTGGATTTTGTGTTCATTTCTTTTGTTTTTGTAGGTTTTGTTTTTGTTGAGACTTTATGTTTCTCGTCTTTATTTTTATGAGTTGGTTTGTTAACTTTTTTTGTGGTTACCATGAATTTTACCCTTATCTTTATAATTTTGAAGCAGTCTACCGTTACTTGGTATCGCCTTGCCTTCTTCTCCTTTAGAAGGTTCTATACCTATGCCGTTTGTTCCCTCTTTCATTGTTTTGATGTTGTTGTCATCCTTTGATTGATTTCTCTGATTCCCTGTTGTATATCTTTTGTTTTTGGAAAGTCCTCTGTAGTTCAGTTCCTAGAATGGTATCTGGTTCATGTTAACCTGCATCCTAGGTCCTAGGTCCTGCCTGAGGGCTTAAGCTGTTTGTCCTCAGATCGAAGAACTCCCTTTAATAATTCTTGTAAGTTTGGTTTGACTTTTGCATATTCCTTTAGTTTCTGTTTATCTGGAAATGACCTAATTTCACCATCAAATATGAATGAGAGTTTTGCAGGATATATTATTCTTGGCTGACAATTTTTTTCTTTCAAGATTTTATATATGTCATCCCATTGCCTTCTTGCCTGCATGGTTTCTGCTGAATAATCTGAGCTTAGTCTTATTGTTTCTCCTGTGTATGTGACTTCTTGTTTTTCCCGAGCTGCTCTCAGGATTCTTTGTTTGTCTTTAGTTTTAGCGAGTGTGAATATGATATGTCTTGGTGATTTTCTTTTGGGGTCCATTCTATATGGGGTTCGTTGAGCTTCTTGGATGACCAGCTTTTCATCTTTCATGATATTGGGAAAGTTTTCTGTCAGCAGTTCCTCAATGATCCTCTCTGTGTTTTCTGTTTTCTTCCCCTGTTCTGGTATGCCAATCACTCGTAATTTTTTGCTTTTAATTGTGTCCCACATAACTCTCAGGGTCTCTTCATTTTTCTTTGTTCTTTTTTCTGAGTTTTCCTGAAACAGAGTTGTATCCAAGTGTTTGTCTTCAGTTCCACTGATCCTGTCTTCCATGGTTTCAAATCTACTTCTCAGCCCTTCTATGACACCGTCCATTTCTGAAATCTTGTTGTTTATCTTTTGGATTTCTAATTGTTGTTTTTGTATAATTTCGAGTTGTGAATTTATTTTGGCATTTTGTTCTTGCATCATCTTCCTGAATTCTTCCAATTTTTTGTCTGTATTTTCCATAAATTTGTCTATTTTTTCCTCATGTTTGTCAGCTTTTTGCCTCAGTTCTTGGAAAATTCCGAGTATTAGTGATTTGAGTTCCGTATCAGGTACTTCTAGTGCATTTTCTTCCACAGGAGAGTTATCTGGTGTTTTAATTTGGACGCCTATTGGAGCCATCTTGTCTTGTTTTTGTAAATGTTTTGATATTGTTTGCTGTTTTCGGGGCATTCAGTAGATATTTCTCTCGTTTATTGATTGTAGATTTTTTTTTTTTTTTTTCGTTCTTGTGGTACAGCTGGGCAGATCTAGTTGAGGAGGAGCCACTGGGATGGGTTGCTTGTGGCACTCACCGCAGCCACCACGACGGTCGGTAGTCAGTGCTGGGCAGGTTCCAATAGGGCGTGCCTGCACCGCTTGGTGATGTGATGTCTAGTGCACGGTGCAGGTAGGTAGGGTGCAGCGGGAAGATGGTTATGTGTGAAGCTAAGCTGGATATGGGAGAGAGGAGAGAGGAGGAGGAGCAAAAAGCGTACAAACATAAAAGAATGCTAGGGGAGTTTGTCGTTGGAATGTACAGATGAGAGACTATGGGATGGAGGAAACCAGAAGGGGGAAGAGAAAGAAAAGGAAAGAATGACCAAATGAAAATCAGAAAAGTTAAAAAACTGCAAAGTTCCCAGGGATCACACCGATGCAGCTATGAGGTCTGGGGGAGTCGGTCTCAATTTTCACAGCTCAGCCTGGCCAGAAGGTACAGAGGCATACATCGCCTGGTATTCAGGGATCAGAAAGAGAAGGAAGAGATAGAGGGACAAGAAATTAAGCAATGAAGAAAGACAAAAGAGAAAAAGAGGTAAAATATGACAAAACTAATCAAAAAAGGAAGAAAAATAAAATTGAGAAAAAAAGGGCAACACCAGCAGTCAGTGCCTACAAATGGGACCCAGAGAGCCCCCACTCAGGGGCACGAATTCCAAGAAGCCGATAGTCTCGGGGTTAAGTGACCGTGGCCACGGGAAGCAGAGGGGCCAACGAACAAAGGCCCCAGGATCCCACCCGCGCGGGAGCCCAGACCCAGAAACAGCCACACGCCCGCACGCAGCTCCACAGCCCCGCAGGAGAGAGCAGAGACAGCACCCGGACCCAGGCACCCAGGCAAAAGGAGGGGGAGGCGGCAGAAAAAGGTCCGCTAGGTGCCAGCAAACGGCTCCCAGAAAGCCCCCAGCCCGGGCGCGCGGAACCCAAGCACCGGCGCCCCCCCGCCCAGGGACCCCGGCCACGGAAAGCAGAGGGGCGAACGAACAAAGGCCCCGGGATCCCACCCACGCGGGAGCCCAGACCCAGAAACAGCCACACGCCCGCACGCAGCCCTACAGCCCCGCAGGAGAGAGCAGAGACGGCACTCGGAACCAGGCACCCAGGCAAAAGGAGGGGGAGGCGGCAGAGAAAGGTTCGCTAGCTGCCAGCAAACGGCTCCCAGAAAGCCGCCAGCCCAGGCGCGCGGAATCCAAGCACCAGCACCCCCCAGCCCAGAGACCCTGGCCACGGAAGGCAGGGGATCCCCAGCTGAGGCGGAGAGGGGTGGGTGGTGGGAGAGCGCGCACCGCAGTTTACCGGTCGTTCTGTCTCCGACCAGATGCTGTGCAAGGCTGCTCTCCCGTTTGCTGGTCTCCGATAGGAATCCAAGATGGTGGATCCGCGCTGCGTTAGCTGGTAAGGAATCTCTGCCTGAGTCTCTCCTCGCTCTCCGTTCTCCTCCAGTATTCTCACTCCGTTTGGTGTTTGGCTGAGTTCTTTATCGCTTCATTTGCTGTTCTAGGATTTCAGGATTGTTGATTCTCTGTTAGGCTTAGTTTTTCGGATCTTTGCTGTGGAGGGACGGCGTGGTGTTTCTGCCTACAGCGCCATCTTGCCCCCTAGTCCCTCAAGCAAAGTTTTAAGACATATACCATCCTATGACTCCCCCTCCTAACTCTTGGAGGAGGTCTTAGGAGGAGATTTGTCCATGGACTAGCACCATGAAAATGAACTGGTGACCACCTGTCTCCCTTGAGATGGCCTGCCTTCTTTGTACCCCCAAGTGTTTGACAATGACTACATCAATTTGTATCTTTTTTTTTTTTCATTTTTGGACACTGATCACCAATGGTGATATTTCAAAGTAACAAGCTTCCGCTATTCACCAATGATGATATTTCAAAGTAGCAAGCAAGCAAGTTTCTGATGACATGCCATCGAACATAAACAGCCCATGCTGTATTGCACTTCCTTGTTATCACTTCCATAAATTATCTTGAAGATTGGAGTGGCTTAACCCTGCTGCTTAAGAATTGTCTGGCAAGCTTGATGGTCACATGAAATGCGTATTCACAAAGCCGGTAAAAAAAGAAAGGCCCAAATTCATTTCCACATAATTGTCTATTTTTTAAAAGATTTTCTTTAAAAATTTGGTGGATAATATTAGTCAACAAAATGACAGGCACTGAACATTCATTCGTTCAACTATTCAATAGATACTTACTTGCATAGTATAAATTTAATTTTTTAAAGAAATAAAGGCTCTGCCATACATGAGCTTTTGGTATAGTAACATTGCAGCCTGATTCTTATAAAAGTCATTATTTGACCTATGATGAGGCTTGTATTTACACAGAAATATACAAACTTGAGTGTTGGCTATTTTTGGCAGTCAATATTTGGATCACAATTTGGACTTTATCTATTAAATAACTTAAATAACGAATTAAATAACTTACAATGTGGCAAGATTCTGCTATATGTGCTGTATTATATGGCTACAGAGAAGGAAAACTTGTCAGTAGATTTCTCAAAAGTTAAGAAAATACACGTATTCAAATAATTATATTAAAGGATACGCGGTACTTATCCAACTGGAAAATGAAGTTGAGGGAATTCTGATTAAGGTTCTCTTTTTGTAGAGGTGTAAAAACCCAGCAAACTTTACTATATTGTTATCTGGCTAGATTGTAGAGTATTTGGGTCATATGGTAGAAGATAAGGATGCATATGTAAGTGGAAGATCACAAGAGAATTTGTGTGACGCACCAAGGAACTTGTTCTGAAGAATTTTAAGAATGAGGGTAAAATGTTTTTTATTATGATGAATGATGACTGGTAACTGGTAAAACTAGTGACAGGGGACAGTTGGGGAAAGCATCACCATAATTCAGGTTAGGAAGTTATGAAGGCTTAAATAAGGCGGCAAAAGTTGGATACCAAGTTATGGATAGTTCTGAAAGGGATCAAGGAGGACGATGTGACAGCATTTTGTAACTGGCATCCTTAATTCCCCTATTAAGCCTAGATTCCATGGCCAGTCCTATACTCACTCATTTACACACACCTTCAATTTCCCTGTCTGTATCTTCCTCTCTCTTGCCAAACTCCAACCTTGGTTAAATGCAACACCTCACTTAGTCTCCACCAGCACCCAAGAGCTGAACATATTTGGAGAAAAATAACATCCAGCATGATTACTATAAATTTAAATATTTGAGAAAAAGTCTCATGTGAACTCTCTATGCTAGTCAGAAATCCTATTCTAATTTCCTAAATCAAGTCACTCACCTATTCTCCTACTCAAATCTACAGTAACAAATGACTTATTAAATCAGTTTAGTCAGTCTTTCTTAAAAAAGTTTTCCACACTCTGGCTTCCCATTCTCAGTAACTTCACTGAATCTTTCTTTTTTCCACAGTGCTAAATTTTGGACCCCAGAGCTTAGTCCTCAAGTGAATTTTTTCATTAATATTAAAAATAAAATCACAGGCGGGGTCAAGATGGTGGAGTAGTCAGACAACTCCCTATGTGCCTCTTACAACAAAGACCTGAAAAAACAAGTGATTTGATTGTATGTAAATATCTAGGAGCTCTGAACAAGGCAAAGTTGAGGAATTGGACTGAGTGGTGGGCGGAGAGAGAGATGGTTAGGAAACAGCAAGGAGTTGCCTGACCTGACCCAGTGAGAGCCACAGTCCTTCAGCCCAGATCAGCTCGGGGTGCGCAGTGAGGTGGGCATACAGCTCCACTTGCTCGCTCTGGAGGCACTTCCACATTGAGAGAGATCTGGCAGCAGAGATTCTGCTTGGACACTCTGAACCAGTGAAAAGCAGCACCCAAGTGGCTAAAGATAAGTACATGCGTGTGGCCTTCTGCGGGGATTAAAAAAAAAAAATCCATCTGGGAAATACCTCTCTCCCATTTACCTCCTCCCTCCCTGCTCTGCACCAGGTCCCCCTAGCTTCAGTGATCTGTGAGTCCCCTGAGCTGGAAGTAGATCCCACAAGGCACCCTGACACATTCTCCTGGCAACGGAGAGGGAACAAATTAATAAACAGGGAAAAAAATAAGCTACCAGCTCCCCTAAGCCAGAAACTCAGGGGTGGCACAACTCCTTTGCCTAGGCACAGGCATAAGAGGTATGAAGACTCTGAGTGTCTTCCACCTCTGTATAGACTTGTGTGGACCCATCTCAACAGCATAAGCCCTCACTACCAAAGTACAACAGGGTAAATACCTGACGTCTAACTTCAACTGTTCCAGCTGTGAAGTGGCAGATATGTGACACTTGACACTGCTCTGCCCTTTAAGAGTGTGTCTTACCTGTCTGCATCAGGGGCTTGAGGACTGGTGGCTCCACCCATGCCACCTAGACACCTGCTATGGGGGTCCAAGAATAAGTGGTACCCCCTAGTCCTTACTGCTAGCAGAGTAGGGCACTCATAGTTAGGCTGCAAAACTCACCTACCTACTTGCTCTAGGGAACAGGAACACACTTTCCTTTCAGACACTCAGGGCCAGCCTTCAGCCCCCTGCCTTGCTCAGCACGTGACACCCTAGTGCAGCCAGATACCTGTGCACACATCAGTCACCCATGCTTCTCTAAGACTGTAGGTGAGAGCCTGCACCACACACTTGGTGACTGACTGCCTGGACACCTGAGCTGAATCCATACAGGAAAATTTAACAGACTCCTGGGCACACATACTTAGTTACAGACCTAACTACCTGGTGACAGGACGTTAGAGCTTCAAAGGTGCAAATAATCAAACTAGCACACACGAGCAGCCTATTTGGGCATATCAAAACAAAACAAGAAGCTAGGACACACTAAACAAATATAAAATAAAATTATAATAACTTATTGATGACTCGGAGACAGTAGTCCATATCAAATCACATAAAGAGGCAGTCCATGATGGCTTCATCAAGCTCCCAAAATAATCAATAAATTTTTTTGAGGAAGAGAATTTCTTGGAATTACTAGAGGCAGAATACAAAATATTAATATACAGAACTGTTCAAGAAATTAGAAAGGAAATTTTGCAAAACACAGAAAAGCCAAAGAACACACAGACAAAGCACTAGCAGAACTTAAAAAAGTTATTCAAGAGCATAATGACAAATTTAATAGGCTGCAAGAATCCATAGAGAGACAGCAATCAGAAGTCCAGAAGATTAACAATAAAATTTCAGAATGAGACAACTCAATAGAAAGTCATAGGAGCAGAGATGAGGCAGTAGAACTCAGAATTAGTGACACTGAAGATAAAGCACTTGACACCAACTTATCTGAGGAAAAATCAGATAAAAGAATTAAAAAGAATGAAGAAACTCTAAGAGTTATGTGGGACTCTATCAAGAGAAATAATCTACGAGTGATTGGAGTACCAGAACAGGGGGATAACAGAAAAATAGAGAGAGAATTGTTGAAGATTTGTTGACAGAAAACTTCCCTGGTATCATGAAAGATGAGAAGATATCTATCCAAGGTGCTCATCGAACCCCACATAAGGTAGATCCCAAAAGAAAGTCACCAAGACATGTTGTAATCAAACTTGCCAAAACCAAAGATAAAGAGAGAATTTTAAGAGAGGCTAAGGATAAGAGAAATGTCATCTACAAAGGAGAGTCAATTAGAATAATCTCGGACTACGCAGCAGAAACCATGCAGGCAAGAAGGCAATGGGATGACATATATAAAGCCAAGAAGAAATAAAATTGCCAGTCAAGAATTATATATCCAGCAAAAATGTCTCTCAAATATGATGCGAAATTAGAGCATTTCCAGATAAACAGAAGTTCAGGGAATTTGCAAAAACCAAACCAAAATTACAAGAAATACTAAAGGGAGTCCTCTGATTAGAAAATCAATAACATTAGATAACAACGCAAGACTAGAACACAAGACAGAGCAACCAGATATCGACTCAATTAGGGAAGTCACAAAAATACATCAAAGCTAAAACATTGAAAATAGGGAATCAGAGATATCAATATGTAAAAAAGGACAACATTAAAACAAAGAAGAGGGACTTTAAAAAGGTAGACATAGATTTTTCTTATGGAGTGGAAGTCAAGGCCTGAAATAAAAGAAGAAATAAAAGACTGGCATAAACTTAGAAAAATAGGGGTAAATATTAAGGTAACCACAAAGGAAACTAACAATCCTACAAATCAAAAGAAAAAACTAGAAAAATATAAAGACTCAGCAAACACAAAATCAACAATGAAAAAGATGAAAAGAAAATACATAAATAAAAATGACAGCACAGAAAACTAAGGGGAACAAAGAAACTGTAAACAATACACAAAAAAGAACATCAAAATGACAGCACTAAACTGATACCTATCAATAATTACGCTGAATGTAAACAAACTAAATGCACCAATAAAGAGACAGAGAGTGGCAGATTGGATAAAAAAACACAATCCGTCTATATGCTGCCTACAAAAGAGACACCTTAGACTTAAAGACACAAACAAACTAAAACTCAAAGGATGGAAAAAAATATATCAAGCAAACAACACTCAAAAAAAGAGCAGGAGTGGCAATATTAATCTCTGACAAAATAGACTTTAAAGTAAAAACCACCACAAAGGAGAAGGAAGGGCACTATATAATGATTAAGGGTCAATACACCCAATTATAGGGATCCAAAATACATAAAACAAACTGTAACAGCACTGAAAAGAGGGATTAGACAGCTCCACAATAGTAGTAGGAGACTTCAACACACCATTTTTGGTGAAGGACAGAGCATCCAGAAAGAAGCTCAACAAAGACACGGAAGACCTAAATGCTACAATCAACCAACTTGATCTCATAGACATATACCGAACACTCCACCAAAAAGCAGCCAAGTATACTTTCTTTTCCAATGCACATGGAATATTCTCCAGAATAGACCACATGTTAGGCCATAAAGCAAACCTTAACAGAATCCAAAACATCAAAATATTACAAAGCATCTTTTCTTACCATAAAGCCATAAAAGTAGAAATCAACAACAGAAAAAGCAAGGAAAAAAGATCAAACACATGGAAACTGAACAACACCTTGCTCAAAAACTACTGAGTTATAGAAGAGATTAAGGGTAGAATAAAGAAATTCATAGAATCAAATGAGAATGAAAACACATCCTACCAGAACCCTTGGGACACAGCAAAGCAGTGCTCAGAGGTTACTTTACAGCAATAAATGCACACATCCAAAAAGAAGAAAGGGCCATAATCAAAACATTAACCCTGCAACTGGAACAAGTAGAAAGAGAGCAGCAAAAGAAGACCTCAGGGGCCAGAAAAAAGGAAATTATAAGAATTAGAGCAGAATTAGATGAAATAGAGAATAGAAAAACAATTGAAAGAGTTAACAAGACCAAAAGCTGGTTCTTTGAAAAGATCAACAAAATTGATAAACCATTGGCCAAACTGACAGAAGAAAAACAAAAGAGGATGCAGACAACCTGTATAAGAAATAAGATGGATGATATCACAACAGACCCAACTGAAATTGAAAGAATCATAACAGAATACTATGAAAAATTGTACTCTAACAAATTTGAAAACCTAGAGGAAATGGACAAATTTCTAGAAACTCACTACTTACCTAAACTAACACAAACAGAGGTAGAACAACCAAATAAACCCATAACAAAAGAATTGATTGAAAAGGTAATGAAAAAACTCCCAACAACAACAAAAAAAAAGCCCTGGCCCGGATGGCTTCACTGGAGAATTCTACCAAACTTTCAGAGAAGAGTTAACACCACTGCTACTAAAGGAATTTCAGAGCTGAGAAAAGGATGGAATACACACCCAAGCTCAGTCTATGAAGCCAGCACAACCGTGATACCAAAACCAGGTAAAGACACCACAAAAAAAGAAAATTACACACCAATATCCCTCATGAACATTGACGCAAAAATCCTCAACAAAATTCTAGCCAATAGAATTCAGCAAAATATCCAAAAAATAATTCACCATGATCAAGTGGGATTTATACCAGGTATGCAGGGATGGTTCAACATTACAAAAACAATCAATGTAATCCATCACATAAATAAAACAAAAGACAAGAACCACATCATCTTATCAATCGCGGAAAAGGCATTCTACAAAATCCAACATCCATTCATGATAAAAACTCTCAACAAAATAGGAATAGAAGGGAAATTCCTTAAAATAATCAAGGGCATTTATACAAAGCCAACAGCCAACATCATCCTAAAAGGAGAGGCTATGAAAGCATTCCCCTTGAGAATGAGAACCAGACAAGAATGCTCTCTATCACCACTCTTATTCAACATTGTGCTGACGGTCCTAGCCAGAGCAATTAGGTTAGAAAAAGAAATAAACTGTATCCAGATTGGTAGGGAAAAAGTCAAAGTATCTCTATTTACAGATGATATGATCTTATACACAGAAAACCCCGAAGAATCCACAGGAAAACTACTGGAACTAATAGAAGATTTCAGCAGTTTCAGGATACAAGGTAAATATACAAAAATCAGTTGGATTCCTTTACACCAACAAAGAGAACCTCAAAGAACAAATTACCAAATCAATACCATTTACAATAGCCCCCAAGAAGATAAAATACTTAAGAATAAATCTAACCAGAGATGTAAAATGTTTATACAATGAAAACTACAAGACACAACTGCAAGAAACCAAAAGAGACCCACATAAGTGGAAAAATACACCTTGCTCATGGATAGCTAGACTCAACATAGTGAAAATGTCAGTTCTACCCAAAGCGATCTACAGATACAATGCAATCTCGCTACAAATTCCACAGGCATTTCTTGATGAGATGGAGAAACAAATCACCAACTTCATATGGAAAGGGAAGAGGCCCAGAAAAAGTAAAACATTACTCAAGAAGAAGAACACAGTGGGAGGCCTCACACTACCTGATTTTAGAACCTATTATACCACCACGGTAGTCAAAACAGCCTGGTTTGGTACAACAACAGATTCATAGACCAGTGGAACAGAATTGAGACTCCAGACATAAATTCATCCACCTATGAGCAGCTGATATTTGACAAAGGCCCAAACCTGATAATTGGGGAAAATACATTCTCTTTAACAAATGGTGCTGGCATAACTGGATAGCTGTCTGTAAAAAACTGAAGCAAGACTCATACCTCACACCATGCACAAAAACTTACTCAAAATGGATAAAAGATTTAAATATAAAATTGAAAACGATAAAGATCATGGAAGAAAAAATAGGGACAATGCTAGGAGCCCTAATACATGGCATAAACACAATAGGAACCATAAATAACAACGCACAAGCACCAGAAGAGAGACTAGATAGATGGGAGTGCCTAAAAACCAAACACTTATGGTCATCAAAAAACTTCACCAAAAGAGTCAAAAGAAAACCTACAGACTGGGGAAAAATTTTTGGCTATGACAACACCAATCAGCATCTAATCTCTAAAATCCACAAGATACTGCAAAACCTCAACAACAAAAAGACAAATAACCCAATTAAAAAATGGGCAAAGGATATGAACAGGCACTTCGCAAAGAAGATATTCAGGCAGCTAACAGACACACATGAAGAAATGCTCACAATCATTACCCATTAGAGAAATGCAGATCAAAACTACCATGAGATACTATCTCACCCTAACAAGGCTAGCACTAATCCAAAAAACACAAAATAATAAATGCTGGAGAGGTTGTGGAGAGACTGCAACACTTAAACATTGTTGGTGGGAATGTCAAATGGTACAACCACTTTGGAAATCGACTTGGCCCTTCCTTAAAAGTCTAGAAATAGAAGTACCATACGATCCAGCTATCCCGCTCCCTGGAATATAACCTAGAGAAACAAGAGCCATCACATGAATACATATATGCACACCCATGTTCATTGCAGCACTGTTCACAATAGCAAAAAGATGGAAACAACCTAGATGCCCATCAACAGATGAATGGATAAACAAACTATGGTACATACACACAATGGAGTATTATGCAACAATAAAGAGGATGCCCATCGATGGACAAATGGATAAACTATGGTATATCTACACAATGGAATATTAAGCAATAATAAAGAACAACGATGAAGCTGTGAAACATCGTATAACTTGGTGGAAGCTAGAACTTACTATGCTGAGCGAATTTAGTCAGTCACAGAAGGACAAATACTGTATAATACCACTATTATAAGAACTCAAGAAAAGGTTTAAACACAGAAGAAAACATTCTTTGATGGTTACGAGGGTAGGGAGAGAGGGTGAGGATTATTTACCAACTAGATAGTAGGTAAGAATTATCTTAGGTAAAGGGAAGGACAGCACACACTACAGGGGAAGTCAGCACAACTGGACTAAACCAAAGCTAAGAAGTTTCCTGAATACGATCAAACACTTTGAGAGACAGAGCAGCAGAAGTAGGGGTTTGAGGACCATGCTTTCAGGGGACATCTAGGTCAACTGGCATAACAAAGCTTATTAAGAAAATGTTCTGCATCCTACTTTGGTGATTGGTGTCTGGGGTCTTAAGAGCTTGCAAGCGGCCATCTAAGATGCATCTATTGGTCCCAAGCACCTGGAGTAAAGGAGAATGAAGAACACCAAAGACACAAGGAAAGTATTAGCGCAAGAGACAGAAAAGGCCACATAAACCAAATACTTCATCAGCCTGAGACCACAAGTATTAGATGATGCCTGGCTACCACCAATGATCGCCCTGACAGGGAATACAACAGAGAGTCCCTGACAGAGCAGGAGAAAAGTGGGATGCAGAACTCAAATTCTAGGAAGAAGAGCAGACTTTATGGTCTGACTGAGAATGGAGGAACCCCAGAAATCATGGCCCATGGATTCTCTATCAGCCCAGAACTAAAACAGTTTCTGAGGCCAACTCTTCAGACAGGGATTGGACTGGATTGTGGGACATAAAGTGATACTCGTGAGGAGTGTGCCTCTTAGCTCAAGTAGATACAACAGACTAAATGGGCAGCTTCTGTCCGGAGGTGAGATGGGAAGGCAGAGAGGGTTAGGAGCTGGTTGAATGGACATGGGGAATCAGGGTTGGAAAGTGTGAGTGTGCTGTCATAGTATGGGGAGTGCAATTAGTGTCACATAACAATGTATGTATAAATTTTTGTATGGGAGACTAACTTGAAATGTAAACTTCATTTAAACCACAACAATAAAAATCAAATCAAATCAAAAGTTCTTATTATATTCTGGAGAAACCTACATAAAACAGACCTGGAAATTTAATGCCTTCATTTGCTATCGCTTTACCCCTATTTTATTTTAGGCTAGCGATAGTGTTTCAAATTCTCAAAAACACCAAGTATGGTAAATCTTGAGTGCCCTTTCACTTGCTATTCCCTCTACCTGGGCTGGTCTTCTCCAGGTATTTCCATGACTCATCCTTCCACTTTGTACAAGTTTCTGCTACAGTATAACCTCTTCAAAGAAGTCTTTCTTTAACACTCTATGTAAAGCAACACTCTCCACTACTTTCAATTCCATAGCCAGCTTTCTTTTTCTTTTTCTTCACATCACTTAACAATATTTGATCTTATAATAGCAGTAACAATAGCATTTCAACAAGAGAAATAAAGCAAGGCATATGCTTATTTTTTAAAATTTATTCAGATTTATTGTGTGTATTACTTTAGCCACAGACTGATTTCTGTAAGACTCAAGGCATAGCAGAATGTATTTATTTGCTTGTCTTCCAAAATAGCTATTCAACAAGCATGCATTTTAAAAAGTGTTATCTATATTTTTACCACAATAAAAAAAAAGTGAGCAAACAGGAGAAACTGTTAACTTATGTAGAATGCTCATAATTTGGAGTCAAGAGGCATTTGGAAACTGCCAAAGTTCCTAACTATGATTTGAAGAAAACCAAGATGCAAGCAAGCATCCTTTATCAAGTCTTGACAAAATTTGTCTCCTAATTTTCATTTTTCTCAATCAGCTGCCGAAGGCATTCATTTTCATCTCCTTGATTAGATGCTGTAGTGACTGATTACTGGATTTAATAATTCTTTTTAATGGAACATTGTTATTTGCTTTTCTATGATTACCATAAATTACCACATATGACCCATTTTTTTTCCTCTTCCTTTGCCCAAATTGTTAGTGTCCTTATTTATTTCCAGTTTCTCCTCTATACAGTCCAGCTTTAACCTCTTAGCCTCTGACTTTTACCAAACCATTCTGATTACCTCAAAAAATATTATATTCAGCACTCCCTTGCCACTTACTTAAGCTTATGTCAAATCCAGCTTGGTCCATAAAACCTTCCACAATCAATGAATTTATAGGAAGCAACAATACAATTCCTTCCTTTCTTAAAGCAGTTCATAAGCTTTTTTCTGTTTAATGTTTTTTTAATTTAAAAAAATTATGAAAAGAAATAAATTATGTTATTTCTCCCTGATACTGAGATTGTTCTATTCACATTCACGGTAATAGTAATAGCTCTTTTGTTTTTGTTTTTGTTTTTTTACACTATTAGCATGTCGTATAAAATCATCCGAACAGAACAATGGGATACTGTGTGATTTAAAATTTGGAAAGGCGTGTGTTAGGGTTGTGTCCTTTCACCATACTTATTCAATCCGTACGCTGAGCAAATAATCTGAAAAGCTGAACTATATGAAGAAGAATGAGGCATCAGGATTGGAGGGAGACTCATTAACAACCTGCATTATGCAGATGACACCACCTCGCTTGCTGAAAGCAAAGAGTACTTGAAGCACTTACTGATGAAGATCAAAGACTACAACCTTCCTGTGGGGAACATATAGCTCAATTGGCATAACATAGTTTATAAAGAAAATGTTCTACATTCTACTTTGGTAAGTAGCATCTGGGGTCTTAAAAGCTTGTGAGTGGCCATCTAAGACACTCCACTGGTCTCACCCCTTTGGGAGCAAGGGAGAATGAAGAAAACCAAAGACACAAGCGAAAGATTAGTCCAAAGGACTAATGGACCACAACTACCACAGCCTCCACCAGACTGAGTCCAGCACAACTAGATGGTGCCCGGTTGCCACCACCGACTGCTCTGACTGAGACCATAGTAGAAGGTCCTGGACAGAGCTGGAGAAAAATGTAGAACAAAATTCTAACTCACAAAAAAAGACCAGACTTACTGGCCTGACGCAGACTGGAGAAACCCTGAGAGTATGGCCCCCAGACACCCTTTTAGCTCAGTGGTGAAGTCACTCCTGAGGTTCACCCTTCAGCCAGAGATAAGACAGGCCCATAAAACAAAATGACACTCAAGGGGCACACCCACCCAGGGGCAAGGACTAGAAGGCAGGAGGGGACAGGAAAGCTGGTAATAGGGAACCCAATGTCAAGAGAGGTAGAGTGTTGACATGTGGGGTTGTTAACCAATGTCATAAAACAACGTGTGTACTAATTGTTTATCGAGAAGCTAGTTTGTTCTGTACACTTTCATCTAAAGTACAATTAAAAAAAAAAAAGACTACAGCCTTCAGTATAGATTACACCTCCACGTAAAGAAAACAAAAATCCTCACAACTGGAGCAATAAGCAACATGATGATAAATGGAGAGAGCATTGAAGTTGTCAAGGATTTCATTTTACTTGGATCCACAATCAACGCCTATGGAAACAGCAATCAAGAAATTAAATGACATATTGCATTGGGCAAATCTGCTTCAAAAGACATCTTTAAAGTGTTGAAAAGTGAAGATATTGCTTTGAGGACTAAGGTGGAGCCTGACCCAAGCCATGATATTTTTAATCTCCTCACAAGCATTTAAAAGTTGGACTATGAATAAGGAAGACCGAAGAATTGATGCCTTTGAACTGTGGTGTTGACAAAGAATATTGAATATACCATGGACTGCCAGAAGAACAAACAAATCTATCTTGGAAGAAGTACAACCAGAATGCTCCTTAGAAGCAAGGATGGCGAGACTACGTCTCACATACTTTGGACGTGTTATCAGGAGGACTCATTCCCTGGAGAAGGACGTCATGCTCAGTAAAGTAGAGGGTTAGCAAAAAAGAGGAAGACCCTCAATGAGATGGATTGACACAGTGTCTGCAACAATGGGCTCAAGCATAATGACTGTGAGGATGGCGCAGGAGCAGGCAGTGTTTCATTCTATTTTACATAGGGTCAGTATGAGTCGGAACCAACTCAATGGCACCTAACAACAACAACAATAAAGTAGTGTGAATTAAATAAGACTGATATTACTTCCTTTATCAGGAGAAGAAAATACAGGTCTTGAGGAGTATAGAATACAAGCCATTTGCTTACTAATAATACAGTCTTTCCACCAGACCATATCAATAATCCAAATACATACTTACAAGTGACATTTTTCTTTAAATTACTGACACTCTTATCATTGGATATTTCCTGAGACTATGCCAGATACATGACATTATAAAAGATCCTAGAGAGTATCTATGGTGCACTGCTATAGTTTTAACCATTAAACACCATTTATTATTATTTTTGAATCTCACTTAAATAATGTTAAACATTAACATTTTAATGGCATTTGCTTTCTGATTATGAAAACTGCATTCTGATTGAGTTTGAACCTTGTTAAGAATTTGATATTCTACAGGCTTGCAGTCTCCAGTTGAAATTTAAATATCTAACAACTGTGCCTCATTTTGGAATTGAACTCTTTGATATTTATACAGCAAATATCATTTTCAAGAAAATGCAGACTTAAAGCACATCTAGTGGTTATAAAGAAAACCTCTACATAGTCTTTAAAATAATATAAACAGATTTTTATATTGACTTACATGATTTAAGACTCACTTATAGATTGGACGGGTTCACATTGTCAAATTTGATTCTCATAGCAATGCTGCTTGGTAGATAAGCAAATATACTTATCCAACTTTTAAACGTGAAGTGACTGAGGTTCCAAAACATTAGGTAATTTGCCATAGGTCACAGAGCAGGCATGAAAATGTGAAAAATGAAAACCAAACTTCTGACCCATAGGCCCAGGGCTTTTTCTATCACTTAGCTTTAAAGTGCTGTAAGGGATTTCTGTGTTAATTAATCTAAAGTACAAGTTCCCTATCTGTAGCTTTATAGTTGAGTAATGTAGGCCCAGATGAGCTATATGGCTTACCCCTTCACTCTCTCAGCCCCTCTGTATATTAAAATAAATCAAATAAATCATTTGGAAGCTTTTTTTGTTTGTTTGTTTCATATTACTTCTTACTGTTTATCAGTTTTCAGTGAACTTTCATTTCTCATATTTTTTTTGACTTAGTAATGTGAAATCTTGTTCTTCCCCTTCCTCTCCTTTTACTCGTCCTCCTCTCCTCTTCTCTCACCAAGGCAATATTTTCCAACTACCAACCCTTCTTCTTTGTTTCCAACTTTCGCATTCCAATCACCAGTAATTCTCAATGAGTCCTGACTGCATGTTTGATCAATTTCAGACTGCAGAAGTTGGTACAAATCTTCAATTTCTTCACCTTTGGCCTTAGTGGTTGGTGTGTAAATTTAAATAATAGTTGTATTAACTGGTCTTCCTTGTAGGTGTATGGATATTATCCTATCAGTGACAGCGCTGTACTTCAAGATCTTGAAATGTTCTTTCCGATGATGAATGCAATGCCATTCCTCTTCAATTTGTTGTTCCTGGCATAGTAGGCCATATGATTGTCTGATTCAAGATGGCCAATATCAGTCCATTTCAGCTCACTGATGCCTAGGATATCGATGTTTATGCATTCATTTCATTTTTGATGATTTCCAGTTTTCCTAGATTCATACTTCTTACATTCTACGTTCATATTATTAATGGATGTTTGCAGCTGTTTCTTCTTGACGGTACCTAACAACAACTGCAAACTCTCCTCTTATTTTCATCTTTATCTTAGTCATTATCATCTTCATCTTCTTCATTTTCATGTTTATCTCCATTTTCTACGATATATATCATAGTACTTTTTTCTTATCTTTCTTAAGCTCTAGTTATTCTTTGGTTGCTATCTGAAACATAAACTGTGTGTCTGCTTCTCTTACTAAATCTAAAGCCTGAATTGTTTCTTAAGCTTCTTAAGCTAGTTTTAATTTGGTTAAGATAAAGAAAAAACAAAGTATTTGTAAAGCTAGAAAAATGACAACCACTGCAAAATTTTGTTTTCATAAATATTTTCATTAAAGTGTAGTAAGCATACAAAAAGTGCACAAATAAGTTACAGATTGATTAATTTTCACAAAATAAAAACACCCATGTAACTAGCAGGCAGATAAAGAAACGCAGCGTTATCAGAAATGCTGGCATTTGAATCGAGATCATATTGAATCTGTAACTCAGAGTGGGGAGAATTGACCACTTTAAAAATATTGATTCTTCTAATCTCTAAAGGTCGTATACCATTTCAATTGTTTATTACCGCTCAGTAATTTTCTATATTTTGCTGTGTAAAGATTTTGCACATTTTTCATTAAATTTATACTTGGGAGTTTGATTTTCTCTAATGCCATCGTAAACGGTATTTTTATATTAATGTAATTTTCTAATTACTTGTTTCCTGTATATAGTTACAGTTGATTTTTTCATGAACTTATACGCAGCAATCTTGCTAAATTGATGAATTAATTTTAACACATTACCTATGAATTGCTTTTAGATAGTATCGATGCATAATCATGCAATCTGTGAATAATAGCAACTGCATTCTTTCCTTTCCAATCCCTAAGCTTTTTTTTTCTTGCATTATTGCCCTGGTTAAGATCTCCATAAAATGTTGACTAAAACCGGTTATAGTAGGCATCCTTGTCATGTTCTTGATCTCAAATGGAAGATTTTCAATATTTCACCATTAATTATGATATTTTCTGTAGTCCTATGAGTTATTTTTATCATAAATTTGTGGTAAATTTTGTCCAATGGCATTTCTGCCTATGTTGGACTAATCATATGATTTTGTTTATTTGCTCTGTTAAAGTTCTTTGACATCCAAATGGTATTAAAGCCTGAATTTTTTCTTGTATTAGATATAATTTGTTCATATTTATTACAGTTGATGTATCTTGGATTCAATTGGTTAAGCTTTTTTTTGGCATTCGGTCATGAGAGAGATATACCTTTGATTTTCCTTTTCTATAATATCCTTGTCAGATTGTTGTAAAGTGTATGTGGGTCTCATTAAACTTTCTGAGGAATGTTTTTACTGCTTCTGTTTTCTGGAAGTGGTTGTTGCACAAGATTGGTCTTGTTTCTTTTTCAATTATATATAAAAGTTCATGACTTTGGGGGTCAGAGCATAGAATTGGTTCACAGGAAGGTTTTTCATTACAGACACAATTTAATAAGTATATGGCTATTCATATTTCCTAGGTTTTATTGTTTTGTCAAGCTGTGTTTTTCTTGGAATTTTGTCATTTCCTCTAATTTCCAATTTATTGGCTAAAATTGTTTATAATTTTATGTCTGTGCCTCTGGAATTTATATTGATGGCCTCTTTTATGCTGTTTCTACAGTTAGCACCTTCACTTTTTTTCTATATTAGCCTTGCTAGGTGTTTATCAATTTTATGAACCTTTTGAAGAGAGAAAACTTGGTTTGGTTGATATTTTCTTTCTGTTTTAAAAATTTTTCATTAAACTTTTATTATTTTATTGTTTGTTTTCCTTAATTTAATTCATTTTACAATACAATCCCCCCCACCCCCACATTTTCTTATGATGGATAATCAGATTTAAAATTTCCAGCATTTTCTTTTTTGCATTTAATATGGGAAGTTTTTTTTAAACACATCTTTTGGGTGTCCTGAGGAGTGAATCTTTTTTTTTTTTAAATCATCATTTGCTTAATTTTTTAAAATTTAATTATTTAATTGACACCTTCAATGTTTCTTCAGTTCCTAACATGTGCCAGGTACGGTCCCTCAGCTGGAGGTACATGACTGAGTCACTGCTTACTGTGGAGAGAGTCAAGTAAATATAGAAGACAAGGGCTACAATATACGTATGTTCGTGCTCTTATATTACAAAAAACCACTGCTGTCAAGTCGATTTTGACTCATAGCTTCCCTATAAGACAGAGTAGAACTGCCCCACAGGGTTTCCAAGGCTGTAACTCTACGGAAGCAGACTGCCACATCTTTCTCTCATGGAGGGGCTAGTGGGTTTGAACCACCAACCTTTGGGTTCGCAGCCAAGTGCTTAAACACTGCGCCACCAGGGCTCCTTGTGCTCTTACATTAGTGCATATTAATTGCACCCGATCATATATTAAGCCTTAAAATATATATAAGTGATTTCAAAAAGGTTTTATTAAATCAAAATCTCTGACAAAGTTTTACAAACATACACACACAAATGTCCATCATTTGAAACTTAATAAACTAGAATTGCACATATCAACAAGGATGAATCTCACTAACATCATATGAGTCAAAAAACAAAGTTGAGGCATACTAAAACCTGCAATACGTGCTCATTTATCCATTGCAGATGGTCTTCTGGTCAATGCAGACTAGTTATTAGATCACGTCTGTCTCTCTCTCTAGCTCGCCAAGTACAACTCTAAAATCTAGGGGGAGGGGGAGGGGGGAGAGACACTGGAAAACTAACAAAAACAATGAAAAATTACAGGCTTAAGATTTATAGAAGTCAGTCAAGCATTTTCAGTTGTCTTTCCCCTTGAGAAGTCTGCAGGTACAGGTAGCTTACTTAGCAGCTGGACACCAAATGGAACTTCCAATAGGTTCAGAAGACCACAGGAAATCCTACAAGACTCACGAATCAGTGTTTTTATGTGATGGAAAGCAGGTCGGGAAGCTGTAAATTCTTCAGGTTTTGGATGGGCTACTGAAGCTTTAGTTTGGAAGCAACAGTGAATCCAAAATCAACCAACTCTTACCAGGTACTGAAGCCCAACTTGGAATCATTTGAATCTCTGATTGGATTGAAGGAGCCTGGAAATAATACTGCTGATAGTTGCTCAGTCTGAGTGAATTTAAAGTTGCATTGTTACCGCAGTTTTCATATATAGTGTCTGGCATACAATTAAAAATGACCAGGACAGATAGAAGGAAAAAAAAACCAAAACCCAATTGAAAGAGCAGATAACAGGAATAGAAAAATGTAACCAGATAACTGCTCTGTCAGATATGCATTAAAAATACCTATTATGTTCAAAGAAACAAAAGACAAAATTAAGAATTACAACAGAACACTGTAAATTACAGAAACCAACAAAAAAACTAGTTTTGTTTCGTATACTTTGAAATTCTATTAGGCTCCTAACCATTTAAGATTATTGCCATCCTGATAAATAAATACGTTACTCATAATTAAATATCCCTCTATATCTCTATTTATACTGTTTCTTAAAGTGTACTTTTTTTGCCTTAATGTAACAATTTCAACTTTCTTATGCTTAATTTTTCGTGGTGTACAATTTTCTGTATTATTGCTTTCAATCTAAATGTGTCTTTCAATTTAAATTGCCTCTCATATAAATAGCACATAATTGGGGCTGTTTTTTTTTCTGGTCTGAAAAACTGCCTTTTAATTGGAATATTTAGGCATTTTAAAACCTTAATTGTATTATTAATGCAGTTTGATTTAAAGTGACCATCTTCTCCTGAGCTTTCTTGTTTTCTGTTCCTATTTTCAAGCCTACTTCTGTATCTATTGAATGTTTATTGTTATTCAATTTAAAGTCTTCTATTGGATTTTTGTTTATGGCAATTAAAAAAATGCTTACACATTTTTTGACACTCTTTCTTTCAAGAGATGGTGTCCATGTCCCCTCTCAGGAGTCTGGAGCAACCTTAGTGACTCTATTGTAACGTACATTGGCTATTACTGTGTTACGTAGCAATTGTGAAGTTACGTAAATTCCTGGGCTGAAATTCCAGCCAACTGCCATTACCAACTACTACCACAGGAGGGCGGCCTCTTGGATCTCTTGCCCACGTAGGACCCTTAACTCTTTCCGTAGTTCACGTAGTCCACAGTTTCCGTCAGGGGTCATTTCCCTACATTCTCAGAACTTTCGGTACCAACGGTTTTACTGCGTTGTCCCGCAACAGATTGTTTCAGGTTTATTTAGTGAATATGTCTTATCTCACTGTCAGTTTGGAAGAAAGATTTTCCTGGATATAGAATTCTGTATTAACAGTTCTGTTTTTTCTTTCAGCATTGGAAAGATTCTGCTCCATTTTCTTCCATTCTCTGTACGTTCTATTGAGAAGGCAGCCATCTTTTAATCAATCGTTCCAGGAGAGGTGATGTATCTTTATTTTTCGGAAGTTTTCAGTTGGTGTACATTTGTTCACTTCACTTATATTCTGTATATTTCATATTGATGTTTAACATATAGTATACTAATAAAATACAAAAAATTTAATAGCTAATTTGTCAGTCAGGATATTTCAATGTATGTAAATAAAAGGATAATTTATTGGATTGACAGTGGCAACAGAACAAAGTAAAAGCAAAATAGCAAAGAACCTCACATGAGAAATAATGAAAGCCAAAACATCCAATTTTTATTTTTTATTAAAATATCCTTACAGATTATATCCAAATTAAAATAAGTGTATTCACAAGCAAAATATCAAAATAACCTGTTATAATTGTTGATCCGATGCTAATGTTGACCTCGATAAGAAATTGTAAGATAACAAATTAAAACTCTTGATTAAAAAAAAAAAGGAAGTGACACTTGTATGACCTATAGCAAAATATTTTATACCTATAGTAATTATATAAAATATAATAATGTTCTGCTTTGGAAAAACATATTCTATCTGTACTCTCTCCTTTAGGGTCACTAGGAGTCAGAAATTGGCATGACAGCAATGTTTTTTTTAATCTATGAAATGATCCATACAGAGTACATATGAGCCTCATTTCAGTAACGGGAAATATATAGCGTATAAGTGAAAGTAAAAAGAGTTTGTGTGAGACACACACATCTAATATATAATTTTTTATATTAAAATAATTAAATGAGGGAGTCTGACAAATGTAATTAGTAAAATACATGCAGTATATATACAAAAATAAGTTTTACTACTTAGTGGAAATAACAAGATATCCTTTTTTATATTGACATTGGATTTTTGAGGGAATATAAAATGCTACTGGGTTTTTGGAAATTAATTTGGCATTTTTTTCTCAGTGTTTTAAAGTTGCCTGCCCTTTCCAGCAGTAATTATTTTTCCAAAACTGTATCCAACAGAACTTGTCAAACAAGTGCATAAATCTGTGGGGATAAAATGGCAAACAGCTGTTTTTAATAAATTATATGTACCGTGATCATACTTTAAATGTTATTCAGATTTTACACCCAGTCAGGTAGATGTTGAATACTTGCAGAAGATATCTTCGTGATGCATTGTTACTAAAAAAAGAAAGTTATATTTTATTTTACATGTGTGCACAAGTATAAAAACAAACCAAACTCATTGCCATTGAGTCGATTCTGACTCATAGCAACCCTATAGGACAGGGTAGAACTGCCCCATAGGGTTCCCAAGACTGTAATGTTCACGGGAGCCGACTGCCACACCTTTCTTCTGTGAAGCGGCTGGTTGTTTTGAACCTCCGACCTTTCAGTTAGCAGCCGAGTGCTTAACCACTATGCCACCAGGGCTCCTAGGCATATTGTTACTAAAAAAAAGAAAGTAAATTATATTTTATTTCACATGTGTGTACAGTATATAAATGTATTATTTGTGTAGATGCATATTTCTGTGTATATCTGTTAAAGTACACACTTTACTGCTAATCATGGTTACTTCTGTGAAGGGATATGCATATGTATTTTATGGAAATTTCACACTGAGCACACATCTTATTTGTAATTAATAAAAGAAACTCAAAGAAATAGTCCCATAATGGCGTATTACTAATGATTCTTTTGAAAGATCTACTCCTTGCTTTTTTTTTTTTTTCCATTTAGTGAAGTGGTATATAACAGGTGGGAAGTTATGCTTTAAAGTCAGAAATAGAGCAGACTTAGGAAGGAAAGGAATAATAAGAAAACATACAAATAATTCATGTGGAGGAAATAATGTAATTCAATCGTGAACCATTTGTAAGTAGCCAACCTCTAATTAGTGAGATCGCTAAACTAGGGTCATAAGTCCTATTCTCACAAAGAATGCTCTTTTTATTGTTCTGCTAAGATTAAATGTCAAGTGTAATCTAAAGTTTTCTTACATTTGGGGCCTCTGTTACCTTGATTGAAGAAAAAAATGACAATAATCATCAGGGTTAAAATTCTCTCAATATTTATCTGATGAGTATATGAAAAGCCTTAAAATATTACCTGTACATTTTTGTGCCGTTTCTTAAAATGAATGTAAGATGTTTAATAAAGAATTGCTATGCTGAGAAAAAATTACTTATGTTTCACTCTATGGTATCCAGCAATATTATTAAATTTGCTTGTTAATTCTAATTTATTGTCTATACATTGTTTTTATATAATCTAAAAACATAAGCAATCTGTGAATAAATGCTGGTTCATTTCTTCCTATCCAATTTTTATGGGTTTTTTTTTTTTTTTTTTTTTTTTTGGTCTTTTTCTTGCATTTTAACCCTGGCTAGCTCCTTCATAAAATGTTGAATAGAACTGGCATCCTTATATCTTTTCTGATCTCAGGGTGAGGATTTCAGTGTTTCATATTAACTATTGTATGTGATGAAGTATTCTGAGTTTTTTTTTAATCTTAAAATTGGTGGTAAATTACGTCAAATGGTTTCTCTGTACCTATTATAATAGTGACATCAGTTTGTCCTGTGTTTTGTGGAAGGGATTTGATTTCAAAATGTTAAACCAACAAGAATCCATGCTTGGATTAAACCCTGTTTGTTCATAGGGTATTATGATTGAAATGTCTTGGAATTCTGTTTGTCAAATGTAAGGGTTTATTATTTTGATTTTGTCATGATGCATATAAACCATTAATTTTCCTTTTTTTAGCGTCTTTATCAGTTTAGTGTAAAGTTTATAGGGATCTCAAAAAACATCTTGGGGAGTATTTTTACTATTTCTATTCTGTGGAAGCGATTATGCAAGATTAGTGTTATTTCTTCCCTAATTATATGGAGAAGTTCACACTGGGCCACAAAAATTATTTGTAGGAAGACTTTTAAGTATAGACACAATTTAATTAATATATATAAGGCATTAATGATTTTCTAACTTTCTTGTGTTGTGTTTTTCTTGGAATTTTGACATTTCATATAAATTCAAATATTACATATAATTCTCCAGCATTTATGGTGATGATCTCCTCTACATTCCTGGTATTCATAATGTATGTATACTCTTTTTTTTTAAATTATTTTCTTGATTAGTCTTACTGGAGTTTGTAATTTTTTAATCCTTTTCCAAAAACAAACAAACTTTTGAATTTGTCTATCTTAACTTTGCATTTTTTCTTGGTTTTATTATTGATCCTAGTTTTATTTCTATTATTCTTTTGGTTTAAACTGCCCCTTTTGTTCCCCAAAATTTTAGATGGATTATCTTATCTTACATTTTTAGAATTTCTTCCTTTGTGTTAAATGCTAACATTTTTCCTTTAGACACAAATTTTGACGCATCCCACATATTTGTAACAGTTTTATTGAAGTATAGTTAACTTAAACTGCACAACTTTAAAATAAACTATACTTTTTGAGTATGTATGTATTTGTGAAAGCACCACCACAATTAAGATAATGAACATATTCATCCCTCCTCCCAGATTTCTTTGTGTACCCTTTAAATTTCCTCTCTCCTGATCCTGTCCAAATCTTGCTTTTGTATGGATATGCACTTTACTTTTTTCTTTGGTAAACATCAAGGAATGGAATGGCTAGATCATGTGATAAGTGCATCTTTTAAGATATGTTAGAAAATGGCGGTGTTCCAGATTGTGATTATATGACTTTACACCCTACCAGAAGTGTATGAGATTTGCAGTTACTCTACGTCCTTGGAAGGGTCAGTATTTGTAATTGTAGCCTTTCCAGTATGTGGGTGGTGGTATCTCATTTTGGCTTTAAATTGCATAGCTGTAACCAAGTCATCTGGGAGCCCTGGAGGTGCAGTTGTTAAGCACTCAGCTGCTAACCGAAAGGTCAGTGGTTTGAAACTACCAGCTGTTCTGCGGAAGAAAGATGGGGCAGTCTGCTTCTGTAAAGATTTACAGCCTTGGAAACCCTATGGGGAAGTTCTCTGTCCTGTAGGGTCATTGTGAGTCAGAATTGACTCCACAGCAATGGGTATGGTATGGGTAACCAAGTCATCATTCTTTCTTTCCCAAGAAGCCCCAGTAAATGGAGAAAACAGATCAATGGCCTTATGCTAATCCTTTCATTCCCATTCATACTTTTGCATGTATGGCTATTTTTATTGCATTGAGGGATTTGTATATAAAATGTGATAGAAGTAATTGGCGATTGTGTGTGATATTATCTTCCTCCACGGAGTATTTACTTTTGCTCCTGAGCAGCAATTAGTGTGGGGGCAGTTCATGTCATCACAGTCAGTGGTTGAGTCTTTTGAAGCTGGGAAGCTGGTTTTGTGAGGAGTGTTCTATTTCTGGTTCGTATCTGTGCTTAGAACATAGCCCTGTAAGGATGTCAAATGAACCCTTGTGGTGTTTTTCAGATTCTCTCCTTAGTGGGCCCTGAACCCATGTGTTTCCTGGGCTGCTGAGACTGCTGAAAGTCTTGGTCGCCTACTTAGCTTCTCAGCTCCAACTTAGCGTCTTTTGTTCTCAATCACTTTCTTTGAATCAGCAAAAGCCTTGAAGGGTTAAAACACACACACGCACGCACGCACGCACGCACGCACACACACAAATAAAAAAGCAAGCCAAGGAGATGCTGGTGGATTCAAACAGCCAACCTTTTGGTTGCAGCTGAGCTCTACTGCACCAGCAGGGCTCCTTGAAGGGTAAAGGGGTACTAATTTCGGTCTCACCACCTGGGTTTCTCTTCTTACTGAGACCCTGTCTCTTCAAATACTTGCTTATTTGGGTGTGTGGTACCTTTGAACAATATCGTTAATATTGTTCAGCTTTTCTAGTTTTTCTCAGCAGGATGGTTGGGCTGAAATGCCCGGTTTGCCATTACTAGAAGCAGACAGATCCACACATACTATTTTTTGAAAAAAAAAAAATTTTTTTTGTTTTTAGTTATTTTCCTCCTATAGCCAATTAGTCTAATCTTTGTATCAATATGATAAAAGTTATTTTAGGGCAAATCTTTCCACGGAGTGAATCTTTTCCATTGTCACTTGCTTAATGTAAATTTTTTCATTGATTGCCTAAATGTTTCTTTATTTCCTACCATGTGCAAGATACAACTATGTTATGAAAGTACATTACTGAGGTACAGCCTAGTAGAAAACAGACAAGTAAATACGGAGTATATTATAGAGGATAAGTTTCATGGTAATTTTTTTTTTATTTTTCCCATACAAATATTTATACATATATTGCTATGTGACCCTAATTTCTCTTCCCTTACTGTGACAGCAAACTCCTCCTTTCCACCCCTGATTCCCCGTGTCCATTCAACCAGCTCCTAACCCTCTCTGCCTTCCCATCTCACCTCTGGACAGAAGCTGCCCATTTAGTCTTTTGTATCTACTTGAGCTAAGAGGCACACTGCTCATGAGTATCACTTTATGTCCCACAGTCCAGTCCAATCCCTGTCTGAAGAGTTGGCCTCAGAAATTGTTTTATTTCTGGGCTGATAGAGAATTCAGGGGCCATGCTTTCCAGGGTACCTCTGGTCTCAGTCAGACCACCAAGTCTGGTCTCCTTACTAGAATTTGAGTTCTGCACCCCACCTTTCTCCTGCTCCATCAGGGACTCTCTGTTGTGTTTCCTGTCAGGGAGGTCATTAGTGGTAGCTGGACACTATCTAGTTCTTCTCGTCTCGGGCTCATGAAATCTCTGGTTTATGTGGCTCTTTCTGTCTCTTGGGCTTTCCTTGTGTCTTTGGTATTCTTCATTCTCCCTACTCCAGGTGGGTTGGGACCAATTGATGCATCTTAGATGGCCACTTGCAAGCTTTTAAGACCACAGACGCCACTCTCATGGTAATTTTTTTATGCTGCTAGAATAACCTGAACACTACCTATACCTCTTTGTATCATGTTTATTGATTACTCTAGGGTTTGTCATAGGACTCCTTTACTTGTCTTGTCTACATAGAGTTAAGATAGCACCACAATGGTTAAAACACTTGGCTGCTAACCGAAGGGTCACTAAAAGTATATTTATGTGTATATCTGCTCATACACACCACTGCTAATCATGGCTACTTCTGTGAGGGAATATACATGTGCATTTTTGGGAAACTGTACACTGAGCACATACACTTATAATTAGTAAAAGCATAAATGTGTAATTAGTAAAAGAAATGCAAAGAAGTAGTCACATGATAGCATGTTACTAATGATAGTTTTCAAATAGCTACTTTCTAAAGTAGGACAGAACAGGGAATAAATTACACTTCAAGGCAGAACTAGAAAAGAGTTAGAAAGGAAAGAAACAATAAGAAAAAATATAAACAAGTTTTGTGGAGACAGTAATTTAATTGTGATTCACTTAAAAGAAGTTGATCTCTTAAGTAGTCAGTGAGATCAAGAAACTAGGGGACATAAGTAAAACCGTCACAAAGAATGGTCTTTTTATTCTTCTCTTAGATTAAATGTCAAGTGTATTATCAAGTTTATCATGTTCTGGGGCCTCTGTTACCATGCTATCAGAACAAATGACAATAGTCAAGATTATAGTGACTCTCAAGGATTATCTGATAAGTGCATAGAAAAAGCTTTAAAAATATAGCCTTGTCCTACAGGGTTCTTGTGTCTTTTCTTATGATGTGTATAAAAAGTGAAAATAAGAATTGCTATTCTCAGAAAGTTGTGATTATGTTTAACTGTGTAGTATCCATCAGTCTTGGTAAATTCACTTATAATTCTAATACATTGCCTGTAGATTGCCTTTATATCTTTATATAATCTGGAAACATAATCAGTCGATAAAGTCATGTTCATTTTGTCATTTCAAACATTAGGTGCTTTTTTTTTCTTTTTTCTCTTTTTCTTGAATTGTTGCCCTGGCTAGGACCTCCGTAAAATGTAAAGAACTGTTGGTTATCGGCAGAGCTCTTAACCACTGCTCCAGCAGGGCTCCTTTCAATCATAAATGGGAGGTAAATTATGTCAAATGGCTTCTGTGTATCTGTTATGATAGTAACATGATCTTGTTTCTTTGTTTTGATGAAGTAGTTTGATTTCAAAATGATAAATCAACAAGAATCCATTTTTGGATTAAACCCAGTTTGTTCACGGGGAATTATAGTTGAATTGTTTTTGGATTCTGTTTGTCAAACTTAAGTTTTCAATTATATTAATTTATTTGGTTTTGCTTTTTTGTCATAAGGCAAAAAAACTTTATGATTTTCTTTATGTATAACGTTCATATTAGTTTGGTATAAACTTGATGGGAATCTCATAAAAGATTTTGGGGGATGTTTTGACTGTTGTTATTATGCAGAAGAGATTGTTCCACATTGATTTTATTTCTTTCTCAATTATATTGAAAAGATCAGGAATTCAGGCACCAGGACATGGAATTTATTTGTAGGAATGTTTCCCAGTACAAACACATTTTAGTTAATGAACACAGAATTATTGAGATTTCCTAGTTTAACTGTTTTTTTAAGCAGTGTTTTCTTTTTTTTTTTGAGATTTTATTGTTTTGTGTAATTTCAAATTTATTGGCATCAATTTGATCATAATATTGTGCATGTATCTCTGAGATTCTTAGTGATGATCCTTTCTATATTCC
The DNA here is from genome assembly GCA_030035585.1 of Dugong dugon. Taxonomy (NCBI): domain Eukaryota; kingdom Metazoa; phylum Chordata; class Mammalia; order Sirenia; family Dugongidae; genus Dugong; species Dugong dugon. The sequence continues at coordinate 149,274,578 of CM057483.1, forward strand.
TAGTGTTGATAATGTGTGTCTTTTTTTTTTTTTTCATCAATCTTGCCAGGAGTTTATCATTTCACTTTTTAAAACTCTTTAAAAAAAAAAAAAAGCCTTTTAGATTTATCTATCAATTTATTTTTTCAGTTGTGTTTTCATTATTGATTATAATTTTAATTTTTGGTATTTGAAATTTTACTTTAGATTCCTGCTTTGTTTTCCAGTTTTGTAAAGTATAGTATAAATTCTTAAATTTTCAGGATTTCCTCTTTTCCATTCAGGGTATAAATTTTCCCTTAGATGTGTATTTTGATGCATCCACACCATTTTTGATAGCTTTATTGAAGTACAATTAATTTAAAATAAACTGCACAACTTTAAAATGAACAGTAGAAGTTCTAGTGGCGCAGTGGTTAAGATCTCGGCTGCTAACCAAAAGGTCAGCAGTTCAAATCCACCAGCCACTCCTTGGAAACCCTGTGGGGCAGCTGTACTCTGTCCTGTAGGATTGCTGTGAGTCAGAATCGACTCAACAGCAATGGGTTTGGGTTTGGTTTTATGTATAAATTTATTAAACCATCACCACAATCAGGATAATGTAAATACCCATACCACTCTCACCAAGTTTCCTTGTTCAACATTGCATTGCACCCTTCTGATCCTACCCAAGTCCTCCTTGTTTTCCTATGCTGTGAACATCTTGTACAAGTCTTTGTGTGGACATGTATTTTCATTATTTGTTGATTAACATCAACAAGAGGAATGGCTGCATCTCATGAGAGATGTATATTTAGCTTTTTCCTGAGCATATAAAAGTGTCTTGCAATGTGATTATACCATTTAGCATCCTGCCAACAGTGCATGAGTTGCAGTCGTTCTACATCCTTGCCAGACTTGTAATGGTCAGTAGTGTTAATTGTAGTCCTTCTAATAGGTGTAACCAAGTCATCGTTCTTTCTGTCCCAGGGATCCCCAGTAAATGAAAAAAACGGATGAAGGGCCTTATGCTCATCCTCTTCCTACAATTCATATTTTCTACGTATGGTTATTTTTTATTGCATGCAGAATTTTGTATATGAAATATGATGGAGATAATTGGAAGTTATGTGTGATATTATCTTCCTCCAGGGAATGTTTGCTTTTACTTTTGAGTGACAGTTAGGATGAGACAATTGATCTCATCTCAGTCAGGGATTGAGTCTTTTGAAGCTGGATCTCAGGTTTTCATATCAACACTACATAGTTCTTCAGGGATGTCAAGTGAATTCTTGGATTGTTTATCAGATCCTTTTGTACTTGGTGGACCCTGAACCCAGTCTGTATCCCTTGGGCGGGTGAGACTGCTGGCGAAGTCCTGGTCAGCTGCTTACCTTCTCAGCTGCAGCTTCCTGCTCAGCATGTTTTGTTTCTCAGTCACCTCCTTAGAATCAGCTAAAGCCTTGAGGCATAAAGGGGTACCAGTTTGGGTCGCATCACCTAAGCTTCTCCCCTCTTTGAGATACTGTCACTTCGGATACTTTCTTCCTTGAGTTTGTGGTACCTTCAACAATACCTTTAATATCTTCCAGCTCTCCTAGTTTTTCTCAGCAGGATGGTTGGACTGGAATGGCTGCTTTGCCATTGCTGGAAGCGGACAGCTCCTCACATACTATTTTTTAAAATACTTTTTTAGTTTTTATTTGTTTTTCCTCTTACAGCCAATTAATCCAGTATTATATAAATAAGATAAAAAACTTACTTTAAGACAAATAATTTTCCTGAAAAGTGGATCTTTTCTTTTGTCATTTGCTTAAGGTACTCCAGTTAATTTTTTCCATTGATTGCCTGAATGCTTCCTTAATTCCCAGCATGTGCCAGGTATGAATTATGTGATTCAGGTACATTATTAAGGTATAGCCTAGTGGAAAACAGACAAGTAAATATGGAGTATAATGTAGTATATTATAAGTTTAGTGGTAATTTGTTATTCAGCAATAGAAACCAAAATATTGCCTATATCTCTTTGTATTATGTTCAGGCATTGCTCTAGGGAGCAACCTATGAATCCTTTGCTTGACCGACTTCAGGTTCGATTCATACCACTTTGTGTAAATTTAACTTTAATACAGCACAACACTTATTCCTGCTTTCCTTTGTATTCTTTTTGTCATATTTTATTTAAAATCTATTATTTATTTATTATAATTTATTTTTTGCCCTTTAATTTTGCTAAATGAATTATAAGATATTAAGTTAAATGCTCAAATCTTAAACTTACAGTTAAATGAATTTTGCAAATGAGATTTCACATCTATACTACTATTTACCATTTTTACTTTCAAGGATCAGTGAAATGAAATATAATGAAATGATGGAAAAAATAGTCTTCAGTTGTTTTCCAAATATTTTTCATTTCAAGTGCTCATCACATCTTCCTGTAGTTCTCAGTTTCCAACAGGTGCCATTTCCCTTTGGTTTGAATGACTTTCGTAGCATTACTTGTATTATAGGCTGGCCAGCAGAAGTTGTCTGCGGTTTCTTTATGTGGCTATGTCTTATTTCACACTCAGTTTGGAAGGATAATGTTTATGGATGTAGAATTCTGGTTTGAAAGTTCTGTTTTTTATTTTAGCATTGGAAAGATGCTGCCACATTTTCTCTGGTTCTCCATGGATTCTGTTGAGAAGGCAGCCATCTTTTAAATCATCATTCCTGGGTATGTAATGTACCTTTTTTTCTCAAAAGTTTTCAGTTGGTATATATTTGTTCACTTCACTAATATTCTTTATACTTCATGTAGTATGAAGTATACTATATACTTTGTATATAGTATAGTTTGCTTATATATGTATAAGTCAAATATATAGTTTACTAATAATGTATTGAAAACATCAACAGCTATTTCTTCAATCCAAATTATTTCATTTGTGTAAATAAAAGGATAACTTATTGGATTGAAAATGGCAACAGAACAAAACCAAAAAAGCTCACATGCAAAATAATGAAAGCCAAAACATCCAATCTTTTCTTAAAATATAGAATTAAAATATCTTCACAGATTATATGCAAATTAAAATTATTTAAGCACATTAACAGACAAAAATGAAAATGGTATGTTGTTACAATCGCTGATCTGTTGCTAAAGTTGACATGCATGAGAAAATCTATAAGAACAGATTAAACGTCTTGATAAAAAATGAATAAGTGACATTTGTATTACCTATAGCAAAGTATTTTATATCTACTGTGATTTTATAACAGTATAAAATTCTCTTTGGAAAAACATAGGATAAGGATTTATATAAAGTACATATCAAAATCAGTAACTGGAGATATATATTTAACATAGATGAAAATAACAATAGCTTATATACACACACAGACACAGACACACAGACACACACAGACACACACACAGACACACACACAGACACACACACACAGACACACACACACACAGACACACACACACACAGACACACACACACACAGACACACACACACAGACACACAGACACAGACACACAGACACACACAGACACACACAGACACACACACACAGACACACAGACACACAGACACACACACACACACACACACACACACACACACACACACACACACACACACACACACACACACACACACACACACACACACCCCTCTGGTGGCACTAGTGGTTAAGAGCTCAGCTGCTAACCAAAAGGTCAGCAGTTCAAATCCACCAATCACTCCTTCGAAACTCTATGTGGCAGTTCTGCTCTGTCCTATAGGGTCACTGTGAGTCAGAATTGACTCGATGGCAACAGGTTTGGTTTCTTATACATAGTTTGATATGTATCAGTTTTGGAATTCAAATTATTGTAAAATGATAGTCTCTAACAAATGGAATTAGTAAAATACATCACAGATATACATAGAAATATGTATAAATTGGTAATTACTATATCAAGTATGCTTGCTACTTGGAAATTTAATACATAACAAAATGCTTTTTTATATTGATAGTATGTTACGGAAAAAGTGTAAAACATTTCTAGATTTTTGAAATTAATGTGATATTTTTTGTAAAGTTTTAAATTTGTCTACTCTTTTATAAACTTAATTTGCATATAACCTTATCTGACCTAGCTTGTTCAACATGTGCACAAAAATAAGGATAGAAAAAGGCAAAACAGTAATTTTTAAATAGATTTTACTGTGTTAATACCACAAATGCTATGTAACTCTTACACCCTGTCAAATATATCTTATATACTTGCAAATTGTACCTTACTTCACATGTGTACACAAACATATAAATGCATTACTTATGTAAATACATATTTTGTGTAAATGTATATTTATCTTCATATACACACTTCACAGATAATCATGGTGACTTTTTTGTGAAGGAATGTTCACCTGCCTATTTTGGAAAATTTACACTGAACACAGCCTGTATTTATAAGTAGTAAAAGAAATAGTCACATTATGGCACATCATTAATGATTCTTTTGAAGGATCTCCTCCTTGCTTTTTTTTTTTGTTTGTTTGTTTGTAAGGTAGTATAGAAGAGGAGCCCTGGTGGCGAAGTGGTTAAGAGCTCAGGTTGGCAGTTTGAATCCACCAGCTATTCCTTGGAAATCCTATGGGGCATTTCTACTCTGTCCTATAGGATAGCTATGAGTCAAGAGTCGACTCGACAGCACACAGTAACAGTATAGAAAAAGTAAAGTTGTGCTTAAAGCCAGGATTACAGACTTAGAAAGGAAAACAAATAACAAGAAAATATATGAAGAATTTATGTCAAGAAAATAATTAATTTATTTGTGAGCCATTTATAAGTAGCTGACCCCTAATTAGTTAAGGACATCATTAAACTAGGGGTCATAGTAAAATTGTCACAAATAATGCTCTTCTTATTGTTCCACTGAGATTAAATATCAAGTATATTGTAAGGTTTAGCATATGTTCAGGGGCCTCTATTACCATGATATCAGGAAATATAAGAACAATAATCAGAGCTATAATGATTCTTGAGTTTTATTTAAATATATTGAAAGACCCTTAAAAATATAATCTTGTCTTGTATAGTTTTTGTGTCATTTATTTTGATGTGCATAAAAAAGTTTACTAAGAATTGCTATTCTCAAAAAAAAAAAATTTGTTTAACTTATGGAATTCAGCAGTCTTGCTAAATTCACTTATCAATTCAAATATGTGATCTATAGGTTGCTCTTAGTCAGGAAACATAATCTGCAATCTGTGAATAAAGCTGGTTTCATTTCATCCTATCCAATCTGTATGCATTTCTTCTTTCTTTTTTTACATTTTTGCCCTAGCTAGGATGTCCATAAAATGTTGAATAGAACTGGTGATAGTAGGCATTCTTGTCTTTTTCTGATCTTGGGGAAAGTTTTCAATATTTCACCACTAGTTAGGTATTTGCTCAGTTTTTTGAGTTTTTTTTTTTTTAATTATAACTGGGTGGTAAATTTTATCATTTGGTTTCTCTGTATCTATTGCGATAGAGACATAATTCTGTCCTTAGCTTTCTTAAAGTAGTTTGATTCCACAGTGTTTATCCAGCAAGAATTAATGTTTGGATTCTACCCAGTTTGTTCATGGGGTAATATAGTAGAAATATCTTTGGTTTCTGTTTCCCAAACATAAGGTTTTGTTTGTTTGGTTTTGGTGGGGGGAGAGGGTGGTGAGGTTTCCTAAGAGAAATCCATATCATTTTGGTGTAAAGTTTCTAAGGGTCTCAAATATTTTGGGAAGTGTTTTTACTGTTTATTTTATATAGCAAAGTTTGTGCAAGATTAGCGTTCTTTTTTATTTTATGGAAAAGTTCACGACTTCAGGCATTAAGGCATGGAACTCATTTGTAGGAAGAAAATTCAATACAGACACAACTAGAGTTTAATAGTTACAGGACAATTAAGATTCTCTATGTTTCCTTGTTTGTTCAGCTATGTTTTCCTTGGAATTTTCTCATTTCATGTAATATCAAATTTGTTAGCATAAATTTGCTTATATAATAATGTATATCTCCAGGACAAGGAGTGAGGATTTCCTTTATTTTGCTAACAAGACTATATCTTTCTACTTGACTACTTTTGCCAGGGATTTTTCATTTTTTTGCCCTTTACAAAAAATAAAAGTTTTAGATTTGTCAGTTTTCTTCATGCAATTTTAAAAATATCTCTCACTGATCTTAATTTTATTGTTTCATCTTTATGATTTTTTAGTATTAAATGATTTTTTTCTTAATATTTTGAGTTATAAGATCATAAATTTTAGGGATTTCCATTTTTCACTCTTTGTTATACATTTTCCTTTATGATATTTATTGGCTTAGCATATACTTGATAACAGCTTTATTGAAACTGTAATGGAATTTAAATAAACTGCACAACTTTAAAATAAATATGCTTCGACATATGTGTATATATTTGTGAAACTGTCACCAAAGCATGATAATATGCATATCCATCTCTTCACTCAAGTTTTCTTGTGCAACTTGGTATTTCCTTCTCCTGATTCTGCCCAAATCATTCCTCATTTCCCATGATGTATACATTCTTTTACAGTCTTTGTATAGACTATATTTTTATTATTTATTTATTTTTTAATCTACATCAAGGAATGAGATTGTTGGATCACATGATAGATGTGCATTTAAGTTATGTTAGAATATGCCAACATGTTTTGCAACGTGATTGTACCATTTTCCATCCTACTTGTGGTGTATGAGATTCACAGTTGCTCAACATCCTCTCCAGCACTTACTATGGTCAGTATTTTAAACTGTAGTTTCTCTAATATGTGTGCAGTATTATCTCCCTGTTGCTCTAAACTGCATGAGTGTAACCAGTCATAGTCTTTTTGTTTTAGGTATGTGTTACCATTTAATGGAGAAAATAGATCATAGGTTTGAAGCTAATTCTTTTCTTAACCATTCATATTTTACACATTTGGTTCTTTTTTATTGTATGCAGGATTTTGTGTAGGAAACACTACAGAGGTAATTGGAGGCTCTGGATAATTTTATCTTTTTCCGGGGATAATTTTCTTTTGCTTTTGAGAGACAGTTAGGATGGGGATATTTCATCTCATTGTAGTCTGGATTTGAGTGCTCTTGAATCTGGGTCTCAGGTTTTGTGAGGTGTTATCTATTTCTGGTTCATATCGACACTTATAGCATAGTCCCTTGAGGATGTCAAATGAACCCTTTGTGTGTTTACCATATCCTTTCATTCTTGGTGAACTCTCAGATCCCAGTTGGTCCCCTGGGCTGGTGACACTACTGGAAACCCTTCTCAGCTACAACATTCTGATTAGCATCTTGGGTTCTCAATCTCCTGCTTTGAGGAGGAATATCATGTGGGGAAAAGGAATACTAAGTTTGGTTCCCACCGCCTGGGCTGCTCTTTTTCCCAAGATAACCTGTTCCTTCAATGCTGGCTTACTTGGATTTATGATATCTTCAAAGAGATGTATGTTTTCACCTTTTGTAGTTTTTCTTAGCATAGTGTTTGGGCTGAAGTGTCTGGCCTGCCATTACTAGAAGCAGATATCTTCACAAACACTATTTTAAAAATATGTTTAGTTTGTATATGTTGCCTCTTTTAGACAATTAATCCAATCTGCATATTAAGAAGATAAACAATTTTAATTAAGCTTGTTAGTTTGGGATAATTATGTGTTAACTTGCAGATGTAAGAATAATACAGACACTCGGTGTACCTTTCACCTATTTCCTACCAACTATAACATCTTGCCAAAGTATAGTACAGTATCTCAACCAGGATATTCACATTAATCAAGTCAAGATGCACAGCATTTCATTCACCACAAAGATCCCTTGTGGTATACTTTATAGGACATCCCCCTCCCATTCCATCCCTGATTTCTGGCAACCACCAATCTGTTCTTAATTTCTTAATGTTTTTCATTTCAAGACTGTTACATAAATATAATCACATCGTATGTGACCTTTGGGTTTGAACTTTTGCAGAATTCATGATCCTCTGAGGTAGAACATCTGGTTGTTTCCAGTTTTTAACTGATACTGATAAATCTGCTACAGACTTTTGCATACAGTTTTCATTTCTCTGGGATAAATACTCAAGAGTGCAGTCGAGATATTTATGTGATATTTCTAAGTGTAGGTTTTTAAGAACCTGCCCAACCTGCAAGTTTATGTTTTTGGGAGCCTCCAGAATGGCTGCAATATGTAGTGTCCCCTCAGGCAATGTATGAGTGATCTAGTTTGCCTGTGTCCCTGCCAGCATTTAGTGCTGACATTGTTTTTTATTTTAGTCATTCTGATAGGTGTGTAGTTATATCTCATTGTGATTTTAATTTGAATTTCCCTAATGGCTATGATGTTGAACAGCTCTTCATATGCTTATTTGCCATTTGTATAGTCTCTTCGGTGAAATTTCTTTTCATGTTTTTTGTTGATTTTTAAATTGAAGGGTTTATTTTATACTCTTGCATTTTGAGAGAGTGTGTGTATGTGGTGTGTGTGGATTTATGTTATATAGTCCTTTATCGGAAATATGATTGGTAGATATTTTCTCTCAGTCTGTAGCTTGTATTTTTAAACTCTGGTCGACAGTTCGAATCCACCAGCTGCTCCTTGGAAACCCTTTGGAGCAATTCTACTCTGTCCTGTGGGGTCACTGTGAGTCGGAGTCAACTTGATGGCAACGGGTTTGTTTGTTTGTTTGTTTGTTTTTTAATCGGGATGAAACTTCTTGCATAGCAAAAGTTTTTAATTTTAAGGACTCTAATCCATCAGTTTCTGTTTTTGTTTTTCTTTTATGGACTATGCTTTTAGTGTCAAGGCTGAGGACTTTTTCCTTAACCCAAAACCTGATGATTTTTTCCTATTTTTAAAAATTTTATGTTTTACACTTAAATCTGTGATCCATTATAAGTTAATTGTTGTGTAAGTTGTGAGTTTTAAACCACGGTGCATTTTTTTGTGTGTGTGTCTATGCTTATACAATTGCTCTAGCACTATTTGTTGAAAAGTTTTTCCTTTCCTCCATTAAATTGCTTTTGCAACTGTATAAAAAATCATTCGGTCCCACTGGTGTGGGATTATTACTGTGTTCTCTTTCTATTTCACTGATCGATGTGTTTATCTCTCCACCAGTACCAGCATACTGTTTTGATTACTGTAGCTATATAATTCATCTGAAATTGGGTAGAGTAATTCCTCCAAATTTATTAATATTTTTCAAAATGGTTTTATACATTCTTGTTATTTTTTCTTGCCATATATATTATGTTATTTTTTAAATCAACTTCGTTATGACTTTTTTTAGGAATTATGTTAAACCAGCATATCAATTAGGGGAGAATGAAATGTTTACTATGTTGATTCTTATTCTTCCAGTCCATAAACATGGTATGTTGTTCCATTTCTTCACATCTTTTTTGATGTCTTTCATAAGTCTTATGTAGATTTTAGCATATAAGACCTGTACATGTTTTGTTAGATTTATCCCTAAGTATTTCTATTTTTTAGCTATTGTAATTTTATTGTATTTTTAATTTAGGTGTCCACATGTTCATTGCTAATACATAGAAATAAAACTTATTTTGTAAGTTTATCTTGAATCCTGTGACCTTGCTGAACTTATCATTCGGGGGAGTTTGTTTTGTAAATTACTTGGGATTTTCTTTATGTAAACATCATGTCGTCTGTAATTATGGACTTTTTTTTTATTCCATTTAGATTTGTATGCCTTTTAGGTCCTTTTCTTGCTATATTGCCCTGGCTAGACCTTCCACCAGTATGTTAAATAAAAATGGTGAGAGAGGACATACTTATCTTATTCCTGATCTTAAGGTAAAAGCATTCACTTTTTCACCATTAAGTAAAAAGTTAGCTGTAGATTTTTCTTGTAGATGCTCTTTATAAAGTTTAGGAAGTTCCTCTCTATTATTTTTTCATGAATGAGTGTTGAATTTTGTTAATTATTTTTCTTTATTAATTGATATATGATTTTTCTCCTTTAGCCTGTTAATATGTTGGAGTACATTGATTGGCTTTTAAATATTACATGAGCCTATGTCCATGGAATTAACCTTACTTGGTCATGGTGTACATTTTTTGGTATAAAATTCTTTTTGTCATGATGTATAATTCTATTTTGTATTACTTAATTCTGTTTGCTAAGAAATAGGATTTTGTGTCTACATACAAGGGATATTAATCTGTACTTTTCTTTTTTGTGTGCTTTTTCTGGTTTTGGTATCAGGGTACTACTAGCTTCATAAAGTAAATTGAGAAGTATTGTTCTCTCTGTTTGTTAATTTTTTATTTCTGTGTTCTATTTTAAATTTTGATATGTTGTATTTCAGTGTAGTGTATGAAATGTGTCATTTTCAATCATGTCAATATTTTTTTTCTTGATAACTTTGCCTTTGAATCAAAGATTATTTACAAGTGTGTTGCTTTGCTTGCAAGTTTTTGGAGATTTTCCTCTTATGTTTCTGTGATTGATTTCCTACTTGGTTCTGTTGTGGTCACAAAACGGACTTATCAGTTCAATTATTGTAAATTTATTGAGCTTTGTTTTATGCCCAGGGTATGGTCCATTTTTATGTAGGTAAGTGTTGTGCAGTTGTTGGGAGGAATGTTGAATAAATATAGATTAGATCCTGTGGGTTGATGGTGGTGTTAATTTTTTCTGTATCCTTATTGAATCTGTCTGGTCTATAAATTTTTGGGAGAGAAGTGTTGAATTATTGTGAATGTGCATAAATTATTGTGGATTTATGTATTCCTCCTTTCAGGTCTGTCAGTTTTGATTCACATATTTTTCACCTTTGTGTTTTTGGTGCGTACACATTTAGGATTGCTATGCCTTCTTGTTGGATTGACCCTTTCATCATTATGTAATGTCCCTTGCTGTCTTTGGTAATTTTCTTTGCTCTGAAGTCTACTTTCTCTGATATTAATATAGCCATTCCTGCTTTCTTTTGATTAATGTTGGCATGATACATCTTTTCCCATCACTTTACTTTCAGTCTACCTATATCATTATATTTAAAGCAAGTTTGTTGTAGGCAGCAAATAGTTGAGTCATGTATTTTTTTAATCCACTCTGTGTGTAGACTGTTTTCTGTTCATTTAATGTTATTAGCGATATGTTAGGGCTTAGGTCTGCCATTTGATTTTGTTCTTTTTTTTTTTTTTTTTGCCTTCACTTAGGTACTTGAACAGTTTTTAGAGTTCAGTCTTTACTTATCTAGAGTGTATTCACTTTGAGTGAATTGCAGAAACCTGACCTCCTTTTGCATCCCTTTGCCATCTGCCATTTATAACATATTGTGTTAAGTATTTCCTCCACAGGCTTTGAGTACCATGTCACAAATTCTTAATAATTTTTGCTTCAATCATCAACCCTACTTTAGAAAAGAGAAGGAAAGTCTATTTTATTGATCCATATATATATTTTTACCTTGTTCTTCTTTTTTTATGTTATAGGATTACTTCTTTTATTATCCCTTTCTAGTTAGAGAACTTTATTTAACCCTTCCTTTAAGGTATTTCTGCTGACAACAAATTCTATTAGTGTGTCTTCATCTGAGAATGTCTTGATTTTCACTTCATTCTTGAAGGATATTTTCACTGGGTATAGAATTCTGGGCTGGCAGTTCTTTTCTTTAAGTACTTGAAAAATGTTAAGCCCCTTCCATCTGGCCTCATGGTTTCTGATGAGTGATTCAACCTCATTTGAGTAGGTTTAATCTTATAAGTAAGTTACCTTTTCTTTCTTTCTACTGTCATGATTTTTTTTTGTCTTTAGTTTTCAAAAGTTTGACTATGATGTGTCTTGGTTTGGATTTCTTTGGGTTCATTTTTATATGGGGCTCTCTAAGCTTCCTGTTTCTGAAAATTCATGTCTTTTGACAAATTGGGAAGTTTTCAAGCAATATTGCTTTGAGTCCTCTTTCAGCCCACACTCTATCCTCTTGTCATTGGATTCCAATGACATGAGTGTTATCTCATTTATTATAGACTCATATCCCTAAGACTTTGTTTCGGTTTATTTATCTATTTCAGTTTCCTCTCTGTTAATCTGATAGGGTACTTTCTCTTTTTCTATCATCAAGATAATTGATTATTTCCTCTGATACTGCACCATCAAGAAAAAGGGGAAGCACTGACTCTATTGCCGGGTTATTATAGAAGTCCAGGTTCCTACATCAAGCCTCCTTTGACTTGCATGTGGGAGGTGCTTCTGATTATTCCAGGACAGGGTTGGGAGTTCTGGCTTCTGAGTAGCCTCCACTGATCTCTCCCTGGATAAGAGTAATTTGTTATGCAATAAGAGTAACTAGAATATTGCCTATAAATTTATGCTTAGTGGTTGTTAAAGGGATTGGTATTTGAATTCCTTACTTATTATGGTCTACTTAGAGTTAGATAGTATCATGTCTTACAAATGTAATCTCACAACACTACAATTCCATTATTCCCTCTTTCCTTTGTTTTCTTGTTATATAGTTTACATATATAATGTTATTTATCATCTTGTTTTAAAGTCAGGTGTCTTTTAAAGAAATAATAGAAGATCTCAGTCTTTTATATTTATCTGCATTTCTTTCCCATCCAGTGCTCTTCACTACTTTCTGTAGTTCTTGGTTCCATCAGGTGTCATTTCCCTTCAGCATGATGAACTTCTTTGGCATTTTTGGTGGGTATACATTTGTGCCATCCACTAATATACATTATATGTCATATAAATGTTAACATATATACTTTTTAATAAATATTTCAAAAACTTCACTAGCAGTTTTGCCAGTGAAAATCATTCCAGTTATGTAAAAAACAAATGATCTGTTCAACAAGAGCAAAAAAAATCAAAAACAAAACAGATGCCTGAAAAGTACCCAAAAAAACCCCACCAATTCTTATGAAAACACATACTGGCATAAATTATATACAAAATACAATAATTTATGCACACTCACAAGCAAAATACCAAAAATGTTTGTTCTTACAAGCCCTGATTTGATGTTAATTTTGACCTGGATGAGATATTGTAGGCGAACAGCCAAAATCTCTTGATAAAGAATTGTGAGTGACACACAGATTAACTATAGCTAACCATAACTCATGGATTTATATAATATGCAGTATTTTTGCCTTATTCAAAATATATTTTATGTGAAAAATTATTTATTTAAATATTGTACATATCAGAGTCAATTCAGGAACTTGAAATGTGTAGAACATACATGAAAGTAACAAGAGATTATGCATATATATCAGCTTGTGTTGTTGTGTGCCGTCGAGTCCATTCCGACTCATAGCGACCCTAGAGGGCAGAGTAGAACTGCCCCATAGGGTTTCCAAGGAGTGGCTGGTGGATTCAGATTCCTGACCTTTTGGTTAGCTGCCTGAGCTCTTAGCCAGTTTGCCACCAGGGCTCCATATATCAGCTTAATGTATAATAATTTTTGTATTCAACTAATTACAAAATGATAGACTGTTTAACAAATGGAATTGGTAATATGCGCCTAAGGGTATAAGTAAAATACATATAAATGGACAATTACTATTTAAAATACGCTTAATACGTAGTGCAAATTGTTTAAATAACAAGATACTCTTTTTTATTGCACTTTAGGTGAAAGTTTACAGGTCAAGTTAATTTATCATACAAAAATTTATACACATATTGTTATGTGACACTAGTTGCAATCCCTGTAATGTGACAGCACACTCCCCCTTTCTACCTTGGGTTTCCCGTGTCCATCCAACCAGCTCCTGCCCCTTCCTGCCTTGTCATCCTGCCTTCTGACAAGAGCAGCCCATTTGATCTCCTGTATCTGCCTGAACTAAGAAGCATACTCTTCGTGAGTATTATTTTACATTTTGTACTCCTGTGTAAGCTTTGTCTGAATGGTGGGCTTCGGGAATGGTTTTAGTTCTGCATGATACCCATTTTTTAAATCTTGATACCAGATTATCAAGGGAGTATGAAATAGTATTAGGTTTTTGGAAGATAATTTGGTATTTTTTTAACCAAATTGTCAATTTACCTATGATTTACACAGTAATTCACCTTCTTAGACTGTATGTGTCACAGCTACTCACATATGTGCATTTAAGTATGGGTACAAAAAAGGCAAAATGAATGCCACTGTGTTGTTCACTTCTATGTGATTAATTTTATGTTATGTGAATTTCACCTCGATAAAAAAAGTAAAAATAAGGGAGATAAAAAGCCAAAAGAGGTACTTTTTTTGGATAAATTATGCTGTACCCATACAATGAATATGGTGCAGCTTTTACAACAAATAAGGTGGATGTTAAATATTTACAGAAGACATCTCCAAGGCATATTGCTAATAAAAAGAGAGCAAATTGCAATGTACTTACAGATATGTTTACAAATATGTAAATGTATGATTCATTTAAATACATGTATATGTTTATATATACACTTCACTGCTCATCATAATTACTTGTAAAAAGGGATATATGTCAGCATTTCTTCAAAATTTTACACTAAGCACATACCATATTTGTATGTAATAAAAATATATAAATAAAAAAATAACATGATGACATACTAGTTATAATTGTTTTGAAACACCTACTCTTTACCTTTTATCAAAAGTAGTACAGAATAGGATGAGAAGTTAGGCGTATAGACAGGAAGTATATAAAATAAAAAGGAAAAAATAAAAAGCTATGTAATAACAATGTGTGGAGAAAATTACTTAATTGTGAACTACTTAAAAGAATCTGAACTCTAGTTAGTCAATGAGATCATTAAACTAGGGACCATAAGTAAAATTGTCACAAAGAATGCTCTTTTTATTGTTCCATTTGGATAAAATATCAACAGTATTATAAATTTTGCCTCATGTACCAGGGCCTCTGTTACCATAATATCAGAAAAAAATGAGAGCACTAATCAGAGTTACAATGACTCTTGAGTTTTAACTGATAAGTGTATAGAGAAAGCTTTAAAATATGACCTTGACATGTTGGGTATTTGTGCCATTTGTTACGATGTGTATAAAAAGTTTAGTAAGAATTGCTATCTCAGAAAAATGTATTTATGTTTAACTGAATGGAATCCAGCAAATTTGCTAAATTCTTTTAGTAATTCTAATATATTACTTACAGGTTACTTTTAGATAGTCTGGAAACATAAGCATGCAATCAATAAAAAAAGTCAGTTTCATTTCTTCCTTTCCAGTCTTTATACCTTTTTTTGTTTGTTTGTTTGTTGTGTTTTTCTTACATTGCCCTAGTTAGGACCTTTATAAGATGTTGAATAGGACTGGTGATAGTAAGCATTCTTGTCTCATTCCTGATCTCGGGGTGGTGGGGGGAAGGTTTTTAATATTTCACCACTAATCATGGTATTTTTCAGTTTTCTAAGTTATTATTTTTAATCATAACTGGGTGGTAAATTTTGTTGGATGCGTTTTCTATTTTGATAATGACCCAGTTTTGTTCCTTTGTTTTGTTAAAGTTGTTTTCTAAATGTTGAATCAACAATAATTCAATCTTGAATTAAACTCAGTTTTTTTTCGAGCATTATGTTTAATGTATCTTAGGATTCCATTTGACGGATATATTTCTTGTCTATTTTTGCTTTTTGTTTTTTATACTTTTCATGAGGGATGTGAACCTTAGATTCGCTTTCCTTATAATATCCTTAATAGTTTTGTATAAAGTTTATATAGATCTCATGAAATATTTTGGTGCTTTTACTCCCTCTGTTCTATGGAAGAGACTGTGTAAGATTGGTGTTATTTCTCTCTTTCAATTATATGGAAAAGTTCATGGCTTAAGGCACCAAAGCATGAAATTCATTTGTAGTAAGGAATTTCATTAGACGTTATTTGATTTATATAGGACTATTAATATTTCCTACGCTTTTATTTTTATGTGTGTTTATCTTTAAATGTCGTCGTGTTGGGTATTTTCAAATGTATTGGCATGCATACGCTTATGATAATATGTATATTTCTCCAGGATCTGTAACGATGATGCTGTCTACTTTCCTAGTATTGTAATGTGAACCTTCTTTTTATTTTCTTGAACAGTCTTGCCATGGTTTTATCATTTTATTCTTACCATTTTTCAAAAATGAAAACCAACTTTTGAAAGTGTTGATCTTCTTTTTGTAATTTTTTTCAAAATATCTTTCTCTGATGCTAATTTTATTGCTTCATTTCTATTATTTTTTGATATAAATTTTAATTTTATTTTTAAATTTTAGGTGGGTTATGAGATCTTACTTTCCACATTTCCTTTTTTGCATTTAATGCTATATAACTTCCTTTAGATGTATGTTTTGGAACATCTTACACATTTTGTAACAAGTCCATTGAGATATAATTGACTTAAAATAACCTGCACATATTTAAAATTAACGATGTAAGTTTTAGATATGTGTATATTTGTGAAACTGTCGCTACAATGTAAAAAATCTAAATATTCATCCTACACCTCCAAGTCTCCTTGTTCCCCTTTGTATTTCCCCCTATTGGTCCTATCCAAGCACTCCCCCCTTTCCCACACAGTAAGCATTCTTTTAAGTGTCTTTGTATGGACATATAATTTCATTTTTATTGGTTAGACTGCAAGGAATGGAATGGTTGAATCATATGATTGCTGTACGTTTAAGTTACTTTATTGTTGTTATTGTTGGGTGCCATTGAGTTGATTCTTACTCATGGAAACCCC
This sequence comes from Dugong dugon, assembly GCA_030035585.1. Lineage (NCBI taxonomy): Eukaryota > Metazoa > Chordata > Mammalia > Sirenia > Dugongidae > Dugong > Dugong dugon. Next base: position 149,291,265 of record CM057483.1, read on the forward strand.
ATATGACAGAGTAGAACTGCCCCCATAGAGTTTTCTAGACAATGGTTAAGCGCTCGGCCGCTAACTGAAAGGTAGGCAGTTCGAACCCACCAGCCACTTCATGGGAGAAAAGACCTGGAGATCTGCTCTTGCAGATTCCAGCCTAGGAAGTCCTGTAGGGCAGTTCTACTCTGTCACATGGGGTTGCTATGAGGTGGAATTGACTCGATGGCACCCAACAACAACAATCTTTATGGGTGCAGTTTGCAAGGTCTTTCTCCTGTGGAGCCTGTGGGTGGGTTCCAACAGCCAACCTTGAGGTTAGCAGCCTAGTGCTTAATTGTTGTACTGGCAAGTTTCTTTTAAGTTACTTTAGAATGTTAAAGTGTTTTGCAACATGATTATAACATTGTACACCTTATCAACAGTGTATGAGACTTGCAGTTGATCTACCTCCTTGCCAGCACTTGGATAGGTCAGTGTTTTTAATTGTAGCCTTTCTGATAGGTGGGCAGTGGTATCTCACTGTAGCTCTAAATCACATGGCTCTAACCAAATCATAGTTTTTTCTTCTGTCATAGATACCCCCAGTGAATGCTGAAAATAGATAACAGGCCTGAAGCTAATCCTTTTCTTCCCGGTCGTATCTTGCATGTATGAATTTTTGACTGCATGGTGGATTTTCTATATGAAATACCATTGAGGTAATTGGAGGCTTTAGGTGATTTTATCTTCCTCCAGGGAGCATTTGCTTTTGCTTCTGCAAGGAGTTAGCTGGGGATGGGTCGTCACATCACAATCAGGGATTGAATCCTCAGGTTTTATGAGGGGTTTTCTATTTGTGGTTCATATCGATAATTAGAGCATAGTCCCTTAAGATTGTCAAATGAACCCCTGGGTCGTTTTCTAGAGCCTCTGCACCTTGGTACACCCTCAGGTCTAATCTGTTCCCCTGGTATGGTGAGACAGCTGTAAGCCTAATCAGTTGCTTAGTTTATCAGCTGCAGCTTTCTTCATAGCGTCTTCTTGACTTCTGAATCTTATCCTTTGAATTAGCAAATACCTTTCATTGAAAATCAGTACCAAATTTTGTTCTCACCTTCTAATTGAAATCATGTCTTTTCAGATACGCCCTTCCTTGTATTTGTGGTGCCTTCAAACACATGTTTTAACATGTCTCCAGCTTTTCTAACCTTTCTCAGCAGATGTTTGGGCTGTAAAGTCTAGTCTGCCATTATTGAAAGATTTTATCTCTACAAACACTATTTCTTGAAATATGTTTTAGTCTGTAGTTGTTTTTTCTTCTGTATCCAGTTCATCCAATCTGCATGTCGATACAGTAAACAATTACTTTTAAGACAAATGATCTTCCCAAAGAGTGCGTCTTACTTTGTATCATTTTACTTAATTTATTTCAAGTATTTCATTTATTCCATACTTTCTTCAGTTCCCAACGTACGCTAGGTATAGGTCATGTGATGGTTGTTTGTTATTGAGATACAGCCTAGTGGGAAAAAATGAGTAAATAAGGAGTATATTATTAAAGATCTATAGTCCCTAGGTGACACAAACTGTTAAGTGCTCCACTACTAGCAAAAAGGTTGGCAGTTTGAACTCACCCAGAGGCACCTCGGAAGAAAGGCCTGGCAGTCTGCTGCCAAAAGGTCACAGCCTTGAAAACCCTATGCAACAGTTCTACTCTAGCACAGATGGGCTCACCATGGGTTGGAATTGACTTGATGGCAGCTAACAACAAAACTGTTTAAGCTAAGTTTTGGGTGATTTTTAATGTAGCCAGAGTAACCAGATTATTACCTAAACTTTCTTGTATCATCTTTAATTGTTGCTTTAGGGGTTGGCATATGAATCTTTATCTTAACTTGGTGTACTTTGAGTTATAATAGTACCAAAAAAAAAAAAAAACCAAACCTCTTGCCGTCGAGTCGATTCTGACGCATAGTGACCCTATAGGACAGAGTAGAACTGCCCCATAGAGTTTTCAAGGAGCGGCTTGAACTGCCAGCCTTTTGGTTAGCAGCCAGACACTTAACTACTGCGCCACCGAACCTGTTGCCATCACATCCATTCTGACTCATAGCAACCCTATGGGACAGAGTAGAACTGCCCCATAGGGTTTCCAAGGAGTGGCCGGTGGATTCAAACTGCCAACCTTTTCGTTGGCAGCTGAACTCTTAACCACTGTGCTACCAGGGCTCCACTGCAGCTCACTCTGTGTAAACGTAACCCCACAACGTTACATTTCTATTTAATTCCCTTTTCCATTGTGCTCTTGTTGTCATCTATTCTACATCTACCATCCTGTTTACCATTTTTGCTTCATAGAATCAGATGTATTTAAAAAATAATGAGTTTTCTTTCTTATTTGTTCACCTATTTTCCCTTACAGTGCCTTTCACTCCTTCTTGTAGTTCTTAGTTTCCACCAGTTTTTATTTTCCTTTACCCTGAATAACTTCCTATGGCATTACTTGTATTGCAGGTTTTTCAGTGACAAATTGTCCCAGGTTTGTTTATGTGATTATGTGTTATTTCACTCTCAGTTTGGAAGGATAATTTTGCTGGATATAGAATTCTGTGTTGATAGTTTTATTTTTTTCTTTCAGCATTGTAGATGTGCTGCCCAATTTTCTCGATGTATATTCTTGAGAAGGCAGCCATCTTTAAAAATCATCATTCCTAGGTAGGAATTCAGGCAATTCATCTTTATTCCTTTGGCATTTAAGTTTTTTTTTTAATATTTAGCTTTCAGCAGTTTAAGTATGATGCGTATCTGTTTTTATTCAACCTGCTGTGGTTTCACTGATCTTGGATGTATAAATTGACATATTTCACAAAAAACGTGGGAGTTTTTAACCACTTCATTTTAAAACAGGTTTTATTTTCCTGCTGCGTCCTGTTCCTCTTTATTTTGGACAGCAGTTAAACATATAGTAAATAATTGTCTTTACTTTGGCTAGGCCAGAATCCCAGGTCTTTGGGCACTGTAAGACCTCTGGTATCATCTTTGCTTTCTTAGCCTCATGTCCACTCATTTCTAGGACTTGCTGAGTCTTACCTTACACATGTGTAGTCCAACTCTTGACCAAGGACCTATTGTGAACTCCCAACAGATTTCTGCCTTGGTCTCCTACATACCACCATCATCTACAATGCCATACTTGGTAAACCTCAGCTGCTTTTTTTGTCGATGTTAGTTGCTGTAGAGTTGATTTCAACTCATGGCAACCCCATGTGTGCAGAGTAGAACTGTGTTCCATAGGGTTTTCAAGACTGTGACCTTTCAGAAGCAGATTGCCAGGCCTGCCTTCCAGCGTGCCTCTAGGTGAGTTCAAACCACCTACCTTTTGGCTAGTAGTTGAGTGCTTAATGGTTTGCACCACCTGAGGACTCTTCCTGGCTGCATTAGCAGCCCCAAATTCTAGTCTGTGCCTCATCGGCTCATCAACACTGCCATAATCTGCCTGGTCTCAGGCACCCTGCCACATGGGTATTTGCCCCATTCAGAGGATCTGGGTAACATGAGCCTCTCACCCTGACAATAATTTGCATCAGTGAGCAATCCTGATACATTGCTTGCAGGAGGAGAAGTCAGAGCAAGGGCTCTTGTAAAATTTTGGCAGATCCTATTAAGCTGATTAAAACCAAAAAAAACCAAACCCATTGTCATCTAGTGGATTCCAACCCATAATGACCCTACAGGACAGAGTAGAACTCTCCCGTAGGGTTCCCAGGGAGTGGCTGGTAGATTCGAACTTCCAGCCTTTTGGTTAGCAGCCGTATCACTTAACCACTATGCCACCAGGGCTCCATTAAGCTAATTAGGCATATAAAATAAGACTCAGTAATTCTCCTCTGATTTATATAATTATCTTGAATATGCACATGTTCCAAAAGACATGTAGAAATACTAAATCCTAAAAGCCCAAAATGAAAACAGTCTAACAGGCCATCATCTATATGAATGGGTAAAATATGGTATATCACACAATGCAATACTGTATTTGTACAATATGAACAAACTTTTACATACAAGATGGATAAGTCTCACAAACATAAGTGGAACAAAGGAATCCAGACCCCCCCCAAAAAAATTCATATTGTCTGAAACAATTCATATGAGTTTCAAAAACAGGTATATTGTCACAGAGTTGCATTATGAAATCAGACTCATTTGAATTATGGGTCTTACACCAGATTTTAATAATGATTCAAGGGATAGAGGCAGACATTCAAGCAATATTGTATTCCTAGGGGAGCAGGAAAACATCACACAGAGCTCCTACCTGTGCTCCTTTTCTTCCGCATGAAGAGGTTATTTGGTTTCACAGTAAAAGATGAGTTGTGGTGTTGAGTAAGATGTTCGTAACGATATTATTGACCAAAAGGAGGCGTTCTGGTTTTGGGGTCATCTGTTTTACACTTGACTGCTAATTACACAGCCTCTGATAAGAAAACTCCTTCCCATTCTCCAGCCAGCCATTCTCCATAAACTGATAACTTCTGCATCATTGAAAGTAAATAACCTAGACAGACAAGGTTGTTGTTTTTAGGTGCCATCGTTTCAGTTCTGACCCATAGTGACTCCATGTACGATAGAATGAAACACTGCCTGGTCCTGCACCATCCTTACAATACATGCTATGTTTGAGCTCATTGTTACAGCCCCTGTGTCAATCCATCTTGTTGAAGGTCTTCTTTTTTTTTAGTGAACCTCTACTTTCCCAAGGATAATGTCCTTATCCAGGGACTGGTCCCTCCTGATAGCATCTCAAAGTATGTGACACGAAGTCTCGCCATCCTCACTTCTAAGGAATATTTTGGCTGTACTTCTTCCAAGACAGATTTGTTCGTTCTTCTGGCAGTCCATTTTATATTCAATACTCTTTGCCAACACCATAATTCAAAGACATCAATTCTTCTTTGGTCTCCCTTATTCACTGTCCAGCTTTTGCATGCATATGAGGTGACTGAAAACACCATGGCTTGGGTCAGGTGCATCTTAGCCCTCAAAGTGACATCTTTTGCAGCAGATTTGCCCAATGAAATATGTTGTTTGATTTCTTGACTGCTGCTTCCATGGGTATTGATTGTGGATCCCAGTAAAATGAAATCCTTGACAATTTCTATATCTTCTTCATTTATCACAATGTTCTTTATTGGTCCAGTTGTGAGGATTTTTGTTTTCTTTATGTGAGGTGCAATACTGAAGGCTGTAGTGTTTTATCTTCGTCGGTAAGTGCTTCAAGTCCTCCTCGCTTTCAGTCAGCAAGGTTGTGTCATCTACATATTGCAGGTTGTTAATGAGTCTTCCTCCAATCCTGATGCCACATGCTTCTTCATATTGTCCAGCTTTTCATATTATTTGCTCAGCATACAGATGGAATAAATATTCTGAAAGGATATAACCCTGATGCATACCTTTTCTGATTTTAATCCATGCAGTATCCCCTTGTTCTGTGCAAACAACTTCCTCTTGATCTATGTACCGGTTCCACATGAATCAATCTCTTTTGAGATATAAAAGAGAGATTTGAGCAGAGAGGAAAGGGGCCTCATTACCACCAATCAAGAAGAGCCAGGAACGAGTGTGTCCTTTGGACCCATGGTCCCTGTGCTGAGAAGCTCCTAGACCAGGGGAAGATTGACGATAAGGACTTTCCCATAGAACTCACAGAGTGAGAAAGACTTCCCCTGGAGCTGGCACCCTGAATTCGGACTTCCAGCCTCCTAGACTGTGAGAGAATAAGTTTCTGTTTGTTAAAGCCATCCACTTTTGGTATTTCTCTTATTACAGCACTAGCTAACTAAGACCTTGTTCTGTTTGAACGACTGCCTCTTGGTCTGTGTACAGGTTCCTCATGAGCATAATTAATTGTTCTGGAACTCCCATTCTTCTTTGCAGTGTTATCCATAATTTGTTGCGATCCACACAGTCAAATGCCTTTGCATAATCAATAAAACACAGGTATTTTTCTGGTAGTCTGCTTTCACCCAAGATCCATATGACATCAGCAGTTGATATCCCTCATTCCATGTCCTTTCTGAGTCTGGTTGAATTTCTGGCAGTTCCCTGTCAATGTACTGCTGCAACCGTTTTTGAATTATCGTCAGTAAAATTTTACTTGTGTGTGAAATTAATGATATTGTTCAATAATTTCCACATCCTATTGGATCCCCGTTCTTTAAAATGGGTGCCAATATTGATCTCCTCCAGTCAGTTGGCCAGATAGCTGTCTTCCAAATTTCTTGGCATAGACGAGTGAGTGCTTCCTGCATTACGTCTGTTTGTTGAAACATCTCAATTGGTATTGTGTCAATTCCTGGAGCCTTGTTTTTCGCCAGTGCCTTCAGTGCAGCTTGGACTTTGTCCTTCAGTACCATCGGTTCTTGATCATAGAGTACCTCCTGAAATGGTTGAACGTCGACCAGTTCATTCTGGTACAGTGACTCTGTGTATTCCTTCCACCTTTTTTTTTTGATACTTCCTGGGTCTTTTAATATTTTGCCCATAGAATCCTTCAGTATTGCAACTTGAGGCTTAAATTTTCTCTTCAGTTCTTTCAGCTTGAGATATTCTGAGCATGTTCTTCCCTTTTGGTTCTCCAACTCTAGATCTTTGCACATTTCATTATGATACTTTATTTTGTCTTCTTGATCTGCCCTTTGAAATCTTCCGTTCAGCTGTTACACGTGATCATTTCTTCCTTTTGCTTTAGCTGCTTAACATTCAGAAGCAAGTTTGAGAGTCTCTTCTGACATCCATTTCAGTCTTTTCTTTCTTTCCTGTCTTTTTAATAACTCCTTGTAAACATGCTCATAGATTTATTGTTTTACTAGGGCATACCTTGTCTATCTTTCCTGTTTTTTTAAAAACAAAAGGTTATTATAAAGACAGGAAAGATAGACAAGGTATGCCCTGGTAAAACAATAATATCTGTGAGCATGTTTTCAAGGATTTATTACCAATATCAAGGTCCCTAGTTGGCACAGATGGTTTGTGCTCAACTACTAACCTACGGGTTGGCAGTTCAAACCCACTAATCCACACCTCAGAAGAAAGACCTGGTGATTGTTTCTGTAAAGAATACAGCTGAGAAAACCCTATGGAGCAGTTCTACTCTGTAACACATGAGTTGCCATTAGTTGCAGTCAACTCCACAACAGTGAGTTTTGTCTTTTTACAAGGAGGTTATTTACACCTATCAGATATCCCCTGTAGAGGAGAAATAGTTACAGACACACTGTTACCTCTTTTCTTCACAACAGACAAAAACAGTCTAAGCTGTTAGGAGTCAGGGCAGTGGTTAACTATGTGAAAAAAGAGTGTAGAGATGGGAGGTGGCAAAAGGAATTTACATCCCTTATTCTTCTTGAGGAAGGGAGGAACCCTGGTGGCACAGTGGTTAAGGGCTGGCTGCTAACCAAAAGGTTGGCTGTTGGAAACCACTAGCTGTTCCTTGGAAATCCTATGAGGCAGTTCTACTCTGTCCTGTAGGGTCGCTATGAGTTGATCAACTTGACAGCAAAGGATTTGGTTTTTGGTTTTTGTATTCTTCTGGACGGAGTCTTGGTGGTGCAGTGGTTAAGCCCTTGGCTGCTAACCAAAAACACTGCGGTAGAAAGATGTGGCAGTTGGCTCTGGTAAAAATTACTGCCTTCAAAACCCTATGGAGTAGTTCTCCTCTGTCCTGTAGGGTCACTAAGTCAGAATTGACTCGATGACAATAGGTTTAGGTTTTTTTTTTTTTTTTTTTTTTTTTTTTTTGGTTTATTCTTCTGGAAAGGAGCCCTGGTGGCACAGTGGTTAAGAGCTCAGCTGCTAACCAAGAGATCGGCAGTTCGACTCCACCAGCCACTCCTTGGAAATGCTATGGGGCAGTTCTATTCTGTCCTATAGGGTCGCTATGAGTTGGAATCAACTCAATGGCAGTGGGTTTGGTTTTTGTTTTTGTTTTTGAATGATATTGTATGTCCATTTTTTGTATCTATTGTTGTTATCACTGTGTGGGTTTTTTTTTTTTTATTTCATTGAAGTGGTTTCATTTCAAAATGTGTATCCAACAAAATTCACTCTTGGACAAAATCCAGTTTGTTCATGGTGTATTAGAGTCGATGTAACTTTGGATTCAGTTTATTAAATGTATTTTTTTTTTTCGCATTTGGTCATGACACATATAACCCTTTGGTTTTCTTTGTGTTTTTTTTTTGTTTTTTTTTTGATATCCCTGTCACTTTGCTGTGAAGCTTATATGGGACTCATAAAACATTTTGGAGGGTCGCCTGCTGTTTCTATTCTTTGCACTTGATTGTGTAAGATTGATGTAATTTCTTTCTGAATTATAGGAGAAAATTCACCACTTCAGTCATCAGAGTAAGGAACTGGTTTATAGGAAGGTTTTTAATTGTCAGTGCAATGTATTTAATAAACAAAGGACTGTTCAGATATCCTAAGTTTTATTTTTTATTAAGTTGAGTTTTGCTTGGAGTTTTGCATTTTATATAATTTCAAACTTACTAGCATGAAATAGTATTTTGATGTATCTTTTTCCAGGTTCTGTAATTATGACATTTCTCATATAAATAATGTGTTTTTTTCTGTTCCTTATGAGTAGATCCTTTCATCATAGCAAAATGTCCCTCTTTATCACTAATTATGCTTCTTTCCTTTCTTATGCTTAATTTTGCATGGCACATCATTTTCTATACTATTACTTTCAACCTGTGTCTTTCAATTTAAATTGCCTCTCAAATGTTAGGTGGTTGTTAAGTGCCATTGAGTCGGTTCTGACTCATAACGACCCTATGCACAACAGAACAAAATGCTGCCTGGTCCTGTGCCATCCTCACAATCATTGCTATGCTTGAGCCCACTGTTGCAGTAAAATGGGAAATTCCTGTGAATAATGAAAGGTTGATGAAAGGTTGATGTTGTTGTTGTTAGGTGCTATAGAGTTGGTTCTGACTCATAGCAACCCTATGCACAACAGATTGTAACACTTCCCCCATCCTGCGCCACGCTTACAATCGTTATTATGCTTGAGCCTATTGTTGCAGCCACTGTGTCAGTCCACCTCGTTGAGGGTCTTCCTCTTTTTCACTGGCCCTCTACCTTACCAAGCATGATTCCAGCCAACTGCCATTTCTAACTGTCACCAAGAGAGGGCGCCATCTTACCCCCCCCCCCCCCGCCCCCGCATCCTTTAAGTTCACTCCTGTAGGTAGTTCTCGATCAGATGCCATTTCCCTTCAATTAGAAGAACTAATGGTAGCAATATGAATTTTAGGTTGTCCAGAGACAAATTTTCTCAGGTTTGTTTTGGCAAATGTGCCTTATTTCACTGTTTGTTTGGAAGGATAATTTTGCTGGTTATAGAATTCTGTATTGACAGTTTTGTTTTTTTCTTTCAGCATTCGGAAGATTTCTGCTCCATTTTCTCCAGTTCTCCATGGATTTTGTTGAGAAGGCAGCCATCTTTAAGTAATCATTCCCTGGGAGGTAATATCTCTGTATTCCTCACAATTTTCCTTCAGTGCACATTTGTTCACTTCAGTGATATTCTTCATATTTTACATACATATCCAGAATATACTTTACTAACAGAACATTTCAGAACGTCATAACTATTTTGTCAATCCAAATATTTCCATAAAAGGATAACTTACTGGATTGGCAGTAGCAACAAAACAAAGCAAAAGAAAAAAGAAAAAAAAAGCTCACATAAAAATATTCATACTTATTTACACAAAAATAAGTATAAATTATCAATCAGTAAGTCAGTTTGCTTAGTAATCAGTGCAAATGAAATAAATAGCAAAATACTCTCTTTTAGCTTAACACTAGATTATCAAAGAAATTTGGCATTTTTACCAGTCTTTATTTGCCTACCTTTCAAAAAGTAATTTTGCTTTTAAGACTACATCCCACATAGCTATTCACAAATGAGCATAAACACATGGTTACAAAATTTGCAAAGCAGCTATTTTTTTAATATATTGTGTTTATTGCATAAATAGTAAGTATGTAGCTTTACAGCCAGTCAGGTAGATCTTATATAATTGCAAATGATATCTCCAAGAAATATTGCTAATTAAAAAAATCAAATAATTTCATACATATGTATAATTTATGTAAATGCATATTTATGTGACTGTGTGTTGATATGTATACCTCACTGATAATCACTGTTACTTCTGAGAAGAAATATGTATCTGCAGTTGTTAGAAATCTTACACTGAGAATAAGCTAAATTTATAATTAGCAAAAGAAAATCAAAGAAATAGTCACATGATGGCATATCACTAATGATTATTTTAAAACGTCTACTATTTGCTCTTTTTCCTTTGTAAGGTAGCATGGAACAGATAAGAAGTCATGCTTAAAGACAGAAATTGAAAAGAATTAGAAATATCAAGAAAAAATATAAACAGTTTTTGTCAAGAAAATAATTTATTGTCATCACCATAAAAAGAATGATCACTAATAAGTCAGCAAGATCATTAAACCAGAGGCATAAGTAAAATTGTGTCAAATGGTCTTTCTATGGTTCCTCTTGGATTAAATGTCAGATATATTATGAAGTCTATTTTATATTCAGGGACCTTTAGTTCCATGATATCAGAAAAACAATGACCATATTCAGAGTGATAATTGCTCTCAAGGTTTATCTGATAACTGTATTTTAAAAACCTTAAAAACATACCTTGTCTTATAGAGTTGTTTTTTGCCATTTCTTATGATGTGTATTAAAAGTTTAGTAAGAATTACTATTCTCAGAAGAATGTGTTGATGTTTAACTGATATGGTATCCATAAATCATGATATATGTAACTACTCTTTCTAATACTTTCCCTGTAGATTGCTTTGGATAGTCTGGAAGCAGTTACATAATCTGTGAATAAAAGCAGTTTCATTTTTCTGTTTCCAATATTTATGCTTTTTTTTTTTCTCGCATTGTCCTGGCTTTGTTGTTGTTGTTGTCCTGGCTAGGGGCCTCTAAAAGGTTGAATATAACTGGTGATAGTGGATACCCTTGTCTCTATTTTGATGTCAGGGAGAAGTTTTTCAATATTTTATCACTAATTATATTTGCTGCAGTTTTCTAATTTTTTTTTAAAATCATAAATGGGTGTTAAAATATTTAAAATTTTTTTTTCCTCATCTACCATGTTAGTGACATGATTTAATTCCTTTGTTTTGACACGTTGGTTTAATTTTAAAAGGTTAAACAAGAATCCATTTTTGAGTTAAACTCAATTTGTTCATGGGCTATTGTAGTTGAATTATCTTTGATCAAACATAAGCTTTTATTTTATTTTTTGCATTTTTCATGATGCGTAACCTTTATTTTCATACAATGTTCTTATCAGTTGGATATCAAGTTTATGTTGTTGTTAGTTGCTGTTGAGTGGATTCCGACGCATGGTGATCCCATGTTTATAGGGGTCTCATAAAACATTTCAGAGGGAGTGTTTACTGTTTCTGTTCTATAGAAAACTTTGTTCAACGTTGGTGTATTTCTTTCTCAGATATATGGGAAAGATCAGGAATTCAGGCACTAGGACATGGAATTCATTAGTAAGAAGTATTTTCTATACAGATACAACTTACTAAATAGAGAATCCTTGAGATTTCTTAGTGTAACTGTTTTGCTAAGTTGTGTTTTTTTAAATTTCATATAATTTTTGTGAATTTCAAATCTATTGCATAAAGTTGCTTATAATATAATGTACGTGTCTCCAGGATCCATGGGTCAGAGCCCCTCTACATTCCTGATGCTGATTTTCAGTGTCTTCTTTTTTATTCCCTTCGTCAGTCTTGCCAGAAGCTATCTTTTTTTTCTTTTTTTACCATTTCAGATTAAAAGAAAGGAAAACAGCAATTTTAGATTTGTCTATCATCTTATTTTTTTAAGTTTCATTAACTGATTTAATTTTAATTTTTCATGTTTAAAATTTTGGTTTGATTCTCTGCCTTATTTTCCAGTTTTGTCAAGTATATTATCAAATCTTGCATTTTCAGGGTTTTCTCTCTTGGAATTTTAATGTGATAAAGTTTGGTGCATCCCTACACAGTTTTTAACAACTTGATTGAGGAATAGTTGATTTAAAATAAACTTCACAATTTTAAAATAAACAGTGTAAATTTTTAGATATGTATATACACTGTATTTGTGAAACCATCACTACAACTGAGATAATGAACATATTCATCTCTCCCAAATTTCCTTGTGCACCTTTGCGTTTTCCCTCATCCTAATCCTGTGCAAGCCCTCTCCCCTTTTCCATACTATGGATATTCTTTTACAGGCATTCGTATAGACATATGTTTTCATTTTTCTTGGATAAACATTAAGAAATGGAATGGCTGGATTATGTGATAGGTGTACCTTTAAGTTATTTTAGAATATTTCAAAATGTTTTACAACAGTGCATGAAAGTCATAGTAACTCTACACCCTTGCTAGCACTTCTTATGGTCAGGATTTTCAGTTTTCTAATAGATGTGCAGTGGTATCTCACTCTCTCTCTAAATTGCATCCCAGGCCTAACGCTAATCCTTTCCTTCCTGTTCAGGCTTTTGCATGTATGGTTATGTTTTAGCGCATTCCTTATTTTCTGTATGAAATACCATAGAGGTCATTGGAGACACTGGATGAATTTATCTTCCTCCAGGGAGCATTGCTTTTGCTTCTGTTAGGCGTTAGCTGGGGACTGTTCATCTCATCACAAATAGGGATTGAGTTCTTTTGAAGCTGGGTCCCAGATTTTGTGAGGAATGTTTTATTTCAGGTTCATATCCACACTTAGGGCATAGCCCCTTGAGATGCCAAATGAACCCCTGGGTTGTTTTCCAGAGCCTTTTTCCTTGGTCCACCTTCAGCTCCAATATATCCCCTGGGCTGGTGCAACTGCTGGAAGCCATGCTCAGCTTCCTATCATGGCTTCTTATTCAATGCCTTTGAATTAGCAGACAACTTGCGGGGAAAAGTGGTATCAGATTTCATTTTCACCACTTGTGCTTCTCTTCTAAGATACTCTCTTCAAATACTTGCTTCTTTGGGTTTGTGGTGCCTTCTCTGATAGCTTTCATATTCCCCAGTCTTTATCAGCAAGATTTGTTGGGCTGAAACTGTGATCAGCTATTAATGGAAGTAGAGAATCCCACAAATATTATTTTTAAAATATATTTTAGTTTGTAGTTGGTTTTTTTCTGTAGCCAATTAATACAATCTTATATTAATAATATTTTAAAAACTTTTAAGGCAGACAGTCTTGCTGAGAAATTAATCGTTTCTGTCAATGTTTGCTTATTTTATTCCAATTAAATTCTTTCATTGATTGCCTAAATGTTTTTCTGGTCCCAGCGTAGGCATATATATGTGATTCAGGTATATTATTAAGGTACAATAATGGAAAACACAATATGGAGTTTACTATAGAAGATAAGTGTTGTGGTAATTTTGTATGCTGCAATAGTAGCCAAAAGGTTATCTATTCTTTTTGTATTATATTACTGGTTGCTCTGGTGGTTGGCATATGAATCTTTTACTTATCTTGATTGACTTAGAGTTAAGATAGTACTAATTTATGTAAATGTAAGTCACAACAGTAAAATTCCATTTATGTCCCCCCCTTTCTTTGTGGTCATGTATTTTGTTTAAACATTTTATTAAAAACTTGATATTGATAATTATAATCTATTTTTGTTTTTTAGTTTTTTTTGAGGTAAATTATATATTCAGTTAAATGTACAAATTTTATAGTTCAATGAATTTTGCAAATCATGTATTTTACACCGAAAATAGTATCTAATATTTTTGCTTTAAAAATCATTTATCTTTTTAATTTTCTAATTTTTCCATGTGATTGCTTCTTTAAACTATTGGTTATTTGGTATAGTGAGGTTTAATTTCTACGTATTTGTAAATTTACCTAATTTCTTTTTGTTGTTGAATTCTAGTTTCAGTTGGGTGTGTTCAGAGAGCATACTTTGTTTTATTTCAGCCCTTTAAAATCTATTGAAATATGTTTTATGGCCTAGTATATGGTGTATGGGAGCCCTGGTGACACAGTGGTTAAGAGTTCAGCTGCCATCCAAAAGGTGAGCAGTTCGAATCCACGAGGTGCCCCTTGGAAACCCTATGGGGCGGTTCTACATTGTCCTGTAGGGTTGCTATGAGTCAGAATCGACTCAGCAGCAAGAGGGTTTTTTTTGTTTTTATGGTGTATGAGGAGCCTGTGAGTCGGAATCGACTCGATGGCAATGGCTTTGGTTTTTTGTTTTTTGACTAGGAGCTGTGGTAACACAGTGGTGAAGAGCTCATTTGCTAACCAGAACGTCTGCAGTTTGAAGCCACCAGACTCTCCACGGGAGGAGGATGTGGCAGTCTGCTTCCCTAAAGATTTACAGCCTTGAAAACCCTATGGGGCAGTTCTATTCTGTCCTATAAGGTCACTATGACTTGGAATCGAGTTGACGGCAGTGCATATATGGTGTAGCCTGAAAAATATTCCATGTGAAGATGCAAAGAATGTGTATTCTACTGTTGTTGGGTGGAGGGTTCTGTGGCTGTCTTCTGTGTTGTTTTGTAGAGTTCCTCTGTCTTATAAATAGTTGTTGATTTTTTGTTTGATTTGTGCATAGTTGCTATATCTAGTATTTAAAGTGAGGTATTGAAGTCTCCAAATATTATGGTTAAATTGTCTATTTTTTTTTTTTTTTTCAGTTTTATCAGTTTTTACTGTATGTATCTTGGGACTCTTGCTAGTACATATTTTTATAAGTTTTACAACTTCATGATCGGTTGACTCTTATCATTATAAAATTTATAGTAACATTTATGTCTTAGTTTGTCTGATACTGATATAGCCACTCTAATGAGTTGGAACCGACTCTACAGCAATTTTTTTTTTTGTTGTTTAACTCTTTATGTAGTGTATCTTTTTGTTCTTTTACTTTCGCCGTATTTGTATCTTTGAATATAATGTGTGTGTCTCCTGTAGATAGCATAAGGTTGGATCTTATTTTCTAATTTAGTCTGATTATCTCTTCCTTTTTGCTTTT
Organism: Dugong dugon; assembly: GCA_030035585.1. Taxonomy (NCBI): domain Eukaryota; kingdom Metazoa; phylum Chordata; class Mammalia; order Sirenia; family Dugongidae; genus Dugong; species Dugong dugon. The sequence continues at coordinate 149,306,327 of CM057483.1, forward strand.
ATTGCTTAATCCATTCAAAATTAGTGTTATTCTTGATATGGCTGGATTTATGTCTGCCTTTTTTTTTTCTGTAATGGCTTGAGACTATTTTTTCCCCGTGTTCCTCCCTAACTAACTTCTTTTACATTAAGTAGATTTATTTAGTATACCATTTTAATTTCCTTTACGATTTTTAACCATTTTTTTGGGTTATTTTCTTAGGGGTTTCTACATGGCTAGCAATATAAATCTTAACTTATCTGAATCTATTTAAGATTTACATTAAATTAATCCAGTAAGATATATAACCTTTACTTCTATATAGCACCCTCATTTTTGTGCTATTATTGTTATACATTATTTCTGCATATGTTATACATCCAACAATACATTGTTATAATCATTCCTTTATATAATCTTATGTCTACTAAGGAAGTTAGAATAAATGAGAGCAACATAATATTTTTAGAGTTTTTAAAAATTTTATATTAAACTTTTTATTTACCATTTCAGATTCTTCTTCTTTCTTCCTGTGAATTTATGTTACCATCTGGTTTCATTTCGTTACTCCAGTATAGCTTAATTCACAACCTCTTTTGTGTTCTTATTGTCAGATGTATTACCAAAAATATGATTTTATAGATATTATTTTATGCAATTGCCTCAAATTAGTTAAGAAAGGAACATCAGTATGTGATTATACTTTTTTTAAAGCTATATAGTTACCTTTATTGAATATCTTTGTTTTTTTCCATGTGAATTTTAACTGCTATCTAGGATCACTCCTTTCATGCAGAAGCACTTCCTTTAGAATTTCTATCATGCAGGACTCCTAGTAACAGATTCTTTCTGTGTATGTTTATCTGGAATATCTTTATTTCACCTTTATTTTTGAAATACAACTTTGCTTGGCTACATGATGCTTGGCTGACAGTCTGTTTTTCTTTCAGCACTTTGACTATGCAGTCCTATTGCATTCTGGCAGTGTTTCTGATGAATATCAACTGTTGGTTTTATTGATGTCTGCTTGTACGTGATGGTTTACTTTTCTCTTTCTGCTTCCCACATACTCTGTTTATCTTTGGCTTTCAACATTTTGACCATGATGCGTCTTCATGTGAGTCCCTTGCATTTATCCTACTTGATGTTTGTTGTGTTTCTTGGGTGTATACGTTAGTATTTTTCATCAAATTTTGGGTAGTTTTCAGCTATTGTCGATTTTTTTTTTCCTGTTCCATTCTCTTTCTCCTCTCCTTCTGGTACTTTTTTTCTTCATGTGTATGTGGGTACCCTTAATGGTGTCTCACGTTTTTCCAAGGCTCTGTTATTTTCATTCTTTTTTTCTTTCTGTTTATCAGATTACATAATCTCTGTTGATTTATCTTCAAGTTTGCTGGTTCTTCTGTCAGCTCAAATCTACTTTTGAATCCCTTTAGTGAATTTTTCATTTTATTGACTGTGCTTTTTTACTACAGAATTTCAATTTGGTTCTTTTTAAAAAAGTAATTTCTAGGTTTGTAGGTCTGTATTGTTATTTTCTATTTGTTGAGTCATTATTATCATACCTTCCTTTAATTTAAGCATGATTTCCTTTAGTTCTTTGAACGTATTTATAATAACTATTTTGAATCTTTGTCTACTAGTGCATTCTCCTGAAAAGCAGTCTCTATTGCTTGTATCGTACTTTCCATGTTATTTATTCTTTGATCTATTTGTTATTTAGTAATGTGTGGTTTAATTTTTACACATTGTACATTTACCTAATTTCTTTCTGTTGTGGTCACAGAATGTGCTTTGATTTATTTCATTCCTTTTGAATTTTATGAGATGTCTTTTATAGCCTAGTATCAGGTCTATCCTGGAAACTGTTGCATGTGCACTTGGAAAGAATGTGTATTATGCTGTTGTTGAATGGAGTGTGCTATAGATGTCTTCTAGGTGTAGTGTTTTATAGTGTTGGTCAGGTCTTGTATACTCTTGTTGATTAGGTGCCTAGTGTTTCATCCAATACTGAAAGTGAAGTATTGAAGTTTCCTACTATTATTGTTGAACTGTCTGTTTCTCCCTGCAATTCTATCAGTTTTTGCTTGATAAACTTCGGGGCTCTGTTGTTAGGGTGTATATTTATGTAATTTTTATAGCTTCATGAACAGTAGACTCTTTATCATTATAAAATATCTAGTAACATTTTGCCTTAACATCTATTTCATCTGATATTAATATAGCCACTGCAGCTTCTTATGGTTGTTCTTAGTGTTGTCTTTTCCATTCTTTTACCTTCAGCCTATTTGTGTCCTGGAATCTAATGTGTGTCTCCTGGTAGACAGCATATAGTTGGATCTTGATTTCTTTTTATTCCTATAATCCTTTCCTTTAGCTTGGATTATTAATATACCACATTTAGTATTATTTTTTATATGGTTTGATTTATACCTGCCATTTCCATTTTCTATGACTTCTGACATTTGTTCCTCAGTTCTTCCTTTATTACCTTCTTTTGTATTAAGTAGATATTATTTTTAATGTGCTATTTGATTTCTTTAATGATTTTAAGCTATATTTTTTGGTTATTTTCTTAATGGTTGCTCTAAGGCTTACAATATAAATCTTATTAGAATCTATTTCAGATTTATGTTAAATTAGTTGCAGTAAGATAAAGAGCCTTTACTCCTATATAGCTTCATTCCCTCATGCCTTTTTTTTAAAACATACAGTTGATTTTTGGAGCAGGTTTAAGTTTACAGAAAATTTACACAGAAAGTTCACATATACCCCATCTCCCCCTACACATAGGTCCTCCTGTTATTAACATCTTGCATTAGTGTGGTTCATTCGTTGCAACTGATGAGCCAATATTGATACATTATTATTAACTGAAGTTTATACTTTACATTAAGGTTCACTCTTTACATGAACAGTTCTGTGGGTTTGACAAATGCATAATACCATGTTTCCACCATTATAATATCATACAAAGTAGTTTCACAGCCCTAAAAATGCCATGTGCTCCACCTACACATCCTGTCCCCCCTCTTCCTAAACCACTGGAAATCATAGATCTTTTTACTTTCTCTGTAGTTTTGCCTTTTCTAGAATGTGATATAGTTGGAATCATCCAGTATATAGCTTTTTCAGACTGTTTCTGTTACTTAGCAATATGCACCTAAGATTCCTTCATATGTTTTAGTAGCTTGATAGCTCTTGTCTTTTTATCACTGAATAATACTCAGTTGTATGGATGTATCATCATTTGTTTATCCATTCACCTATTGAAGGACATGTTGGTTGCTTCCAATTTTTGGCAATTATGAATAAAGCTGCTATAAACATTCATATGCATACTTTGGTGGACATACTTTTTCAAGGAATTTGGATAAATTCTTGGGAGCACGATTGCTGGATCATATGTGTCTTAGTCATCTAGTGTTAGTGTAACAGAAATACCACAAGTGAATGGCTTTAACAAACAGAAGTTTATTCTCTCACAGTTGAGTAGCCTAGAAGTCCAAATTCAGGGTGTCAGTTCCTGGGGAAGGCTTTCTCTGTTGGCTCTGGAGGAAGGTCCTTGTCGTAAATCTTCCCCTGGACTAGGAGCTTCTCCATGGAGGAACCCCTGGTCCAAAGGGCGTGATCTGCTCTTGACACTGCTTTCTTGGTGGTTTGAGGTCCCCAACTCTCTACTCCCTTCCCTTTCATCTCTTGTAAGATAAAAGATGGTGCAGCCCACACCCCAGGGAAACTCCCTTTACATTGGATCAGGGATGCGACTTTAGTAAGGGTGTTACAATCCCACTGTAATCTTCTTTAACATAATCTAATCTTGCCTCATTAACCACAGACAGAGATTAAGATTTACAACACATAGGAAAATTATAGTTTCAAAACAGAGGACAAGCACACAATTTGGGAATCATGGCCTAACCAAGCTGACACGTATTTTGGGGGGGACACAATTCAATCCATGACAATATGGTAAGCCTATGTTTTGCATTATAAGAAACTGCCAGACTGTCTTCCAAGGTGGCTGTAATATTTTGCATTCTCACCAACAGTGGATGAGAATTCCTGTTGCTTCACATCCTTGCCAGCATTTGGTATTGTCAGTATTTTGGAAGTTAGACATTCTAATAGGTATATAGTGGCATCGCGTTGTTTTAATTTGCATTTCACTAATGACATGTGATGTTGAACATCTTTTTATGTTCCACTTTGCCATCTGTATACTTTCTTTGGTTGAGTGTCTGCTCAGAACTTTTCCCCATTTTGTAATTGGGTTGTTTGTGTTCTTATTGTTGAGTTTTGAGAGTCCTTTGTACATCTTGGATACAAGACCTTTATCAGATATGTGTTTTCAAAATATTTTCTACCAATCTGTGACTTATTTCTTCATTCTCTTAGCAGTGTCTTTCTGAAAGCAGAAGTTACTAATTTTAATGAAGTCCAACTTATAAATTTTTTCTTTTATGGTTTTGTGCTGTTGGTGTTATAGCTAAAGCGTCAACACCAAACCCATGGTTGCCTAGATTTTCTCTTATCTTCTAGAGAATGTGTAGTTTTGCATTTACTATTTAAAATGTGATCCATTTTTATTAATTGTTTGTCAAAGGTTTAAGTCTACATTTAGATTAATTTTTTTGCATATGCATGTCCAGTTGTTCCAGCAAGATTTGTTGAAAAGACAGTTCTTTCTTTATTGAATTGGCTTTGCTCCTTTGTCACAGATTCGTTGACCATATTTGCGTGGTTCTATTTCTAGGCTCTCTGTTTTGTTCCATTGATATCTGTGTCTGTTCTTTGCCAGTACCGCAGTATCTTGATCACTGTAGCTTTACAGTAAGCCTTGAAGTCTGGTAGTGCAAGTCCTCTGACTTTGTTCTTCTTCAGTATTGTGTTGGGCTATTCTTGGTCTTTTTCCTTTCCATATAAACTTTAGAATTTGTTGATATTCTCAAAATAACTTGCTGGATTTTGATTAGGATTGTATTTAATCTATAGATCATGTTGGGAAGAACTGACACCTTAATATTAAGTCTCTCTATCCATAAATATTGTTGCTGTCATAAGGATTCTAACTCATGGTGACCTTGTGTATCAGAGTAGAACCGCGCTCTGTAGGATTTTCAGTAGCTAATTTTTCAGAAGTAGATTGCCATACCTTTCTTCCAAGGTGCCTCTGGGTGGACTTAAACCCCAGCCTTTTGGTTAACAGCTGAGTGCACTAACCATTTGCACAACCCATAGTCCCCGGATGGTGCAAATGGTTAAATGTTTGGCTGCTAACTGAAAGGTTGGCATTTTGAATCCACTCAGAGGCACCTTGGAAGAAAAGACTGACAATCTGCTTTTGGAAAAATAGTAATTGGAAACCTTATGGAGCACAGTTCTACTGACACACATGGGGTCACCATGAGTCAGAGTAAACTTGACAGCAGTTGGTTTGGCTTTGGATTTTACTCATAAACATGAGATACCTCTCCATTTATTTAGATCTTTTTTTATTCTTTCATTGGAGTTTTGTAGTTTTCCTCATATAGATCCTGTACATATGTTTTTTAGGTTTCTACCTAAGTATTTCATTTTTTTGGTGCTAATTAATGTCAGTGTTGTTCTACTTAATTTCAAATTCCAAGTGTTCATTGTTGGAAAATCAGTTGACCTCTATATGTTAACCTGTAACCTGAAACCTTGCTATAATCACTTATTAGTTCCAACAGGTTTTTTGTTAATTGTTTGGGATTTTCTGCATAGACAATCATATCGTCTGTGAACAAAGACAGTATTATTTCTTATTTCCTGATCTGCTTATTTTTAATTTCATTGTCTTATCTTATTGTGTTAGCTAGGACTTCTAGTACAATGTAGAATAGTAGTGATGAGAGGGGACATCCTTGTCTTGTCCTCATCATAGGGGGAAAACATTTGGTTTCTTACCATTAAGTATAATGTTAGCTGTATGTTTCTGTATATGTTCTTTATCAAGCTGAAGAAGTTCCCCTCTATTCCTAGTTTGCTGAGAGCCTTTATCATGAATGGATGTTGGATTTTGTCGAGCTCTTATCATGAATGGATGTTGGATTTTGTCAGATGATTTGTCTGCATATATTGATATGACCATATTATTTTTCCTTTTTTGTGTTTTAATGTGATAAATTACATTAATTGATATTTTAATGTTGCTGTAGCCGTGCATGCCTGACATAAATCTCACTTGGTCGTACTATAAAATTATTTTTCTACATTGTTGGATTTGATTTGCTAATATTTTGTTGAGGCTTTTTGCATCTATGTTTATGAGAGTTATTTGTCTGTAATTTTCTTTCCTAGTAATGATTTTGTCTGTTTTTGGTACTTGTTAATGCTGACCTTGTAGACTGTGTTAGGGCGTGGTCCCACAGCTTCTGTTTTCTGGAAAAACTTATAAAGAATTGGTATCATTTCTTCTTTACATATTTGGCAGCATCCAGCAGTGAAACCATCTGGGCCTGGCACTTTTTATTTTGGAAGCTTATTAATTGTTACTTCATTTAAAAAAAAAAGATATATGCCTATTCAGGCAATCTACTTCTATTTGTATGAGTTTTAGTAGATTGTGTCTTTCAAGGAAATGGTCCATTTCATCTATCAAATTGTGGGCATAGTGTTGTTCATAATATTCCTTTATTATCCTTTTAAAGTCCATGGGATCTGTTGTTATGGCCACTCTGGTGTCTTCTCTCTCTCTCTCTCTTTTTTTTTGGTTAGCCTAGCTAGACGTTTATCAATTTTATTGATGTTTTCAGAGAACAGCTTTTGTTTTTATTGCCCTCCCACCTTTTTGTGTCATTATTTATTATGTATTATTTTTATACATATTGTGACTATATATGTTGTTTTTGTTGTTAGGTGCCATCAAAAGTTGGTTCAGACTCATAGCAACCCTATAAAACAAAATGAAGCACTGCCTGTTTCTACACCAACCTTGCCCTATGTATGTTACATACCCAAAAATACATTGTTATAATTATTGTTTCATATAATCTTGTGTCTACTGAATAAAATAGTAGAAAGAAAAACAACATTTTATTTATAGAGATTTTTTATTTTATATTAAGTTTCTTATTATTTCTGATTCTTTTTATTTCTCCTGTGAATTTGTGTTACCATCTGATTTTATTTCCTTATTTCAGTGTAGCTTCATTCACAACCCCCTTCTTTGCATTCTTATTGCCAAACACATTTGTATATGTTAAGCCCAAAATTTGATTTTGTGGATATTATTTTATGTAATTGCCTCCTCAATCAGTTAAAACGAGAAAAGGAGCATCAGTAAGCAATTATATTTTGTTTTATCATTACCTAAATAACTGTTTTCACTGGAAGTCTTTGTTTTTTCATATGAATTGTAATTACTGTCTGGTGTCACTCCTTTCATGCTAAAGAATTTCCTTTATAATTTCTTAAAATGCAGGACTTCTAACAAGAAATTTTTTCAATTTTTGTTTAACTAGGAATGCCTTTATTTTGCCTTCTTTTTTGAAAGATAGCTTTGCTTGGATATAGGATTCTGGTTGACAGTTCATTTCTTCTTTCAGCTCTTTGAATATGTAATCCCACTGTGTTTTGGCAGTGCTTCTGTGAAAATCACCTCTTGGTCTTATTGATGTCTGCTTGTACATTGTGATTCACTTTTCCTGCTTTCAACATTTTCTCACTGTATTTGGCTGTCAGAGTTTTTACTATGATGTGTCCTGATGTGGATCTCTTTACATTTCTCCTGCTCGGAGTTGGTTGACCTTCTTGGATGTCTAGATTACTGTTTTTCATCAAATATGGGAAATTTTCAGCTATTATTCCTTCAGATATTTTCTTGGTCCTATTCGCTCTCTGTTCTCCTTCTAGTAGTTCCGTTATGTGTATGTTGGTACTCTTCATGATGCCCCATATTTCTCTGAGTCTGTGTTCATCTTTCTCCATTCTTTTTTTTTTCTGTTCATCAGATTACATAATCCACATTGATTTATTTTTAAATCTTCTGATTCTTACTTATTTCAGCTCAAATCTACACTTGAGCCCCCATAGTGAATTTTTCATTTGTTGTACACTTCCACTTCAGAGTTTCAATTTAGTTCTTTTAAAATAATAATTTCTAGATGTTTATTATTATTATTATCTATTTGATGTGTCATTGTTACCATTGTTGTTAGTTGCTGTCGTATCAGTTCTGACTCATGTTGACCATATGTATAACAGGGTGAAACTTTGCCTGGTCCTGCGCCATCTTCATGATCATTGGTATGTTTGAGTCCATTGTTGCAGCTGTTATGTCAGTCCATCTCATTGAGGGTTTTCCCCTTCGCTGACCTTTTACTTTACCAAATATGATGTCTTTTTCTAACAGTTGGTCTTTCCTGATGACATGTCCAAAGTAAAGGAGCTGAAGTCTAGCCATCCTCACTTCTAAGGAAAATTTTTGTTGTGTTTCTCTTAAGACTTACTTGTTCTTCTGGCAGTTCAAGGTATATACAATACGCTATACCAATACCACAATTGGAATGCATCAATTCTTATTCCACTTTCCTTTTTCATTGTCCAGCTTTTGCTTGCATATGAGATGATGAAAAACGCCATGGCTTTGGTCAGGTGCACCTTAGTCATCAAAGTGACATCTTTGCTTTTAAAAACTTTAAAGAGGTCTTTTGCAGCAGATTTGCCCAGTGCAGTGCATCTTTTGATTTCTTGACTGATGCTTCCATGGGTGTTGATTGTGGATCCAGGTAGAATGAAATTATCAATAATATCAATTTCTTCTTCATTTATCATGATGTTGTTTATAAGTCCAGTTCTGAGGATTTCTGTTGTCTTCACATTCCGGTGTAATCCATACTGAAGGCTGTAGTCTTTGACCATCATCAGTAAGTGCTTCAAGTTGTATTCATTTTCAGCAAGCAAGGTTGTATCATCTGCATATTGCAGGTTGTTTAATGAGTCTTCCTCCAATCCCGATGCCATGTTCTTCATATAGTCCAGCTTCTTGGATTATTTCCTCAGCATACAGATTGAATAAGTTAGGCAGAAGGATACAACCCTGCCACATACTTTTTCCAATTTTGAGCCATATTCTTATTATACCTTTTTTAATTCTTTAAAAATGATTTTCTTTAGTTCTTTGAACATGTTTTTAATAGCTGTTTGGGGTCTTTGTCTGCTAACTCGACATCTGAATCCCCTCAAAGGCAGTCTCTATTGCTTACCTTTGTCCTGTATATATGTCACACTCTCTTGTTCATTTGCATGGCTCATTTTTTTTGGTGGGGGGTTGAAAACTGAATATTTCAGATAATGTATTTTGGCAACTCTGGATACTGATCTCCTTTCTGGACTTGTTGTTTATTTTTTGTTTGTTTTAGTGATGTGGCTGTACTAAATTCTGTGAAATCTATTTCTAGTGCATTGTGAAGTTTCTAATACTCTTACTCAGATTATCCCCCATATTTTAATTTTCAGCCCAGCTTCATAGGATCCTTGGTCAACATAGTCATTTATTGGTCAAAGGTCATACTTACGTCCTCTGAACCAGAAAGAGTTTCACCATTTACCATTGGATCTGTTCATGGGTTCAAAGTTTTACCTTTTTTGTCAGCATTAGAAAGATTCTCCTCCAGTTTTCCAGTTTGCCGTGGATTCTGTTGAGAAAGCAGCCATCATTTAAATCACTTTTCCCAAACAGGTAATGTAACTTTATGTCTCAGAAGTTTTTGGTGTATATACATTTGTTTACTTTATTAATATTATTATATTTTATATAGATGCCAAATATATCGTTTACTCATGAAATACCTAAACATTTTCAATAGTTATTTGTCAATACAAGGTATTCCATTTATGTAAGTAAAAGAATAGTTTATTTAATTGGCAATAGTAAGAAATATAAGAAAAAGCAAAAAATGTAGCTGTCTGAAAAATAATAAAAGTAAAAAATGAAAATTTTAATTTCTTACTTAATACATAACAATATTTGCACATTTTATGCACAAGTTAAAATAAATTAAGCATGTACCCAAGCAAATATCAAAATGGTTTTTTATTATGCTTGCTGATTTGATACTACTGTTGACCTAAACGAGAACAGCCAAAATTTATTGATAAAGAATAATGAAATGACAATTGTATTACGTATTGCAAAATGTAAGGAGCCCTGGTGGCACAATGATTAAGTGCTCAGCTGCTAACTGAAAAGTTGGTGGTTGGAACCCACCCAGAGTCTCCACTAGAGAAAGACCTGACAATCTGCTTCTATAAAAATTACGGCCTAATAAATCCTATGGGAAGTTCTGTTGTCACATGGAGTCATTGTAAGTTGAAAATTGACTCAAAGGCACCTAAGAACAGCAGCGACATTGCAGAATATTTTATGTCTACAGCGATTATATGATATACACTAACATTATGCTCTGGGCAAACATATTGTATATTTGAAATGATTTATAGAAGTACAGTGCATACCAAAATTGATTCAATAATAAGCAATATATAGAACATAAGTGAAAATATGCGTAAGAAAATCTGTAGGCTTAATATATAATAATTTTGTTATTTCAAACGATTATATGTAAGGTTCAGAAAGGTAATCAGCAATTGCATATGACATAAACAAACCAAGTATAAATCTGCAGTTACTCCATTTGATATGCTTAATATTTAGTGCAAGTTAAATAACAAAATAGTATTTTTTATATTGATATCAGTTTATTGAAGGAGTATAAAAATGCACTGGCTTTTTAGAAAATAATTTGACATTTTTTAGCAAAGTTTTAAATTTACTTAACATTTGACATACTATGTGTGTGCTTTAAAGTATAGGTACAAAAAAGACAAAAATGTTATTTCTGATTAAATTATACATTGTCCATACCATGAGTAGTATGCAGCTTTTACAAACAATAATGTAGAGCTATATATACTTATGGAAGAAATTTCCAAGATGTATTGCTAATAAAAAAGAAAGTAAATTGTAACTTACCTTCTGATATGTGCACAAGTATATGTGTGTGTTATTTAATATATTTATATGTGGAAGCTCTGTTCTCGTAGTGGTTAAGATCTGCGGCTGCTAACCAGAAGGTCAGCGGTGTGAATCCACCAGCTACTCTTTGGAAACTATGTGGTAGTTCTAATTTGTCCTATAGGGTCGTGGTGAGTCGGAATCGACTTGATGGCAGTGGATTTGGTTTTTTTGGTTTTATGTGTATATTTGTTAACATACGCACTTCACTGCTAATCATGGGTATCTGAAAAAGAATATGGATGTGCACTTGTGGAGATTTTTCACTGAGCACACAATGTATATCTAGTTAATAAATAATAAATCAAATAAATAGAAACAAAATGGCATAGGCTTTTTTCCTTATTTTTTATAGTGTTGAACAGGATAAGAACATATACTTAAAGACAGGCGCATTAGAAAAGAGTTCCATTGGGATTAAATGTCAAATGTACTATAAAGTTTGTCTGAAAATTAGGGGCCTCTGTTATCAAGATATCAGAAAAACGACAGAAAAGATGAGGTTTATAATGACTCTTGAGTGTTATCTGATTAAGTACGTAGAAAAAGCCTTTAAAATATAACCTTGTCCTGTATGGGTTTTGTGCCATTTCTTATCATGTGTATAAAAAGTTCAGTAAGAATTGCTCTTCTCAGAAAAATGTGTTTATGTTCAACTGTATGGTATCCATCAATCTTGCTAAATTCATTTATTAATTTTAACACATTACCTACAGGTTGTTTTTAGATTGTCTGGAAAAATAAAGATGCAATCTGTAAATAATGATGGCTTCATTTCTTCTTTTCCAGTCGTATGGTCTTTTGAAATTTTTCTTGCATTAGTGCCCTGGCTAAGACCTCCAAAAATGTTGAATAGAACAAATAATAGACATCCTTGTCTCTTTTAGATCTCAAAGTGAAGTTTTTCATTTTTCATTTCTAAGTTTGGTGTTTTCTGCTGTTTTTAAAGTTTTCCTTTTTTTATCTTAAGTGGGTGGTAAATTATGTCAAATGATTCCTCTGTATCTATTGTGATAGTGACATGATTTTTTTCCCTTTGTTTTTATTAAAGTGATTTAATTTCAACTTGTTACACCAGTGAGACTTGATTCTTGGATTAAACCTCAGTTTGTGTTGTTAGGTGCCATCGAGTTGATTCTTACTCATAGCGACCCCACAGGACACTGCCCAGTCCTGCACCATCCTCACAATCTATGCTGTTTCAGCCCATTGTTGCAGCCACTGTGTCAGTCCATCTCGCTGAGGGTCTTCCTCTGTTCTGCTGACCTTCTACTTTAACAAGCGTGATGTCCTCCAAGGAGTGGGCCCTCCTGATAACATGTCCAAAGTGTGTGAGACAAAGTCTCGCTATCTTTGCTTCTAGGGACATTCTGGCTGTATTTCTTCAAAAACAGATTTGTTCATTCTTCTGGCAGTCCATAGAATATTTGGTATTCTTTGCCAACACCATAATTCAAAGGCATCAGTTCTTCTTTGGTCTTCCTTATTCATTGTCCAGCTTTCGTATGCGTATGAGGCAATTGAAAATACCAGGCTTGGGTTAGGAACACCTTAGTCCTTAAAGTGACATCTTTGCGTTTTAACACTGTAAAGAGTCTCTGGAGCACATTTTTGCAGTGTAATATGTTTTTTGATTTCTTGACTGCTGCTTCCATGGGTGTTGTTTGTGGATCCACGTCAAATGAAATCCTTGACAACTTCAATTTTTTTTGCGTTTATCGGAATGTTGCTTACTGGTCCAGCTGTGAGGATTTTTGTTTTCTTTATGTTGAGATGTAATCCATACCAAAGGCTGTAGCCTTTGATCTTCGTCAGTAAGTGCTTCAAATCCTCTTCACTTTCTGCAGATAGGTTGTGTCATCTGCATATCACGGGTTGTTTATGAGTCTTCTTCCAATCCTGATGCTGTGTTCTTCTACATAAAGTCCAGCTTCTCAGATTATTTGCTCAGCATGAAGATTGAATAAGTATGTTAACCTTGACACACACCTTTTCCGATTTTAAGTGACACAGTATCCTCTTAGTTCTGTTTGAACGACTGCTTCTTGGTCTATGTACAGGTTCCCCATGAGCACAATTAAGTTTTCTGGAATTCCCATTCTTCGCAATGTTATCCATAATTTGTTATTATCCACACAGACGAATGCCTTTGCACAGTCAATAAAATACAGATAAACATCTTTCTGGTATTCTCTGCTTTCAGCCAAGATCCATCTGACATAAGCAGTGACATCCCTCATTCCATGTCCTCTTCTGAATCCAGCTTGAGTTTCTGCCATGTCCCTGTCAATGTACCGCTGCAACCGTTTTTTAATTATCTTCAGAAAAATGTCACTTGCAAGAGATATTAATGATATTGATAAGTGATTTCTGCATTCTTTTGAATTATCTTTCTTTGGAATGGGCACCAATATTAATCTCTTCCAGTCAAATGGCCAGGTAGCTGTTTTCCAAATTTCTTGGCATAGATGAGTGAGTGCTTCCAGGACTGTATTTGTTTGTTGAAACACATCTCAGTTGGTATTCTGTCAATTCCTGGAGCCTTGTTTTTCGCCAAAGCCTTCAGTGCAGCTTGGACTTCTTCCTTCAATACCAGCAGAACGTCAGCCAATTCTTGTTGGTGCAGTGACTCTGTGTATTCCTTCCATCTTCTTTTGATGCTTCCTGCATCGTTCAATATTTTGCTCATGGACTCCTTCAGGATTGCAACTCAAGTCTTGAATTTTTTCTTCAGTACTTCCAGCTTGAGAAATGCTGAGCATGTTCTTCCCTTTTGGTTTTCTAACTCTATGTCTTTACACATTTCATTATAATTCTTTACTTTGTCTTCTTGAGCTGCCTTTTGAAATCTTCTGTTCAGCTATTTTACTTCATCATTTATTCTTTTGCTTTAGCTACTCTACGTTCAGTAGCAAGTTTCAGAGTCTCTTCTGACATCAGTTTGGTCTTTTCTTTCTTTCCTGTCTTTTTAGTGATGTTTTGGTTTTTTTATGTATGATGTCCTTGATGTCATCCCACAATTCATCTGGTCTTCCTTATTAAGTAGTGTTCAGTGCGTAAAATCTGTTCTTGAGGTGGTCTCTAAATTCACGTGGCATATACTGAAGGTCATACTGTGGCTCTTGTGGACTTGTTTTAATTTTCTTAAGCTTCATTTTGAACTTGCATATGAACAATTGATGGTCTGGCCCACAGTCAGCCCCTGGCCTTGTTCTGACTGATGATATTGAGCTTCTCCATTGTTTCTTTCCACAGATGTAGTTGACCTGATTTCTGTGTATTCCATCTAGTGAGGTCCACATGTACAGTTACCATTTATGTTGTTGAAGAAAGGTATTTGCAATGAATAAGTCGTTGACTTGCAAAATTCTATCATGCAGTCTGCAGCGTCGTTTCTATCACCAAGGCCATATTTTCCAACTACCCTTCCATTTTCTTTGTTTCCAGCTTTCACATTCCACTTAGCAATAATTATCAATGCATCTTGAATGCGTGTTTGATCAATTTCAGAATGCAGAAGTTAGTAAGAATTTTCAATTTCATTCTTGACCTTAGTGGTTGATGCGTAAATTTGCATAATAATTCTATTAACTGGTATTCCTTGTAGGTGTGTGGGTACTCTCCTATCACTTACAGTGTTGAACTTTGGGATAGATCTTGAAATGTTCTTTTTGATGACGTATGTAATGCCATTCCTCTTCGTCATTCCCTGCATAGTAGACCATATGATTGTCCAATTCACAATGGCCAATACCACTCCATTTCAGCTCACTAATGCCTAGGATATCGATTTTTATGTGCTCCATTTCATTTTTGAACACTTCCAATTTGGACATGGTGCTTTATAGTTGATGAATCTCTGGGTTCCGTTTTTCAAACAGAAGTTTTTTTTTCTGTGTTTGGTCATGAGGGATATGAAAACTTGATATTGCTTTTTTATAATATCCTTGTCAGTTAGGTGTAAAGTTTATAGAGGACTCAAAAATTGAGGGGAGAGAGAGGCGGGGCAAGATGGCGCTCTAGGCAGAAGCACCACGCCGTCCCTCCACAGCAAAGATCCGAAAAACTAAGCCTAACAGAGAATCAACAATCCTGAAACCTTAGAACACCAAATGAAGAGATAAAGAACTCAGCCAAACACCAAACGGAGTGAGAATACTAAAAGAGAACGGAGAGCGAGGAGAGACTCATGCAGAGATTCCTTACCAGCTAACACAGTGCGGATCCACCATCTTGGATTCCTATCGGAGACCAGCGAACGGGAGAGCAGCCTTGCGGAGCATCCGGTGGGAGACAGAACGACCGGTAAACTGCGGTGCGCGCTCTCCCACCCCCCACCCCTCTCCGCCTCAGCTGGGGATCCCCTGCTTTCCATGGCCAGGGTCCCTGGGCTGGGGGGCGCCGGTGCTTGGATTCCGCGTGCCCGGGATGGCAGCTTTCTGAGAGCCGTTTGCTGGCCGTTGGCGGGGCTTTTTCTGCAGCCTCCCCTTCTTTTGCCTGGGTGCCTGGTTCTGAGTGCCGTCTTTGCTCTCTCCTGCGGGGCTGTGGGGCTGCGTTTGGGCGTGTGGCTGCGTCCGGGTCTGAGCTGCCGCGCTGGTGAGATCCCGGGGCCTTTGTTCGTTCACCCCTCTGCTTTCCGTGGCCGGGGTCCCTGGGCTGGGGGGCGCCGGTGCTTGGGTTCCACGCGCCTGGGCTGGCGGCTTTCTGGGGGCTGTTTGCTGGCCGCTGGCGAGGCTTTTTCTGCCACCTCCCCCTCCATTTGCCTGGGTGCCTGGTTCCGAGTGCCGTCTTTGCTCTCTCCTGCGGGGCTGTGGGGCTGCGTTCGGGCGTGTGGCTGTTTCCAGGTCTGGGCTGCCGCGCTGGTGGGATCCCAGGGCCTTTGTTCGTTCGCCCCTCTGCTTTCCGTGGCCGGAGTCCCTGGGCTGGGGGGCGCCGGTGCTTGGATTCCGCGCGCCTGGGCTGGTGGCTTTCTGGGAGCCGATTGCTGGCAGCTGGCGAGGCTTTTTCTGCTGCCTCCCCCTCCTTTTGCCTGGGTGCCTGGTTCCAAGTGCCGTCTTTGCTCTCTTCTGCGGAGCTGTGGGGCTGCGTTCAGGCGTGTGGCTGTTTCCAGGTCTGGGCTGCCACGCTGGTGGGATCCCGGGGCCTTTGTTCGTTCACCCCTCTGCTTCCCGTGGCCACGGTCTCTTAACCCCGAGACTGCCGGCTTCTTGGAATTCGCGCCCCTCAGTGGGGGCTCTCTGGGTCCCATTTGTTGGCACTGACTGCTGGTGTTGCTTTTTTTTTTTTTTAATTTTATTTTTCTTCTTTTTTTGATTAGTTTTGTCATCTTTTCCCTCTTTTTCCCTTTTGTCTTTTTTCATTGCTTAATTTCTCGTCTCTCTATCTCTTCCTTCTCTTTCTGATCCCTGAATACCAGGCGAGGTATGCCTCTGTACCTTCTGGCCAGGCTGTGCTGTGAAAACTGAGACCGACTCCCCCAGACCTCATAGCTGCATCGGTGGGATCCCTGGGAACTTTGCAGTTCTTAAACTTTTCTGATTTTTATTTGTTCATTCTTTCCTTTTCTTTCTCTTCCCCCTTCTGGTTTCCTCCATCCCATAGTCTCTCATCTGTACATTCCAACGACAGGCTCCCCTAGCATTCTTTTATGTTTGTATGCTTTTTGCTCCTCCTCCTCTCTCCTTTCTCCCATATCCAGCTTAGCTTCACACACAACCATCTTCCCGCTGCACCCTACCTACCTGCACCGTGCACTAGACATCACACCACCAAGCTGTGCAGGCACGCCCTATTGGAACCTGCCCAGCACTGACTACCGACCATCCTGGTGGCTGCGGTGAGTGCCACAAGCAACCCATCCCAGTGGCTCCTCCTCAGCTAGATCTGCCCAGCTATACCACAAGGACGAAACAAAAAAAAAAATCTACAATCAATAAACGAGAGAAATATCTACTGAATGCCCCGAAAACAGCAAACAGTATCAAAACATTTAAAAAACAAGACAAGATGGCTCCAATACGCGTCGAAATTGAAACACCAGATAACTCTCCTGTGGAAGAAAATGCACTAGAAGTACCTGATAGGGAACTCAAATCACTAATACTCGGAATTTTCCAAGAACTGAGGCAAAAAGCTGACAAACATGAGGAAAAAATAGACAGATTTATGGAAAATACAGACAAAAAATTGGAAGAATTCAGGAAGATGATGCGGGAACAAAATGCCAAAATAAATTCACAACTCGAAATTATACAAAAACAACAATTACAAATCCAAAAGATAAACAAAAAGATTTCAGAAATGGACGGTGTCATAGAAGGGCTGAGAAGTAGATTTGAAACCATGGAAGACAGGATCAGTGAAACTGAAGACAAACACTTGGATACAACTCTGTTTCAGGAAAACTCAGAAAAAAGAACAAAGAAAAATGATGAGACCCTGAGAGTTATGTGGGACACAATTAAAAGCAAAAACTTACGAGTGATCCAGAACAGGGGGAGAAAACAGAAAACACAGAGAGGATCATTGACGAACTGCTGACAGAAAACTTTCCCAATATCATGAAAAATGAAAAGCTGGCCATCCAAGAAGCTCAACGAACCCCATATAGAAGAGACCCCAAAAGAAAATCACCAAGACATCATATTCACACTCACTAAAACTAAAGACAAACAAAGAATCCTGAGAGCAGCTTGTGAAAAACAAGTCACATACAGAGGAGAAACAATAAGACTAAGCTCAGATTATTCAGCAGAAGCCATGCAGGCAAGAAGGCAATGGGAAGACATATATAAAATCTTGAAAGAAAAAAATTGTGAGCCAAGAATAATATATCCTGCAAAACTCTCATTCAAATTTGATGGTGAAATTAGGTCATTTCCAGATAAACAGAAACTAAAGGAATATGCAAAAGTCAAACCAAACTTACAAGAATTATTAAAGGGAGTTCTTCGATCTGAGGACAAACAGCTTCAGCCCTCAGGCAGGACCTAGGACCTAGGACGCAGGTTCACATGAACCAGATACCATTCTAGGAACTAAACTACAGAGGACTTTCCAAAAACAAAAGAAATACAACAGGGAATCAGAGAAATCAATCAAAGGATGACAACAACATCAAAACAATGAAAGAGGGAACAAACGGCATAGGTATAGAACCTTCTAAAGGAGAGGAAGGCAAGGCGATACCAAGTAAAGGTAGACTGCTTCAAAATTATAAAGATAAGGGTAAAATTCATGGTAACCACAAAAAAAGTTAACAAACCAACTCATAAAAATAAAGCCGAAAAACATAAAGTCTCAACAAAAACAAAACCTACAAAAACAAAAGAAATGAACACAAAATCCACAAACAAAAGGAACTCAGCACAAGAGAGTAAGAAGAACAAAGAAAACTTCAGCATCATAAAAAAAAGCACTACAAAATGACAGCAACAAACTTTCATCTATCAATAATTACACTGAACGTAAATGGACTTAATGCACCCATAAAGAGACGGAGAGTGGCAGAATGGATAAGAAAACAGGATCCATCAATTTGTTGTCTACAAGAGACACACCTTAGAAACAAAGATGTGAATTAATTAAAAATCAAAGGTTGGAAAAAAATATATCAAGCTAACAACTATCAAAAAAGAGCAGGAGTGGCAATTCTAATCTCAGATAAAATAGACTTTAAAACAAAATCTACCATAAAAGACAAAGAAGGACACTATATAATGATTAAGGGGATGATCCATCATGAAGACATAACCATAATAAATATCTATGCACCGAATGACAGGGCTCCAAATTACATAAAAAAAACTCTTAACAGCACTGAAAAGAGAAATTGACAGTTCCACAATAATAGTAGGAGACTTCAACACACCACTCTCAGTGAAGGACAGAACAACTAAAAAGAAACTCAGCAAAGATACAGAACACCTAAAGGACACAATCAGCCAACTGGACCTCATAGACATATATAGAACCATCCATCAAACCGCTGCAAAGTACACATTCTTTTCCAACGCTCATGGAACGTTCTCCAGAATAGACCACATCTTAGGTGACAGAGCAATCCTCAACAAGATCCAGAATGCTGAGATAATTCACAGTATCTTCTCTGACCACAGTGCCATCAAGGTAGAAGTTAACACTAGAAAGAGCAAGGAAAAAAAATCAAACACATGGAAACTGAATAATAATCTGCTTACACATCAATGGGCAATAGAAGAAATCAGAGATGGAATTAAAAAATTCCTAGAATCAAATGAAAATGAAAACACATCATACCAAAACTTTCGGGACACAGCAAAGGCAGTCCTGAGAGGACAATTTATAGCAATAGATGCACATATCAAAAAAGAAGAAAGGGAAAAAATCAAAACATTAACTGCAGAACTCAAACAAATAGAAAGAGAACAACAAAAAAAAGCCTACAACCACCGTAAGAAAGGAAATAGTAAAGATCAGAGCAGAAATAAATGAAATAGAGAACAGAAAAACAATAGAAAGAATCAACAAAACCAAAAGTTGGTTTTTGAAAGAATCAACAAAATCGACAAACCACTGGCCAGACTGACAAAAGAAAAACAGCAGAGGGCACAAATAACCCAAATAAGAAATGAAATGGGGGACATTACAACAGACCCAACCGAAATAAAAAGGATTATAACAGAATATTATGAAAAACTATATTCCAAGAAATTTGAAAACCTAGAGGAAATGGATAAATTTCTAGAAACATACGGCCTACCCAAACTACAACAAAGTGGTATTGAAAATCTGAACAGACCCATAACAAGAGAAGAGATTGAAAAGGTAATAAAAAAAACTCCCAACCAAAAAAAGTCCTGGCCCAGATGGCTTCACTGGAGAATTCTACAAAACATTTACAGAAGAGCTTGTACCAGTTCTACTCAAGCTATTTCAGAGCATAGAAAAGGAAGCAACACTTCCAAATTCATTCTATGAAGCCAGCGTAACGCTGATACCAAAACCAGGCAAAGACATCACAAAAAAAGAAAATTACAGACCAATATCTCTCATGAATATAGATGCAAAAATTCTGAACAGAATTCTAGCCAATAGAATTCAGTATCATATCAAAAAAATAATACACCACGACCAAGTAGGATTCATACCAGGTATGCAAGGATGGTTTAACATTAGAAAATCCATCAATGTAATCCACCACATAAATAAAAGGAAAGAAAAAAATCACATGATCATCACAATTGACGCAGAAAAGGCATTTGACAAAGTCCAACACCCATTCCTGATAAAAGCTCTCAATAAAATAGGTATAGAAGGGAAATTTCTCAACATAATAAAGGGCATGTATGCAAAACCAACAACCAACATCATTCTTAATGGAGAGAGGCTGAAAACATTCCCCTTGAAAACAGGAACAAGACAAGGATGCCCTTTATCACCACTCCTATTTAACATTGTGCTGGAAGTTCTAGCTAGAGCAGTAAGGCAAGAGAAAGAAATAAAGGGCATCCAAATTGGTAATGAAGAAGTTAAACTCTCCCTGTTTGCAGATGATATGATACTATACATAGAAAACCCTAAAGACTCCACAAGAAATCTCCTGGAACTAATAGAAAGATTCAGCAGAGTAGCAGGATACAAGATAAACATTCAAAAATCAGTTGGATTCCTATACACCAGTAAAGAGAACGATGAAAAGGAGATCAGGAAATCAATACCATTTTCAATAGCCCCTAAAAAGATAAAATACTTAGGAATAAATCTGACCAGGAATGTAAAAGACCTATACAAAGAAAACTACAAAATAATGCTGCATGAAACCCAAAGGGATCTACATAAATGGAAAAACATACCATGCTCATGGATAGGCAGACTTAATATTGTGAAAATGGCAATTCTACCTAAAGCAATTTACAATACAATGCAATCCTGATCCAAATACCAACAACATTCTTCAAAGAGATGGAAAAACTAATTATTAACTTTATATGGAAAGGGAAGAAACCCTGAATAAGTAAAGCACTACTGAAGAAGAAGAATAAAGTTGGAGGACTCACACTACCTGACTTCGGAACGTACTATACAGCTACAGTACTCAAAACAGCCTGGTAGTGGTACAACAACAGAGACATTGACCAGTGGAACAGAATTGAGAACCCAGATGTAAATCCATCCACCTACGGTCACCTGATCTTTGACAAGGGCCCAAAATACATCAAATGGGGAAAAGACAGTCTTTTTAACAAATGGTGCTGGCAAAACTGGATATCCATTTGTAGAAAAATGAAACAGGACCCATACCTCACACCATATACAAAAACTACTTCAAAATGGATCAAAGACCTGAATATAAAGCCTCAAAGTATAAAATTCATAGAAGAAAAAATAGGACCAACACTTCAGGCCTTAATACATGGCATTAACAGGATAGAAACCATAAACAACACAAAAAACCCAACAGATAAACTAGATAACTGGGATCTTCTAAAAATCAAACATCTATGCTCTTCAAAAGACTTCACCAAAAGAGTCAAAAGAGAACCTACAGACGGAAAAAATTTTTGGACAGTACAAGTCAGACAAAGGTTTAATCTCCATAATCTACAAGAAAATCCAACACCTCTACAAAAAAAAGACAACCAATCCTATCAAAAAATGGGCAAAGGAAATGAACAGACACTTCACCAAGGAAGACATTCAAATGGCCAACAGACACATGAGGAAATGCTCGCGATCACTAGCCATTAGAGAAATGCAAATCAAAACCACAATGAGATACCATCTCACCCCGGCATTACTGGCACAAATCAAAAATACTGGAAATAACAAATGTTGGAGGGGCTGCAGGGAGATCGGAACTCTTATACACTGCTGGTGGGAATGCAAAATGATACAACCATTTTGGAAAATGATATGGTGTTTCCTCAGATAGCTAGAAATGGACATACCATTCGATCTAGCAATCCCACTCCTAGGAATATATCCTAGAGAAATAAGAGTCATCACTCGAATAGACATATGCACACCTATGTTCATGGCAGCATTGTTCACAATAGCAAAACGATGGAAACAACCTCGATGTCCATCAACAGATGAATGGATACACAAACTATGGTACATACACACAATGGAGTACTATGCAACAAGAAAGAACAACACTGAATCTGTGAAGCATCTCATAACATGGATGAAACTGGAGGACATTATGATGAGTGAAATAAGTCAATCACAAAAGGACAAATATTGTATGAGACCTCTATTGTAAAAACCCATGAAAAAATTCACATGCAAAATGTAACAATCCTTGTTGGTTACCAGGGATGGGAGGGGGGGGGGAATACTAAATAGGTAATAGATAAGCGGTCACATGGGTGAGAGGTGAGATAGTACACAGTACAGGGGAATCTAACACAACCTGCACAAGGAAAGGTCATGGAGGCCCTATAGACACATCCAAACCCCCCGAGGGACTGAGTTGTTGGACGGAGGGCTCTGGGGACCATGGTCTCGGGGAACATCTAGCTCAATTGGCATGACACTACTTATAAAGATAATGCTCTACATTCTACCTTGGTGAGTAGTGTCTGGGGTCTTAAAAGCCTATGAGCGGCCATCTAAGATACTCCACTGGTCTCATCCCTTCGGGAGCAAGGGAGAATGAAGAGAACAGGATTCAACGAAAAGATTAGTCCAAAGGACTAATTGTCCACAGCTACCAAGGCCTCCACCGGACTGAGTCCAGTACAGCTAGATGGTGCCCGGCTACCACCACTGACTGCTCTGACCAGGATCACAACAGATGGTTCTGGACAGAGCTGGAGAAGGATGTAGAGCATAATTTTAACTCCCCCCCCCCAAAAAAAAAAGACCAGATTTACTGGCCTAAAGTATACTAGAGAAACCTCAAGAGTGTGGCCCCCAGACACCCTTTCAGCTCAGAGGTGAAGTTACCTTCGAGGTTCGATGTTAAGCCTGGGAGTGGACAGCCCAGTAAAACTAAATGGTACTAACCAGGTACAGGAGTCCGGTGACAAAGGCCAGAAGGCAGAGGGGGAGTAGGAAACTGATGATAAGGAACACAAATTGAGTAAGGACACTGTCGATGTGTTGTGAGATTGTTGACCACTGTTATAGGGCAACAATTGTAGTAACTATTAAATAGGAGGCTGATTTGTCCTGTAAGCCTTTATCTTGGGCGAGAATGGCAGCACAATTGGAAGAGCATAGTCAATATCACTTAAATGTGTAAGTAAAAAGTTTTGAAATGGTGTTAAAATAAAATTTAAAAAAAAAAATAAAGCCAAATGAGACTAAAGAGGTACAGTAGTCCAGTGACAAGGTCCAGAAGACAGAAGGGGACAAGGAAGTCCCCTGGTGATAGGGAACACAAGGTGGAGTAAGGATATTCTTGATGTGCTGTGAGATTGTTAACCATTGTCATAGGGCAACATGTGTAGTAACTGTTAAATGAAAAACTATTTTGTTCTGTAAGCCTTCATCTTAAGTGAGAATAACAGCATAGTTGGAAGAGCGTAGTCAATGTCACTGAACTGTGAATGTAGAAATTTTTGAAACGGTGTATCTTTGGCCATCTGTAATTTTCATCAAAAAAAAAAAAAGGTTGAGAATTTAGAAGCTTAATACGTTGTGGGGTTGTTAACCAATGTCATAGAACAACATGTGTACTACTATTTCATGAGAAACTATTTGCTCTGTAAGCTTTCACCTGAAGTACAATAAAATATAAAAAAAAAATCTAAAAAAAAAAAAAATTGAGGGGAATGTTTTTAATTTTTCTATTATTTGGAAAAGGTTGTATGGGATTGTTGTTGTTTTTGTTAGGTGCTGTTGAGTTTATTTCAACTCATAGTGACCGTAGTACAACAGAACAAACAGAACAAAACACTGACCGGTCCTGCAGCATCCTGACAGTCATTGTTACGCTTGAGCCCATTGTTGCAGCTACTGTATCAATCCATCTCATTAAGGGTCTTCCTCATTTTTGCCAACCCTCTACTTTACCAAGCATGATGCTCCTCTACAGAGACTGGTTCCTCCTGATAACATGTCCAAAGTAGTCTTGCCATCCTTTCTTCCAAAGAGCATTCTGGTTGTATTTCTTCCAAGACAGATTTGTTCATTCTTCTGTCAGTCCATGGTTTATTCAGTATTCTTTGCCAATACCACAATTCAAAGACGTCAGTTCTTCTTTGGTATTCCTTATTCATCGTCCAGCTTTTTCACATACGTATGAGGCGATTGAAAACACCATGGCTTAGGTCAGGCACACCATAGTCTTCAAGGTGACATCTTTGCTTTTTAACACTTCAAAGAGTTCTTTTGCTGCAGATTTGTCTAGTGCAATGAGTCATTTGATTTCTTTTTTTTTAAATTTTTTAATTGTAGTTTAGATGAAGGTTTACAGAACAGATAGTTTCTCATTAAACAGTCAGTTCATGTATTGTTTTATGACATTGGTTAACAACCCCACGACATGTCAACACTCTCCCTTCTCGACCTTGGAGGACTTTTTTTTTTTTTTGGTGAAAATATACATAGCCAAAGATACACCATTTCAAAAATTTCTACATGTACAATTCAGTGACATCAATTACATTCTTCCAGTTGTGCTGCTATTCTCACTATCCTTTTCCAAATTATTCCATCACCATTAATGAGGTAAAATTTGCATAAAACCAAATACACAGACCTTAAGTGAACAGCTTAAAGAGCTTTGACCATAGCATACATAGATGTTGTATGTACAGCTCTCTAGATATTGACAATGTTGAATTTTTCCAAGGAGCGGCTGGTGGATTCAAACTGCCGACCTTTTTGGTTAGCAGCCAGGGATCCATAAAATATCATTAACAAAAATAAAATATCATTAACTAATCTTAATTTTGGAGCCATGGTGTCTCAGTGGTTAAGAGCTTGTCTGCTAACCAAAAGGGTCAGCAGTTGAAATCCACCAGCCGCTCTTTGGAAACCCTATGGGGCAGTTCTACTCTGTCCTGTAGGGTCACTATGAGTCAGAATTGACTCAACAGCAATGGGTTAATCTTAATTTTATTGTCTCCTGTCTTTTTAGTTGAGAGTTAGTCTTTTTCTCAATGATCTCAACTATAATATTAGATGTTTAATTTCAATTTTCCACTTTAGTAATGCTATGAATTTCCATTAGACACATATTTAGTTGCATCTCATACATATTTTTAATAACTTCATTGAGGTATAATTGACTTAAACTACTCAACTTTAAAATCAGTAGTACAAGTTTTGAGATATGTATATATTTGTGAAACTATCACCATAATCAAGATACTGTAAATATCCATTTCACCCCTCTAATTTTCCTGTGCATATTTGTACTCCCTACCTGTTGATCCTGTCTAAAATTCTCCCTTTTCCCTATGCTATGTGTATTCTTGTACAAGTATGGAAATATAATTCCTTTTATGTTTTGATATACTTCAAGGGTTGGAATGGATGGATCACATGATTGGTGTATCTTTAGATTTATTTAGAATATACCAAAGAGTTTTGCAACATGATTGTATCATTTTACACCCAGCCTGCAGTGTATGGACATCACAGTTGATCTGCATCCTTTCCAGTGTTTGTAATTGTAGTTCTGTTAGCAGGGAACAGTAGTATCTCACTTTGACTCTAAGTTACAAGAACAAGTCATCATTCTTTTTGTTCCAGGGATCCCCAGTAAATGGAGAAAACAGATCCAAGCCCTGATGCTAATTCCTTCCTCCCCATTCATACTTTTGCAAGTATGATTATGTTTGATTGATTGCTTAATGTTTTGTATGTACAGAGATAACAGTAGACCTTGAGTGATTTTATCTTCCTGCAGGGAGCATTTGCTTTTGCTTCTGAGAGGCAGGTGGGGTGGGGGCAGTTCATCTCATCACTATCAGGCATTGAGACTTGTTGAAGCTGGGTTTCGGGTTTTGTGGGGAGTTTTCTGGTTCTGGTTCATATTGATATTTAAGGCATAGTCCAGTAGAGATGTCAAATATACCCTTGTTTTTTTTTTTTTTTTTTTCATTTTGCCTTCTGCCTTGGTGGGCCCTGAGCTCCATTTTGTGTCCCCTGGATGGGACATTGCTAGAAGACCTGCTCAACTGCTTAGCTTCTAGCTTTAACATTCTACTTAACATCTGGAGTTCTCAGTCATCTCCTTTGAATTACCAAATACTTTATGGGAAAAAGTGGTATCAGATTTGGTTCTCACCACTCGGTCATTGCTTTTTTCTGAATTCCTGTGTCTTCTGTGATTGCTTCTTTGCATTGTGATACCTTTGAAGAGTTGTCTTTTGTATAATTCCAGCTTCCCTGTTTTTCTCAGTAGGATATTTGAGTGGTTGGCCATTATAGGAAGCAGGTATCTTCCCCCAGAACTATTTTTTGAAATATGTTTTAGTCAATAGATGTTTTTCTTCCTTTAGCCAGTTAGTACCGACTTTATATGACTATTATTTTTAGAAAAAACCCATTGCCGTTGAGTGGATTCCAACTCATAGCGACCCTATAGGACAGAGTAGAACTGCCCCATAGAGTTTCCAAGAAGCCCCTGGTGGATTGGAACTGCCACCCTTTTGGTTAGCAGCTGAACTCTTAACCGCTATGCCGCCAGGGTTTCTATGAATATTATAAGCAGTGTTAATTAAACTTTCTATTTGGAGGTAATTGTACATTCACATGGCAGTTATAAAAAATAATGCAGAGAGATGTTGTGTACCCTTTACCCAGTTGCACCCAATTTAACATCTTTTGAAACTATAGTTCAAAATCTCAACAATGATATTAACATTGATAATGTCAAGATACAGAATATTTCAACCAACACAAGGATCCCTGGTGTTTCCCTTTCATGGGCACATATTAACTCTTCCCTCTCCTCGCCTTGTCCTAGATGTCTGGCAGAAATAAATCTTCATTTTTATATTTTTTTATTTCATGAATGTTATATAAATGGAGTCATTTTGTATATAAAGTTTGAGAGTAGCTTCTTCCAGCATAATTTCTTGGAGTTTCATCAAGGTTGTTTCAAGTATAATTAGTTAATTAATTTTTATCACTGAGTCATATTTCATGGTATGAATGTACCACATTTTGTTTAACCATTACCTGGTAAAGGACATCTTATCGTTTCTAATTTTTGGATATTATGTATGAAGATGTGATAAACATTTCTGTACATGTTTCCTTATAAATATAAGTCTTCATTTTTTGGGGATAACTACCAGAGAGAGCAGTTACTTTTGTCATATGACATTTGCATGCTAGTTTTTTTGAGAAACTGCTAACCTTTCCAGAGGGGCTACAACTTCTTACATTTCAGCAAACAATGTATGAATTTGTCTGCATGCTTGCCAGCATTTGTTGCTGTTACTATTTTTTGTTTTAGCCATTCTGATGGACGGATAGTGAGTTCTCATTGTGGTATTAATCTCCATTTACTTAATGGCTTTGATGTTAAACATCTCATGTTTTCACTTGTCATGTTTATATCCACTTTGGTGAATTTCTCCTCACTTATTTTGACCATTATCAAGTTGAATTTTTTTTTTAAATTGGTATTTTGAGAGTTCTTTTTAGATACTGGTCTCATATGTGGCTTTCAAATATGTTATCCCAGTCTTTTCAGTCTCATAGCAGAAGATGAAACCTATTGCATAGCAAAAGTTTTAATTTTCATGAAGCCTAGTGTATCATTTCATTTTATGGATTGTGCTTTTAATGTCAAGTCTGAGGACTCTTTGCCTAACCTTAGGTCCTGACTATTTTTCTTTTATTTATTTTCTACTATACTTAAACAGGTTTTTTTTGTTTGTTTTCATTTTTTATATTTAGATCTATGATACATTTTTATTGTAGGAAGTGTGAAGTTTAGACTGCAGATCAAGTTTTGGCTTATGGATAGCCAGTTGTTCTAGAACAATTTTTAAAAAGACTCTCAATTGACTTGCTTTTGCAGCTTTATAAAAAATCAATTGGGCATAGTTTGTGGAGCTATTTCTGTGTTCTCTTTCTGCTCTATTGATCTGTGTGTTTATATCTATACTAATACCGCACTGTCTTCATTACTATGGCTGTATAATACCTCTTTAAATTGTCTAGAGTCTGATTCCTCTGACTTCTTTCCACTATTTCAAAATTCTGTTAGCTATTCTAGTTCTTTCCCTTTCCATATCAATTGTAGAACAATCTTGTCTATATCTACAAAGCATATTGTTGGGATTTACATAGGCATAGTGTTAAACCTGTATATAAATTTGTGGATAATTGAAACCTTTACTACGTTGTGTCTTCCAATTCGTGAATACATATGTACTTCTATTTTTTATTTGTGTTTTCCAATTCGTGCACACATATGTACTTCTATTTTTTATTTCTTTCATCAGGATCATGCAGTTTTTGGTATATAAGGCCTGCGCAGGTTTTGTTAGATTTATCTCTTAAGTATTTCATTTTTTTGAGTGTTGGTAAATTTTATGGTATTTTTAATTTTGGTTTCCACATGTTCATTGCTAGTATATAGAAATATAATTGATTTAATATGTTTATCTTGTATCTTATGACCTTTTTGAAGGCATCTTTTATTTCTAAGAAGTTTTTTGTAGATACCTTGGAGTTTTGTATAAAGACATCTTGTCATCTTCAAATCGTGAGTGACAGTTTTCTTTCTTCCTTTTGGATCTGTATGTCTTTTATTTCCTTTCCTTGCCTCATTACCTGGCTTATCTTCTAGCACCATGTTGAATAAGAGTGGTGAAAGCAGAGATACTTGCTTTGTTCCTCAACTTATGGGGAAATCCTTCAGTTTTTTACCATTAAGTATAACAGTAGTTGTAGGGTTTTTTGTTTGTTTGTTTTTGTTTTTTTACAGACTTTATTTTTTAGGGGAGATTTAGGTTTACAGAAAAATTGTGCAGAAAGTCCAGAGAGTTCCCACATACCCCCTTCCTTCTCTACACACTATTTATCTTATTATTAACTTCTTGCATTCCTGTGGTACATTTGTTACAATTGATGACCCACTACTGATACATTACCATTAACTAAAGTCCATAGTTTACATTAGGGTTCACTCTTTATATTATAAAGTTGTGGGTTTTGAAAAATGTATCATGCCATTATAGTATCATACAGAATAGTTTCACTGCTCTAAAAATTCCCTGTGCACAACCTATTCATTCTCCCTTAAACCTATCAATCACTGATCTTTTTTATTGTTTCTGTACTTTTTATTTTTCCAGGATGCCATATAGTTGTAATCATACAGTATATAGCTTTTTTGGACTGGTTCCTTTTTTCCAGGTCTTTTAATAACTTGATAGCTTTGATATATATTTCTTTTTATCACTGAATAATACGCCATAGTATGGATGTAGAAGGTCCCTGGGTAACGAAAGTGGTTTGCGATTGGCTGCTAACCTAAAGGTTGGCAGGTCAAACCCACCCAGCGACTCGGTGGAAGAAAGGCCTGGCAAACTGTACGTAAAACTTACAGCCAAGAAAACACTATGGACCCGTTCCACTCTAACACATGGGGTTGCCATGAGTTGAATTGACTTGTTGGTAGTGGGTATGAATGTACCACCATTTGTTTATCCATTCATCTACTGAAGATATGTTGACTGCTTCCAGTTTTTGGCAATTATGAATGAAGCTGCTATAAACATTCAGGTACAGGTTTTTGTGTGAACATGAGTTTTCAACTCATTTAAATAAATACCTATGAGTCTGATTGTTGGGTCATATGGTAAGCCTATGCTTTGCTTTGTAAGCAACTGCCAGATTATCTTCTGAAGTGGCTGTAATATTTCACATTCCCACCAGCAGTGAATGAGAGTTCCTGTTGCTCCACATCCTTGTCAGCATTTGATGTTGGCAGTGTTTTGAATTTTAGCCATTCTAATAGGTGTATAGGGAGCCCTGGTGGTGCAGTGGTTAAGAGCTAGGCTACTAAGCAAGAGGTTGGCAGTTCAAATCCACCAGCCACTCCTTGGAAATTCTGTGGGGCAGTTCTACTCTGTCCTGTAGGGTCGCTATGAGTCAGAATTGACTCAATGGCAATGGGTTAATAGGTATATAGTAGTATCTTATTATTGTTTTAATTTGCAATTCCCTAACGACATATGATGTTGAACATCTTTTCATGTGCTATTTTACCATTCTTAAATCTTTTTTGGTGGAGTATCTGTTCATATGGTTTGTTTATTTTGTAATTGGGTTGTTTGTTTTCTTATTGTTGACTTTCAGGAGTTTTTTGGATACAAGTTCTTTATCAGATATATGATTTGCATATGTTTTCTCTCAGTCTGTGGCTTGTTGCCCTTCTCCAGGGACTGGTCCATCTTGATAACACGTCCAAAGTATGTGAGATGAAATCTCGCCATCCTTTCTTCTAAGGAGAATTCTGGCTGTACTTCTTCCAAGACAGATTTGTTTGTTTTTCTGGTAGTCCATGGTATATTCAGTATTCTTTGCCAACACCGTAATTCAAAGGCATTAGTTCTTCTTCAGTCTTCCTTATTCATTGTCCAGCTTTCGCGTGTGTATGAGGTGATTGAAAATACCATGGCTTGGCTCAGGCACACCTTAGTCCTCAAAGTGACATCTTTGCTTTTTAACACTTTCAAGAGATCTTTTGCAGCAGATTTGCCCAATGCAATACATCATTTGGTATCTTGGCTGCTGCCTCCGAGGGTGTTGATTATGGATCCAAGTAAAATAAATCCGTGACAACTTCAGTCTTTTCTCCATTTATCATGATGTGGCTTACTGATCCATTTGTGAGGATTTTTGTTTTCTTTATGTTGAGATGTAATCCATACTTTGATCTTCATCAGTAAGTGCTTCTGGTTCTCTTCACTTTCAGCAGGCAAGGTTGTATCATCTGCATATTGCAGGTTGTTTATATGTTGTCCTCCAATCCTGATGTCATGTTCTGCATATAGTCCAGCTTCTTGGAGTATTTGCTCAGCATACAGATTGAATAAGTATGGTGAAAGGACACAACCCTGACACACACCTTTCCTGACTTTAAACCAAGCAGTATCCCCTTGTTCTGTCTGAACAACTGCCTCTTGATCTGTGTACAGGTTCCTCATGAGCACAATTAAACGTTATGAAATTTTCATTCTTCACAATGTTATCCATAATTTGTTATGATCCACACAGTCGAATGCCTTTGCATAGTCAATAAAACACAGGTAAGCTGCTTTCTGGTATTCTCTGCTTTCAACCAAGATCTGTCTGATGTCAGCAGTGATATCCCTTGTTCCACATCCTCTTTTCATTCTTCACAATGTTATCCATAATTTGTTATGATCCACACAGTCGAATGCCTTTGCATAGTCAATAAAACACAGGTAAGCTGCTTTCTGGTATTCTCTGCTTTCAACCAAGATCTGTCTGATGTCAGCAGTGATATCCCTCGTTCCACATCCTCTTGTGAATCTGGCTTGAATTGCTGGCAATTCCCTGTCTATGTACTGCTGCGACCACTTTTGAATGATTTTCAGCATACTTTTTCTTATGTGTGATATTAATGATATTGCTCCATAATTCCCACATTCTGTTGTGTCACGTTTCTTTGGAATGGGTGCAAATATGGATCTGTTCCAGTCAGTTGGCCAGGCAGCTGTCATCCAAATATCTTCACAGATGAGTGAGCACCTCTAGCACTGCGTCTGTTTGTTGAAACATCTCAACTGGTATTCTGTCAATTCCTGGAGCCTTGTTTTTCGCGAGTTCTTTCAGTGCACCCTGGACCTCTTCCTTCAGTCCTATTGGTTCTTGAGCATTTGCTACCTCCTGAAATGGTGGAATGTCGACCAATTCTTGGTACAGTGACTCTGTGTATTCCTTCCATCTTCTTTTGATGCTTCCTGCTTCATTCAGTATTTTCCCTGTAAAATCCTTCAGTATTGCAACTTGAGGCTTCAATTTTTCCTTCACTTTTTTCATCTAGAGAAATACTGAGCATGTTCTTCCCTTTTGGTTTCCTAACTCCAGGTTTTTGCACATGTCATTATAATACTTTACTTTGTCTTCTCGAACCACCCTTTGAAATCTTCTATTCAGCTCTGTTACTTCATTATTTCTTCTGTTCCCTTTACCTCCTCTGTGTTTGAGAGCAAGTTTCAGAGTCTCTTCTGACATCCATTTTGGTCTTTTCTCTCTTTCCTATCTTTTTAATGACCTCTTTCTTCATGTATGATGTCCTTGATGTCATTCCACAACTCCTCTAGTCTTTGGTCATTAGTGCTCAATGCATCAAATCTATTCTTGAGATGATCTCTAAATTCATGTTTACAAGGAGTTATTATCAATGTTGTTCCTGGGTGATGCAGAAATTTAAGTGCTGGCTTACTAAATGAAAGATTGGTGCTTCAAGTTCACACAAGGGTGTCTCAGAAGAAAGACCTGGCAATCTACTTCCAAAAAATCAGCCATTGAAAACCCTATGCAGCACAGTTCTACTCTGACACCTGTGGAGTTGCCATGAGTTGGAGTTGACTAGATGACAGCTGTCTTTTCGTTTTTTTTTTGTTTGTTTGTTTTTTGGTTATTATCAATGTCGTTAGCATGTTTCCAAAGAGGTTATTTACTCTTGTCATGTATTCCATGTAAAGGAGAAATAGTTACAGACTCACTGTTACATCTTTTTTTCACAGCAGTCAAAATCAGTCTAAGGTGTTAGGCCTCAGAGCAGTGGTTAACTGTGGGAAAAAAGAGAAGGAATAGTAAAGTTGTTTTTAGGTGCCATAGAGTCAATTGAGACTCATAGCCACCCTATGTACAACAGAATGAAACACTGCCAGGTCCTACACCATCCTCACAATTGTAGTTACACTTGAGCATATTGTTGCAGCCCCTGTGTCAGTTCACCTTGTTGAGGTTCTTCCTGTTTTTCAGTGACCCTCTACTTTACAAAGCATGATGTCCTCCTCCAGGGCCTGGTCCCTCCTGATAACATGTCCAATGTATATGAGACAAAGTCTTGCCTTCCTTGCTTCTGGTGAGCATTCTGGCTGTACTTCTTCTAAGACAGATTTGTTTATTCTTCTGGAAGTCCATGGTATGTTCAATATTCTTCACCAGCATCATAATTCAAAGGCATCAATTCCTCAGTCTTCCCTTTTCATTGTCCGGCTTTCACATGCATATGAGGTGATTAAAAATACCATGGCTTGGGTCAGGCGCACCTTAGCCATCAGGGTGACATCTTTGCTTTTTAACACTTTAAAAGAGGTCTTTTGTAGAAGATTTGCCCAATGCAATACTTCGTTTGTTTTCTTTACTGCTGCTTCCATAGGCATTGATTGTGTATCCAAGTAAAATGAAATCCTTGACAACTTCAGTCTTTTTTCTGTTTGTCATGATGTTATTTGTTGGTCCAGAGGATTTTTTTTTTCTTTATGTTGAGATGTAATCCATACTGAAGGCTGTGGTCTTTGATCTTCATCAGTAAGTACTTCAAGTCCTCTTCAATTTTAGGAAGCAGGGTTGTGTCATCTGTACATCACAGGATGTTAATGAGTCTTCTTCCAATCCTGATGCCGTGTTCCTCTTCATGTAGTCCAACTTCTTGGATTATTTGCTCACCATACAGATTGAATAAGTATGGTGAAAGGATTCAACCCTGACATACACCTTTCTTAACTTTAAACCACACAGTATCCTTTTGTTATGTTTGAACGACTGCCTCTTGGGTGTAAGTACAGGTTCCTCATGAGCACAATTAAGTGTTCTGGAATTTCTATTCATCTCAGTGTTATCCATAATTTGTTATGATCCACACAGTTGAATGCCTTTGCATAGTCAATAAAACACAGATAAACATCTTTCTGGTATTGTCTGCTTTCGGCCATGATTCATCTGACATCAGCAGTAATATCCCTTGTTCTGAGTAATCAATCTGCATTGATTAATAAGATCATGTGGTTCTTGTCTTTTATTTATGTGATGGATTACATTGATTGTTTTTCTAATGTTGAACCATCCCTGCATACCTGGTATAAATCCCACTTTATCATGGTGAATTATTTTTAGGATATGTTGCTGAATTCTATTGGCTAGAATTTTGTTGAGGATTTTTACAGCAATGTTCATGAGGGATATTGGTCTGTAATTTTCTTTTTTTGTGGTGTCTTTATCTGGTTTTGCTATCAGGGTTATGCTGGCTTTATAGAATGAGTTTGGGAGTATTCCATCCTTCTCTATGCTCTGAAGTACCTTTAGTAGAAGTGGTGTTAACTCTTTTCTGAAAGTTTGGTAGAATTCTCCAGTGAAGCCATCCGGGCCAGGGCTTTTTTTTGTTGGGAGTTTTTAAATTATCTTTCCAATCTCTTCTTTTGTTATGCATTTATTTAGTTGTTCTACCTCTGTTTGTGTTAGTTTAGGTAGGTAGTGAGTTTCTAGAAGTTTGTCCATTCCCTCTAGGTTTTCAAATTTGTTAGAGTACAATTTTTCGTAGTATTCTGTTATGATTCTTTTAATTTCAGTTGGGTCTGTTGTGATATCACCCATCTCATTTCTTATACGGGTTAACTGTATCCTCTCCTGTTTTTCTTTTGTCAGTTTGGCCAGTGGTTTATCAATTTTGTTGATCTTTTCAAAGAACCAGCTTTTGGACTTGTTAACTCTTTCAAATGTTTTTCTATTCCGTATTTCATTTAATTCTGCTCTAATTATTATTTGCTTGCTTCTGGCGCCCGAGGGTTTCTTTTGCTGCTCTCTTTCTACTTCTTCCACTTGTAGGGTTAATATTTTGATTTTGGGCCTTTTTTCTTTTTGGATGTGTGCATTTATTGCTGTAAAGTAACCTCTGAGCACTGCTTTTGCTGTGTCCCAATGGTTCTGGTAGGATGCGTTTTCATTCTCATTGATTCTGTGAATTTCTTTATTCCACCCTTAATTTCTTCTATAACCGAGTAGTTTTTGAGCAAGGTGTTGTTCAGTTTCCATGTGTTTGTTTTTTTTTTCCTTGCTTTTTCTGTTGTTGAGGTCTACTTTTATGGTTTTATGGTCAGAAAAGATGCTTTGTAGTATTTTGATTCTTTGGATTTTGTTAAGGCTTGCTTTATAGCCTAATATGTGGTCTATTCTGGAGAATGTTCCATGTGCATTGGAAAAGAAAGTATACTTGGCTACGTCTGGGTGCAGTGTTTGGTATATGTCTGTGAGATCAAGTCGGTTGATAGTGGCATTTAGGTGTTCCGTGTCTTTACTGAGCTTCTTTCTGGATGTTCTGACCTTCACTGAAAGTGGTGTGTTGAATTCTCCTACTATTATTGTGGAGCTGTCTCTTTCTCTTCTCAATGCTGTTAGAGTTTGTTTTATATGTTTTGCAGCCCTGTCGTTCAGTGTGTAAATATTTATTATAGTTATGTTCTGGTGTATTGACACTTTAATCATTATAGTGTCCTTCCTTATATTTTGTGGTGTATTTTGCTTTAAAGTCTATTTTGTCAGAGATTAATATTGCTACTCCTGCTCTTTCTTTAGTGTTGTTTGCTTGATATATTTTTCCATTCTTTAGTTTTAGTTTGTTTGTGTCTTTAAGTTTAAGGTGAGTCTTATGTAGGCAGCATATAGACAGATGATGTTTTTTATCCATTCTGCCACCCTGGGTCTCTTTATTGGTGCATTTAGTCCATTTACATTCAGCGTAATTATTGATAGGTATGAGTTTAGTGCTGTCATTTTAATGTCTTTTTTTTTTGTGGTGTTGACAGTTTCTTTGTTCTACTTAATTTTCTCTGATGAGTCATTTTTCTTTGTGTATTTTCATAATTTTCATTGCTGTTGATTTTGTATTGGCTGAGTCTTTATGTTTTTCTTGTTTTTTATTTTGCTGTGTAAGATTGTTAGTTTCCTTTATGGTTACCTTAATATTTACCCTTGTTTTTCTAATTTTAAACCACTCTTTTATTTGTATATTCGCCTTGACTTCCCTTCCATATGAAAGATCTGTGACTACATTTTTTACTCCCTCTTTTTTGTTTTAATGTTGTTGTCTTTTACATAGTGACATTTCTGTTTTCCTATTTTCAGTGTTTTAGCTTTGATTTATTTTTGTGTCTTCCCTATCTGGGTTTATATCTGGTTGCTCTGTCCTGTGTTCTAGTCTTGGGTTGTTATCTGATGTTATTGATTTTCTAACCGGAGGACTCCCTTTAGTATTTCTTGTAATTTTGGTTTGGTTTTTGCAAATTCCCTAAACTTCAGTTTATCTGGAAATGACCTAATTTCACCATCGTATTTGAGAGAAAGTTTTGTTGGATATATAATTCTTGGCTGGCAGTTTTTTTCCTTCAAGGCTTTATATATGTCACCCCATTGCCTTCTTGCCTACATGGTTTCTGCTGAGTAGTCTGAGCTTAATCTTATTGTGTCTCCTTTGTAGATGACTTTTTGTTTATCCCAAGGCACTCTTGAAATTCTCTCTTCATATTTTTTTTAAGCAAGTTTGATTATAATATGTCTTGGTGACTTTCTTTTGGGGTCTACTTTATGTGGGGTTCGATGAGATCTTGGATAGATATCGTCTCATCTTTCACGATTATCAGGGAAGTTTTCCACCAACAAATCTTCAACAGTTCTCTCTGTATTTTCTGTTATCCTCCCCTGTTCTGGTACTCCAGTCACTCATAGGTTATTCCTCTTGACAGAGTCCCACATAATTCTTAGGGTTTCTTCATTTTTTTAAATTCTTTTATCTGATTTTTCCTCAAATAAGTTGGTGTCAGGTGCTTTATCTTCAGTCTCACTAATTCTGACTTCAGTTGCCTCAATTCTACTCCTATGAGTTTCTATTTAGTTGTCTAATTCTGAAATTTTATTGTTCATCTTCTGGATTTCTGATTGGTGTCTTTCTGTGGATTCTTGGAGCCTGTTAAATTTGTCATTATGTTCTTGTATAATCTTCTTAAGTTCCTCTGTTGCTTTGTCTGTGTGTTCCTTGGCATGATCTGTGTTTTTACTGATCTCCTTCCTGATATCTTGAAGAGTTCTGTGTATTAGTCTTTTGTATTCTACCTTAAGTAATTCCAAGAAAGTCTATTCCTCTGGAAAAGTTCTTAGTTCTTATTTTTGTTCTCTTACTGAAGCCATTATGGTCTGCCTCTTTGTGATTTGATTTTGACTGTTGTCTCCAAGCCATCGGTAAGTGATTATATTTATTTATTTTATGTTTGCTTACTGTGTCCCGGCTTCTTTTTCTTATAAATTTTATTGTACTTGAAGTGAAAGTTTACAATTCATGTTAGTCTCTCATACAAAAATTTATACATATGTTGCTATGAAATCCTGATTGCTCTTCCTATACTGTGACAGCACATTCCTCCTTTCCACCCTTGATTTCCTGTGTTCATTGAACCAGCTCTTGACCCTCTCTGCCTTCTCATCTCACTTCTGGACAGGAGCTGCCCATTTAGTTTCATGTATCTCTTTGAGCTAAGAAGCACACTCTTCACGAGTATCATTTTATGGCCCATAGTCTAGTCTAATCTTTGTCTGAAGAGTTGGCCTCAAAATGGTTTTAGTGCTGGGTTGAGAGAGAGTCTGGGGGCCTTGCTTTCTGGGGTTCCTCCAGTCTCACTCAGACCATTAAGTCTGGTCTTTTTACTAGAATTTGAGTTCAGCACCCAGCTTTTCTCCTGCTTCATCAGGGACTCCTGGCTTATTGGTTTGTTTTGTTTTGATATGCCCAATAAGGCTGGTCATGTGAGCTAGTTTGATTATTGGTGCCTTTGAAGCTCTAACGTCCTGTCACCAGGTGTTTAGATCTGTTACTAGGTATGTGAGCCCAGGAGTCTGTTTACTTTTCTTGTATGGATTCAACTCAGGTGTCCAGCTAGTCAGTCACCAGGTGTGAGGTGCAGGCTCTCACTACAGTCCTAGATGGGCAAGGGTGATTGGTGTAGGCACAGGTATCTGGCTGCAGTAGGGGGTCACATGCTGAGCAAGGCAGTGGGCTGCTGGCTGGGAGGAAATTGTGTTCCTGTTCCCTAGAGCACATAGGTGGATGTGTTTTGCAGCAGGACTGTGAGCACCCAATAATGGTGACTCTGAGGACTGGGAGGCACCACTTATTCTTGGACCCCTTTCTCACGTGGCTAGGTGACATGGGTGGAGCCACCAGTCCTCAGGCCCCTGATGTGGGTAGGTGAGGACCCTGCTTAATGGGCAGAGCAGTGTCAGATGTGACAAACCTGCCACTTCACCATATAGCTGATACAGTTGAAGTTAGGCTTCCGGTATATACCCTCTTGTACTGTGGTAATGAGTGACTACACTGTTGAAATAGGCCCACACAGGTCCATGCAGGGTTTAAAGGCATTCAAAGTCTGCCTATACCTATGCAAAGGAGCTGTGACTACCCTGAGTTACCAGCTTACAGAAGCTGGCAGATTATTTTTTTCTTGATTGCTAATTCCTTCCCTCTCCAAGGCTGGGAGAATGGCTCAGGGCACGTGACAGATCACACTTCCTGCCCAAGGTACTTGAAAGTTGCTGAAACAGGCCCAGGATCTGGTGCAGAGCAGGGAGAAGGCAGGTAAATGGGAGATAGATTTTTCCCAAAGTGGGTGTTTTTTGATTCGCACGGTAGGTCAGATGCGTATACTTGTCTTTTGCCAATTGAGAGCTGCTTTTCACTGGTTCTGGAGGCATGAGAAGACTCTCCGCCACTCGATCAGTCTTTACCGATGTGGAAAACGCCTTCTGAGTGCCACTGATTCCCTCACCCAGTACGCCAGCCTGTCCGGCCTGAAGGGTGCCAGCTCCTGCCAGGTCAGGTTTGGCAACTCCTCGGTGCTTCCGAACCGTCTCTCCCTCCTCCTGCCACTTAGTCTGATTCCTCAACTTTGC
This sequence comes from Dugong dugon, assembly GCA_030035585.1. Classification (NCBI taxonomy): domain Eukaryota; kingdom Metazoa; phylum Chordata; class Mammalia; order Sirenia; family Dugongidae; genus Dugong; species Dugong dugon. The sequence goes on from CM057483.1 coordinate 149,345,226, forward strand.
CTTTGATGGTCAGGGCTCTTAGATTGTCATATATAATCTAGTCACTTGTTTTTTTGTTTTTGTTGTAAGAGGGACCACAGGAGGCATCTTGACTACTCCACCATCTTGGCCCCACCTCTGAGAGATTAAAACTCTTTCACGTGTAGTGGAATGTATATGTACTACTTATATTTTTTGCATTTGGGATTTATTGGGAGGCTCATTTCCCACTTATACTATGTACTGACATTGGGGTAGGGCCATGTGTAACTGGGTAAAATGGAAGGAAGTTCATCAGCATCCTATCACTGTGTTGAGAGGTTAGTGTATGAGGTGGTACATCCTGGAGGAGTGATTTTGTGAAACTTGTCTCTTTGAGTTTCTGCACAAGCGAGATAAGCCTTGTAAGAATACTTTTACTGTTTCCTGTGTGTTATTGGGAAGTTGCGGATTTTGAAATTAGATAACGTTCAAGTGAGTAACTTATTTTCAGGCACAGTACAGTGTAAGCATGCATTGTAGCATGCTGCATGACCACTGGGACATATAAGTCCCACCTGTCCTACTACTGGAGTCCACTGGGACATATGTGTGCCATATAATATTTATCAAAATCCATCTTACCTAACAAAGATTTACCAATACTCCATGATTCAGCATGCATTTCATTACTGAAAAAACATTACTTTCCCAAAATTACAAACGTAAAATAATTCTGTAATGAAATGGTTAAACAAGGAGCCATAAGAAAAGTCATCACAAGGAATGATCTTTTATTTTTCCAGTAGCATTAAATGTCCAGTGTACTGTGAGATGTATCTTATATTAAGGGCCCCCTCTTACCATGATATCAGAGAAAATGAAAATAATGACCAGAGTTGTAATGACTCTCAATTATTATATGATAAGTATATACAAAATTGTTAAAATATAATTTTGTCTTGTAGGGGTTTGTGTCATGTATTATTATGTCTATAAAAAGTTTTGTAAGAATTATTATTCTCTGATTTAGAAAATAATATTGGAGTTGTTATTCCCTGTCCTTGAGCATAAATAATGTGACCCAGCTGGAGATGGACTCAAAAGGGCTCACAAGGACTCACAAGGACACACAAGGACATATCAACTGGGCCCTGAGGTATAAAGACAATAGCTAAGATAATCTTGGAAAATATTTTTTAGGGAACTTTTCTCATAAGCCAATCAAACAGAACACGAAAGTCTTGCCACTCTTAAATTTTTCTGTTAGCATTTAGTGAATAGAAACTTGTTGGACCAGTGAAGACCCTCCAGACTGTCCTTACTGAAACTTGTACCAATGATTGTTAAGAAAGACAATTCAAAATGTAGGATCGATCACAGTTTCTAGCCAGTCTGGGAAAAGGGGAAGCTTTCAGTTGTTTTGCCCATTTGTAATGTTAATATATACTGATGACTCTGTGATGGTCTTTGGACTCCAACAGACATGGCTGTGTTAGCATGCTTGTCCACTTTCCCATTCTTGCCTATTCTGTAAAATTCTTTGGACTTGAACAGACATGGCTCTAGCAGCATGCTTGTCCGTTTTCCCACTTTTGTCTGTTCTGTGATATTTCCTTCGATCTGGGCAGCCATTTTAGCTCTGGCGGCATGCTTGTCTAATTCCCACTTTTGCCCTTTGGATATATGCTGAATAAAACTTTCTTTTTGCTTTGAAAAAAAAAAAAGAATTGTTATTCTCAGAAAAATGTGTTTAAGTACAGAAAACACCTTAGGTACCATCAAAATCCCAGGAAGGTACAACATGCTTTTAAAGGGAACAATATAGTGTATAACAAAGATCAGCTCCCAGAAATAGTTTCCTAAAGCAAAATGCTTAAGTTGTGAGTGTTTACATATCAGAGAAATTGAAAAAATAATTTGTTGTGAATCTGGCTAGATTAGACCCCAGTTACGGCATTTATTTCAGATTTGTGGAAATAATTCTAGAGGTTTTGAATGTGTCTGTGTCCCATTTAAAGAAAGGCACACTTGCTGAGAAATGGCTACATTTGTGGAAGAACCTCTCAATTGAGAATAGCATAGTGTATCATTTGGTACTCAGTGACAAGAGGGTGACTCCAAGATACAAGTCTGCCATTCTCTCACCATCAGCTTGGACAGATCACTTCACTTCTCTGACCTTAGTGTCTTTTTCTAAACGTGCAAAGGAAAACTTAAGTGCTTAAATTCTGTGGGATCTGTATACCCAAGTGTGTGACACAAACCTGAGCATAACCCACCGTATTCAACACAGATTGCAATATTTAAAAGAGCAGCGAGTTACAAACCCACCTTCTAACTTGCCGTTTGAAAATAATCATAAAAATCAAAATTTGGCCTATGGCTTAAAAGATTCATCCTGGAATAATAGACTACAAGAAAACTCAGTAGGTAGGTTATGAGATACCCAAATACTTTAAAAAAAAAATACCAATCATATCAACTCAGATATAAAGATTGTCTGTCACAAGCCATTGACTGATATTTAAAATTAAAACAGATTAGCTACACCAAGGTGCTCTCCAGCTTCTGCTTGCATTCCAGTGTTAGGAATCCATAGTTTTCAGAACAGTCCTGTTCCTTCACCAGCGGGTTTTTTCTTCCATATTACTTGATTCTAACTTCCTATTAATTGTGCTCACTGGCTCAATTTTTTAACTTCAGGACTTACAGAAAATGCTGAATCACTGGAAATGCTGGAATTTGACTTGAGTTCCCACTGAATGGGATTGTATGTACCTTAAAGTGGGAAGACTTGATCACCTTAAAAAAAAAAAAACTGAATCTTAACATTTTATAAATGTCATAAGCCATTCAGGTTGTTCATATTGTCTTAATTTCTCTCATTAACTTTCCATAATTTGCTGTGTAAAGGTCTTGCTCAGCTGTCATTTAATTTTTAGCTAGGAGTTTGATCATCTTTGATGCTTTTGCAAATGGTATTTTTCAATTAATTTTCAAATTATTTGTTACTAGTATTTGGAATTACAATTGATTTTTTATTGACTATGTGTCCAGAAATCTTCATGTATCTACTTAATTCTAATATATAATCATTAGATTTATATTAGATAGCCAAGGGATGTACTCTTTAAATGTGAAAATAATAGCAGTTTCACTTTTTCCTTTCCAGTCCTTCTGCCTTTTTAAAAAAATATTATTTTCCTGGCTAACATCTACGTAATTGTTTAATAGAACTTGTGATAGTAGGAATCTTTTTCTCATTTCTAATCTCAAGGGAAGATTTAAATATTTCAGCACCAATTAAGACATTATCTGAAGTTTTATGAATTTTTTATCTTAAGTGCATGATAAATTATGTCAATTTTGCATTATTCAAATAATCATTATTGTGTTCCTTTGTATCATCGAAATGGCTTGATTTCAAAATGTAAATCCAACAAGAATTCATTCTTTGATAAAACTGAATTTGTTCAAGGTGTGTCAGAGTTGATGTAACTTTAGAATCAGTTTGTTAAAAATACTTTTTTTTCCATTTGGTCATGACTGATATAACACCAGATTTTAATTTTTATGTGGTATCCTTGTCAGTTTGTTGTAAAGTTTATATGGGACCCTTAAAACATTTTTTGAGTGATGACTCCTGTTTCCATGCTCTGCAATTGATTGTGTAAGACTGGTGTAATCTCTTTCTCAAATATAAGGGAAAATTCATCACTTTCAGTCACAGAGCATTGAATTTATTTTTAGGACAGTTTTTCATTACTGATGCAATTTATTGAATAAACATAGGAACTCTTCAGATTTACTAAGTTTTCATTTTTTGTTAAGTTTTATTTCATTTACTTCACTTAGAGTTTTGCATTTCATATAATTTCAAATTTATTGGCATAAAATTGCTTGTATTTTGGTGTTTGTTTCCAGGTTCTCTTTCTCATATAAATGATGTGTTTCTTCTGTTCATTATGAATGGTTCCTGTAATCATAGTGAAATGTCCCTCTTTATCTCTAATTTTACTTCTTTCTTGGAAGTCTACTTTGGCAGTGATGTTCCTATTTCAGCTTTCTCATACTTAATTTTGCATATATATCATTTTCTATAATATTACTTTCAACCTATGTCTTTCCTTTTAAATCACCTCTCGAATAAACATCATATAATTAGAACTTGCTATTTTTTTTTTCTTTTTTTTATATTTTATTGTACTTCAGGTAAAGGCTTACAGAACAAATAGTTTCTCATGAAACAGTAGTACACATGTTGTTTTATGACATTGGTTAACAACCCCACAACATATTAACCCTCTAAATTCTCAACCTTTCTTTATTTTGGTGAAAATACACATAGCCAAAGTATACACCGTTTCAAAAATTTCTACATACACAGTTCAGTGACATTGACTACGCTCTTCCAATTGTGCTGTTATTCTCACTTAAGATGAAGGCTTACAGAACAAAATAGTTTCTCATTTAACAGCTCCTACAAATGTTGCCCTGTGACAATGGTTAACAATCTCACAACACATCAACAATATCCTTACTCAACCTTGGGTTCCCTATCACCAGCTTCCTTGTCCCCTTCTGCCTTCTGGCCCTTGTCACTGGACTCCTGTACCTCGTTAGTCTCATTTGGTTTTACGGGGCTGTCCACTCCCAGGCTGAACAGTGAACCTCGGAGGTAACTTCACCACTGAGCTAAAAGGGTGTCTGGGGGCCGTACTCTCGAGGATTCTCCAGTCTCCTTTAGGCCAGTAAATCTGGTCTTTTTTTTTGTGAGTTAGAATTATGCTCTACATCCTTCTCCAGCTCTGTCCAGAACCCTCTGTTGTGATCCTGGTCAGAGCAGTCAGTGGTGGTAGCCGGGCACCATCTAGCTGTACTGGACTCAGTCCGGTGGAGGCCTTGGTAGCTGTGGGCAATTAGTCCTTCAGACTAAACTTTTCCTTGTATCCTGTTCTCTTCATTCTCCCTTGCTCCCGAAGGGATGAGACCAGTGGAGTATCTTAGATGGCCGCTCACAGGCTTTTAAGACCCCAGACGCTACTCACCAAGGTAGAATGTAGCATATTGTCTTTATAAGCTGTGTCATGCTAATTGAGCTAGATGTTCCCCGAGACCATGGTCCCCAGAGCCCTCCGCCCAGCAATTCAGTCCCTCAGGGAGTTTGGATGTGTCTATGGGGCTTCCATGACCTTTCCTTGTACAGGTTGTGCTAGTTTCCCCTGTATTGTGTACTGTCTCACCCTTCACCCCAGATACCACTTATCTATTGCCTATTTAGTATTCCCCCCCACCCCTCCCTCCCATCCCTGGTAACCAACAAAGATTGTTACTTTTTCTGTGTGAACTTTTTCATGGGTTTTTACAATAGAGGTCTCATACAATATTTGTCCTTTTGTGATTGACTTATTTCACTCAGCATAATGTCCTCCAGTTTCATCCATGTTATGAGATGGTTCACAGATTTATTGTTGTTCTTTCTCGTTGCATAGTACTCCATTGTGTATGTACCATAGTTTGTTTATCCATTCATCTGTTGATGGGCATCTACGTTGTTTCCATCATTTTGCTATTGTGAACAATGCTGCCATGAACATAGATGTGCATATGTCTTTTCGAGTGACGACTCTTATTTCTCTAGGATATATTCCTAGGAGTGGGATTGCTGGATCGAATGGTATGTGTATTTCTAGCTTTCTGAGGAAGTGCCATATCATTTTCCAAAATGGTTGTATCATTTTGCATTCCCATTAGCAGTGCATAAGAGTTCCGATCTCCCCGCAGCCCCTCCAACATTTGTTATTTCCAGTGTTTTTGATTTGTGCCAGTAATGCTGGGGTGAGATGGTATCTCATTGTGGTTTTAATCTGAATTTCTCTAATGTCTAGTGATTGCGAGCATTTCCTCATGTGTCTGTTGGCGATTTGAATGTCTTCTTTGGTGAAGTGTCTGTTCATTTCCTTTGCCCAGTTTTTAATAGGATTGTTTGTCTTTTTGTTGTAGAGGTAGAACTTGCTATTTTTGTAATCTGAAAATATCTGCCATTTATTTGGAATGTTTAGACATTAAAAAAATGTTATTCTTAATATTGTATGATTTAAAGTTGATCATCTTCCCCTTCACTTTCCTTTCTTCCCATCTCTTTATTTCTCTTTTCTTCTTTTCTTACCTACTTTTGTGTTTACTGAATGATTTTTTTATTATTCCTTTCAAATCCCTCTACAGCATTTTTATCTGTAGCAATTTAAAAAGATGTCTACACATGCTTTGATACCCCTTCCTCCAGTAGATGGTGTTTGTGGCCCCTCCCGGGTTTCTGGGCCAGACTTAGTGACTCTTTTGCGGTCAGTAGAACCAAAAACCAAACCTGTTGCTCTCGAGTCAGTTCCAACTTAGTAGCGACCTTATAGGACAGAGTAGAAGTTTCCGATAGTGATTCCAAGGAACAGCTGGTGGATTTGAACTGCTGACCTTTTGGTTGGTAGCTGAGCTCTTAACCATTATGCCACCAGGGCTCCTTGCAGCCAATAGAATGCAGCAGTTGAGATACTGCATAAATTCCTGGCCTCACATTCCAGCCAACTGCAATTACCAACTATCACCAAGAGAGGGCACCGTCTTGGTCCTTCTACCCAGGGCTCTTCACTCCTTTAGGTGCCATTTTCCATTAGGTGCCATTTCCCTTCAGCCAGAAGAACTAATGGTAGCAATTTGAACTGCAAGTTGTCCAGACACCAATTGTCTCAGGTTTGTTTTGGCAAATGTGTCTTATTTCACTGTTTGCAAGGATAATTTTGTTAGATATAGAATTCTTTTATTTTCTTCTTTTCCAGCATTGGAAAGATTCTGCTCCATTTTCTCCCATTCTTCATGGATTCTGTTGGGAAGGCAGCCATCTTTTAAATAATCGTTTCCCGGGAGATAATGTATCTTCATTTCTCAGAAGTTTTCATTCGGTGTACATTTGTTCACTTCACTGATATTCTTTACATTTCATCTAGATGTCCAATATATGGTTTACTGAGAACATATTTTAGAATTTCAATACCTATTTTGTAAATTTAATTATTCCTTTTGTATAACTAAAAGGATAACTTAGTGGATTGGCAATAGCAACAAAACAAAGAAAAGCAAAAAAAAATGAACGAAACTCACAGAGAAATAACAAAAGCCAAATCATCTGAGTATTCATGTTTTATTAAGTATCCACACAAATTATATTCAGAATAAAAGAATTTAAGCACATTCTCAAGTAAAATATCAAATGCTTTGCTTCTCTAATTGCTGGTTTGTTGCAAGTTTACTTACATGAGAAAATGTACAAGAACAGATTAAAACTCTTTTATAAAGAATGATGAAGTGACACTTGTACTACCTGTAGCAAACTATTTGCTTTAGCAAAACATTTTATATCTGAAATGATTTCTCTAAATACAGGTCATATAGGAGTCAACTCAGTAACTGGTAATATAGAGAACATAATTGAAATTAACAAGAGTATATTTGTATACAAATACAGGTTTAATATATAGAAATGCTGCTATTTCAGGTGATGATAAAACGAAATAACAAGTGGAATAGTAAGATACAGCAAACAATTTACACAGTATAAGAAAAATTATATACAAGTTTTGAGCAGAAAATAATTATTATCCACTTTAAAGAAGCTGATCTCTAATTAGTCAATGAGATCATTAAACTAAGGGCATAGGTAAAATTTTCACAAAGAATGGTCTTTTTGTTGTTCTGTTTGGATTCAGTGTCAAGTGTTTTGTAAAGTTTATTTTATATTCAGCATCCTCTAATATCATGATATCAGAAAAAAAGACCACACTATTGAGGATTATAGTGATTCTCAAGATTTATCTGATAATTTGTATATGAAAAGCCTTGAAAATATAACTTCATCCTGTAGGTCTTTTGTGCCATTTCTTATGATGTGTTTACAAAGTTTAGTAAGAATTGCAATTCTCAAGAAAAACAAAATGTGTTTCTGTTAACTGTAAGGTATCCATCAATCTTGCTAAATTCACTTATTAATTCTAATACATTACCTATAAGTGCTTTTAGGTAGTCTGGAAACATCATTATGTTATCTGAGAATAAAGACATGTTCATTTTGTCATTTCCAACCTTTATGTTCCCCCCCACCCCGGAATTATTGCTCTGGCTTCTTCTTGTTGGGTGCTGTAGAGTCAACTCCCCTAAAATGTTTAATATAGGTGGTGATAGTGGACACACGTCCTTTGTCTTTTTTTTTAATCTCAGGGAGTAGTTTTTGAATATTTCACCAATAGTTATATTTGGTACAGTTTTCTAATTTTTTTGTCATAAATAGATGGTAAATTACTGGCAGGTGGGTTTTTGGTGTCTACTATGTTAGCATTATTATTTTGTTGCTTTAGTGGAAAATATGTGAGTTTTCCTTCTGTGATAGGTTTCCTCCTTACACACGTTCCTGCTTTTGCAGGCTTTACTGTATTTTCCACTAAAGGGAATGATAGAAAAGTGGGAAGACTGTACCCTGTCAAAGGTGGAAAACTTGCAAGACCCCGAAAAACAAGGCAATCCCGTTGAGTTCTGGCTTTCATAGGTTTCACTCTAGTGGTTTCACAGGTTTCCACATTACACAGGCTCCGGCTTTTACAGGTTTTACTGTCTCTTTTTTTGTTGTTGATTCCCTGTGGTTTTCTACATAAGTGACCATCATTGGTGAACAAAGACAGTGTTACGTTTTCCTGCCCAGTCTATATATCATTTCTTGTTTTTTTTGTGTAATTGCATTAGCTAGGACTTCCAGTTAGATGTTGAATAGGTGTAGTGAGAGGGATACCTTTGTCTTGTTCCTGATCTTAGGAAGTATGATGATATGTGTAGTTTTCTGTAAATGTTCTTTATCAATTTGAAGAAGTTCCCCTGTATTCCTGTTTTACTGAGAATGTTTACAGGAATGGATATAGGATTGTGTCCAATGTGTTTTTCTGCATCTGTTGATACGATCATATGATATTTCTTCTTTAATGTCTGGATATGTTCAATTGCATTAACTGATTTGTGAAAGTTGAAGGAGTCCTGCATTGCTGGGATAAATGCCACTTGGTAATGCTATATAATCTTTTTTTATACATTGTAGCATTCCATTTGTCCATAGATTGTTGAGGATTTTTACATCTATATTTATGAGAGTTATTGGCCTGTAACTTTCCTTTGTCCGTTTTTTTGTATTAGGGTAAACCTGGCCTCATAAGATGAGTTAGGAATTGTTCCCTCTGTTTCTGTTTTCTGGAAAAGTTCAAGAAGGATTGGTGTTAATTCTTTAAATGTTTGGAAGAATTCGCCGATGAAAACATCTGGACCTGGTGCTTTCAATTTTGGAAGGTTATTAATTGTTGATTCAATTTTTTAAATAGATACAGGCCTATTCAGATCATCTCTTTCTTCTGTGAGTTTTGGTAGATTTTGTATTCCAAGGAATTGGTCCATTTCCTCTTAAGTTGTCAAATTTAAGGAAAAAACTTATTCGTATTAGTACATTATTATCCTTTTAATGTTCACGGGATCAGTTGTGATGGCCTGTCTTTTGTTTATAATATTAATAATTTGTGTCTTCCTTCTCTTTCTCTTTCTTTTTTTTTTTTTTTTTTTTTTTTTGGTAAGCTGGTCCAGAGCTCTGTGAATTTTATTTTATTGACTTTTCGAAGAACTAGCTTTTGGTTTCATTGATTTTTCTCTGTTAATTTCCTGTTTTCAATTTCATTGATTTATGCTCTAATTTTTATTATTTCTTTCTTTGAGCTTACTTTGAATTTAATTTGCACCTCTTTTTCAAGTTTCCTAAGTTAGAAGCTTAGTTTTTATTTTAGAATTTTTTCTAATAGATGCATTCAATAATATACATTTCCCTCTAAGCATTTCTTTCACTGCATTTCATAAATTATCGATGAATTGTATGTTCATTGTCATTTAATTCAAAGTTTTTTTTTAAAAATTTCCTTTGAGATTTCTTCAATGCATCTGCTATTTAGAGGTGTTCCATTTAATCTCTAAATATTTGGGGATGTTCTATCTATCTATATGTTGTTTGTTTCTAGTTTAATTCTAGTGTGTCTAAGAACATACTTTGTATGATTTATTTGTTTTAATTTGTTAAGATGAGCTTTATCACCCAGGATGTGGTCCATCTTGATGAATGTTCTATGTGATCTTGAAAAGAATGTGTATTCTGCTGTTGTTGGATGAAGTATTTCATGAATTCAGTTAGATCCAGTTGATTAATGGTGCTGTTTAGTTCAACTCTGTTATTACTGATCAATTACTGATAGGAGGGTGTTGAAGTCTTCCACTATAAGACAGGATTTATTCAGTACTCCTTGCAGTTTTATCAGTTTTTGCCTCGCATAATTTGGATGCTCTGTTGTTAGGCGCATACACTTTCAGGACAGTTAGGTTCTCTCGGAAATTTGCCCCTTTTAGAATCATGTAATGCCTCTCTTTATCGATGAAATCTTCTTTGTCTGAAATTAGTACAGCTACTCCAGCTGTTTTTTGACTAGTGTTATCATGGTGCTTCTTTTTTCATCCCTTTATTTTTAACTTACCTGTGCCTTTATACTTAAAGTGGGTTTTTTGTAGATAGCATACAGTTGGTTCTTGTTTTTTTTTTCTTTTACCTACTCTGATATTCTCTGTTTTTTAATTGATATATTTATATCATTCACATCACATTTAAAGTGATTATTAATATAGTTGAATTAATGTCACCCATAGTTGTAAGTATTTTCTCTTGTTTACCTTTGTTCTTTGTTTCTTTTTTCCACTCTTTTTTTTGCCTTCTCTGCTTTTAATAGGATATTTTGAATTATTCTATTTTCTCTCCTCTGTTAGTATATGTTAATTATATTTCTTAAATTTTTTTTTATGATTTCCCTAGAGTTTGCATTATACATTTACAACCAGTCTAAATCCTCTTTCAAATAATAGTATACTGCTTTATGGTTAGTACAGGTATCTTATAGTATTCCCAGTTCTTCACTTCCATCCTTTATAACATTGCTGTCATACATTTAGTTATTCATAAGCTATAATTATCCAATGTATTTTTGCTAGTAGTATTTTAAAGAAGTTTTTACATGTTAGATCAATTCATTATTAATTAATTAACTTCTTAAAATAAAATATTTTATTTTACCTTCATTTATTCCTTCTCAAATGCTCTTCCTTTCTTTATGTAGGTCCAAGGTTCTTACTGTATAGTTTTCCTTCTTTCTGAAGAACTTCTATTAACATTTCTTGCAGAGCAAGTCTAGTGGCATCAAAATTGTTCAGTGCTTATTTTTCTGAGAAAGTGTTTTTCCTTCACTTTTTAAGAAAATAATATTTGATTGTGTTTTTGGTAAAACTTTACACAGCAAGTTAGGTTCCCCTTTTGCAGTTTCCACACAAATTGATCAGTGGCATTAGTTCAATTTTTCACATTGTGTCAACATTCTCATTAATTGTGTTCTGGTTGTTCCATTTGCAGGACTCTAGCTTCCCTCCCACCCTTACCTTCTCATCTTTGCTTTGGTCTAAATGTTGACCTTTTGGACTCCTACAGGTGTTTTGTTTTTGTTTTGTTTTTTTTTTAGTACAGCACCAATCTAATGGGTAATATCCTTTATTTTTAGTGTTACTCTGCTTTTCTGTTAGAAGATGATTGCAGCATATTTTTGGTTCAAGGTTTAAAGAGTATCTCAGGGCAGTAGTCTCAGGGAGTCCTCTGTTCTCAGGTGGTCCAGTTAGTCTGGCATTTTTAGGAATTTGAGTTTTTTCTGCATTTTTCTCCCGTTCTAACCAGGATCATCTACTGTGCCCCCGGTCAGATGGGTCAGTGATGGTAGCCGAGTATCATCTAGCTCTGGTCTTAGGAAAGTTGAGGTCATGGTTTGTGTAGGCTGTCTGCCTTGTATACTTGTTTCTTCTCTGTGATTTTGATTACCTTCTTACTCATTTGCTCCTGACAAGTAGAGACCAATAGTTGTATCTTAGATGGCCGCTATCAAGCTTTTAAGACCCCAGATGCTACTCACTTCACTAGGATACAGAACATGAACTTTGTGAACTATATTATTCCAATTGACTGAGTTGTCCCATGGAGACTCTGGTCCTAAGCCTTCAAACCCAGAAAACTGATCTCAGAATGTGTTTGATTATGTCTAAGGTGTATCTGTAGTTGTGTCTTCAATGAATGTATGTGTCTGCCTACAAATATCTGTATTTACACATACATGTAGATACTTCTGTCTCTTCTCACATATGGGTACACCTGTACCTACCGGTATATGTATATGATTATACCCTGGTCATGTCATCCTAGCTTCATTTTTTGTTCTTTGTTGGATTTGTTTCCCTCTTACATATGTCAGATTCTCTGTACAAGCATCCTTTTCTCATGAGCACTTCTCAGTGGCATCATTCACTTTGGTCATGCTGTGCTCACTACACCCACATTTGGTCCTGCTTTTCCCATCACCAACAATAACAAGTATTTACGATCTAGAGCATGCTCCCTTCACTCCTCCCTCTGGTAACCACTACTGAACATTAATCTCTCTATATGTGTCTATTTTTGTCTTCTTACAAGAGGGATCATATGATATTTGTCTTTATGTGCTTGACTTATTTCACTTAGCATTATGCCCTCCAGGTCCATCCATGTTATAATAGGTTTTGCCAACTCGTCACTGTTGTTTATGGTTGTGTAATATTCCATTGTATGTATGTACCACATTTTGCTTATCCATTCATCTACTAATGGGCACTTTGGTTGTTTCTATTTTTTTTTTTTTGCTATTGTGAATAAAGTGACAATGAACATAGGAGGGCATATATCTGTTTGTGTCACTACTTTTAGGTCTCTAGGGTATATCCATAGGAGTGGAATTGCTGGATCATATGGTAGTTCTATTTCTAGCTTTTTCAGGAAGTGCTTTATTGTTTTCCATAGTGGTTGTACCATTTTACAGATCCACAAGCAATGGATAAGGGTTCTAATTTCCCCCATCCTCATCAACATTTGTTGTTAACAGTTTTTCTTTTTTCATCAGTGCCATTTTAGTTGGGGTGAGATGGTATCCCATTGTAGTTTTAATTTGCATTTCCTTAATGGTTAATGATCCTGAGCATCTTTTCATGTGTTTATTGGCTGCATGGATGTCTTCTTTGGTGAAAGTTCTGTTCATGTTCTTTGCCGATTTTATAATTGTGTTGTTTGTCTTTTTGTTGTTGAGTTGTTGAAATTTTCTACTTCCTTCCTTCGCTTTTGAAGGATAATTTTGCAGTGTATAAAATTCTAGGTTCCCTCCCCCACCCAAACACTTTAAATATTTCACTCCACTCTCTTCTTGCTTGCATGGTTTCTGAAGAGAAGTCTGATGCAATTCTTATTCTTGTTCATTTATAGGTAAGGTATTTTTTTCCTCTATGTTTTTCTCTTTGTCTTTGATTCTCTGCAGTTTGACTATGATGTGCCTAGGTGTAGATTTTCAGTATTTACCCTGCTTGGTGTTCTGTGAGCTTCCAGCATCTGTGGTTTGGTGTCTGTCAACAATTGGAAAATTCTCAGCCATTATTACTTCAAAATTCTGTTCCTTTGTCTTTTTATTCTCCTTTTGTTATTCTTATTATGTTTAAGTTACACTTTTTAAAAAATCGTCCGGTAGTTCCTGGATAGTCTGCTCATTTATTTTTTTTTTTTTTGTTCCTTTGTTTGTTTTTTCAGTCTTTTTTCTCTTTGCCCTCTTGATGTTAATGTGGTAGTAAAGTTAGTGAGAAGGGGACGCATTCTTTGATCCTATGATTAAGTCTCAGTGTTGTAGTGAGCCTGTAGTTCTTGATATTCACTTTCAGAAGGTCTTCTAAAATTTTCATGTCAACCCTTGCCTGAAACAATAAGGCTAAAGGGACTGGAGTTGGTATTTCCTTTACCACATGTCCAAAGCTAGAGGGGACTCTGGTTCATTACTCTATTCCCCAACAACTAGAAGGGACCTGGAGTTGGATATTTCCCTTTTCCTAGTCAGGTAGGCTTTAATAAAACTCAGCTTTTAGTAGGTTCTGGTAAAGTAGTTTACCTGAGGGCAGGCTGTTGTTAAAAAGAATAGAACATTGTTTTGAAATGGTTAATTTATCCCTTTTCTGTTGGAAGCTTGAGGAAATTTTTTCCCTCAAGTTTCACAGTGAGAACTTTGTGGAGCCCCTGGAGGTAAAACTCATGATATTGTTGGAGTCTGCGTAAGGCTTTCTTCCAGGAGGTTTTATCTCTCATGCTAGTCCATGCTCTGTCTCCAGCACTTAGTTATCCTACAAGTATTCCTACCCAATGTTAGGTCTAATGGGGTAGTTGATGCTTCTGTATCATCCTTTCTATCTCTGCAGTTTGCAGGCAGAGGTTAGCCCTGTAACCTCAGTTCTCTGTTGGATGTAAGAAGAGTTTGTGATTTGCAGTTTTTCTGCTGTTTATCTTGTTGTGAACGTGAGAATGATGACTTCCAAGGTCTTTCCATCCTGGACCAGAAGTCAGAAGTCCGTCTTAGGTTTTTTAGTAGATGCTCCTGTTTCAAGTTTAAGAAGTGCCCTTCTATTTCTAATTATCTGAGAGTATTTATCATGAACGAGTATTGAGTAGTGTTTATTGCTTTTTTCATCAATTGATAAGTCATATGATATTTCTTCTTTAGCCTGTTAATATGCTAGACTACACTGATTCATTTTAAAATATTGAACCAGCCTTGTATTTCTAGAATTACTCTCACTTGGAAATAGTGTATAATTTTTTTTCTTTCTTTATATTATATATATATATATCTTTTTAAGCAATAACTTAAAACCTCATTCCCCCTCTCTGGTAACCACTAATCTATGTTTGTCTCTATGCATTTACCTATTCTAGATATTTCATATAAGTGGGATCATACAATATTTGTCCTTTTGTGTCTGACTTATTTCCCTTAGCATCATGTTTTCAAGATTCATGCATCATTTTTCTTTATGGCTGAATAATCTTTGATCATGTTTATACCACATTTTGTTTATCCATTCGTCTGTTGGTGGGCACTTGTGTTATTTCTACTCTTTGTCTAATGTAAACAATGTTGCTACTGACATTGGTGTACAAGTATATGTTTGAATCCCTGCTTTAAATTCTTTTGAGTATATACCTAAAAGTGGGATTGCTGGGTCATATAGTACTTCTATGTTTACCTTTTTGAGGAACTGCCAAACTTTTTTTCTGCAGAGGCTGCAGAATTTTACACTCCCACTTGGAATGGAAATGGCTTCCAATTTGTCCACATTCTTGGGAACATTTACTTTTTTTTTTTTTAAATAGTTATGCTTGTGGGTGTGAAGTGATATCTCATTGTGTTTTTAATTTTTACTGCTCTAATGACTAATGATGTTGTGCACTTTTCATGTACTTTATGGCTATTTGCATATCTTCTTTGTAGAAATATCCAATTTCCTTCTCATTTTTAACTGGATGTTTCTGTATTTGTTGTTTAGTTGTAGTAGTTCTTTATATATTCTGAAACTTAAACCCTTATCTCATATATGGTTTCCAAATATTTTCTCCCTTTCTGTAGACTGTCTTTTAACTATCTTAATAATTTCCCTTGATGCACAAAAGTTTTTAATTTTGATGAAGTCCACTATTTTGTCTTTTGTTGCTTGTGCTTTTGACACCATAGCTAAGTATACATTGCCAAAAGAAGATCCTGAAGCTTTCCCCTATGTTTATTCAAAGATTGTTATAATTTTATTTTTTTTCCTTAAGTCATTGATCTATTTTGAGTTAATTTTCATATATAGTGTGAGGTATAGATCCAACTTCATTCTTTTGCATGTAGAGATGCAGTAGTCCCAGCACCAAAGACTATTCATTCCCCATTGAATGTACTTGACACCCTCATCAAAAATAAATTGGCCACAGATGTATAAGTTTATTTCTAGACTATTAATTCTATTCTGGTGGTCTATTTGTCTTTCCTTACACCAGTATCATAGTGTTTTGATCACTACAGCTTTGTAGTATGTTTTAAATGGGTAAGTGTGGGTCCTCCTATTAAGTTCTCCTTTTTCAACATTGTTTGGACTACTTGGGAACCCTTGCAATTTGATATGAATTTGAGGATGGGCTTTTCCATTTCTGAAAAAAAAAAAGGCTGTTGGAATTTTGATAGGGATTTACAATTTTTTTATATATTGCTGAATTTAATTGCTAATATTTTGTTGAGGATTGTATTTCTGTTCAAGGTATATTGTTGTTAGGTGCCATCGAGTTGACTTTAACTCATAGTGACCCTGTGCAATATTGTGGAACTGCCCCATAGAGTTTTCTAGGCTATGATGTTTATGGGAACGGATTGCCAGATCTTTCTTCCACTGAGCCACAGTGTATGTTAGAACCACCAACCTTCTGGTTAGTAGCTGAGCACTTCACTATTACATCACCAGGGCTCCCAAGGTATACTCTTTAATTTAGTTTTTTTTCTTTTGTATTTCTTATTCTGGTTTTGGTATGAGGCTAATACCAGTTTTACAAAATTAACTGGGAAGTGTTTCCTCCTCTTCTGTTTTTTTATTTTTCTGTTTTCTATTTTAAATTTTGTTATGGTGTATTTTCATTCATTTCAGTGTCTTTTTTGATTTTCCTTGAGACTTCTTCTTTGACCCAGGGATTATTTTCAAGTGTGTTGTTTTGTTTGCAAATACTTGCATATTTACCTGCTATTTTCTTTTCTTTTTAATTAATAGCTTCTATTTTTTAGAAGGCTGACTTATTTATGTATACATTTCTTAAAAGATAATGATGTTGGAAGGAGTTTGTGTGGGGCCATGCAAGTGAAACTGTCCTTTGATTATGCCTGAGTTGTTTTGAGTCATGCTGTATTGCCAATAGCAAAGTACTATCCCAACAACGAAACAGAGAGGGAAAAGTTTAACAAAAATCAGCCCATTGTATCAAGATTGGTTGTGACTTCTGATCTTCAAATTAATGTAACACTCCCCCCCCCCCTTTTTTTTTTTTTAAAACACATGCAACATATTCGGTAGAATAATTAGAGTAATGGATGAAATCGCCACATACAGAGATTGGATATCAGAGCAGTGGGACTTGCAGAATAGGCCTGAGCCTTCTTGCAGTGGTAAGATTTTTTTAATTCATTGTTTAACCGAGTATTAGAGGCTTTCTATTTTGTGTGTGTTTAATGGGAAGAAACGTTTTCCAGTCTTTTGCCACTGTTTCAGAAATGGTACTACCTTGATAGTAGACACTCAGCAGTTAGATAAATGTAATAATAATCTATCTGAAGAAAATTAAATCCTTGGAAGATGTAGAAGTAATACTTCAGAATCTTTTAGTAAACACTCTTCAACCTCTTCATTGAGTCAAGCGTCTTCCTCTTTTTTTTTTTTGAGAAATAATAATTTAATGTGCTTTAGGTGAAGGTTTACAGAGCAGAATAGATTCCCATTCAACAATTTATACAGAGAATGTTCCAAGGCACTGGTCGTAACCTCCTCAATGTATCAGCACTCTCCATTTCCTCCATGGGTTCCCCATTACCTTTCATCTAGTTTCCTACCCCTTCTGGCCTTCTCATCTTTGCTTTTGGGCATATGTAGCCCTTTTATTCTTATGTAATTAACTCTTCTAAGGAGCTCATTTTTCTTGGGTGTTATTGTTTATTTTTTAGGCCTGTCTATTGTTTGGCTGAAAGGTGGTCTCCAGGAATGGCTTCAGTTCTATGTTAGAAGGGCCATAGTCTTAGGGTTTCTCCAGTCTGTCAGACCAGTAAGTGTGGTCTTTTTTATGGATTTGATTTTTGTTCTGCATTTTTCCCCGGTCTGTCCAGGACCCTCTATTGTGATCCTGGTCAGACTGATCGGTAGTTCTTCCAATCTCAGGGTCCTGTAGGCTGTGGTTCATGTGGTCCATTAGTCCTTTAGACTAATTGCTCCCTTGTGTCTTCAGTTTTCTTCACTCGCCTTTGCTCTGGATGGGATGAGCCCAATCGTTATATCTTAAATGGCCACTCGCAAGCTTTTAAGACCCCAGATGCTACTCACTAAAATAGGATGTAGAACACTGTTTTTATGAACTATGTTATGCCAATTGATGTAGATGTTCCCTGAATCTATGATCCTTAGCCTTCAAGCCTAGTAACTTCACCCCATGATGTGTTTGTTTATGTCTGGGAAGTTTCCATGACTGTGCCTCTTGTGTGTTCTGTTGTCTATATTAATGTATATGCAGCATCTGGATCTGCAGGTAGGTGTGCTCTCTTGTACCCTTTCACTCTTCTTTAGCATATGTCTCTACCTATATATCCATTCGTAGATTATTATTTATTAATGCTGTTGTTGTAGTGTTGTCTGTGTTGTGGTAATTACCATGATTACCCTTTATTCTTATGTTCCTCTCAGTGACTTCCTTTGCCTGGGTGCTGTTGTGCTGACTTCCCCCCATCGTGTAATGTCTTTCCCTTCACCAGTATTAACGTGTCTTCTTTCTAGTTGGTGATTTTTTCCTCCCTCCTCTCCCATTCCTGATAACCATCAAAGAACTTTTTTGTGTGTATGTGTGTGTGTGCATGTATGTGTGTGTGTGTAATCCTTTTCTAGATTTTTTATAGAAGTGGTCTCATACAGTGTTTGTCTCTTTGTGATTGACTTATTTCACCCAGCATAATGTCCTCTGAGTTCATCTATGCTGTGATATGTTTCACGGATTCATCGTTCTTCTTTATCACTGTGTATTCTGTTGTGTGTATGTATCACAGTTTATTTATCCATTCATCTGTTGATGAGCACTAGATTGTTTCCATCTTTTTGCTATTGTGAACAACGCTGCAGTGAACATGGGTGTGCAGATATCTATTCATGTCACAACTCTTGTTTCCCTGGGGTATATAGTAGTGTGTATATATGGTGTTTCTATTTCTAGCTTTTTAAGGAAGCACCACATAATTTTCCATAGTGCTTGTACCATTTTACATTCCCACCAGCAGTGTATTAGCGTTCCAATCTGCCCAAAACCTCACCAGCAGTTGGTTTTTTGTTTCTTTTTTTTTTTAATTAGTATCATTATTGTCAGAGTGGGATGGTATCTCATTGTAGTTTTAATTTGTATCTCTCTCTCTCTGGTGGAAACCCTGGTGTCGTAGTGGTTAAGAGCTACGGCTGCTAACCAGAAGGTTGGCAGTTTGAATCTACCAGGTGCTCCTTGGAAACCCTATGGGGTGGTTCTCTGTCCTGTAGGGTCGCTATGAGTCAGAATTGTCTCAATGGGCAATGAGTTTGGTTTTGTCTCTGATGGCTAATGATCAGGAGCATTTCTTCATGAGTTTGTTTGCCACCTGAATATCTTCTTTGGTGAAGTGTCTAGTCATAGCTTTTGCCCATTTTTTAATTGGATTGTTTGTCTTTTTGTTGAGGTGTTGAAGTTTTCTGTAAATTTTAGAGATTATACCCTTGTCGATTATGTCCTAGCCAAAAATAGAGGGGGAGTGAGGGTGGGCTCTAGCACAGTCTCTCTGCTGCTGCCCTTACCTGGCCCTTGGGGTGGGGGGTGTCGGTGGCAGCAGGGCATACACATTGGGGCATGCTTAGTCCCACTCATTAGGTGGGCAAGGGGGTAGTGGACACAGTTGGATGGGGTAGAGGGGAAGGGGAGAGGCTTGTGTTGTGATACCTGGATCAGGGGAGGCTGTTAGAGAATAGGATCCTCTGCTACTTCTGATCAGGTGAATAGGGTTTGTGGGGAATGTGTCCCTCTGGCTACGATATGCGGGTGCTTGATTACCTTGTGTCCACTGCAGTCAGAGAGCAGGACCTGGCCCCACTCAAGTGCAAGGAAGGGGGCTGCCTGGGGTCGGATCGGGTGGGAGACTTCCAGCTGATAATCCGTGGGTCCACCACCTTGTGCAAGCCACTCACCCCTGAGATCACAGACCACTGCTCCTGGGTATCTCTGGTTCTGAATCCTGGCTCCCTCCCTGCTTTTGCTTCTATTCAGGTATGTCTGTAGAGCTTCTGTGTCACTCTTGGGAAAGCCGTGAAGTTGCCTTCTTGTGTTCCTCACTTAGGTTCGCTGCTGGCTTTGTCTTAAAATGGCCACGTCAGGCCGGAATGCCTGGCTGAGCTCCTCCGTTCTGTGTTAACCCCTCATTTGTGGGTTTTTTCACTTTTTTCTTCCAGTCGGTGTTTGGTTCAGTTCTTAGACCTTTTTTTTTTTTTTTTTTTTTTTAAATGTTCAGGGTTCCCGGATTGTTATCTACTTCTGTTTTGCTTCATTTTTGGGGTCTTTGGTGCAAGGGCACTTTATGGTGCATGTGACTAAGCCACTATCTTGGCTTTGCCTTCTTACTTGCTATTTTCTATTACTGATTTCCACATTGATTCCACTGTGGTCACAGAGCACACTCTGGGGATTTCAATTCTTTTAGATTTGTCAAACTTTTTTAATACTCCAGGATATGGTCTATCTTGATGTACGTCCCATGGATTGTTCAAAAGAATGTGTATTCTGCTGTTGTTGTATGGAATATTCTGTAAATGTTGATTAGATATTGTCAGTTAATAAAGAATTTGACCAACTTTGAATGGTTTTCACCTTATAGTTTTTCTATTGCTGCTTTCAAGAATTTTCTTTCTTTCTTTCTTTTGGTCTTTAGTTTTAAGAAGTTTAATATTTCTTGGTGTGGATTTCTTTGGCTTTACCCTGATAGGGCACACTAAGCTTCTTGAATCTGTAGGCTCATGCCCTTTAACAGTTGTGGAAGTGTCAGGCATTATTTCTTCCAGTACTGTTTCATCCCTTCCCTTTATCTGCTCTTTATGGGATTCCAGGGACAGGAATGTTAGATCTTTTGTAATTGAAACACAGTTTCATGAGGCTCTATTATTATTTTTTTTTTAAATCTGTTACCTGTGTGTTGTTGTGATTGGGTAATTTCTCCTTTTCTGTCATCAAGATCATTAATTACTCCTCCAACACCACTCCATCAAGGGGGAGGCGCTGTCATCAAGATCATTAATTACTCCTCCAACACCACTCCATCAAGGGGGAGGCGCTGTCATCAAGATCATTAATTACTCCTCCAACACCACTCCATCAAGGGGGAGGCGCTGTCATCAAGATCATTAATTACTCCTCCAACACCACTCCATCAAGGGGGAGGCACTGCCTTTATTGCCAGGTGATTGTAGAAGTCTAGATTCCCTCCTGTGCCTTCTTTGACTCACAGTGTATAGCCTAAAGGAAAACAACAAGTAAACAACTTTGTTGTACAGCGCACAAAGTTTTCATGTGTACCTTTGCATTTCCCCCCTCCTATTCCAAGCCCTTTCCTGTTTGCCATTAGGAGTCTTTGTATGGACATTTGATTGTATTTTCTCTTGGATAAACATTAAAGAATGAACTAGCTGGATTACATGATAGTTGTTGGAACTCTCAGATATTTTAGAATATGTCACAGTGTTCTGTTTTACACTACATCAGCAGTATATGAGAATCACATTTACATTACATCCTTGCTAGACTTGTTAGTGTTCAGTATTTTTAATTGTATCCCTTCTAATACGTGTGCAGTACTATCTAACTGTTGCTTTAAATGGAATAAGTATAACTAAGACGTATTTCTTTCTTTCCCAGGCATCCCAGTAATGGAGAAAGTGGATCACAGATCTGAAGGTACTCTGCTCCTCTGCATTCATATTTAGTATGTATAATTATTTTTTTATTACACGCTAGATTTTCTGTATGCAGTGCTATAGAGGTAATTGGAGTGTCTGGGTACTTTCATCTTCCTCCAGGGAACATTTGCTTTTATTTTTGAGAGGCAGTTAGGGTGGAGGGAGTTCATCACATCTCAGTCAGAGATTGGTTCCTTTTGAAGCTGGATTTCGGGTTTTGCGTGGAGTTTTTCTATTTCTGGTTGATGGAGACATTTAGGGCACACCCCATAGGGATTTCAAATGAAACCTTATGCAGTTTCCCAGTGCCTCTGCTCCTTGTTGAGCCCTGAGCCCAATTGGTATCCTTTGTCCTGGTGAGACTGCAAGAAGCTCTGTTCAGCTACATAGCTGCTTAGCTACAGTTTACTGCTTAGCATCTTGGGTTCTCAATCATCTACTTTAAATCAGCAGAAGGCTCAAAGAGGAAAAGAAGTACCATAGTTCTCACCCCTTGGGATTCTCTTCTGAGATTTGTTTCTTCTAATGCTTGCTTTTTTGCTTTTGTGGTGCTTTGGGACAATATCTTCCAACTTTTCTAGCTTTTCTCAGCAGGATGGTTGTACACAAACTTCTGGTCTGCCATTAGTGGAAGCATACAGATCTACAAACACTGTTTGTTGAAATATGTTTTAGTGTACAGGTGACTTTACTTAAAACTAATAATTTCAAACTAAAGGTCCATAAGATGAAAAATTTATTTAAGAAAAAATAATCTTCCAAGGAGTTGTGTTGATTAAGATTGTGTGTCAACTTGGCTGGGCCATGATTCTCAGTGTTTTGGCAGTTTTATAATGTTGTGATCACTTCCCTGTTGAGATCTGATACGTGATCACCCCCATGATGGGATCTGCTGTGAGTTGGTACCAGTGGGGACGGGACCTGTGGAGGCTCACTGCTCCTTTCAGCCTTCATTTCTACACCCTCCTCTGCCTAGCTCTTTCTTCTCTCCTTGCCAGAGCTGATACTTGTTCTGGATCCTGCAGCTGTCTCCTTTGTCTGACCTCCAGTTCTTGGGACTTGAGCTAGCAGCTCACTTGCGATTATGCTTGCCGATGTTGGGATTCATTGATCTTCATAGCCTGTGAGCAACAGCCCTGCTCTCCAGCCTGCTGATGTTGGGTTCGCTGGCCCCTGGGGCTACAAGAATCAGGAGAAGCCTCTTTCCTGATCCACCGGCTTGGGACGTTGCAGCCTCTACAACCACATGAGCCATTTCCTTGATATAAATCTCTCTTTTTATATCTATATATACATATATATACTTATATGCTTTACTGGTTTTGCTTCTCTAGAGAACCCAGCCTAAGACAGGAGTGCATGTTTTTTTCTTATTTTCTTCAATGTATTTCAATTTAAATATTTCATTGATTCTTTAATTTTTCTACAGTTTCCAACATGTGCCATGAGAAGTTGGTACATTATTGAGGTACAGCTTAGTGGGGAAGAAACAGTAAATAATAAGTATATTACAGAAGCTAAGTTTATGGGAATTTGTTACACAACAAGTGCAACCATATAACTGCCTATGCCATGTTTATGTGTTGCTTTAGGGAATGGTGGAGTCCTGGTGGCACAGTGGTTAAGAACTCGGCTGCTAAACAAAAGATTGGTAGTTCACATCCACCAGCTGCTCCTTGGAAACCCTATTGGGTAGTTCTGCTCTGTCCTATAGGATTTCTATGAGTTGGAATAGACTGGATGGCAGTAGGTTTGGTTTTTTGGTTTAGTACAATACTGTTATCATTTTTGCTTTATAGAGTGAGATGTATTTCCAAAAGGAGAGAAGAGTAGTCTGTTATATTTATCCACATATTTTCCTTCTCCATTGCCTTTCACACCTTCCTGCCATTCTTAGTTTCAATCAGGTGTTATTTCACATCACCCTGAAATACTTCCTGGGCGTTACTTGTATTATAGATCTTCCACTGACAGATTGTCTCAGGCTTGATTGTGTAGATGTGTCTTATTTCATTCTCAGTTTGGATGGGTCATTTTGCTGGATATAGAAGTCTGTGTTGACAGTTTTATTTTTTCCTTCAGCATTGGAAAATTTCTGCTCCATTTTCTCCAAATCTCCATGGATTCTCTTGGAATGGCAGCCATCTTTTATATAATAGATTTCCAGGAGGTAATGTATGTTTATTTCTCAGAAGTTTTCATTTAGTATATTTCTGTTAACTTCAGTGATATTCTTTATATTTTGTATAGATGTCTGATATGTATTTTATTGATAATATTTTTGAAAACTTCAATACCTATTTTTTCAATTCAAATATTTTCTTTTTTATATATAAAATAATAACTTACTGGATTGACAATAGCAACAAAACAAAGAAAAGCAAAAAAAGGACCTTACATAGAAATAGCAAAAGTCAAATAATCCAAGTTTTTATTTCTATTGAATATGTACACACATTATATGCAAAAGAAAAGAATTTAAGCACATCCCCAAACAAAATACCCAGATGCTTTGTTTTTCTAATTGCTTGTTTGTTCCTAATGTACATGCATGAGAATATATACAAGAAGAGATTAAAACTCTCTGTAAAGAAGTTAAGTGACATTTCTGTTACCCGTAGTAAAACATTGCTTTGGCAAAACATTCTATACCTGAATAAGTTTATGAAAATATAGTACATGTAGGAATAAATTCAGTAATGAGTAATATATAGAACATGGGGATATAACATAGGTAAAATTAGCAAGAGTATATGTAGAAATATATGTATAACAGATACAAATTTTGGTATTTCAAATAATTATAAAATGGTAAACTAGCAAATGGAATAGTTAGATAGAGCAAAAAATTTACACAAAACAAAAAATTATAAACAAATTTTGTGTGGGAAAATAATTAATTAATTTAATTGGTATACACTTTAAAGGAGCTGATCTGTAGTCAATGAATTTGTTAAGGGTGTAAGTAAAATTGTCACAAAGAATGGTCTTTTTATTGTTCTCTTTAGATTAAATTTCAAGTGTATTGTATAGTCTATTTTATATTCAGTGGCCTCTATTATCATGATATCAGAAAAAAAAAAAAGTCCACAATTTAAGGGTTATAATGACTCTCAAGTTTTATCTGATAACTAACTATATACGAAAAGCCTTAAAAACATAACCTTGCCCTTTAGGATTTGGACCATTTCTTACGATGTGCATAAAAAGTTTAGTAAGAATTGCAATTAGCAGGAATAAAAAATGTGTTTATGTTTAACTGTATGGTATCCGTGAGTCTTGGTAAATTCACTTATTAATTCTAATACATTACCTGTAAGTCGCTTTTAGGTAGTCTGGAAACATCATTATGCAACTATGAGTTAAGGAATGTTCATTTTGCCATTTCTAACCTTTAAGTTTATTTTTTGCCGCTTGAACTATTGCTCTGTCTTGTTGTTACTGGGTACCATTGAGTAAAGTCCCTTAAAATGTTGAATGTAACTGGTGATAGTGTACAGACATCCTTTGTCCTTTTTTGTTCCCAAGGAGTTTTTTGAGGGTTTCACCATTAGTTATATTTGCTGCAGTTCTCTAAGGTTTTTTTTTGTAAATCATAAATAGGCGTTACATAATGTTAGATTTTATTTATCTGCTGTTATCTTGTTAGGTTCTGTCGAACTGGTTCCGGCTCATACCGACAGTATGTACAACAGAACGAAACACCTTTATATTTTCCCCTCTTAATCCTGCCCCAGTCCTGCACCATCCTCACAATGGTTGCTATGTTTGAGCCCATTGTTGGTAACGACTGTGTCAATCCATCTCATTGAGGGTCTTCCTCTTTTTTGCTGACCCTCCTCTTTACTAAGCATGATGTCCTTCTCCAGGGACTGATCCCTTCTGATAACATGTCCAAAGTATGTGAGGTGAAGTCTTGCCATCCTCACTTCTAAGAAGCATTCTTTCAAGACAGATTTGTTTATTCTTCTGGCAGTCTATGGTATATTCAGTATTATTCACCAACACTGTACTGTGATAGTGCCATGATTTTGTTGCTTTGTTTTGTAAGGTGGTTAGAGTTTCTATGAAGTGTGATAAAAAAAATTTAGGAAATGGATAATGATGATGGTTGCAGAACATGAGGACTATAAATAATACCACTTAATTGTACACATAAAAATAGATGAAATGGTGAATACTTAGTATACATATTTCACCGAAATGAAAAGAATGTAATAATTAAAAACAAAAATAATAAATATCTTTTAAAGTGTATATTTTTAATTTGTCACGAAGCATAAAAACCTTTTATTTTCTTTTCATATAATGTTCTTATTAGTTTAGTATTATCAAGTTTTTAGGTGTCTCATAAATCTTTAAGGGAGTGCTGTTACTGCTTTTATTCAGTGGAAGAAGATTTCAAATATTTGCATCATTTCTTTCTCAATTATATGGGAATGATGATGAATTCAGGCACCAGGTCCTAGGATTCATTTGTAAGAAGGCTTTTCTATACAGATGCAACTTACTGAATAGTTATAGAATCTTTGAGATTTCTTAGTTTATCTATGTTGTTGTTTTTCAAATTTCTTCACTGTGTGAATTTCAAATTTATTTGCAAAAATGTGTTTATAATAAAATGTATGTGTCTTCAGAATCCTTGGTATGAGCTCTTCTACATTCCTGTTGTTGATACTGTGTGTGTCTTCGTTTTTATTCATTTGATCAGTCTTGCCAGGAATCTATCATTGCTTTTGTATCCTTAAAAAAATTTTTTTTTTGGTTTGTCACTAATTTTTTTTTTGTTTCATTAACTGATTTAATTTTTCATGTTAAAATTTTGGTTTAAATCCCTTTTTCCAATTTTATGAAGTGCATTATATAATCTTAAATTTTCAGTCTTTTCTGTTTTGAAAACTTATTGCTATACATTTTCAATTAGACATGTATTTTGGTGTTTCCCATACAATATTTAATAGCTTCATTAATATACTTCACAATTTTAAGATACACAGTATAAATTTCAAGATACATATATATTTTTGAAACCATCACAATTACGATAATGAACATATTCATCCCTCCCCATGTTTTCTTGTGCACCTTTGTATTTTCTCCTCTTAATCCTCCCAAAGAATCCTCCCTTCTTTCCCATACTATGGACATTCATTCATGAACCACTGTATGGACATATATTTTTGTTTTTTCTTGGATACGCTTCAAGGAATTGAATGCCTGGATCATTTGATAGGTGTATCTTTAAGTTGTTTTAGAATATTTCATACTGTTCTGCACCATTATATCATTGTTCTTCTACCAGCAGTGTATCATCGTCACAGTTGCTCTACCTCTCTACCAGTGCTTGTAATGGTCAGTATTTTTAATTGTAGCTCTTCTATTTGGTGTGCAGTGATATCTCACTGTCTCTCCAAATTGCCTGTCAGGCTTGATGGTGAACCTTTCCTTCCTATTCATGCTTTTGCATGTATAGTTATTTTATTGCACTCTGCATTTTCTGTGTGAAATACTTCAGAGGTAATTTGAGGCTCTGGATGAACTTACCATCCTCCAGGGAGCAATGGCTTTTCTTCTGTGAGGAGTTAGCTGGGGTATTTCATCTAATCACACACAGGGATTGAGTCCTTTTGAAGCTCAGTCTCAGGTTTTGTGAGGAATTTTCTATGTTAGGTTCACATGAACATTTGGGGAATAGAACCTGGGACACCAAATGAACCCCTGAATTGTTTTCCAGAGTCGTTCTCCTTGCTTTTTCAGCCCCAGTCTGTATTCCCTGGGCTGGTGAGACTGCTGGAAGCCCTGGTCAGCTGCTTAGTTTATGCTTACTAGCATTATGACTTCTTCAACTGCTTTGAATTACATACACCTTGAGGGGAAAAGAGGTACAAATTTTAATTCTCACAACCTATACTTCTGAGATCTTGTCTCTTCAGATACTTGTTCCTTTGTTCTGTGGTGCCTTTCTATAATATCATAAATGTTTCCCAGTCTTTCTCGGCAGATAGTTGGGCAGAAACAGTTGGTCAGCCACTATGGGAAACAGACAGTCCCACAAATACTATTTTCGGCAATATATTTTAGTTTGTAGTTGTTTTCCTTCTATAGCTAATGAATACAATCTTATACCAATAAGATTAAACATGTCTTTAAGGCAAACAAGCTTTCCAAGGAATGGATCTTTTCTGGCATCATTTTCTTAAGGTACTCCAAGTCATTATTTCATTGACTGTCTAAATGCTTGTTTAGTTCCCACCATGTGACAGTTATGACATATGTGATACAGTTACATTATTGAGGTACAACCTAGAGGAAAACAGACAAGTAAATATGGAGTATACTATAGAAAAAAAAGTGTTACCTGTACCTCTTTGTATTATGTTTACTAGTTGCTCTGGTGGTTGGCATATGAACCTTTTACTTTTCTTGATTTACCTAAAATTAAGATTGTATCAATTTATGTAAATGTGACCTCACAACAGTAAGTTTCCATTTATTCCCTCCTTTATGGTCATTTTGTTATGTATTTTATTTAAACATTTTATTAAAATCTTGATATTTATTGATTATATGTTTTGTTCTTATATGAAGTAAAATTTATATCAGTTAAATGCACAAACCTTACGCTTACAGTTTGATGAATTTTGCAAATTATATATTTTACATCTAAAATGCTGTTTAACATTTTTTGCTTAAAAAATCAGTTGTGTTTTAAGTTTTCTGATTGCTCATGTGATTTCATCTCTAATCTGTTGATTATCTGATACAGTGTGGTTTAATTTGCACATATTTGTAAATTTCTCTAATTTCTTGCTGTTGTTGAATTCTAATTTCAGTGGGTGTGATCAGAGAATATACTTTATTTCAGTCCTTTTCAATATACTGATGTTTGTCTTATGACCTAGTGTATAGTGTATCCTGGAAAATGTTCCATTTGTTCATGCAAAGGATGTGTATTCTGCTCTTGTTGGAGGGAGTGTTCTATAGATTTCTTTTTAGGTCTGTTTGTTTTATAATGTTTGGGATGTACATACATCTAATTTTTTTTTTTTAAATTGTACCTGTTTGTTTTAGGCAATATTTAAAAGTGAAGCATTGAAGTCTATAAATACTATGATTGACTTGTCCATCTTTCCTTTCAATTCTGTCCATTTTTGCTTGATGTGTTTTGGGGCTCTGTTGTTAGGGGCAAAAATGTCTATCTATAATGTTTATAACTTCATGATCACTTGACTCTTTTCATTATAAAATGTATGGTAACATTCGTATCGTATTTTATCTGATATTAATATAGCCACTCCAGCTGTCTTATGGTTGGTATTTCTATGGTATATCTTTTCCATTCTTTTACTTTCAGCCTCTCTTTGAATATAATGTATGTCTCCAGTAGACAGCATATAGTTTGATCTTATTTTCTTATATTTAATCTGAGGATATCTTCCTTTTGCTTGGATTGCTGTATCCATTCACAACTAATGTTTCTCTTGATATAGCTGCATATATGTCTGCCCTTTTATTTTTGTTTTTTATTTGGATCATGGCTATTATTTATCGGCACTTCTTCTTTATTACCGTCTTTGGCATTTTTAGCACACTATTTTAATTTCCTTAACGATTTTTACCCTTATTTTTGAGTTATTTTCTTAGTGATTTCTGTAAGGCTTACAATATAAATCTTAACTTACAGAATCTTCTTCAGATTTACACCTAATTAATTCTAGTGAGATAGAATAAAGCCTTTACTCCTATATAGCTCCCTTTTTTGTGTTATTATTGTTTCACGTTATGTTTATGTATGTTACATAACCAACAATACATAGGTATAATTATTGTTTTATGTAATCTCATTTATATTGAAGAAACTAGAAGAAAGGAGAACAATGTTATATTTATAGAATTTTTATACTTTATTTTATGCTTCCTATTTACCATGTGTGATTCTTTTCGTTTCTACTTGTACATCTATATTATCTGGTTTCATTTCTTACTTCAGTATGTCTTTATTCACAGGGTCTTCTCTGTGTTCTTATTGCCAAATATATTACCTTTGTACATTATATGCCAAAACTATGGTTTTATAATTATTGTTTTATGCAGTTGCCTCAAATCACTGAAGATAAAATGGAACATCGATACATAATTATAGGTTAATATTTTTTTAAACCATTATCTATATTATTACCATTACTGGAGATCTTTGTTTTTTCCATATGGATCTTAACTCCTATCTGGTGCCACTACTTTCATGTTGAAGCACTTCCCTTTTAATTTCTTACAATGCAGGTCTCAAAAACATTCTTTCAGTTATTGTTTATCTGGAAATATCTTCATTTCACCTTCATTTTTGAAAGATAGCCTTGCTTGGCTGTTGGATTCTTGGTTAACAGTTCATTTTTTTTCCTTTCATCACTTTGAATATATAATCCCATTTCATTCTGGCAGTGCTTCTGATGAAAATTAACTGTTGGTCTTATTGATGCCCTTTTGGACATGACGATTTGCTTTTCTCTTCCTGCTTTCAACATATTCTCTTTAACTGTCAACATTTTGACTGTGATGTGTCTTGATGTGGCTCTTTTTGCATTTATTCTACTTGAAGTTTGTTGAGCTTCTTAGACATATAGGTAAGTGTTTTTCATCTAACTTTGGCTGTTTGCAGAAATTCTACTTTCTAATATATTTTCTGTCCAGTTCTCTCTTTCCTTGCCTTCTGATACTTCCATTACGCATATATCGGTACTACTGATGGTATCTCACATTTCTCTAAGGCTCTGTTCTTTCACTTCATTCCTTTTTGTTGTTGTTGTTCATTAGATTGCATAATTCCTATTGACTTCTTTTCATATTTGGTAACTCTTTTGTCTTAAAGTATAACATATTTCTTCTAAAAAATATAACCTCGTAGTGTAGGCTTTTGTGTCATTTCTTATTATGTGTATTAAAAAAAATAGATTAAGAATTACCATGCTTAGAAAAATATATCTTGTTCAGTTGTATTGTATACATCAATCTGGATAATATCACTTATTGTAATACATTACCTACAGTTTGCTTTTAGATAGTCTCAAAATATAAACATGCGATCTGTGAATCATGACACTTTCATTTCTTCCTTTCAAATTTTATGGTCTTTTAAATTTTTCTTGCTTTATTGCTCTGTGTAGAACCTTTATAAAATGCTGAATACAACTGGTGACAGTAAGCATCAGTCACTTTCAGTATGACATCACTAAGTATGATACTTGCTGCTGTTTGATGAATTTTCTGTTTTTAATAAATGGGTAGTAAATTATGTCAAATAGTTTTTCTGTATTAATTGCGATAGTGACATGATTCTTTTCCTTTATTTCTTAAAGTGGTTTGATTTCAACATGTCAAACCAACAAGAATTAATTCTTGGTAAACCTCACTTTGTACATGGTGCTTCATGACTGATGAATTTTTAGCTTCCCTTTGTCAAACATAGTTTTTTATTTATTTGTTTATTTTATTTTTGTAATGAGGGATATAATATTTGAATGTGGAATATCTCTCCATTTATTTAGATCTATTTTGATTTCTTTCATAAGAGTATTGGAGCTTTCTTCATATAAATCTTGTATTTATTCTAATAAATTTATGCCTGTTTCTTTTTTGGGGGGGAAATGTAAATGGTGAGTGCTTTTAATGGCAAACTCAGTTGTTCATTTCTAGTATATAGAAAAACAATTGATTTTTGAATATTAACTTTGTATCCAGCAACCTTGCTTTAGTTGCTTAATTAATTCCAAGAGGATTTTGTTGTTGTTGATCTTTTGAGGTTTTGCATATAAACAATCATATAATTGGTGAACAAAGTCAGTGTTATTTCTTTCTGTCCTATCTGTATATCATTTATTACCTTTTTTGTGTAATTGCATAAGCTAGGACTTCCAGTCAAATGTTGAATAGGTGCACCTTTTTTTTTCAGTTCGTCAGCTCTTAGCAGTTTAAGTATGGTATTCCTGGGTGCGTATACAGTGAAACCTGTGAGAGTTGTAACTTGACGAGACTGCCTTGTTTTTCTGAGTCTCGCCAAGTTTTCCGCCTTTGAGGGGATGCAGTCTTACCATTTTTCTATTGCTTGTTTTAGTGGAAAATGTTTGAGTTTTTCTTCTCTGACAGGTTTCCACCTTACACATTTCAGCGTTTGCAGGTTTTACTTCTGTTTTTATTTAACCTGCTTTGATTTTACTGATCTTCAAGTCCACATATTTTTAAAAACTTGGGAATTTTTGTGACTTTTCTTTATAAATATTGCCTTAGTTTGCTAGTACTGTTGTAATAGAACTGCCACAAGTGGATGGCTTTAAACAACAGACTTTGTTTTCTGACAGTTTTTCGTGCGAAAAGTGCAGACTAGGGTCTCAGCTGTGTCATTCTCTTCTGTGAGCCTCCCTCCTGGTTTCTTGTACCTGCCAGTGATCCTTGGTGATCACTGGCATTCCTTAGCCTCCCTGGTTTTTCTCTGTTTTCCATAGTGTATGTCTTTCTCCTGTGTGTGTTTGTGTTTATTCTAGTCTTTTTATAACTCAGAAGTAATTAAATTTAGGATCCACCCTACACTAGTTTGATCTTATTAACATAATAAAAGAAAAATTTGGTTTCCAAACAGGATCACATCCACAGGTCCAGGGGTGAGGATTTCAACACATATTTTCGGGAGACAGAATTCAATCCATAAAACATATGTTTTGGGTTTTTTTTTTTTCTGCTCCATCACTGCTCCTCCTTATCTTAGGCTCCAGTTAAACATATATTGAATAACTGGATACTGTTTCACAGGTCACTGTAGGTAACTCTCCTGTGCCTAGACGAGAACCCAAAAGTTTTAGGGCACTGCAACACCTCTGGTATCAACTTATCTCTTTCAGCTTCATTTCCAAATTCTGCTAGGGCCTTCTGAGTCTTACCCTACACATGTGCAGCCCAACCCTTGACTCAAGGACCTTGTGAACTCCCACAAAGACTTCTACTCTGGCCTCCTGCACACCTCCGTCATCCACAGTGCCATACTGGGTAGCTCCAAATTCCAGTCTCTACCCCATCAGCTCATCAACACTGCCATATTCTGCCTGTTCTCAAATTCCCTGCCACATGGGTATTTGCCCCATTCAAAGGATCTGGGTAAACATGAGCCTCTCACCCTGACGATGTTTTTCATTGGCAAGCAATCCTCATACATTGCTTGCTGGAGAAGAAATTAGAGTAAGGAGTTTGGCAAAATTTTTGGCAGATTCGATTTAGCTGATTAGACATGTAAAATAATACTCAGTCATTCTACTCTTATATAACTATCCTAGATATGCACGTGTTGCAAAACATATGTAGAAACACGAATCCAAATAGAACAAAATGAAAACAACCTAAAAGGCCACCATCTATATGAATGGGTTGAAGATAGTGTATCACACGATGTAATACCATACACCAATGAATATCAACAAACTTCTTTTACATACAGTGTGAATAAGTCTCACAAAATGTTGAGCAAAGGAATCCAGAACAACAACAACCCCAAGTTAATATTGTCTGAAACAATGCATATGAGTTTCTAAATCAGGTATGCTATTACAAAGAGTTGCATTGTGAAATTAGACTCACATGAATTTTACTCAAATCAAATTTTAATAATGAGACAAAGGATAGAAGCAAACGTTCAGGCACAAAGGACTCGTATTCCTGGGGGAGCAGGAAAGCATCAGACAGAGCTCCTACTAGTGCCCCTTTTCTTCCACATCAGAATGTGTTTTGGTTTCACAGTAAAAGATGAATCGTGATGTTGAGTAATGTTTATAAAAATATTAGTAACAGAAAGGAGGCATTTTGGTTTTGGGGTCACATGTTTTACACTGACTGCTAATTACACAGCCTTTGATTCGAAAACTCCCTCCCATTCTCCAGCTAGCCATTCTCCATAAACTGGTAACTTCCAGGGTTATTTACAGGTAAAACAGTGATATCTGTCAGTATGTTTACAAGGAGTTATTACCAATGTCATTAGCATGTTTTCAGGGAGGTTATTTACTCCTACCAGGCTTCCTAGGTAAGGAAGAAGTAGTTATAGACCTACTGTTACCTCTTTCATTCACAACAGGCAAAACTAGTCTAAGGTGTTAGGAATAAGAACAGTGGTCAATTATGTGAAAAAGAGAAGACAGAAAAGGAGGGCAGAGTGATGGGAGATAGGAAAAGGGATGTACCTCCTTTTTTCTGCTGGAAGTCTGATAATGTTTCATTCTTGACCTTAATAATGGTAATGCCACTGTATTGTTTGGCGAAAAATATATACCTTGTGTTATTTTTGAAGTGCTCTCCATATGTAATATGCTTTGAAGGATAAGTAAAAACAACATATAAATACAATAAATATAATCTGGTAAAGGAAGGGAATGGTTATCATCAAATTTTGTGTGTGGGGATGTGTGTTTATGTTTGTCTATATTTTCCTAGAGAAGACAGTATGATATAATTGAAGCAGTGCACACATTGGATCCCAAGAGCATCGGTCATTTCTTTCTTTCTACTGGACATACACTTGTGCACTTATTAATAGTCTTTACATTTCATATATATGTCAAATATATAGTTTTCTAATAAAAATATTTTTAAAATTTAAATGTTATTTTTTTATTAAAATAATTCTATTTATGTAAGCAGACCAAAAAAAGAAGGGGGAAAAAAAAAAAAAACAAACCCATTACCATCAAGTTGATTGCAACTCATAGCAACCCTACAGGACAGAGTAGAACTGCCCCCTAGGGTTTCCAAGGAGTAGCTGGTGGATTCAAACTGCCAACCTTCTGGTTAGCAGCCATGCTCTTTAACCACTGTGTCACCAGGGCCCCAGTTATGTAAGCGTTTTATTTCTACAGTATTTTACAATATAAAATAATGTTCAGTTTTGATAAAACATTTTATATGTACAGTGATTTATATAGGTACAGTTAGAATCATAATCAATTCATTACCAGACAGTATACTGAGTATATGTGATAGTAAGGAGAGAATACACGTAAATATGTAGCCTTAATATATAATAATTTTATATTTCAGATATTTTGAAATGATATACTGTTTAACCAGTGGTGCTACTAAAATGCATCAAAAGATATACA
Source organism: Dugong dugon (assembly GCA_030035585.1). Classification (NCBI taxonomy): domain Eukaryota; kingdom Metazoa; phylum Chordata; class Mammalia; order Sirenia; family Dugongidae; genus Dugong; species Dugong dugon. The sequence goes on from CM057483.1 coordinate 149,380,055, forward strand.
CAAAATTCGTATGAATAGGCAGTGAGTATATTATATAGGCTTATTATTAATGAAAGAACCTTTATGGCACAACGGTTAAGTGCTTAGCTGCTAATCGAAAGGTGAATATTTGAACCCACCCAGAGGCTCCATGGGAGAAAAAGCTGATGATCTGCTACCATAAATATTACAGCCAAGCAAACTCTATGGGGAAGTTCTGCTCTGTAACATGGGGTTGCTATGAATAAGCATCAACTTGACGGCACCCAGCAACTACCACAACATTACTTAATGGAAATTAAATAAGAAATGCACTTTTTTTTCTTTTTGTTTTGTTTTTAAGTCTCTGGTACAAGATTTGGAAGGGGTATAAATGGTACTGACTTTTTGAAAAGATATTTAACATTCCTTAGCAAGATATTAAATTACATATGCTTTACACAGTAATTCCACTTCCAGGATGGTACCCTATATAGCTGATCCATCATGGCACAAAAGTATAGGTACAAAAAAGTCAACAGAGCAAGTGTTAAATAAATTATGGTGTATGTCCAAACAGTGAATATTCTTCAGCTTTTACAGTCAATCAGATTAGCTCTTTATATATTTACATAAAAAAATCTCCAAGAAATATTGCTAAAGGGAAAACAAATCAAATGGTGATTTAATTTTAGTTATGTGCAGAAATATATAAACATATTTTATATAATATATATGTGTATACCTGTTCATTTACAGGCTTTACTGTTAATCATTACTTCTGAGGTAGAGTATGCATTTGAATATTTTTAAAATTTTGCACTCAGCACACATGTATTTCTAATTATTAGGGAAAAATCATAGAAGTAGCCCCATGATGGCCTATCATTAATGATTGTTCTTAACCACCAACTCATTTTTTTGTTTTGAAGTAGTTCAGAAGAGGGTAAGACGTTATACTTAAAGAGAGGAAAATTAGAAAAGAGTAAGAAAGGAAAAAATAATGAGAAATATTATAAACAAATTATGTGGAGGAAATAATTTATTTGTGAACCATTTAAAAAGAATTTGACTCCAGTGAGATCATTAAAAAAGGAGCCATAAGTATAATCATCACAAAGAATAATCTTTTATTCCGATAGGATTGAATGTCCAGTCTACAGTGATGTGTATCTTTTATTAATGGCCCCTGTTACCATGATATTAGAAAAAATGAAAATAATGACCAGGGTTGTAATGCCTTTCAATTTTTATATAAGTTTGTAAAAAAAAGCCTTAACAATATAATTTTGTTCTTTAGGGTTTTAAGTCATTTGTTATGATGTGTATAAAAAGTGAGAATGATAAACTTAAAAGATAAAATGAATCTTCTGTTTTATAAACATTGTACATCATTCCAGAAGTTCATATATTCATTAATTCTTCTCAGTAATTTTCCATAGTTTTCTGTGTAAAGATCTTGCACAGATTTCATTAAAATTTTACCTGAAGTTTGATAATCTTTGAGGCTTTTACAAATGGTGTTGTTTAGTTAATTTTCTAGTTATTCATTGCTAGTATTTGGCATTACAGTAGATTTTTATTGCCATGTATTTGGAAGCATTGCTAAATTTACTTACTAATTTTAAAACATAATCAGTCAATTGATGTTAGTGTAAAATATACCCATTGAATATGAGAATTAATGGCAATTTCATTTCTTCCTTTCCAAATCTTATGTCTCATTTTCTTTTCTTTTTCTTGTGTTTTTTCCTGATTAACCTCTCTGTAAATGTTTAATAGAATGGAGGATGGTAGGAATCCTTTCTCATTTCCTGTCTTGGAGGAAGATTTAAGTATTTTAGAACTGATGAAGATATTAGCTGCAGTTTTGAGATTTTTTTAATCCTCTGTGGGTAATAAATTATGTTACTTTTTTGTTTCTAATGTAATAATCACAGTATTTTGTCCCTTTGTTTTGTTGAAGTGATTTGACTTTAAAATATTAATCCAAGAATAATTCATTCTTGGATAAAACTCAGTTTGCTCATGGTGTCTCAGAGCTGATTTAACTTTGAATCGGTTTGTTAAACATACCAACTTTTTTTTTTTTTTGCATTTGGTCATGATCATGATAGATATAACCACTTGGTTTCCCTTTTCATGTGATATCCTTATCAATTTTGTAAAAAGTTTATATGGGGTTCTTAAAACATTCTCTACACCTGATTGTATAATATTGGTATAATTTCTTTCTAAAATATAAGGGAAAATACAAAACTTAATGACAACAGCATGGAACTCATTTATAGAAAGATGTTTCATTATTGGTGCAATAATTTAATAAACGCAGGGACTATTCAGATTTTCTCAGTTTTATTTTTTGTTAGGTTGGGTTTTACTTGGGAGTTTTGCATTTCATATAATTTCAAATTTATTGACATTAAAATCACTTATATTTTTATATCTGTTTCAAGATTCTGTAATAATGACATTTCTCATATAAATAATAAATAATGTGTTTCTCCTGTTCATTATGAATGGATCCTATAATCATAGTGAAATGTCCCTCTTTATCTCTAATTTCGCTTCTTTCCTAAAAGTCTACTTTGTTTGGCAGTGATGTTCCCATTCCAGCTTTCTTGTGCTTAATTTTGCATGGTATGTCATTTTTGATACTACTACATTCAACCTCTTCTTCAATTTAAATTTCTTCTAATGTAAACAGCATATAATTGGGATTTGCTATTTTTTTAATCTTTTAATTGTAATGTTTAGGCCTTTTGAAAATTTAATGTTATTCCTAATATAATTTGAATTAAAGTTGATAATCTTCCCGTTCACTTTGTATTCTTCCCATCTCTTTATTTCTCTGTTCCTCTTTTCTTGCCTATTTTTGTGTTTATTGAATATTTATTATTATTCCTTTTAAATCCCTCTAGTGCATTTCTTTCTGTGGCAGTTGAAAAACATGTCCACCCATTCTTTGACACCCCTTCCTTCAAGATACGGGGTTCATGGCCCCTCCCAGTTTTATGGGCCAACCTTAGTGACGCTCTTGCAGCCAATAGAATGCAGCGGTTTTGATGCTGCATAAATTCCTGGGCTCACATTCCATCCAACTGCCATTTCCAACTGTCAAAAAGAGAAGGCACCATCTTGGCCCAGCTGCTCAGGGCTCTTCACTTCTTTAGGTAGTTCTCCATCAGGTGTCATTTCCCTTCAGCCAGAGGAACTAATGGCAGCAAAGTGAATTGCTAGTTGTCTAGAGACAGATTGTCTCAGGTTTGTTTTACAAATACGTCTTACTTCATTCTGTTTGCAAGGATAATTTTGTTGGATATAGAATTCTGCATTGACAGTTTTATTTTTTCTTTCAGCATTGGAAAGATTCTGCCCCATTTTCTCCCATTCTTCATGGATTCTATTGAGAAGGCAGCCATCTTTTAAATAATCATTTCCTGGGAGGTAGTGTATCTTCATTTCCCAAAAGTTTTCATTCGGTGTACATTTGTTCACTTGAATGATACTTTTTACATTTTGCCTGACATATAGTTACTGAATAACATATTTTAGAATTTCAATACCTATTTTGTCAATTCATATATTTCCTTTTATATAAATAAAAATAAAAGAATAACTTATTGGATTGGCAATAGCAACAAAAAAAAAACTCACAGAGAAAAAGCAAAAGTCAAATCATCCAATTGATTCATTTTTTGTTAAATATCTACACAGATTATATCGATAATAATTTAAGCACATTCTCAAGTAAAATATCAAATGCTTCGCTTTTCTAATTGCTGATCTGTTGCAAACTTGCATAAGAAAATGTACGAGAAAATATTAAAACTCTTTGTAAAGAATAATGAAGTGACACTTGTATTACCTATAGAAAACTATTTGCTTTAACAGAACATTCTAATCTGAAATGATTTCTCTAAATACAGGACATATAGGGATCAATTCAGTAAGTGTTTATATAGAGAACATCAGTGAAATTAGCAAGAGTATACCGTACTTTTACACAAATAATGCACACCTTCTATATTTGTTTGCCAATCACACCCTCCCCCTGAGAGGTATTTTTGTAAGCACACTATGCTAATTTTTATAGCAACGTGTAAAAAAAAAATTGGCATAGCAGCGCTTATGAAAGTACCTCATGAGGGGAAGGTGCAGTTGACAAACACATGTAGAAGGCACACATTATTTGCCTAAAAATATGATATGCACAAATGCAGGTTTAATATGTAAAAATTTTGGCATTTGAAATAATTATAAAATGCTAAATTAACATAGAATAGTAAACTAGAGCAAAAAATGTACACAAAGTAACAAAAATTATAAACAAGTTTTGTGGAGGAAATAATTTAATTGTTATCCACTTTAAACAAGCTGATCTCTAATTAGTCAATGAGATCATTAAGCTAAGGGCATAAGAAAATTGTCACAAAGAATGGTCTTTTTATTGTTCTCTTTGGATTAAATTTCAAGTGTTTTGCAAAGTTTATTTTATATTCAGGGGCCTGTATTATCATGATATCAGTCAAAAAGACCACACTGTTCAGGATTATAATGACTCTCAAGGTTTATCTGATAACTCTATACGAAAAGTCTTAAAAATATTACATGGTCTTGTAGGACTTTTGTGCCATTTCTTCTGATGTGTATAAAAAGTTTAGTCACAATTGCTGTTCTCAGGGGGAAAAAATGTGTTTATGTTTAACCGTATGGTGTATCCATTAATCTTGCTAACTTCACTTATTAATTCTAATACATTATCTATAGATTGCTTTTGTGTAGTCTAGAAACATCACTATGCAATCTGTGAATTAAGGTGTGTTCATTTTGTCATTTCCAACTTTTATGTTTTGTTTCTTTTCCTTGAATTATTGCTCTGGCTTGTTGTTATTGTTTTTATGTGCTTTTGAGTCAAGTCCCCTAAAATGTTGACTATAACTGGTGATAGTGGACAGACGTCCTTTGTCCTTTTTTTTTTTTTTTATCTCAGGGACTTTTTGAGTGTTTCACCAGTAGTTTTATTTGCTGCAGTTTTCTAAGTTTTTTTAAAAGTTATAATTAGGTGGTAAATTATAGTAGATGGTTTTTATCTATATACTGTGATAGTGACATGATTTTGTTGCTTTGTTTTGTAAGGTGGTTTGAGTTGCTGTAAAGGTTGATGAAAAATTTAGGAAATGTGTAGTGATGATGGTTGCACAACATGGGAGTGTAACTAATGTCACTTAATTATATACATAAAAATGGATGAAATGGCAAATATTTTGGTATATGTATATATATATATATATATCACCACAATTGAAAAAGAGTTTTAAAATTAAAAACAAAAATAAGTTTTTAAAATTTATGTTTTGATTTTGTGATGAAGCATAAAACCCTTTGATTTTCTTTTGATATAACGTTATCAATTTTGTATCAAGCTTTTAGAGGTCTCATAAAATATTTTGAGAGTATTTTTGCTATTTCTGTTCTCTGGAAGAGGTTGTTAAAGATTTGCATTCTTTCTTTCTCAATTATATGGGAAGTATGAGGAATTCAGGCACCAAGACTTGGGATTCATTTGTAAGAAGGCTCTTCTATACAGAAACAACTTATTGAATAGTTATAAAATCTTGGAGATTACTTAAACAATATTTTAAGTTATATTTTGAATTTCCTCATTTTGTGAATTTCAGATTTTTTTCACATGAATTTGCTTATAATAGAATGTATGTGTCTCCAGACTCCATGGTAATGATCCCCTTTGGTGTTGATATTGTGTGTCTTCTTTTTTATTCCCATGATCGGTCTTGCTAGGGATCTGTCATTGTCTTTATACCCTTAAAAAAACCCAATCTTTTGGGTTTGTCTATCATTTTATGTTATTTTGGTTTCATTAACTGATTTAACTTCTCATGTTTAAAATTTTGGTTTACGTCCCTGCTGTATTTTCCAAGATCATAGTGTATTATCAAATTTTACATTTTCAGGATTTTCTCTTTTGGGGTGCTTGACAAGACTAGGATGGCTGTCCCAGATCTAAATTAAACTCCATTTTGAAATAAGTTTAACTGCTTGTAACTCATAGAAGGAGCAAAGGTCAAGACTCTAGCTTGTATGAGGAATTGGCTGTTAAAGGATGTTTGTCGAAGATGTTTCCACAGCTCAATCCAAGGAGAATGCCTTGGTCATCACACTCCAGGAGGTTAGAATTGATCATGTTAAGAAAGTTTGTTAAGAAATGGTTGCAGTTTAACGACCCCTTTGTAAATTTTTGCCATGCACAGCCCGTGCCTGCAAGCACGCAGCTCTTTGTTTACTCCACCTGATGAAAACTTTTACATCCTGCTTGGATGTAAAAGTGTCCTCTGATTCACGAATCTGTTCCACAATAAAACTTTTTGCTTTCACTTGTATCAGAGTGTGAGTTTGGTGTTCACTGCAACAATGGGAAACAGGCAGCTCCACAAGTATGTCTAAATGTTTGTTTAGTTCCCAACATGTGCCAGTTATGACATATGTGATAGTTACATTATTGAGGTACAGCCTAGAGGAAAACAAACAAGTAAATATGAAGTTTACTGTAGAAGATAAGTGTTGTGGTAATTTTGTATGCTGCAATAGTAGCAAAAAGGTTATATGTCTTTTTGTATTATGTTTACTGGTTGCTCTGGTGGTTGGCATATGAATCTTTTACTTATCTTGATTTACTTAAGATAGTGTCAATTTATGTAAATGTAACCTCACAAAAGTAAATTTCCATTTATTCCCTCCTTTTCTTTGTGGTCTTTTTGTCATATACTCTATTTAAACATTTTATTAAAAACTTGATAGTGATTAACTATAATTCATTTTTTAATTTTTTTAGAGAAGTAAAATTTATATCAGTTAAATGCACAAACCTTATGCTCACAGTGTGATGAATTTTGAAAATTATATATTTTATACCTAAGACACTGTTACTATTTGTGCTTTAAAAATAAGTTCCATTTTAAATTTTTTAATTACTCACATGATTTCTTCTCTGATCCATTGGGTATTTGGTAGTGTGGTTTAATTTGCACATATTTATAAATTTCCCTAATTTCTCCCTGTTGTTGAATTCTAATTTCATTGAGTGCACTCAGAGAATATACTTTATTTTATTTCAGTCCTTTTAAATATACTGGTGTTTGTCTTATGGCCTAGTAGATAGTGTATCCTGTAAAATGTTGTTTGTCCATGCAAAGGATGTATGTTCTGCTCTTGTCTTTTTGGTCTGTTCGTTTTGTAATGTTAGGCTTTGTATGTATGTGTTATTTTTGTTTGATTTGGTGCCTACTTGTTTTATACAATATTAGAAGTAAGGCTTGAGTCCTCCTAGTATTATGGTTGCATTGTCTATATTTCTTTTCAGTTCTGTCCATTTTTGCCTGATGTGTTTTGAGGCTCTGTTGTTAGGGGCAGAAATGTCTATAATGTTTATATCTTCATGATCATTTGCTCTTTCCTCATTATAAAATATATAGTAAGGTTGGTGTCTTATTTTGTCTGATGTTAATATAGCCACTCCAGCTCTCTTATGGTTGGTCTTTCTATGGCATATCTTTTCCATTCTTTTACTTTCAACCTCTCTGTATCTTGAATATAATGTATGTCTCTAGTAGACATCATATAGTTGGATCTTATTTTATTTAGTCTCAGGATCTCTTCTTTTGCTTGGATTGCTTCATCCATTCCCAACTAATGTTATTCTTGATGTAGTTGGATATATGACTACTCTTTTGTTTTTTATATGGATCATGGCTATTAATTTTTCTGCATTTATCCTTTATTCCTTCTTTGATATTATATAAATATTTTCAGTGTACCATTTTAATATCTTTAATGATTTTAGTGATATTTTTCAGTTACTTTACAAGTGGTTTCTATAAGACTTGAAATATACATCTTATCGGAATCTACTTCAAATTTACACTAAATTAATTATAGTGAGGTATAATAATATCTTTATTCCTATATAGCTCCCTTTTTTGTGTTATTATTGTTTTGCATGTTATTTTATGTATGTTACACACCCAACAATACGTAGTTCAAATTATTGCCATATATAATTGTATGTCTATTGACAGAGATTCTTTTTAAACATTATCTCTACTGGAGATCTTTGTTTTTTTCCATATGGATTTTAACTGCTGTGTGGTGTACCTCCTTTCATAATGAAGTACTTCCTTTACAATTTCTTATAATACAGGACTCCTAGTAACACATTCTTTCTCTTATTATTTATCTGGAAATTTCTTTATTTCACCTTCATTTTTGAAAGATGGTTTTGCTTGGATATTAGATCTTGCTTAACAGTTCATTTTTTCCTTTTCATCACTTTGAATATGCAATCTCATTGCTTCCTGGCAGTGTTTCTTATGACAATTAACTGTTGGTCTTATCAGTGTTCTTTTGGACATGATGATTTGCTTTTCACTTCCTGCTTTCAACATGTTCTCTTTATCTTTAACTTTTCAACATTTTGATTGTGATGCTTCTTGATGTGAATCTCTTTGCATTTATTCTACTTGGAGTTTGTTGAGCTTCTTGGATGTATAGATAAAGTGTTTTTCATCTAACTTTGGATGTTTTTGGCTTTTCTTCCTTTTAATATTTTTCTATCCTCTTCTCTCTTCTCCTTCTGGTACTTACATTATGCTTATTTTGGTACTCCTGATGATGTGCCACTGTCCTCTGAGGCCCTATTCATTTTGTGTCATTCCTTTTTTTTCTCCTCCTGTTCATCAGATTATATAATTCCTACTGATTTATCTTCAAGTTTGGTGAATCTTTCTTCTTACAATATAAAATATTTCTTCTAAAAAACATATCCTTGTCCTGTAGGGTTTTGTGTCATTTCTTATGATACATACTGTGCTCAAAATATTTTATTCAACTCTATAGTATCCACAGATCTTGATATTATCACTTACTAATTCTAATACATTTCCTACAGGCTGTTGTTAGGTAGTCTGAAAACATAAATATGTAATCTGTGAATACTGATGATTTCATGTATTTTTTTCAAATTTTATGATCTTTTAAATTTTTGTTGATATGTTACTCTGTTTATAACCTCCATAAAATGCTGAATACAACTGGTGTTGTTAAACATCGATGTCATTCTGTGATGTCAGGGTAAGGTTTTTAATATTTCATCACTAAGTATGATATTTACTGATGTTTGCTGAGTTTTCTAGTTTTGATTATTAAGTGGGTAATAAATTATGGCAAATGGTTTATCTGTATTAAGTGAGATAGTGACAGTTTTCTTCCTTTATTTTCTTAGTGGTTTGATTTCAACATGTGAAACCAGCAAGAATTAATTCTTGCATAAACCTTACTTTGTATATGTTCCTTTATAATTGATGCATCTTCATATTCCATTTTTCAAACATAGTTTTTGTTTTTTTCACAAGGGTTGTAATATTTGAACATGGAATGTCTCTCCACTTATTTAGATCTTCTTTGATTTCTTTCATCAGAGTCTTGAAGCTTTCCTCATATAAACCCAAAACTAAACCCATTGCCATAGATTCTGACTCATAGAGACCCTATCTTGTATATATTTAGTTAGATTTATACCTATTTCTTTTTGGTACTAATGTAAATAGTGTTGTGCTTTTAATGGCAAACCCAATTGTCTATTGCTAGTATATAGGAAAACAATTGACTTTTGGGTATTAACTTTGCTTCCAGCAACCTTACTATAAACAAAACCAAACCCACTGCCTTCAAGTCGATTCCAGCTCATAGCGACTCATAGAGTAGAACTGCCCCATGTGGTTTCCAAGGCTGTAAATATTTATGGAAGCAGACTGTCACATCTTTCTCCTGTGGAGTCAGTGGTGGTTTTGAACCACCAACCTTTCGGTTAACAGCTAGTGCTTTAACTGCTGTGCTACCAGGGCTCCAACGTTGCTATCATTACTTGTTATTTTGAAGTCTCCAACGTTACTATAGGTACTTATTATTTCCAAGTGGTTTATTTTTGGTTGTTGTTGATTCTTAGAGATTTTCTACATAAGTGGTGAACAAGGACAGTGTTATTTCTTCCTGTCCAATCTGTATATCATTTATTACCTTTTCGTATGTAATTGCATTAGGTAGGACTTCTGTTAGACGTTGAATAGGTATGGTGAGAGGGGATACCTTTGTCTTGTTCCTGATCTTAGTGGTAAAGAATTTAGTATCTCACCATTAAGTATCATGTTATGTGTAGGTTTTTTGTAAATGTCCTTTATTAATTGAGGAAGTTTGCCTCTACTGCTAGTTTGCTGAGAAGTTTTACATGAATGGGTATTGGATTGCGTCCAGTGTTTTTTCCTGCATCTATTGATATGATCAAATGATTTTTCTTCTGTAATGTCTTGATATGATGAATTACATTAATTCATTTGTGAATGTTGAAGTAGTCCTGCATACGTGGGATAAATTCCAATTAGTAATAGTGTATAATCTTTTTTTATACATTGTATAATTCCGTTTGCTAATACATTATTGAGGATTTTTGCATCTATGTTCATGAGAGAGATTGGCCTATAACTTGCCTTTGTCTGGTTTTTTTTTGTTTTTTGTTTTTGTTTTTTTTTTGTATTAGTGTAATACTGACCTCATAGGAAGAGTTAGAAAAGGTTCCCTCTGTTTCTGTTTTCTGGAAAAGGGAAACGTTCAAAAAGAATTGGTGTTAATTCTTTAAATATTTGGAAGAATTCACCAGTGAAACCCTGTAGATCTGGTGCTTTCAGTTTTGGAAGATTATTAATTATTGATTCAATTTCTCTATATAAACATTCCTATTCAGATAATTTATTTCTTTTTGTATGAGTTTTGATAGATTGTGTATTTCAAGGAATTGGCCCATTTCCTCTAAGTTGTCAAATTTGGGAGAAAAGATTTATTTGTATTAGTACATTATTCATTTAATGTCGGTGGAATCATTTGTGATGGCCTTTCTTTTATTTATAATCTTAGTAATTTTGGACTTCTTTTTTTTTTTTTCTTAGTTAGTTGACCTAGAGGTCCATGAATTTTATTGTCTATTCAAAGAACTAGTTTTTGGTTACATTGATTTTCTCTATTACCTTCATGTTTTCATTTTCATTGATTTCTGCTCTAATTTTTATTATTTCTTTCCTTCAACTTACTTTGAATTTAATTTGCACCTCTTTCAAGTTTCCTAACTTAAAAGCCTAGATTATTAATTTCATAGCTTTCTTTTTTTCTAATATATGCATTCAGTGCTATAAATTTCTCTCTAAGCATTGCTTTCATTGCACCCCACAAATTTTGATGAATTGTATTTTCATTTAATTAATTTTTTTAATTTCCTTTGAGACTTCTTTAATCCATCTGTTATTTAGATATGTGCTGTTTAATCTCTAAATATTTTGGGATATTCTAGATATTTATGTTATTGATGTGTAGTTTAATTCCATTGTGTCTGAGAGCATACTTTGTATGATTTTTATTTTTTTAGTGTATTAAAGTGTGCTTTATTGCCCAGGATGTGGTCTGTCTTCATGAATGCCCCATGTGGTCTTGAGAAGACTGTGTGTTTTGCTGTTATTGGATGAAGTATTTCATAAATTCTATTAGATGCAGTTAGTTGACAGTGCTGTTCAGTTCAACTCTATTCTTACTGATCAATTACTGATAGAAGGGAGTTAAAGTTTTCCACTACGAAATGGGATTTGTTCATTTCTTCTTGATATTCTATCAATTTCTGACACATATTTTGAATGCTCTGTTGTTAGGCACATAAACTTTCAGGACGTTTATGTTCTCTTGGAGGGGTGACTGCTTTATAGTTATGTAATGCCCTTCTTTATCCCTGGTCATTTTCCTTACTTTGAAATCTTCTTTGTCTAGAATTAATACAGCTATTCCAGTGTTTTTTTTTTTTCAGTTGGGCTACCATGGTGTATCTTTCTCAATCCATTTACTTTTAGTTTATCTGTGCCTTTACATTTAAAATTTATTTATATAGACAACATATAGTTGGTTCTTTTTTTTTTTCTTTTCTCCCACTCTGATAGTCTGTCTTTTAATTGATGTATTTATATTTTTCACTTTTAAAGCGATTATTGATACAGTTGAATTAATATCTACCATAGTTTTAATAGTTTTCTCTTGGTTTTCCTCATTCTTTGTTTCTTTCTGCTATTTCCCACTCTTTTTTTGCCTTCTCTGCTTTTAATTGGGCATTTTGAATTATTTTATTTTCTCTTAGTATATCAATTATATCTCTTTAATGTTTTTATTTTAGTATTGCCCTAGAATTTGCTTTATATGCACAAATATCGGTTAAATATATACAAATTTTGCGATTTCACATAATTTTAAGTGATAAACTAACAAATGGAATAGAAAGATCAAACAATTTACACAAAGTAAGAAAAATTATAAACAAGTCTTCTGGAGAAAATAATTTAATTATTATCCCTTTAAGGAAACTGATCTCTAATTAGTCAATGAGATCATTAAACTAAGTAAAATTGTCACAAAGAAAGGTCTTTTTATTGTTCTCTTTGGATTAAATTTCAGGTGTATTATAACGTTTATTTTATATTCAGCAACGTCTACTATGATATCAGTAAAAAAGACCACACTATTTGATTATAATGACTCTCAAGGTTTATCTGATAACTATATATGAAATGCTTTAAAAATAGAACCTTGTGCTTTAGGACTTTTGTGCCATTTCTTATGATGTGTTTACCACGTTTAGTAAGAATTGCTATTCTCAGAAAAAAAATGTGTTTATGTTTAACTGTATGGTATCTGTTAACCTTGCTAACTTCACTTATTAATTCTAATACATTACCTATAGATTGCTTTTAGGTAGTCTGGAAACATCATTATATGATCAGTGAATAACAAGTGGTTCATTTTTATTGTTTTAACCTTTATGTTTTGTTTTGTTTTTCCCTTGAATTATTGCTCTGGCTTGTTGTTGCTGGGTGCCTTGGAGTCAAGTCCCTAAAATGTTGAATGTAACTGGTGATAGTGGACATGCTTGTCTCAGTTTTGATCTCAAGGAGTAGTTTTTGAAAATTTCCCTAGTAGTTATATTGCTGAAGTTTTGTAAGTTTTTTTTTAATGATAATTAGGTGGTAAATTATGTCAGATGTTTTTTCTGTATCTACTGTGATAGTGACATCATTTTGTTGCTCTTGTTTTGTAAGGTAGTTTTAGTTTCTGTTAAGGGTGATAAAAAATTAGGAAATGGATAGTGATGATGGTTGTACAACTTGGGGAATGTAAATAATGTCACTTAATTGTACATGTAAAGATAGATGAAATGACAAATATTTTGGTATATGTATTTCACCACAATGAAAAAAATTTAAATTAAAAATATAAGTTTTTTATAATTTATGTTTTGAATTTTTCATGAAGCATAAAAACCTTTGATTTTCTTTTCATGTAACATTCTTACCAGTTTTGTATCACGTTTTTATTAGGTGCCTCATAAATATTTAGGGAGTGCAGTTACTGTTTCTATTCTGTGAAAGAGGTTGCTAAAGATTTGTGTTATTTCTTTCTCAATTATACAGGGATGATGAGGAAATCAGGCACCAGGACTTGGGAAAGGCTTTTCTATACAGAGGCAACTTATTGAGCAGTTATAGAATCTTTGAGATTTCTTAGTTTAACTATGTTGTTCAGTTGTTATTTTTTTTTTCTGAATTTTCTCATTTTGTGAATTTCAAATTTATTTGCAAAAATTTGCTTATAATAAAATGTAAATTGTCTTCGGAATCCATGGTGATGATTTCCTCTACAGTTCTAAAGTTGATATTGTGTGCTTTTTTTGTTTCCTGATCAGTCTTGCCAGGGATTTATCATTGTTTTTATACCCTTAAAAACAAAAACAAAAACAAAAACTTGATTTGTCTATCATTTTATATTTTAGGTTTCATTAACTGATTTAATTTTATTTTTCACGTTTAAAATTTTGGTTTAAATGCCTCCCTTATTTTCCAGTTTCATGAAGTGTATTGTCAATTCTTGTATTTTCAGGATTCTCTATTTTGAAAAAGTATTGCTATACATTTTTAATTAGACCTGTAGTTTGGTGCTTCCCACACTTTTTGATAACTTGATTGGCATAAACCTGATTTTAAATATACTCCATAATTTTAAGATAAGGAATATTAATTTTGAGATTTGTATATATTTGGGAAACCACCACAATTACAATGATGAACATACTCATCCCTTCTTAGATTTCCTTGTGCACCTTTTTATTTCCCCTTCTTAATCCTCCCAAATCGCTCTCCCCTTTCCCATAATCTGGACATTCATTCATAAGCCTTTGTGTGGACACGTATTTTCATTTTTTCTTGGATACTCTTCAAGGAATGGAATGGCTGTATTATATGATAGGTGTATCTTTAAGTTGTTTTACAATATTTGAAAATGTTTTGCCATATGAATATAACATTGTGCACCATCCAGCAGTGTATGAGTGTCCCAGTTGCTCTACCTCCCTGCATCAATTGTTACAGTCAGTGTTTTTAATTGTAGCTCTTCTAATTGGTATGCAGTGGTATCTCACTGTCTCTCTAAATTGCATCACAGGCCTGATGCTAATCCTTTCTTTCTTACTCATCTTTTGCATGTATGGCTATTTTTTATTGCATTCTGCATTTTCTGAATGAAATGTCATAGAGGTACTTGGAGGCTCATGATGAAATTATCTTCCTCCAGGTGAGTATTTGCTTTTCTTTTGAGAGGAGTTAGCTGGGATAGTTCATCTCATCACAAACAGGGATTGAGGCTTTTTAAAACTCGGTCCAAGTTTTGTGAGGAAATTTTCTATTTAAGGTTCAAATCAACACTTGGTGTTTATTAACTATGATTTATCTTTTGTCCTTTAATTTTTTTAAATTAAGTAAAATTTGTATCAGTTAAAAGCATAAACCTTACGCTTATAGTTTGATGAATTTTGGTTGAATTATCTATCCTATCAATTCTGTCCATTTTTGTTTGTTGTGTTTTGGGGATCTGTTGCTGGGGCAGAAATGTTAATAATTTTTATATCTTCATGACTGTTTCATCCTTTTATCATTATAATATATGTAATAACATTTTATTTTGTTTGATATTAATACAGCCACCCCAACTCTTTTATGGTTGGTCTTTCTATAGTATATCTTTTTCTATTCTTTTACTTTCAACCTGTCTGTATCTTTTAATATAATGTATGTCTCCAGTACAAAGCATATAGTTATATAGTTGGATCTTTTTTTTTTTAGTCTCAGCATCTCTTCTTTTGCTTGAATTGCTTAATCCATTCACAACTAATGTTATCCTTGATATAGGTGAATATATGTCTGACCATTTATTTTTGTTTTTTATATGGATCACGGCTATTTTTTTCTACATTCCCTATTACCTGATGCCACAGCGGTTAAAGCACTTGACTGCTAACCAGAAGCTCAGCTGTTCGAACTCACCAGCTGCTCCATAAGAGAAACATGTGGCAGTCTGCTTCCATAAAGATTTACAGTTTTGGAAACCCTAAGGGGCAGTTCCACCCTGTCCAATAGAGTTGCTGGGAGTCAGATTAACTCTATAGCAATGGGTTTGGTTTGGATTTGGTGTTATGTAGATATTTTCAGTGTACCATTTTAATTTTTTAATGGTTTCTTAACCATATTTTTGAGTTATTTTATTGGTGGTGTCTATAAGGCTTACAATATAAAACTTACCAGAATCTACTTCAATTTTACACTAAATTAATTCTAGTAAGATATAATAAAACTTTACTCCTGTAAAGCCCCCTTATTTTTTGTGTTACTGTTGTTTTGCACATTATGTTTATGTATGTCACACACACCAATAATAGTTATAATTACTGCTTTATGTAATCTTATGTCTCCTGAAGCTAGAAGAAAACAACATTGTATTTACAGAATTTTTATACTTTACACTAAAATTCTTATTTACCATGTCTAATTCTTTACATTTGTTTCTGTGAATCTGTCTTACCATCTGGTTTCATTTCCTTCAGAATCTCTTTATTCAAAGCCTCTGTGTCCTTATTGTCAAGTATATTTGTCATTATATGCCAGAAATACAATTTTACAGTTATTGTATTGTTTTATGCAATTGTCTCAAATCAGTTAAGATAAGAAACAAACATTAATATGTGATTATATGGTTTTTTTTAATGATTACCTATATTATTAACTTTATTGCAGAACTTTGTTATTCCATATGGGTCTTAACGGCTCTCTGATGTACCACTTTCGTGCTGAATTTCTTATAATGCTGCACTCCTAGTAACACATTCTTTCAGTTATTGTTTATCTGAAAATGTCTTTATTTTACCTTCATTTTTGAAAGATGGTTTTGCTTGGATATTAAATTCTTGCTTAACAGTTCATTTTTTCCTTTCATCACTTTGAATATGTAATCTCATTTCATTCTGGCAGTGTTTCTGATGAAAATTAACTGTTGGTCTTATCGATGTTCTTTTGGACATGATGATTTGCTTTCCTCTTCCTCTTCCTGCTTTCAACGTGTTCTTTTTAACTTTCAACATTTTGACTGTGAAACTTCTTGATGTGGATCACTTCGCATTTATTCTACTCGGAGTTTGCTGAGCTTCTTGGATGTATAGATAAGTGTTTTTCATCTAACTTTGGATGTTTTCAGCTTTTCTTCCTTTTATTTTTCTGTCCTGTTCTCTCTCGCCTCTCCTTCTGGTACTTCCATTATGCATATGCTTTTACTCCTGATGGTGTGCCACTGTTCTCTGAGGCCCTGTTCATTTTGCATCATTCTTTTTTACCTATTTTTTCCTTGTTCATCAGACTATATGATTCCTATTGATTTATGTTTAAATTTGGTGACTCTTCTTAAAGTATAAAATATTTCTTTAAAAATCATAGCCTTGTTCTGTAGGGTTTTGTGTCATTTCTTATGATGTATATAAAAAGTTGAGTGAGAATTATTATCCTCAATAATTTGTTCAACTGTATGATATACACTAATCTTGATATTATCACTTATTAATTCTAATACATTACCTACAGGTTGCTGTTAAATGGTCTGGAGACATGAACTTGTAATCTGTATATGATGACAGTTTCCTTTCTTCCTTTCACATTTTTTGGTCTTTTAAATTTTTCTTGCTTTATTGTTCTGTCTAGAACCTCCATAAAATGCTTAATGAAACTGGTGATAGCAAGCATCCGTATCATTTCTGTGATCTCGGAGTTTTTCAACGTTTCATCATTAAGTATGATATTCGCTGCTGTTTGCTGAGTTTTCTACATTTTAATATTCAGTGGGTAGTAAATGATGTCAAATAATCTCTCTGTATTAATTGCAATAGTGACACGATTTTGCTCCTTTATTTTCTTAAAGTGGTTTGATTTTAACGTGTTAAACCAACAACAGTTAATACTTGGATAAACTTCACATCGTGCATGGTTCTTTATAATGGACACATCTTTAGATTCCATTAGGATCGCTGGTGACACAGTAGTTAACACTAGGCTACTAACTGAAGGTCAGTGGATCAAACCCACCAGCTGCTGTGGGAGAAAGTTGTGGCAGTCTACTTCTGTAAAGATTTGTTGTTAGATGCTGTAGAGTTGGTTCTGATGCATAGTAACCCTATGTACAAAAGAATGAAACACTGCTCGGTCCTACTCCATCCTCACAATTGTTTCTATGTTTCAGCCCATTATTGCGGCCACTGTTTCACTCTGTCTCATTGAGGGTCTTTCTCTTTTGCACTGACCTCTACCAAGCACAGTGTCCTCCAGGGACTGGTCCCTCCTCATAACATGTACAAAGTATGTGAGATGAAGTCTCGCCATCCTTGCTTCTAAAGAGCATTCTTACTGTACTTTCAAGACAAATTTGTTTGTTCTTCTAGACATCCATAGTATATTCAATATTCTTTACCAACACCATAATTCAAATGCGTTAATTCTTCTTTGGTCTTCGGTATTCATTGTCCAGCTTTCTCATGCATATAAGGAAATTGAAAATACCAAGGCTTGGGTCAGGCACACCTTAGTCCTCACGGTGATATTTTTGTTATTTAGCACTTTAAAGAGGTCTTTTGCAGCAGATTTGCCCAATGCAGTAAGTTGTTTGATTTCTTGACTGCTGCTTCCATGGGCGTTGCTTGTGGATCCAAGTAAAATTAAATCCTTGACAACTTCGGTATTTTCTCCGTTTATCATAATGTTGCTTATTGGTCTAATAAAGATTTCTGTTGTCTTTATGTTGAGGTGTAATCTATAATGAAGGCTGTAGTCTTTGATCTGCATCAGTAAGTGCTGCAAGTCCTCTTCACTTTCAGCAAGCAAGGATGTGTCATCTGTATATCACAGGTTGTTAATGAGTTTTTCTCCAATCTTGATGCCACATTCTTTTTCATATAGTCCAACTTCTCAGATTATTTGCTCAGCATACACATTAAATAAGTATGTTGAAAGGATTCAACCCTGACACACACATTTCCTGACTGTAAACCACTCAGTATCCCCTTGTTCTGTTCAAGCGACTGACTCTTGGTGTATGTACAGGTTTCACATGAACACATTTAAATGTTCTGGAATTCCCATTCTTCATGATGTTATCCATAACTTGTTATGATCCACTTAGTCGAATGCCTTTGCATAGTCAATAAAACACAGGAAAACATCTTTATGGTATTCTCTGCTTTTAGCCAAGATCCATCTGACATCAGCAGTGATCTCTCTCGTTCCACATTCTCTTCTGAATCTGGCTTGAATTTCTGATAGGTCCCTGTTGATGTACTGCTGCAACCACTTTTGAATGATCTTCAGCAAAACCTTACTTGCATGTGATACTAATGATATTGTTCAATAATTTCTGCTTTCTGTTGGATCACCTTTCTTTGGATAGGACACAAATATGGTTCTCTTCCAGTCAGTTGTCAGTTGGCCAGTTAGCTCTCTTCCAGATTTCTTGGCATAGACAAGTGAGGGCTTCCAGCATTGCTTCTGTTTGTTGAACCATCTCACTTGGTATTCTCTCAATTCCTGAAGCTTTGTTTTTTGACAATGCCTTCAGTGCAGTTTGGACTTCTTCCTTCAGTACAGTCAGTTCTTGATCATATGCTACCTCCTGAATTGGTTGAAATTAGACCAGTTCTTTTTGGTACAGCGACTCTGTGTTCTTTCAACCTTCTTTTGATGCTTCCTGTGTTGTTCAATATTTTGCCCACAGAATCCTTCAGTATTGCAACTCAGGGCTTGAAATTTTTCTTCAGATCTTTCAGCTTGAGAAATGCTAAGCATGTTCTTCCCTTTTGGTTTTCTCACTTCAGGCCTTTCCACATTTCATTGTTAATACTCCACTGGTCTTCTCGAGCCGCCCTTTGAAATCTTCTGTTCAGCTCTTTTTCTACATCATTTCTTCCATTTGTTTTAGCTACTCCATGTTCAAGAGCAAGTTTCAGAGTCTTCTGACATCCATTTTGGTCTTTTCTTTCTTTCCTGGGTTTTTAATGACCTTTTGCTTTCTTCATGTTTGATGTCCTTGATGTCATCCTACAACTCATCTGGTCTTTGGTCATTACTGTTCAGTGTGTCATATCTGTTCTTGAGATGATGTCTAAATTTAGGTGGAATATACTCAAGTCTGTACTTTGGCTCTTGTACAGTGTTTTAAAATGTTTCACCTTTAGCTCGAACTTGCCTAATAATAATTGATGGTCCTGTTTCACAGCCAGCTCAATGATATTGAGCTTCTCCATCATCTCTTTCCAAAGATGTAGCAGATTTGTTTTCTGTGTATTCCACTTGTGAGGTCCATGTGTATAGTCACTGTTGATGTTGTTGAAGAAAGATAACTTCCAATGAATAGATTGTTGATCTTGCAAAATTCTGTTATGCTATCTCCGGTGTCATTTCTATCATGAAGGCTATGTTCTCCAACTGCTGATCCTTCTTCTTTGTTTCCAGCTTTCACATTCCAATCAGCACTAATTATCAATTCATCTTGATTGCATAGTTGATCCATTTCAGACCGAAGAAATTGACAAAAATCTTCAGTTTCTTTATCTTTGGCATTAGTTGTTGGTGTGTAAATTTGAATAATAACTGTATCAACTGGTATTCCCTGTACACATATGGATATTACCCTATCACTGACAGTGTTGTGTTTCAGAATAGATCTTGAAATGTTCTTTTTGACGATGAATGCAACGCTGTTCCTCTTCAGTTTGTCATTCCTGGCGTAGTAGACCATATATGATTGTCCTATTCAAAATGGCCAGTACGAGTGTTTTTCAACTTACTGATGCCTAGGCTATCCATCTTCAAGCGTTTCATGTCATTTTTGGCAGCTTCCAATTTTCCTAGATCCATATTTTGTACATTCCACATTCCAGTTATTAATGGACGTTTGCAGCTGTTTCTTCTCATTTTGAGTCATGCCACATCAGCAAATGAAAGTCCCGAAAGCTTTACTCCATCCGTATCATTAAGGTTGACTCTACTTTGAGGAGGCGG
The DNA here is from genome assembly GCA_030035585.1 of Dugong dugon. Classification (NCBI taxonomy): domain Eukaryota; kingdom Metazoa; phylum Chordata; class Mammalia; order Sirenia; family Dugongidae; genus Dugong; species Dugong dugon. The sequence continues at coordinate 149,400,532 of CM057483.1, forward strand.
CTTTTTCCTAGTCATATTCTGAGTGCCTTCCAATCTGAGGCACTCATCTTCTGGCATGAAATCAGACAGTGTTCCACTGCTATTCATAAGATTTTCATTGGCCAGTTTTTTCAGAAGTAGACTGCCAGGTCCTTCTTCCTAGTCTGTCTTAGTGTGGAAGCTCTGCTGAAACCTGTCCACCAAGTCTGACCATTTTGGTATTTGAAATACCAGTGGCATAGCTTCCAGCATCCCAGCAACACACCAGCCACCACAGTACTGCAGTTGACAGACAAGTGATTTACAGCGTTGGAAACCCTATGGGGGTGGTTCTTCTCTGTCCTATAGGCTCGGTATGAGTTGGAATCAATCCGATGGCAACAGGCTTTATTTATTTGGTTACATTCCATTAGTCAAACATAGTCACGTATTTGTTTGTTCTGTCATGAGGGATATAATATTTGGACGTGGAGTATCTCTCCATTATCTAGATCTTCTTTGATTTCTTTTATCAGGGTCTTGAAGCTTTCCTCATGAAGATCTTATATATATATTGTTATATTTATACCTAAGTTTTTTTTTGGGGGGGGTGGCTAATGTAAATGGTGTTGTGCTTTTAATGGCGAATCCAAGTGTTCCTTGCTGTTATGTAGGAAAACAATCGACTTCTGTGTATTAACTTTGTATCCAGCAACCTTGCTATAACCCAAAACACTCACTGCTGTCGAGTTGATTCCAACTCATAGCAGCCCTACAAAACAGAATAGAACTGCCCCCATAGGGTTTCTAAGGCTGTAAATCTTTACAAAAGCAGACTGCCACATCTTTTCTCCTGTGGATCAGCTGGTGAGTTCAAACCACTGACCTTTTGGTTAGCACTTAACCACCAGTGCTCCTTAACCTTGCTCTAATTGCTTATTATTTTCAAGAGGTTTTTTCTTTCTTTCTTGTTGATTCTTTGAGGTTTTCTACATAAACAATCATATTACTGATGAGCAAGGAGAGGGTTACTTCTTCCTGTCCAATTTTTGTATCATTTATTACCTTTTCTCATGTAATTGCATTAGGTAGGATTTCCTGTGGGATATTAAATAGGTACGGTGAGAGAGGATACTAGTACAAGAGAAATATTCATATGCCAATAACACATAAACATGGTATAGGTTGTTATATGGTTACAATTACTGTATAACAAATTACCATAAAATTAACTTTTTTTTATTGTTGTGCTTTAAGTGAAAGTTTACATTTCAAGTTAGTCTCTCATGCAAAAATGTATACATACATTGTTTTGTGACCCTAGTTGCTCTCCCTATACTGTGACAGCACACTCTTCCTTTCCACCTGGGATTTCCCGTGTCCATTTAACCAGCTCCTGACCCTCTCTGCCTTCTCATCTCACCTCCGGACAGAAGCTGCCTGTTTAGTCTCTTGTATCTACTTGAGCTGAGAGGCACACTCATCACGCATGTCACTTTATGTCACACAGTCCAGTCCAATCCCTCTCTGAAGAGTTGGCCTCGGAAACTGCTTTAGTTCTGGGCTGATAGATGATCCGGGGGCCATGCTTTCTGGGGTTCCTCCAGTCTCATTCAAACCATTAAGTCTAGTCTTCTTACTAGAATTTGAGTTCTGCACCCCACATTTCTCCTGCTCCATCAGGGGCTCTCTGTTGTGTTCCGTGTCAGAGGGGTCATTGGTGGTAGGCGGGCAACATCTAGTTCTTCTGGTCTCAGGCTGATGAAGTCTCTGGTTTCTGTGGCCCTTTCTGTCTCTTGGGCTACTACTTTCCTTGTGTCCATGGTGTTCTTCATTCTCCTTTACTCCAGGTGGGTTGGGACCAATTGATGCATCTTAGATGGCTGCTCACTATCTTTTAAACCCCAGACTCCACCCACTTAAGTGGGATGCAGAACATTTCCTTAGAAAACTTTGTTATGCCAATTGACCTAGATGTCCCCTGAAACCATGGTCCCCAGAACCCAGCCCCTGCTACTCTTGTCTCTCAAAGTGTTTGGTTGTATTCAGGAAGCTTCGTAGCTTTGATTGAGTCCAGTTGTGCTGACTTCGCCTGTAGTGTGTGCTGTCCTTCCGTTCAACTAAGATAATTCCTGCCTACTATCTACTTAGTGAATACCTTTCTCCCTCCCTCCCCACCATCATAACCATCAAAGAATGTTTTATTCTGTGTTTAAACCTTTTCTTGAGTTCTTATAATAGTGGTCTTATACAATATTTGCCCTTTTGCAACTCACTAAATTCACTCAGCATAATACCTTCTAGATTCCTCCATGTTATGTTTCAGAAATACATCATTGTTCTTTATCGTTGTGTAGTATTCCATTGTGTGAATAAACCATAAATTGTTTATCCATCGTCCGTTAATGGGCATCTAGGTTGTTTTCCATCTTTTTGCTATCGTGAGCAGTGCTGCAGTGAACATAGGTGTGCATATATCTATTCATGTGATGGCTCTTATTTCTCTAGGATATATTCCAAGGAGCGGGATTGTGGGATCATATGGTACTTCTATTTCTAGCTTTTTAAGGAGGCACCAAATTGATTTCCAAAGCAGTTGTACCATTTTACATTCCCACCAAGAGTGTATAAGTGTTCCAGTCTCTCCACTACCTCTCTTAACATTTACTATTTGGTGTTTTTTAGATTAGTGCTAGTCTTGTTGGGGTGAGATGGCATCTCATTGTAGTTTTGATTTGCATTTCTCTAATGGCTAATGATTGTGAGCGTTTCCTCATGTGTCTATTAGCCACTGAACGTCTTCTTTGGAGAAGTGCATGCTCATATCCTTTGCCCATTTTTAAAATTGGGTTATTTGTCTTTTTGTTGTTGAGGTTTTACAGTATCTTATAGATTTTAGAGATTGGACACTGATTGGATTTGTTGAAGCCAAAAATTGTTTCCTAATCTGTAGGTTGTCTTTTTACTCTTTTGGTGAAGTCTTTTGATGAGCATAAGTGTTTGATTTTTAGGAGGTCCCAGTTATCTAGTTTCTCTTCTGGTGTTTGCGCATTGTTACTTGTGATTTGTATTCTGTTTATGCCATTTATTAGGGCATTGTCCCTATTTTTTCTTCTATGATCTTTATCGTTTTCAATTTTATATTTAGGTCTTTGATCCATTTTGAGTTAGTTTTTGTGCATGGTGTGAGGTATGGGTCTTGTTTCAGTTTTTTGCAGATGGCTATCCAGTTATGCCAGCACCATTTGTTAAAGACTGTATTTTCCCCAATTAACGGGCTTTGGGTCTTTGTCAAATATCAGCTGCTGGTAGGTAGATGAATTTATGTCTGGAGTCTCAATTCTGTTCCATTGGTCTATGTATCTGTTATTGTACCAGTACCAGGCTGATTTGACTACCGTGGCGGTATAATAGTTTCTAAAATCAGGTAGTGTGAGGCTTCCCACTTTGTTCTTCTTCTTGAGTAATGCTTTATTTATCCTGGGTCTCTTCCTTTTCCATATGAAGTTCATGATTTGTTTCTGCATCTCATTAAAAAGTGCTGTTGGAATTTGGATCGAGATTGCATTGTATCTGTAGATTGCTTTGGGTAGAAATGACATTTTCACAATATTGAGTCTTCCTATCCATGAGCAAGGTGTGTTTTTCCACTTATGCAGGTCTCTTTTGGTTTCTTGCAGTAGGGTCTTGTAGTTTTCATTGTATAGGCCTTTTATCTCTCTGGATAGATTCATTCCTAAGTATTTTATCTTCTTGGGGGCTATTATAAATGGTATTGATTTGGTGATTTCCTCTTTGAAGTTCTCTTTGTTGGTGTAGAGGAATCCAACTGATTTTTTTATGTTTTTTTGTATCCTGAAACTTTGCTGAAATCTTCTATTACTTTCAGTAGTTTCCTTGTGGATTCTTTGGGGTTTTCTGTGTATGAGATCCTATCATCTGCAAATAGAGATGCTTTTGCTTCTTCCTTACCAATTTGGATGCCCTTTATTTCTTTTTCTAGCCTAATTGTTCTGGCTAGTATCTCCAGCACAATGTTGAATAAGAGTGGTGATAAAGGGCAGCCTTGTCTGGTTCCTGTTCTCAAGGAGAATGCTTTCAAACTCTCACCATTTAGGATGATGTTGGCTATTGGCTTTGTATAAATGCCCTTAATTATGTTGAGCAATTTCCTGTCTGTTGCTATTTTGCTGAGCGTTTTTATCATGAATACGTGTTGGACTGTCAAATGCCTTTTCTGCATCAATTGATAAGATCATGTGGTTCTTGTCTTTTGGTATACTAATCTGATAGATTACATTGATTGTTTTTCTAATGTTGAACCATACCTACATAGCTGGTATGAATCCCACTTGGTCATGGTAAATGATTTTTTTGATATGTTGACTAGAATTTTGCCGAGGATTTTTGCATCAATGTTCATGAGGGATATTGATCTGTAATTTTCTTTTTTTGTGGTGTCTTTTCCCGCTTTTGGTATCAGGTTTATGCTGGCTTCATAGAATGAGTTTGGGTGTATTCCATTCTTTTCTATGCTCGGAAATACCTTTAGTAGTAGTGGTGATAACTCTTCTCTGAAAGTTTGGTAGAATTCTGTAGTGAAACTGTCCAGGCCAGGGCTTTTCTTTTGTTGTTGGGAGTTTTTTTTAATTATACTTAAGTCTCTTCTTTAGTTACAGGTTTATTTAGTTGTTCTGCCTCTGATTGTGTCAGTTTAGGTAGGTAATGGGTTTTCTAGAAGTTTGTCCATTTCCTCTAGGTTGTCAAATTTGTTAAGAGTACAGTTTTTCATAGTATTCTGTTAATGATTCTTTTAATTTCATTTGGGTCTGTTGTGATATCTCCCATCTCATTTCTTATACGGTTTATTTGCTTCCTCTCCTGTTTTCTTTTGTCAGTTTGGCCAGTGGTGTACTGATTTTGTTGATCTTTTCAAAGAACCAGCTTTTGGTCTTGTTAACTCTTTAAATTGTGTTTCTATTCTCTATTTAATTTAATTCTGCTTTAATTCTTATTGTTTTCTTTCTACTGTTGCCTGAGGGCTTCTTTTGCTGCTCTCTTTCTACGTTTTCAAGTTGTAGGGTTAATGTTTTGATTTGGCCCTTTCTTCTTTTTGCATATGTGCATTTATTGCTATAAACTGACCTCTCAGCACTGCTTTTGCTGTGTCCATTACGTTCTGGTAGGATGTGTTTTCATTCTCGTTTTATTCTATGAATGTCTTTATTCCATCCTTAATTTCTTCTATAACCCGGTAGTTTTTGAGCAAGGTGTTGTTCAGTTTCCATGTGTTTGATTTTTTTTTTCCTTGCTTTTTGTGTTGTTGATTGCCACTTTCATGGCTTTATGATCAGGAACGATGCTTTGTAATATTTCAATGCCTTGCGTTCTATTAAGGCTTACTTTATGGCCTAATATGTGGTCTATTCTGGAGAATGTTCCATGTGCATTGGAAAAGAAAGTATACTTGGCTGCTGTTTGGTGGAGTGTTCTGTATATGTCTGTGAGATCAAGTTCGTTGATTGTGGCATTTAAATCTTCTGTGTCTTTATTGAGCTTCTTTCTGGATGTTCTGTCGTGCACCGAAAGTGGCGTGTTGAAGTCTCCTACTATTATTGTGGAGCTGTCTATCTCTCTTTTCAGTGCTGTTAGAGTTTGTTTTATGTATTTTGGAGCCCTGTCATTTGGTGCATAGATATTTATTATAGTTATGTCGTCCTGGTGTATTGACCCTTTAATCAGTATATAGTGTCCTTCCTTATCTTTTGTGGTGGATTTTACTTTAAAGTCTGTCTTGTCAGAGATTAATATTGCCACTCCTGCTCTTTTTTGAGTGTTTTTTGCTTCATATATTTTTTTCCATCCTTTGAGTTTTAGTTTGTTTGTGTCTTTAAGTCTAAGGTGTGTCTCTTGTAGGCAGCATACAGACGGATCATGTTTTTTAATCCATTCTACCACTCTCTGTCTCTTTATTGGTGCATTTAGTCCATTTACATTTAGACGTAATTATTGATAGGTGTGAGTTTAGTGCTGTCATTTTGATGTCTTTTTTTGTGTGTTGTTCACAGTTTCTTTGTTCCACTTGATTTTCTGTGCTGAGTAGTTTTTCTTTATGTATTTTCTTGTCATCTTTTTTGTTGTTGTTGATTTTGTGTTTGCTGAGTCTATATTTTTCTTGTTTTTTATTTTGACTTGAGGATTGTTAGTTTCCTTTGTGGTTACCTTAATATTTACCCCTATTTTTCTGAGTTTAAAGCAATCTTTTATTTCTTTATATTGCCTTGACTTCCACTCCATAAGAAAAATCTATGTCTACATTTTAGAGTCCCTCTTTTTTGTTTTAACGTTGTCATCTTTTACATATTGACATCTCTGTTTCCCTATTTTCAGTGTTTTAGCTTTGATTTATTTTTGTGACTTCCCTGTCTGGGTTTATATTTCCTTGCTCTGTCCTGTGTTCTAGCCTTGTGTTGTTCTCTTATGTTACTGATTTTCCAGCCGGAGGACTCCCTTTAGTATTTCTTGTAGTTTTGGTTTAATTTTTGCAAATTCCATAAACTTCTTTTTATCTGGAAATGACCTAATTTCACCATCATATTTGAGAGACAGTTCTGTTGGATATATTATTCTTGGCTGGCAATTTTTTTTTTCTTTCAAGGCTTTAATATGTCATCCCATTGTCTCTTGCCTGCATGGTTTCTGCTGAGTAGTCCGAGCTTAGTCTTATTTACTCTCCTTTGTAGATGACTTTTCGTTTATCCCTAGCTGCTCTTAAAATTCTGTCTTTATCTTTGTTTTTGGCAAGTTTAATTATAGTTTGTTTTGTTGACTTTCTTTTAGAGTCTACTGTGTGTGGGGTTCGATGAGCATCTTGGATAGATATCTTCTCATCTTTCATGATATCAGGGAAGTTGTTTGCCAACAAATCTTCAACAATTTCCTCTGTATTTTCTGTTATCCCCCCTCCCCGTTCAGGTACTCCAGTCACTTGTAGGTTATTTCTCTTGATAGAGCCCGACATAATTCTTAGAGTTTCTTCATTTTTTAAAATTCTTTTATCTGATTTTTCCTCAAATTAGTTGGTGTCAAATGCTTTATCTTCAACCTCTAATTCTGACTTCGATTGCTTCAATTCTGCTTCTGTAACTTTCTATTGACTTGTCTAACTCTGAAATTTTATGTTAATCTTCTGAATTTCTGACTGCTGTCTCTCTATGGATTCTTGCAGCCTATTAAATTTGTCACTGTGCTCTTGAATAACCTTCTTAAATTCCTCTATTCCTTTGTCTGTGTGTTCTTTGGCTTTTTCTGCATTTTGACAGATCTACTTCCTGATATCTTGAATTGTTCTGTATATATTGTGTATTTTGCCTCTGGTAATTCCAGGAAATTCTCTTCCTCCGAAAATTTATTGATTCTTTATTTTGGGAGCTTGCCAAAACCATCATGGTCTGCCTCTTTATGTGATGTGATATTAACTGTTGTCCCCAAGCCATCAATAAGTTATTATAATTTGTTTATTTTATATTTGCTTACTGTGTCTTAGCTTCTTGTTTTGTTCTGATATGCCTAAATAGCCTGCTCATGTGAGCTAGTTTGATTGTTGGTACCTTGAAGCTCTAAAGTCCTGTTACCAGGTCGTTAGATCTGTTACTAAGTATGTGAGCCCAGGAGTCTGTTAACTCCTCTTGTATGGATTCAGCTCATGTGTCCAGGTAGTCGGTCACCAAGTGTGTGGTGCAGGCTCTTAACCTACAGTCCTAGACAGGCACGGGTGATTGTCTGTAGGCACAGGTATCTAGCTGCAGTAGGGGGTCATGCAAGATCAAGATGGGGCTGACGGCTGCCCCTGAGTGGGAGGAAAGCATGTCCCTGTTCCCTAGAGCGCGTACGTGAGTGGTTTTTGCAGCCAGACTATGGGCACCCAGTGCTGTTGGCTGTAAGGATTGGCGCCACCACTTATTCTTGGACCCCTGTCACAGGTGGCTAGGTGGTGTGGGTGGGGCCACCAGTCTTCAGGCCCCTGATGTGGGCAGGTGAGGAATCTACTTAATGGGCAGAGCCTTGTCAAATGTCACAAACCTGCACTTCACAGCTGAAACAGTTGAAGTTAGACTTCAGGTATATACCATATTGTACTGTGGTAATGAGGGCCTACACTGTTGAAATGGCACCACACAAGTCTATGCATGGGTGAAAGGCATTCAAAGTCCATGGACCCCTTATGCCTGTGCCTAGGCAAAGGAGCTGTGCCAACCCTGAGGTCCTGGCTTAGGGGAGCTGGCAGCTTATTTTTTTCCTGTTTGTTAATTTGTTCCCTCTCCAAGGCCAGGAGTATGGATTAGGGTACGGGACAGGTCCTACTTCCGGCCCAGGGGACTCGACAATTGCTGAAGCCAGCCAGGGACCCAGTGCAGAGTAGGGAGTGGAGAGGCAAATTGCAGAGAGGTCTTTCCCGAATGAGGTGTTTCATGATCCTCACGGTAGGCCAGACATAAGTACTTATCTGTAGCCATTTGATTGCTACTTTTCACTGGTTCTGGATGTCCAAGTTGACTCTCTGCCGCTGGTTCTCTCCCGATGTGTAAAACGCCTCCATAGCACCAGTGCTTGCCCTACCATGCACATGACCTGATCTAGCCTGAAGGGCTCTGCTTCCCACCACGTCAGGTCTGGCAACTCCTTGCTGCTTCCGAACCATCTGTCCCTCCCCCCGCCACTCAGTCTGATTCCTCAACTTTGCCTTTGATGTTCAGGGCTCCTAGATTATCATATACAATCGATTCACTTGTTTTTTCGGGTCTTTGTTGTAAGAGGAACCCCAGGAAGTGTCTGACTACTCTGCCATCTTGGCCCCATCCTTATAAACTTAACTTTTGCAGTATACTCATTATTTAATGTTTCTTCCCCACTAGGTGTATCTCAGTAAAGTGCCACCTTCACATGGCCTGTACCTGGCACATGTTGGAAACTGTAGAAATAATTAAAGAATCTTTGAAATGTTTAAATTGAAATACACTGAAGAAAAAAAGAAAAAAACAAACGCGTTGCCATCGAGTCGATTCTGACTCATAGCAACCCTGTAGGACAGAGTAGAACTGCCCCATAGGGTTTCCAAGGAGCACCTGGTGGATTCAAGCTGCCAACCTTTTGGTTAGCAGCTGGGCTCTTAACCACTATACCACCACAGTTTCCACACCGAAGAAAGTGATAAGAAAAAACATGGACTCCTTTGTGAGTCAAACGAGACACAGGAGGGAACTTAGACTTCTACAATCACCTGACAGTAAAGGCAGTGCTTCCCTCTCCTCCCTGCTGGAGTGATGTTGGAGGAGTAATTAATGATATTCCTAGTTTGCTGAAAATTTTTAGATGAATGATTATTGGATTGTGCCCAGTGTGTTTTTCTGCGTCTATTGATATGATCGTATGATTTTTCTTCTTTAACATCTTAATATGATTAATTACTTTAATGGATTTGTGAATGTTGAAGTACCCCTGTGTAACAGAAACAACAACCAAAAAACCAAACTCATTGCCATTGAGTTAATTCCAACTCATAGTGACTCTGATAAATCCCACTTGGTACTGGTGTATAAGTTGTTGTTATGTGCCATTGAATTGATAGTGACTCATAGAAACCCCGTGTGACAGAGTAGAACTGCCCCATAGGGTTTTCTTGGCTGTAATCGTTACAGAAGCAGATTGCCGGGTCTTTCTCTCACAGAGCAGCTAGGTGGGTATGAATCACCGACCTATTGGTTAGCAACTAGGTGCTGGTGGCACAGTGGTTAGACACTTGGCTGCTAAATGAAAGGTCAGTGGTTTAAACCCACCAGCTGCTCAGAGGGAGGCAAGGCCTAGTGATCTGCTCCCATAAAGACTAAAGCCTAGGAAACTATGGGGCAGTTCTGCTCTGTCCTGTAGGATCACTATGAGTCAGAATTGACTCAACAACTGAACAAAAAAAAAAAGTGTACAGTCCGTTTTATACATTGCACATTTCCATTTCCTAATAGATTTTTGAGCATTTTTGCACCTGTGTTCATGAGAGGTATTTGTCTGTAACTTTCCTTACTAGCAGTGTCTTTGTCCAGTTTTTGTATTAGGGTAATGCTGGCCTCATAGGATGAGTTAGGAGATGTTTCCTCTGTTTCTGTTTTCCGGAAAAGTTTGAGAAGGATTGGTGTTAATTCTTTAAATGTTTGAAAGAATTCACTAGTGAAACCATCTGGACCTGGTGCTTTCAGTTTTGGAAGGTTATTAATTATTGATTCAATTTCTTTAATAGATATGGGCTTATTCTGATCATCTATCTTCTTGTGTGTGCTTTGGTACATTGTGTATTTCAAGGAATTGGTCCATTTCATCTAAGTTGTCAAATATGTGGGCGAACAGTTTTTCATAGTAGTACATTATTATGCTTTTAATATTGTCCATGGGATCAGTTGTTAACAGCCCCTTTTTCATGTATAATATTAGTAATTTGTGTTTTCTCTTTTTTTTTTCTTTTCCTTTGTTAGCCAGGTTAGAGTTCTATCAATTTTATTGATCTTTTCTAAGAAGTAGCTTTTGGTTTCATTGATTTTCTCTATTTCCTTTTTTCATTTTCATTGATTTCTGCTGTAATTTTTATTATTTCTTTTTTTGAGCTTACTTTGAGTGTAATTTGAGCCTCTTTTTCAGTTTTCCTAAGTTAGAAGCTTACGTTATTGATTTTAGATCTTTCTTCTTTTCTAATATATGCATTCAATGCTATAAATTTCCCTCTATGTTCCACAAATTTTGATGAATTGTATTTTCACTTTTTGTTAATTGAATATGTCTTTTTAAATTTCCTTTGAGACTTCTTCAATCTGTCTGTCATTTAGATATGTGCTGTTTAATCTCTAAATATTTTGGGATATTCTTGCTACCTATCTTATTTTTTGGAGCCCTGCTGGCACAGTGGTTAAGAGATTTGCTGCTGATCAAAAGGTTGGCAGTTCGAATCCACCAGCCACTCCTTGAAACCCTATAGGGCAGTTCTTCTCTGTCCTGTAGGGTCGCTATGAGTTGGAATTGACTCATCAGCAGTGGGTTTGGTTTTTTATGGTTTTGGGTCTATCAGTTACTGACAGAGGGGTGTTGAAGTCTTCAACTGTAAGAGTGGATTTGTTCATTTCTCCTCATAGTTTTATCAATTTTTGCCTTACGAATTTTGAATGATCTGTTGTTAGGCAAAACACTTTCCTGGAAAGTTGACCCATTTATCATGTAATGCACCTCTTTAACCCTGGTAATTTTACTTGCTCTAAAATCTGCTTTGTCTGAAATTAACATAGCTACTCCAGCTTTTTTTTTTTTTTACACTACTGTTAACATGGTGCATTTTTCTCCATCCCTTTACCTTTATTTGTGCCTTTCTATTTAAAGTTGTTTTCTTATAGACAGCATATTGTTGGTTCTTGTTTTTGTTTTCTTTTCTCCACTCTGATAGTCTCTGTTTTTAATTGATATATTTATACCATTCACTTTTAAAGTGATTGTTGATATAGTTGAATTAATATCTACCATAGTTGTGACTGTTTTTTCTTGGTTGTCCTTGTTCTTTCTTTTTTCTATTTTCCACTCTTTTTTCTTTTTTGCCTTCTCTGCTCTTAATTGCGCATTTTGAATTATTCTTTTTTCTCTTCTCTCTTAGTATATGGTATATCAATTATCTTTCTTTAAAGTTTTTTTTAGTATTTGTGAATAGCTTTGGGTTTATCCTGATAGGGCTCTCTAAGCTTCTTGAATCTGTAGGTTTTTGTCTTTTATCAACTTTGGAAGCGTTCTGGCATTACTTCTTCCAGGACTCTTTCAGCCCCACCCTCTGTCTGCTCCATATTGGATTCCTAGGACAGGAATGTTACATCTTTTGTTATTGATACTCATGTTCATCAGACTTTATTTATTTTTTAATCTGTTTGCTTTCAGTTACTGTGAAAGGGTCGTTTCTCCTTTTCTGTCTTTAAGATCATTGATTACTTCCCCGAATACAACTTCAGCACAGGGAAGGGGGAAGCACTGCCTCTATTGCCAGGTGATTATAGAAGTTTAGGTTCCCTCCTGTACCTTCTTTGACTCACAGTGTATTGCCTAAAGGGAACACAATAACTTTGCTGTACAGCCTAGTAGGAAGCCAAACAAGTAAATGTGGACTGTATAAGATATAGATAATAAAAATTAATAGGTAATAGATACATATAAAAAAAACACACACACACAAACTTGTTGCTGTTGACTCATAGCAACCCTATAAGACAGAATAGAAATGCCCCACAGGGTTTCCAAGGAGTGGCTGGTAGATTTTAACTGCTTACCTTTCGGTTAGCAGGCTGAGTTCTTAACTATTACGCCACATATATACATATATATATAGATAGATAGATAGATATAGATATGATACATTACATGGTAATTACTTATGTACTGATATTAACCAGAATGTTATCTGTATATCTTTGTTATCTTTAGTGGTTGCTCTTGGACTTGATATAGGAATCTTAAACTTATTGTGGCCTACTTAAAGTTAAGATAGTATGATTTCATTTAAATGTAACCTTATACAGTAGTATGATTTTATTTATTTCCTCCTTTTTTGTGTGTTCTTGCTGCTCAATATTATATACATATATATGTGTATATATATATATATATATAATAAATATAGAGAGATTGAATTGTCATTTAAAAGAATAGTAAAAAAATTTTCTCTTAAATGTATCCAAGGATTTTTCTTATCCAACGCTCTTCACACATTTCTGCAGTTCTTAGTTTCCACCAGGTGTTATTTCCCCTCACCCTGAATAACTTCCTTTACCATTGTTTGTATTACAGTGTTCCAGGCAGCAGATTGTCTCAGCCTTGATTTTATGGATTATTTCCCTTTTAGTTTGGAAGGACAGTTTTGCTGGATATAGAATTCTGGGTTGATGATTTTATTTTTTCTTTCAGCATTGGAAAGATGCTGCTCCATTTCTCTGGTTCTCCACTATAAGCCATTGGTTTTCCTCTCGTTATTTTGGTGTAAGGTTTGTAGCAGCCTCATGAAATCATGGGGGAGTGTTTTTAATGTTTCTAGTCTCTGTAAGAAATTGTACAAGATTGGTGTTACTTCTTTTTATGCTGTGGAAAAGATCAGGTTTTCAGGTACCAGGGTGTGGAATCACTGGTAGGAAGGATTTTCATTACAGATGCTGTGTATTTAACATATATAGGAATTTGAAGTTTCCTAAAATTTCATTTTTTAATAAAACTGATTATTTCTTGAAATTTCCTGATTCCATCTAATTTCAAATTTATTGTCACTACATTGCTTGTATTATTATGTATGTATCTCCAGGATCTGTAATGGTAAATCCCCTGTACATTCTTAGTAATGAAAAGATTTGGCCTTTCTTTTTTTTCCTTCATAATTGTTGTCCAAGGTTTATCATTTCTTTGCCCTAGTCCAAGAAAGAAAACTTTTGAATTGTTGACTTTCTTTTTATAATTTTTAGAATTCCATTCATTGATCTTAATTTTTTGTTTTTATTTCTATAATTTTTTTGGTTTTAAATTACTGTTTCTTTTCAAATTTCCTGAGTTAATTATCAGAATTGAAATGTTCAGAATTTCCTCTTTTGCATTAAGTACTCTAAATTTTCCTTAAAACTCATATTTGGGGCATTCTTCACATTTTAACTGGTTTATTGAGGTATAATTCATTTAAAATAAACACAACCTTAAAATTAACAATGTAAGCACTGAGATAAGTGTAAATTTAAGAAACCCTCATCAGAATCAAGATAATGTCAATATCCACTCACCCCCACCAAGTTTCCTTGTGTATCTTTGTATTTACCCCCTCCTACCCTGGTGGCATAGTGGTTAAGAGCTACAGCTGCTGACTAAAAGGCCGGCAGTTCGAATCCACCAGGCGCTCCTTGGAAACCCTGTGGAGTGGTTCTCCTTTGTGCTGTGGGATCAGTATGAGTCGGAATCATCTCAACAGCAATGAGTTTTTTTTGTTTTATTCCTGCTTGATGGGTCAGGATCGACTCGACGGCAATGGGTTTTTTATTCCTGCTCAAGGAACCCTGGTGGCATAGTGGTTGAAGTGCTCAGCTGCTAACTAAAAGGTTGATGGTTTGAACCCACTAGCTGCTCAGCAGGAGAAACATGTAGCAGTCTGCTCTAATAAAGATTACAGCCTTGGAAACTGAATGGGGCAGTTAGTTCTATTGTGTCCTATAGTCAGAAACTTCTGAATGGCAATGGGTTTGGTTTTGACTATTCATGCCCAAGCTCTTCCCTGTTTCCTATTATATGGACATTCATGTAGGAGTCTTTGTATGGGCATATAAGTTCATTTTTTCTTGGATAAACACTAAGGAATGGAATAGCTGGTTCATATGATGGTTATTGCACCTCACGGATAATATTTTAGACTATGTCACAGTGTTTTGTTTTATACCATGTCAGCATTGTATGAGAGTCCCACTTGATCTCCTCCCTGCAGCATTTGTTATGGTCAGTATGTTTAATTGTAGCTCTTCTAATTGGTGTGCAGTGGTATCTCACTGTTTCTTGAAATGGAATAGGCGTGCTCTGTAACACATGAGGTCCCCGTTAGTTGGAATTGACTCGATGATGGCAGCTTTGTTTGTTTTTAACCAAGCTATAGTTCTTTATGTCCCACTCATTCCCAGTAATGGAGACTATGCATTACCGGTCTGATGCCATTCCTTTCCTTCCCATTCATATTTCATATGTATGATTATTTTTTATTACATGTTGGATTTTCTGTATGCAGTGCTGTAGAGGTAATTGGAGAGTCTGGGTACTTTCTTCTTCCTCCAGGGAACATTTGTTTTTACTTTTGAGAGGCAGGTAGGGTGGGGGAATTCCATCTTATCTCAATCAGATTGAGTCCTTTTGAAGCTGGGTCTCAGGTTTTGTGTGGAGTTTTCAATTTCTGGTTCATAAAGACATTTAAAGCATAGCCTTTTGGGATGTCAGATGAACCCTTGGGTTGTTTCCCAGAGCCTCTGCTTCTTGTTGAGCTCTGAGCCCAGTTGGTATCCTTTGTCCTGGTGAGACTGCTGAAAGCCCTGCTCAGCTACATAGCCACTCAGCTACAATTTGCTGCTTAGCATCTTGGGTTCTCAATCTCATCTCCTTTGAATCAGGAAGACTCAAAGAGGAAAAGCAGTACCAAAGGTCTCACCACTTGGGCTTCTCTTCTGAGATCTTGTTTCTTTAAATATTTCCTTCTCTGGTTTTGTGGTACCTTGGGACAATAGTTTTAATATCTTCCAATTTTCCTAGCTTTTTTCAACAGGATGGTTGTGCTGAAAATTCTGGGCTGCCATTAGCTTAAGCATACAAGTTTACAAACACAATTTGTTGAAATATGTTTTAGTTTGCAGGTGACTTTTTTAAACCAATTAGTTTAAACTAAATGTCTATAAGATAAATAATTTATTAAAAAAAAATAATCCTCCAAAGGAGTGAATATTTTCCTATTATTCAGTCTATTTCAATTTAAGTATTTCATTGATTCTTTCATTTTATACAGATGCCAGCATGTGCCAGGTACACACAATGTGAAGGTGGTACTTCACTGAGGTACAGCCTAGTGGGGAAGAAATTGTTAGTAATGAGTTATTATAGAAAGTAAGTGTATGGGAATCTGTTATATAGTAATTATAACTATTTATACAATGTTTACATGTTGTTTTAGACATTCGCATATGAATCTTTACCTAATACTTGTCTACATAGAGATATGAGAGTACCACTCCATGTAAATGTAGCATCACACTGTATTTCCATTTAATTCTCTAGTTTGTGTTTTGTTATCATACATTGTACATCTACAGTACTGTTTATCATTTTTGCTTTATAGAGTGAGATACATTTCAAAAAGGATGGAACAGTAGTTTTCTATATTTATCCACATATTTTCCTTCTCCATTGCCTTTCACACTTCCCTGCAGTTCTTACTTTCCATAGGTGTTATTCCGCATCACCCTGAAATACTTCTGGGGCATTACTTGTATTACAGACCAGTGACAGATTGTCTCAGGCTCGATTATGTAGACGTGCCTTATTTCACTCTCAGTTTCGAAGGATCATTTTACTGGATATGGAATTCTGGGTTGGCAGTTTTGTTTGTTTTGTTCTGTTTTTCTTTCTGCATTGGAAAGATGCTTGCCCATTTTCTCCAAATCTCCATGGATTCTCTTGAGAAGGCAGCCATCTTTTTTTTTTTTTTTTTTTTTACTTCAGGTGAAGGCTTACAGAACAAATAGTTTCTCATGAAAGAGTAGTACATATATTGTTTTATGACATTGGTTAACAACCCCACAACATGTCAACCCTCTGCCTTCTCGACCTTTTTTTTTTGGTGAAAATATACATAGCCAAAGATACACCATTTCAAACATTTCTACATGCACAGTTCAGTGACATCGACTACACTCTTCCAGTTGTGCTGCTATTCTCGCTTTAGATGAAGGCTTACAGAACAGAATAGTTTCTCATTTAACAGTTAGTACACATGTTGCCCTATGACAATGGTTAACAACCTCACAACACATCAACACTATCCTTACTCAACCTTGGGTTCTCTATCACCAGCTTTCCTGTCCCCTTCTGCCTTTTGGCCCTTGTCCCTGGACTGCTGTACCTCATTGGTCCCATTTGGTTTTATGGGGCTGTCCACTCCCAGGCTGAACGGTGAACCTCAGAAATGACTTCACCACTGAGCTAAAAGGGTGTCTGGGGGCCATACTCTCGGTGTTTCTCCAGTCTCTGTCAGGCCAGTAAATCTGGTCTTTTTTTGTGTGTTAGAATTTTGTTCTACATCCTTCTCCAGCTCTTTCCAGGACCTCCATTGTGATCCTGGTTAGAGCAGTCAGTGGTGGTAGCCGGGCACCATCTAGCTGTACTGGACTCTGTCTGGTGGAAGCCTTGGTAGCTGTGGTCCATTAGTCCTTCGGACTAATCTTTTCCTTGTATCCTGTTCCCTTCGTTCTCCCTTGCTCCCGAAGGGATGAGACCAGTGGAGTATCTTAGATGGCTGCTCACAGGTTTTGAAGACCCCAGACGCTACTCACCAAGGTAGAATGTAAAACATTGTCTTTATAAACTGTGTTATGCCAATTGAGCTAGATGTTCCCCAAGACCATGGTCCCCACAGCCCTCCACCCTGCAGTTCAGTCCCTCAGGAAGTTTGGATGTGTCTGTGGCGCTTCCATGACCTTTCCTTGTACAAGTTGTGCTGGTTTCCCCTGTATTGTGTGCTGTCTCACCCCTCACCCAAGCTACCACTTATCTATTGCCTATTTAGTATTCCCCCCCACCCCTCCCATCCCTGGTAACCAACAAAGATTGTTACATTTTGCGTGTGAACTTTTTCATGGGTTTTTACAGTAGAGGTCTCATACAATAGTTGTACTTTTGTGATTGACTTATTTCACTCAGCATAATGTCCTCCAGTTTCATTCATGTTATGAGATGCTTCACAGATTGATCATTGTTCTTTCTCATTGCATAGTACTCCATTGTATGTATGTACCATAGTTTGTTTATCCTTTCATCTGTTGATGGGCATCTAGGTTGTTTCCATTGTTTTGCTGTTGTGAACAATGGTGCCATGAACATAGGTGTGCATATGTCTATTTGAGTGACGACCCTTATTTCTCTAGGATATATTCCTAGGAGTGGGATTGCTGGATCGAATGGTATGTCTATTTCTAGCTTTCTGAGGAAGCGCCATATCATTTTCCAAAATGGTTGTATCATTTTGCATTCCCACCAGCAGTGCATAAGAGTTCTGATCTCCCCGCAGCCCCTCCAACATTTGTTATTTCCAGTGTTTTTGATTCGTGCCAGTAATGCCAGGGTGAGATGGTATCTCATTGTGGTTTTAATTTGCATTTCTCTAACGGCTAGTGATCGAGAACATTTCCTCATGTGTCTGTTGGCCATATGAATGTCTTCTTTGGTGAAGTGTCTGTGCATTTCCTTTGCCCATTTTTTAATAGGATTATTTGTCTTTTTGTTGTGGAGGTGTTGGATTTTCTTATAGATTATGGAGGTTAGACCTTTGTCTGACTTGTACTGTCCAAAAATTTTTTCCCAGTCTGTGGGTTCTCTTTTTACTCTTTTGGTGAAGTCTTTTGAGGAGCATAGGTGTTTGATTTTTAGAAGGTCCCAGTTATCTAGCTTATCTTTTGGGGTTTGTGCGTTGATGGTTATGGTTTGTATCCTGTTAGTGCCGTGTATTAAGGCTTGTGTTGTTGGTCCTATTTTTTTCTTCTATGAACTTTATAGTTTTAGGCTTTATATTCATGTCTGATCCATTTTGATGTAGTTTTCATATACGAAAGGCAGCCATCTTTTAAATCATCATTCCCAGATATGCAATGTATTTTTATTTCTCTGGCACCTTTAATTATTTTTTTTTTTATTTTTCAGCTCTCAACAGTAAACATTTGATGTTTCTGGGTGCACATATATTTTTATTTAACCTGCTTTGATTTTACTGATCTTCAATCTGTAAGTTGAGATATTTCAAAAAACTGAGGAATTTTTGACATTTTTCTTTATAACACATTGTGTTAGTTTGCTAGTACTGCTGTAACATAAATAGCACAAATAGGTGCCTGTAACAAACAGAAATTTGTTTTCTCACAGTTCTGGAGGCTAAAAGTGCAGATTAGAATCCTATCTGTGTCATTCTCTTCTGTGAGCCTCTTTCCTAGTTTCTTGTGTCTGCCAGTAATCCTTGTTTATCACTGGCTTTCCTTGACCTCTCTTCATGTTTCTTTGTGTTCTTTGATGTCTGTCTTTCCCGTGTGTGCATCTGTGTCTGTTCTAGTCTTTTTATAAATCAGAAGTGATTAGATTTAGGATCCACCCTACACTTGTTTGATCTTACTAGCATAATAAAAGTAAAATTTGTTTCCAAACAGGATCACATCCACAGGCCCAGGAGTGAGGATTTCAACACATATTTTCAGGAGACAGAATTCAATCCATAGAACATATGTTTGGGATTTTTTCTGCTCTATGTCTGCTCTTCTTCATCTTAGACACCAATTAAACAGATATTCAATGACTGGATACTGCCCCACAGGTCACTGTAGGTCACTCTACTGTGCCTAGACCAGAACCCAAAAGTTTTAGGGCACTGTAAGACCTCTGGTACCACCTTATCTCTTTTAGCTTTATTTCCAAATTCTGCTAGGGCATTCTGAGTCTACTCTGCAAGCATGCTGCCCAACCCTTGACCCAAGGACCTGTTCTGAACTCCCACACAGGCTTCTACCTGGGCCCCTGCATACCTCCATCATCTACAGTGCCGTACTAGGTAAATCCCAGCTGCATTAGCAGCTCCAAATTCCAGTCTCTGCCCCATCAGCTCATCAGCACTGCCATATTCTGCCTGTTCTCAAATTCCCTGCCATATGAGTATTTGCCCCATTCAGAGGATCTGGGTAAACATGAGCCTCTCACCCTGACAGTGTTTTCCACTGGTGAGAAATCCTCATACATTGCTTGCTGGAGAAAAATTAGAGCAAGGACTTTGGCAAAATTTTGGCAGATACTATTAAGCTGATTAGACAAGTAAAATAAGACTCAGTCATTCTACTCTTACGTAATTATCCTAAATATGTACGTGTTGCAAAAGATATATAGAAACACTAATCCAGATAGCCCAAAATGAAAACAACCTAAAAGATCACCATGTATATGAATGGGTTAAAGATGGTATATCGCATGGTGTAATACCATACACCAATGAATATCAACAAACTTCTTTTACATACAATGTGAATAAGTCTCACAAAATGTTGAGCAGAGGAATCCAGAACAACAACAACCCCAAGTTAATATTGTCTGAAACAATGCATATGAGTTTCTAAATCAGGTATGCTATTACAAAGAGTTGCATTGTAAAATTAGACTCACATGAATCATGAGTCTTACTCACACCAAATTTTAATAATGAGACAAAGGATAGAGGCAAACCTTTAGGCACAAAGGACTCGTATTCCTGGGGGAGCAGGAAAGCATCAGACAGAGCTCCTACTAGTGCCCCTTTTCTTCCACATCAGAATGTGTTTTGGTTTCACAGTAAAAGATGAATCGTGATGTTGAGTAATGTTTATAAAAACATTAGTAACAGAAAGGAGGCATTTTGGTTTTGGGGTCACCTGTTTTACACTGACTGCTAATTACACGACCTCTGACATGAAAACTCCCTCCCATTCTCCAGCCAGCCATTCTCCATAAACTCATAACTTCCTGTGTCATTTACAGGTAAAACAGTAATATCTATCAGTATGTTTACAAGGAGTTACTACCAATGCCATTAGCGTGTTTTCAGGGAGGTTATTTACTCCTACCAGGCTTCCTAGTTAAGGAAGAAATAGTTACAGACCCACTGTTACTTCTTTCGTTCACAACAGGCAGAATTAGTCTAAGGTGTTAGGAATTAGAACAGTGGTTAACTATGGGAAGTCTGACAGTGTTTCATTCTCTGCTTGATGGATGGATATGCCACTGTGTTCTCTTTGCCGAAATACGTGTACCTGGTCAGTTGTTATTTTTGCAGTGTACTCCATATGTATTATGCTTTGAAGGATATGTAAATGCAACAAAAAGTACAATAAATACAACCTAGAAAAGGAAGGTAAAAAATTTGTGTGAGTGAGTGTATGTTTAGGTGTATGTTTGTGTTTTTGTATATTTTCCCAGGGGAAGACAGGGTGATATATTTGAAGGAATGCACACATGCGGTCTTGTAGGCATTGGTCATGTTTTCTTTCTCCTGAACATAGATTTGCGCACTTATTAATAGTCTTTACATTTCAAATATGCCAAATATATAGTTTCCTAATAAAATATTTTTAAAAATTCAAAAATTGTTTTTTGATTAAAATAATTTTCTTTATGTAAGACAAAGGATACCTAGTTTGACTAACAGTAGAAACAAGCTAAGTAAAATAATTAGAAAGCTAGAATAAAATATCACAAAACCCAAAGAAGTCCCAGTTTTTAAAGACTGTATTTAAAGAACTGAAAAGATCTTAACAAATTACGTATAAATTATTATAATTTACCCAGATTCCCAAGGAAAATATCAAAATGGTTTGTTCTTATAATTGGTGATCTGAATCTAATGTTGTCCTGGGTGAAAAATTATATGAGAACCAGCAAGATCTGATATAGTATGACAAATTGAAACCTGTGTTACCTATAGGAAAGCATTTTATTTCTACAGTATTTTACAATATAAAATAATGTTCAGTTTTGATAAAACATTTTATATGTACAGTAATTTATATGGATACAGCTCAAATAATAATTCAATGTCAGGCAATATATCGATCATATATAAAAGTAGAGAGAATATATATAAATACGTAGGCTTAATATATAATAATTTTATATTTCAAATACTTTGAAATGATGTACTGTTTAACAAATGGTGCTAGTAAAATGCATCAGAAGGTATACACAAAATTTGTATAAAAAGGCAATGAATATATTAAATAGTTTTATTAAAACCAAAAAAAAACTAAACCCGTTGCTGTTGAGTTGATTCCCAACTCATAGCGAACCTGTAGGACATAGCAGAACTGTCCCTTAGGGTTTCCAAGGCGGTAATCTTTACGCAAGCAGACTGCCACATCTTACCCCATGGAGCAGTTGATGGGTTCGAACCACCCATCTTTCAGTTAACAGCCAAGTACTTAATAACTACTGCACCACTAGGGCTCCTTAATAGGCTTATTATTTATTACATTTCTTTAATCTCTGGTAATAGATTTGGAAGGAGTATAAATGGTACCAGCTTTTTGAAAAGCTATTTAACGTTTCTTACCAAAATTGTAAATTATGTCACCTTTACACAGTAATTCCACTTCCAGGATGGTATCCTGTATAGCTGCTCTGTCAAGGCACAAAAGTATAAGTACAGAAACAGACAACAAAGCAATTGTTGAAAAAAATTATGCTGTGTCCTTACATTGAATACTGTTCAGCTTTTAAAATCAAGGAGGTCGGTCTCTATATATTTATGTAAAACATCTCCAAGAAATATTGCTAAGGGTAAAAAAAAAATCAAATGATTTAATTTTTGTTTTGTGCAAAAATAGGTAAATATTATGCATGATAATATATAGTTATGTATATAACTGTTCTTGTACAGGCTTTACTGTTAATCATTGTGACTTTTGAGGAGGAATATGCATCTGAATTTTTTCAAAATATCACACTGCTCACATGGGTATTTCTAATTATTAAAGAAAAATCATAGAAGTTGCCACATGTGGCATATCACTAATGATTGTTCTGAAACATCTACTCATTTTTTCTCTTTTTTGAAGTAGTACAGAATAAGGTAAGAAATTATGCTTAAAGAAAGGAAAATTAGAAAAGAGTTAGGAAAGAAATAATTGGAAAATTTATAAGCAAATTTTGTGGAGAAAATTTATTTGTGAACCGCTTAAAATAAGCTGACCTCAGTGAGATCATTAAAGGAGGAACCATATGTATAATCATCACAAGGAATGTTCTTCTGTTGTTCCAGTAGGATTGAATGTCCAGTGTTCTGTGACATGTATCTTTTATTAAGGGTCCAGGTTGCATTGACTCTCAATTTTTATATGATAAGTATATAGACAAAGTCTTAGCAATAGAATTTTGTCCTGTAGGCTTTTGTGCCATTTGCTGTGATGTGTATAAAAAGTGAAAAGAATAATCACCTTAAATGATAAAATGAATCTTCCATTTCATAAATGTTGTACACTATTCCAGTTGTTCCTATCAGTAATTTTCATAGCTTGCTGTGTAAATATCTTGCACAGCTTTCATTAAAATTTTACCTAGGAGTTTGATTTTCTTCAAGGCTTTTACAATTTTTTTTAATTCAATTTTCTACTTATTTGTTGCTAGTATTTGGAATTACATAGGTTTTTAATGAGCATGTATCCAGAAATATTGCTAAATTGACTTATTAATTCCAATACATGATCAGTCGATTGATGTTAGTCTAAAGTGTACTCATCGAATATGAGAATTATGGCAGTTTCCTTCCTACCTTTCTAAATATTATGTGTTTTTTTTGTTTTGTGTTTTCTGTTTCTTGTATTATTTTTCTGGTTAGCCTCTAAATACAAATTTAATAGAATGTGTGATAGTAAGAATCCTTTTCTCATTTCCTATCTCAGAGGAAGATTTCTGTATTTTAACACTGATTACGATACTAATTGCAGTTTTATGAGTTCTTTATATCCTAAATCAAGTGATAAAATGTCACTTTTTTTCTAATGTAGTAATCACAATATTTTATCCCTTTGTTTTCTGACGTGACATGATTTTAAAATATTAATCCAAGAATTAATCATTCTTGAATAAAACTAAATTTGCTTATTGTGTATCATAGTTGATATAAATTTGAATCAATTTGTCAATAAACTTTTTTTTTGCCTTTAGTCATGAGAGATATAACTGTTTGATTCTCCTTTTAATGCGATATACCTGTCAATTTGTTGAAAAGTTTGGGGCTCTCAAACATTTTGGGCAGTTACCTACTGTTTCTCGTCTCTGCAAGTGATTACATAAGATTGGTATAATTTCTTTCTCAAATATAAGGGAAAATACACAACTTAATCACAACAGCATGAAACTCACTCACAGGAAGGTTTTTTGTTATCAGTACAATTGTTTAATAAACATAGGGTCTATTCAGATTTCCTCAGTTTTCTTTTTTGTTAGGTTGGGTTTTACTTGGAGTTTTGCATTTCATACAATTTCAAATTTATTTGGATAAAGTCGCTTATATTTTTATGTCTTGCCAGATTCCGTAAGGATGACATTTCTCATACAAATAATAAATAACGTGTTTCTTCTGTTCCTTATGGGTGACTCCTATAATCATAGTGAAATGCCCCCTCTTTATCTCTATTTTTACCCCTTTTCTGGAAGTCTACTTTTTTGTTTGGCATTAATGTACCATCAGCTTTCTTATGCTTAATTTTTCATGGCATATCATTTTCTATACTATTACTTTCGACCTATGTCTTTCAATTTAAATTGCTTCTCATATAAACAGCATTTAATTGGGACTTGCTAATTTTCTAGTCTGAAAACTACTGCCTTTTAATTTGAATGTTTAGACCTTTTAAAAATTTAATGTTATTCTTAATACGGTTTGATTAAAGTTGATCATATTCCCGTTCGCTTTCTATTCTTCACATCTCTTTATTTCTGTTCCTCTTTTCTTTCTTTTTTATTTAACATTTTTTAATATTCCTTTTAAATTTGTCTACTGCATTTTTATCTGTGGCAGTTGAAAAACATGCACATGCATTCTTTGACACCCTTTCCTGCAAGAGATGGGGTTCATGGCCCCTCCCAGATTTCTGGGCCAAGCTGAGTGACTCTCTTGCAGCCAATAGAATGCAGCAGTTGGGATGCTGCATAAATTCCTGGGCTCACATTCCAGCCAACTGCCATTTTCAACTGTCACCAAGAGAGGGCACCATCTTGGCCCAACTGCCAAAAGCTCTTCAGTCCTTTAGGTAGTTCTCCATCAGGTGCCATTTCCCTTCATCCAGAGGAACTAATGGTAGCAATGTGAGTTACAAGTTATCCAGAAACAAATTGTCTCAGGTTTGTTTATGTGACTATATCTTATTTCACTCCAGGATAATTTTGTTGGAAATAGAACTCTACATTCACTGTTTTATGTTTTCTTTCAGCATTGGAAAGATTCTGCTCCATTTTCTCCCATTCTTCATGGATTCTGTTGAGAAGGCAGCCATCTTTTAAATAATGGTTTCCTGGGAGGTAGTGTATCTTCATTTCTCAGAAGTTTTCATGCGGTGTACATTTGTTCACTTCACTGATATTCTTTATATTTCATATAGATGTCTAATATAGTTTACTGATAACATATTTTAGAATTTCAATATCTATTTTGTCAATTCAAATATTTCCTTTTGTATAGGATAACTTATTTGATTGACAATAGCAACAAAACAAAGCAAAAAAATGAAAAAAACTCACAGAGAAATAACAAAAGCCAAATCATCCAGTTATTTATTCATGTTTTATTAAATATCCACACAGATTATATCCAAAATAAAAGAATTTAAGCACACCCTCAAGTAAAATATCCAAATGTTTTTCTTTTCTAATTGCTGGCTTGTTGCAAATGCACTTGCATGAGAAAATGTATGAGAAGAGATTAAAACTCTTTATAAAGAATAATGAAGTGACACTTGTATTACCTGTAGCAAACTATTTACTTTAGCAAAATGTTCTGTATCTGAAATGATTTCTCAAAATACAGGACATTTAGGAATCAATTCAGTAACAGATAATATAGAAAACTTAAGTGAAATTAGCAAGAGTTTATTTGCTTACAAATATAGGTTTAATATATCCAAATACTGTATTTCAAATAATTATAAAATGATAAACTAACAAATGAAATTAGATGCAGCCAACAGTTTACACAAAATAAGAAAAATTAGAAACAAGTTTTGTGGATAAAATAATTGTTATCCACTTTAAAGAAGCTGATCTCTTATTAATCAATGAGATCCTTAAACTAAGGGCATAAATAAAATTGTCACAAAGAATGGTCTTTTTATTGTTCTCTTTGAATTAATGTTAAGTGTATTGTAAAGTTTATATTCAGTGGCCACTATTGCCATTATATCAGATAAAAAGACCACAATATTCAGGATTATAATGACTCAAGGTTTATCTGATGACTACAGTGAAACCTGTGAGAGCCAGAACTCAACGGGACTGCCTTGTTTTTCCAGGTTTCAGAAGTTTTCTACCTTTGATGGGGTGCAGTCTTAACCACTTTTCTGTTGCTCATTTTAGTGAGAATAGTTTAGTCTTCCTTCTCTGACAGATTTCTGTATTATACAGGTTCTGGCTTTCACAGGTTTTACAGTATATAAAAAAAGCCTTAAAATATAACCTTATCTAGAGTTTAGTACAAATTGCTGTTCTCAGAAGAAAAAAAAATGCGTGTATGTTTATGGTATCCATCAGTCTTGCTAAATTCGCTTATTCTAATACATTACCTATAGATTGCTAATTATGTGATCTATGAATAAATGCAGGTTCCTTTTGTTGTTTTATTATTTTTTCTTTTTTTTGCATTATTTCTCTGACTGTTGCCTCCCTAAGATGTTGAATAGAAATGGTTTCAGAAATCTTTGTCTTCCTTTCAGTCTCAGTGAGGTGTTTTTCACTATTTCACCGCTAATTATATTTGCTGTAGTTTCCTAAGTGTTTTTATTTTTCTAACCATAAGTGAGTGGTAAACTTTGGCAAATGGTTTTTCTGCATCTACTATGATAGTGACATGATTTTGTTCCTTTGTTTTGTCAAGGTAGTTTGATTTCAGAATGCTAAGCAAGGTTCTGTTCTTCAATTAAATGCTATTTGTTCATGCGATATTATAGTTGAAGTATCTTTGGATTCCATTTGTCAAACATAAGTTTTATTTTATTTTTTGTGTTAGTCATGAGGCATGAAAACCTTTGATATTCTTTTCATGTGATGTCTTTATCGGCATGATATCAAGTTTTTAGGGATCGTATAAAACCTTTTAGGCAGTGTTTTTACAGTTTCTATTCTGTGGCAGTGGTTTTTCAAGATCGGTATATTTCTTTCTCAGATATATGGGAAAGACTAGGAATTTAGGCACAGGACATGGAATTCATTTGTAGGAATGCTTAACTATTTTGCTGTTTTTTTTTTTTAATTTCATCATTTGGCAAATGTCAAATGTATTGGCGTAAATTCACTTATAATATAATGTATGTGTCTCTGGGATCCATGGTGACAATCCCCTCTACATGAGTGGGGTTGATATTGTGTCTGTTCTTTATTATTCCCTTCATTAGTCTTACCATGGATGTATTATTGTTTTCATACCCTTAAAAAAAACTGATGGTTTGTCTGTCATTTTACTTTTTAGGTTTCATTAATGGATCTTAATTATAATTCTTTATATTTAAAATTTTGGTTTAAATCCCAGCCTTATTTACCAATTTCATGAAGTATGTCAGCATGGAGCCCTGGTGGCACAGTGGTTAAGAGCTTGCTGCTAACCTAAATATCAGCAGTTCGAATCCACCAGCCGCTCCCTGGAAACCCTGTGGGGCAGTTCTACTCTGTCCTCTAGAGTCGGTATGAGTCAGAATCGACCCGAGGGCAGTGGGTTTGGTTTTTTATTTATCAATTATTAAATTTGCAGGATTTCTTCTTTGGAAGTATAGTGCTATGTATTTTCATTTACACATGTATTTTGGTGCTTCCCATACAATTTTTTATGACTTGATAAAGATATAATTGATTTAGAATAGCCTGTAAATTTTAAAATAAATAATATAAACTTTGAGATATGTATACTGTTATATTTGTGTAACTGACAACACAGTTAAAATAATGGTCATATTTATTCCTCCCTGGGTTTCCTTGTGCGTGTTTGTATTTCACCTCTCCTAATCCTATGTGCTTTCGTTTTTCTTGAATCTACTTCAAGGAATGGAATAGCTGGTTCATATGATAGATGTATGTTTAAGTTGTTTTAGGATATTTGAAAATGTTTTGCAACATGATTATATCATTGTACACCATCCAGCAGTGTGTGAGAGTCAAAATTGCTCTGCCTCCCTGCCAGTACTTGTTATGGTCAATGTTTTTAATTGTAGCTCTTCTAATTGGTGTGCAGTGTGGTATCTCTTGTTCTGAAGTGTATTACAGGCCTGATGCTAATCTTTTCCTTCCTATTCAGGCTTTTGCATATATGGTTATTTTTTAGTGCATTCTGCATTTTCTGTATGAAATACCACAGAGATCAGTGGAGGCTCTGGATAAATTTATCTTCTTCCAGGGAGCATTTGCTTTTGCTTCTGAGAGGAGTTAGCTGGGGACAGTTCATCTCATCACAAACAGGGATTAAGTGCTTTGATGCTGAGTCTCAGGTTTTGTAAGGGGCTTTGTGTTTCTGGTTTATATTGACACTTCGGGCGTAGCCCCTCGGGATGCCAAATGAACCCGAGTGGTTTTCCAGAGCCTTTTTCTGTGGTCCACCTTCATCTCCAATCTCTTCCCCCTGCGCTGGTGCGACTGCTGGAAGCCATGCCCAGCTGAGCTACAATTTACTGCGTAATGTCTTGCCTTCTCATTCAGTTCCTTGAATTAGCATATGCCTTGAGGAGAAAAGAGGTACTGAATTTGGTTCTCACCAGCTGAGCTTCTCTTCTAACTGAGATCTTGTCTCTTCAAATACTTGTTTCTTGAGTTTGTGGTGCCTTCAAATAATATATTTAATATTTCCCAGTTTTTCTCAGCAGACTGGTTGGGCTGAAACAGATACTCAACCATTACTAGGAGACAGCTCCACAAATACTATTTTTTGCAACATATTTTATGACCATTTAATCCAATCTTATATTAATAAAATAAAAAATCTCTTTTAAGGCAAACAGTCTTCCCTAACAGTGGATCTTTACTGTCATCATTTGCTTAATGTACTTCAATTAAATTTTTTCATTGATTGCCTAAATGTTTCTTTAGTTCCCAATATGTGCCCGGTTTGACTTTTATGATGCAGGTATACTTCTGAGGTACAGCCTAGTGGAAAACAGGTGAATATGGAGCATATTATAGAAGATAACGTTTTATGGTAATTTTTTAATGACAAAATAGTAGCCAAAATGTTACCTACACCTCTTTGTTTACTGGTTGGTTCACTGGTTGCTCTAGTGGTTGACATACAAATTGTTTACTTATCTTGATTTACTTAGACTGAAGATAGCACCATTTATGTAACTATAACCTCACAATAGTAACATTCCATTGATCCCACCACCCTGCCTCCATATCTTTGTAGTATTTTTGTCATGTGTTTTATTGAAACATTTTATTAAAAACTTGAAATTGATTCATTATAATTTCTTTTATGTTCTTTACTTTTCTTCTGAGGTAAATTTTGTAAGTTAAATGCTTAACCATTTGATGAAATTTTCAACTCATATTTTACATCTAAAATAATATTTAATTTTTTTGCTTTAAAAATTGGTTGTGTTTTATATTTTCTAATTGCTTGTGTGATTTCTTCTCTGATCTATTGGTTATCTGGTACAGTGTGGTTTAATTTGCACATATTTGTATATTTCCCTAATTTCTCTCTGTTGTTGAATTCTGATTTGAATGAGTGTGATCAGAGAACACAGTTTGTTTTATTTCAGTCCTTTTCAATATACTGGTGTTTGTCCTGCGGCCTAGTATATGGCGTATTCTGGAAAATGTTCCGTTTGTCCATGCAAAGGATTTGTGTTCTCATGTTGTTGGATGGAGTGTTCTGTAGATGTCTGTTTGGTCTGTTTGTTCGATAATGTTTGGGCCTTGTATATACTTGTGATTTTTATTTTCTTAATTTTGTGCCTAGTTGTTTTATACAATAGATAAAAGTAAAGCATTGAAGTCTGCAAATATTATTTTTGACTTGTCCATCTTTCCTTTCAATTCTATCCATTTGTGCTTGATGTGTTTTAGGACTCTGTTGTTAGGGGCAAAAATGTCTATAATGTTTATATCTTTATGATCACTTGACCTTTTTATTGTTATAAAATATATAGTAACATTTGTGTCTTATTTTGCCTGATATTAATATAGCCACTCCAGCTCCCTTATGGTTAGACTTTCTATGGCATATCTTTTCCATTTTTTTACTTTTAACTTGTTTGTATCTTTGAATATAATGTATATCTCTGTATACAGCATATAGATGGTTCTTATTTTCTTGCTTAGTTTGAAAATCTCTTACTTTTGCTTGGGTAGCTTAATCCATTCACATATAATGTTATTCTTGATGTGGTTGGATTTATCTGTGTCGTTTTGCTTTTTGTTTTCCATATGACTCACGGTTGTTTTTTCCTGTGTTTCTCCTTACCAACTTCTCTTGTATTAAGTAGAATTTTGGATGATACAATTTTATTTCTTTAATGATTTTTAATCATATATTGAGGTTTTTTCTTAGTAGATTCTCTAGGGCTTATAATATAAATGTTAACTTTCAGAATACTTTAGATTTACACTAAATTAATTCCAGTAATATAGAAAACCTTTACTACTTCAGCTTCCTCATTTTTTGTTACAACTGCTACATATGATGTCTATGTATGTTGTACACCCAGTGATACATTGTTGTAATTATTGATTTATATAATCTTTTTTTATTGTATTTTAGATGAGGGTTTACAGAGCAAATTAGTTTCTCATTAAAAAATTAATACACATATTGTTTTGTGACATTGGTTGCCACCCCCATGACATGTCAACACTCTCTCGTTCTCAGCCTTGGGTTCCCCATTACCAGCTTTCCTGTCCCCTCCTGCCTTCTTATCCTTGCCCCTGGGCTGGTGTGCCTGTTTAGCCTCATTTTGTTTTATGGTCCTGTCTAATCTTTGGCTGAAGTGTGAACCTCAGGGCCATACTCTCGGAGTTTCTCCAGTGTCTGTCAGACCAGTAAATCTGACCTTTTTTTGTGAGTTAGAATTTTGTTCTACATTTTTTCTCCAGTTCTGTCCAGGACCCTCTATTGTGATCCCTGTCAGAGTGGTCAGTGGTGGTAGCCAGGCACCATCTAGTTGTGCTGGACTCAGTGTGTTGGAGGCTGTGGTAGTTGTGGTCCATTAGTCCTTTGGACTAATCTTTCGATTGTGTCTTTGGTTTTCTTCATTCCCTGTTGCTCCAGATGGGGTGAGACCAGTGGAGTATCTCAGATGGCCGCTCACAAGCTTTTAAGACCCAAGACACTACTCACCAAAGTAGGATGTAGAATATTTCCTTTATAAACTGTGTTATGCCAGTTGAGCTAGATGTTCCCCAAGACCATGGTCCCCAGCCCTCATCTCAGTAATTTGGTCCCTCAGGGAGTTTGGATGTGTCTATGGAGCTTCCATGACCTTGCCTTGGTCAAGCTGAGTCAACTGTCTTTTAAAGAGGTATAAATAATAAGAAAAAGTCTTATGCATTAACCTATGATTACTGTTTCCAGTACTCTTCATTCCTTTGTGTAGATCCATGTTTTCATCTGGTATAATTTTCCTTTTTCCTGAAGGTCATCTTTTAACATTTATCTCAGTGCAGGTCTTAATGAAGTACATTCTTATTCAGCTTTCCTATATGTAAAAATGCCTTGTTTTCAGCTTATTTTCAGTGAATATTCTAGGTTGACAGTCCCCTTCTCCCACAGTACTTCAAAAATATTTCATTGTCTTCTTGTTTGCATTATTTCCAGGAAGAAATCTACTGTAATCTTTATCTTTGCTCCTCTATACATAATGTGTCTTTTTCGGCTGATTTTAAGATTTTTTTATCTTATTATCCCTGAGTTTGAACAATTTAATTTAGATATGTTTTTGTTGAGTTTTCTTTATATTTCTTTTTTTTGGGAATTTGTTGACTTTTGGATCTGTGGGATTACTGTTTTCATAAAATTTGGAAAAAATGTTGGCCATTATCTTATCAGTATTTTTTCTACTTCCCCTCCACTCTTTTGGTGTCTCCAATTACACATAAATTAGCATGGTTAAAGTTCTTCCACCTCTTACTGATGGCTCTTCTACATTTTTCTTTTTTTCTCCCAATGTTACTTATTTTAATAGTTTCTATTACTATATGTACGAGTTCACTAATCATTTATTTTGCCATGTCTAGTTTGTTATTAGTCTTTTCTAGTGTATTATTCATCTCAGACTATGCATATTTTTAATCTCTAAAATTCAAACTGGGTCTTTTAAAATACTTTATGTAATCTTATGTCTATTGAGGAAGCTAGAAGTAAGAAGAACATAATGGATTTTTTAATTTTTATATTAATCTTCTTATTTATCATTTCAGATTCCCTTAATTTCTTCCTGTGAATTTGTGTTACAATCTGGTTTCATTTCCTTATTACAAAATAAGGAAATGATTCACACCCCCTACTTTGTGTACTTATTGTCAAATATACTCCATTCTTATGTCATACACCAAAATATGATTTTATAAATTTTGCTTTATACTATTGCCTTTTAAATCAGCTAAGATAAGGAAAAAAACATAAAAATGCAATTATACTTTGTTTCATCGTTGCCAATATAGTCATTTTTATTGCATATCTTTGTTTTTTCTATATGGGTTTTAACTGCTGTCTGGTGTCACCTCCTTCATGCTGAAGAATTTCCTTTAGAATTTCTTGTAATGCAGAACTTCCAACAACAAATTCTTTCAGTTTTTGTTTATTTAGGAATGTCTTTATTTCACCTCCTTTTTAAAATTAGTCTTGCTTGGATATGGGATTCTTTATCTTTCATCACTTTAATATGCAATATTAGTGCATTCTGGCACTGTTTCTGATATCAGCTGTTGGTCTTATTGATGTCTTCCTGTACATGATGAAATTACATTTTAATTTTCTAATTCCCCATGTGACTTCTTTTTTGATCCCTTGCAAATCTTCCTGCTTTCAACATGTTCTCTTTATCTTTGGCTTTCAGCATTTTGGCTATAATGTGTCTTGATGTAGATCCGTTTGCATTTATCCTACTTGGAGTTTGTTGGCCTATTTGGCTATATAGATCAGTGTCTTTATTCTAATTTTGGAAATTTTCTGCTGTTGTATCTTCAGATATTTTCTCTGTCCTGTTCTCTCTCTCCTTTCCTTCTGATACTCTCATTATGTGTGTGTTGGTACTCTTGATCGGCTCTCACATTTCTCTGACGCTGTGTTCATTTTTCTTCATTCTTTTCTTTCTGTTCATCACATAACATAATCTCTTTGCCTTCAAGTTTGCTGATTGATTTTTCTGTCAGCTCAAATCTACTCTTCAGCCCTTGTAGTGAATTTTTCATTTTATTAACTGTACTTTTCTCTAATTACAATTAAGATTAAAAAAATAATTTATTGGTCTTTATTGATATTCTGTATTTGATGAGTCATTGTTATCATACCTCCCTTTAATTCTTTAAGTATGATTTTATTTTAGTTCTTTAAACATATTTATAATAACTGTTTAGAAGTCCTTATCTTCTAATCCAACATGATAAACTAACAAGAATTTATTCTTGGATTAACACAATTTGTACATGATGCTTTATAATTGATGCATCTTTGGATTCTGTTTGTCAAAAATAAATGTTTGTTTTTTGTTTTTTTCTCTGTTTGTTCAGGAGGGATTTAAAATTTTGATTTGGCTTTCTAATAATATCCTCATCTTTTTGGTATAGAGTTTATAGAAGACTTATAAAAATTTAGGGGGAGTGTTTTTACCTTTTCCATTCTCTGGAAGAGGTTGTACAAGATTGGTGGTTTTTTTTTTACTTTCCCAATTATATAGAAATGTTCACAGTTTCACCACCTGGACCTGGATATCATTTGTAGGAAGGATTTTCATTATAGAGACTAATTAATAGTACAGGGCAATTAATATGTCCTAACTTTCTTGTTTTGTGAAGTTGTGTTTTTCTTGGTATTTCTTGGTATTTGCTTATAATATTATGCATGGGTCTCCATACTCTCCAATGGTGATAATTCCTATGTTGATAATTTGTAGCTTTTGTTTCTTGATAAGTTTTTCCAATGGTTTATTATTATTTTACCATTTTCCAAAAACAAAACAAAAACCATTTGGGTTTGTCAGTCTTCTCTTTGTATTTTTTTTTTTTTTAGTTAGTTTTAGTTTCATTCATAAACTTTATTTATTTATTCTTGTATTCTTTGGCTTTCAGAAGTTTAAGTATGATGTACCTGGTATGATGCCATTTTTCTTCATAACTTACAGGGTTTTTTCTGCCTTGTTCCTGCTCCTCTTCATCTTAGACTCTAATTAAACATATATTCAATGATTGAATACATTATGGTAAGTGAATGAAGCCAATCACAAAAGACCACATATTGTATGATTTATTTGTATAAAATATCCTCAACAGGAAAATTTATAGAGACAGAAAATAGACTGTGGCTTACAGTTTTGGTGCGGGGAAGATGGAAGAAGGGTAGGGAGTGAATGCAAATGAGTAAAGTTTACTTTTGGGGTGATGGAAATATTTGAAAATTAGATTATGATGGTTTCACAACTCTTTACATATACTAAAAGACATTAGACTACAAACTTTAATCACGTGAACTTTATGTTATATAAAATATACCTAAATAAACCTATTAAAACATAAATATGGTTCTTATGACTCTATGAAGCACAGTTGACTGGAGATTGGATCTTTTGGAATTGGCTTTTTTTTTTTCACTCAGCCTGATTCCCTGGAGATTCTTCCAAGTTTTTGCACATATCAAAACTCCAGTCCTTTTTATTGCTGAGTAGTATGCCATGTTATAGATATTCCAGAGTTGGTTTAACCATTCACTTATTGAAGAACATCTGGGTACTTTCCAATCTTTTGGCTGTTACAAATAAAGTTGCTATAAACATTCATGAAAAGGGTTTCATGTGAACATAAATTTTCATTTCTCTGGGATAAATGTCCAAGAGCACAATTTTTTGGATTGCATTGTAGTTGCATGTTTAGTTGTTTGTTGTTTTTTTTTTTTTTAAAGTACCTACCAAACTGTTTTCAAAAAGGGCTGTACCAGTTTACCTTCTCACCAACAAGGTATGGATGAATTTCTATGATACTCCCCAGCATTTGATTGTATCACTTTTTTTAAA
Source organism: Dugong dugon (assembly GCA_030035585.1). Lineage (NCBI taxonomy): Eukaryota > Metazoa > Chordata > Mammalia > Sirenia > Dugongidae > Dugong > Dugong dugon. Next base: position 149,435,262 of record CM057483.1, read on the forward strand.
AAAAAATTTTGATAGTATATACTGATAGTTCGTTGTAATTTTAATTGCATTTAACCAATGGCTGTGATATTAAACATCTTTTTATGCACTTGTCATCTGTATATCCTCTCTGTGAAGTTTCTGTTCATGTCTTTTGACCATATTTAGTCAAATTTTTTTTTTCGGTGTTGAGTTTTGTGAGTTTTCTCTCTAGATACTGGTCCTCTGTTTGCTATTTGGCCTGCAAATATTTTCTGCTAGTCTGTAGCTTGTTATTCCATCTTCTTAACAGATGGAACTTTTTGCATGGCCACAGTTTTTAATTTTGACAATTTTATCTTTACCAGTTTTTTCCTTTTATGGATTGTGCTTCTGGTGTCAAATATAAGAACTCCTTGCCTATTCCTAGATCCTGAAGATTTTTCTCATACTTACATTCTAGTTTTTAATTTTACATTTAGATCTGTGATCCATTTTGAGTTAATTTTTGTATCAGGTGTCAGATTTAGATTTTTTTTTTTTTTTTTTTTGCTTATGGATGTCTGGTTGTTCCAATATCACTTGTCTATCCTTCCTCCACTGAATTGTTTTTGCACCTTTGTCAGAATCAGCCATACTTATGTTGGTATATTTTTGAGTTCTTCGTCCTGTTACGTTGATCTATGTGTCTTTCTCTTTACCAATACCACACAGTCTTGATAACTGTAGCTATATAGTAAGGCTTATTATTGGGTAGTGATTCTTCCCACTTTATTCTTCTTTGTCAAGATTCTTTTAACTAATGTAGAGCCTTTTCATATAAATTTTAGAATAAGTTTGTCTGTCTACAGGAAGGCTCGTCAGGATTTTGATAGGAATTGCGATGAGCCTATTGATTAACTCTAGGAGAGCTGGTGTCTTTAATATGTTGACCCTTCCAATCCATGAACATGATATGTTTATCTATTCATTTATATCTTCTATGATTTCTTTCATCAGCATTTTAAAATTTTCAGCATACAAATCCTGTATATGTTCTGTTAAGTTTGTACTTAATTATTTCATTTTCTTTAACATAATTATAAATTCTTGTGTTTTTATTTGTTTCCACATGTTCCTATTTAATATATAGAAATATTATTGGTATTATGCTTGATCTTATATCCTGCAACCTTGCTAAACTCACCTATTAGTTCTAGGAAGTTTTTGTTTTTTTGGTAGGTTCTTTCGGATTTTGGACGTAGATAATCATGTCATTTACAAACAGGGATAGTTTTATTTATTCCTTTCCAATTTATGTCTTTTATTTATTTTTCTTGACATACTGTAGTGGCAAGAACTTCCAGTACTATGTTAAATAATAGTAGTGGGAACCCCGACATCCTTGTCTCTTCCTGATCTTAGAGGGAAAGCATTCAGTCTTTCATCTTTGAATATGATGATAGCTGTAGTTTTTGTTTTGGTTTAGATACTCTTTATCAAATTGAAGTAGTTCTTTATTGCTCACTTCCTGAGAGTTTTTATGGTTGTTGGAATTTTTAAATGCTTTTCCTGTGTCAGTTATTACGTTTTCTTCTTTAGCCTGTTGGTGGGGTGGGTTGCACTGACTGGTTTTCAAATGTTGAAATAGCTTTGCATACCTGGAAGAAATCTCACTTTGTAATGATGAATAATTCTTTTTATGCATGTTGAATTAGATTTGCTGATATTTCTTTCAGCATTTTTGCATCAAAGTACATGTGAGATATTGCTCTTTAGTTTTCTTTTTTTGTGTTGTCTTTCTATGATTCTGGTATCAGGATAATACTGGCCTTATAAAATAATTTAGGAAGTGTTCCTCCTTTTATTTTCTGGAGGAGATTGTGTAAAATTGGTGTTAATTCTTTATATGTTATCAGTGAAACCATGTAGGCCTGGACATTTCCTAAGCAGCTATTTTAATTATGAATTCAATTTTTTAATGGTTATAGAACTGTTCCCGTTGTTCCATCTTGATTTAAGTTTTGTTAGTTTGTGGTTCTTCAGGAATAGGTCCATTTCTTCTAAATTGACAGATTCATTTGTGTAAAGTTGGTTTTTGTATTCCCTGTTATCTTCTTTCTTTTTAATCTATGTCAGTCTTGCTAGAGGTTTATCAGTGTTACTGATTTTGTCAAAGAAACAACTTTTTGCTTCTTTGATTTTTTTTCCTATTTTCAATTTTATTGACTTTTGCACTTCCCTTATTCCCTCCCCCCTCCCTTTCTTTGTTTGCTTTGGGATTATTTTACTCTTTTTCTAGTTTCTTGAGATGTTAATTTATATAATCAATTTGAGTTATTTCATCTTTTCTGATATAAGCATTTCATGCTATAAATTTCTCTCTCAGTAGTAGTATAGCTGTGCCCCACACATTTTGATATGTTGTATTTTCATTTGCATTCAGTTCTATCTATTTTTGTTTATTTCGTTTGAGACTTACTATTTGACCCATAGGGTATTTAGAAGTGTGTTTTTTAATTTCCAAGTGTTTGGGTATTTTCCTTTTTTTTTTTTTTTTTCTGTTACTGATTTGTAGTTGGATTCTATATGGTTAAAAACACACTTTATGATTTTAGGGTTTTTTTGTGCTTTAAATGAAAGTTTACAGTTCAAGCCAGTTTCTCATTAAAAAAAATATATACACACATTGTTATGTGACCCTGGTTGCTCTCCCTATAATGTGACAGCACATTCCTCCTTTCCACCCCAGATTTCCCGTGTCCATTCAACCAGTTCCTGTTCCTTTTTCCCTTCTCATCTCGCCTCCAGACAGGAGCTGCTCATTTAGTCTCATGTATCTACTTTAACTAAGAAGCACTCTCTTCTTGAGTATCATTTTATGTCTTATACAGTCCAGTCTAATCTTTGTCTGAAGAGTTGGCTTCAGGAATGGTTTCAGTTCTGGGCTAACAGAGAGTCTGGGGCCATGTCTTCTTGGGTCCCTCCAGTCTCAGTAAGACCATTAAGTCTGTCTGTTTTTTTTCCACTAAAATTTGAGTTCTGCGCCCCACTTTTCTCCTTCTCTGTCGGGGACCCTCTGTCGTGTTCCCTGTCAGGGCATCCATTGGTGATAGCCAGGCACCATCTAGTTCTTCTGATCTCAGGCTGATAGAGTCTCTGGTTTATGGAGCCCTTTCTGTCTCTTGGGCTAATATATTCCTTGTGTCTTTGGTGTTCTTCATTCTCCTTTGCTCCAGGTGAATTGGGACCAATTGATGCATCTTAGATGACTACTTGCAAGCTTTTAAGACCCTGGATGCCACTCACCAAAATGGGATGTTTAACATTTTCTTAATAAATTTTGTTATGCCATTTGACCTAGATATCCCCTGAAACCATGGTCCCCAGACCCCCACCCCTGCTACTCTGTCCCTCAAAGTGTTTGGTTGTATTCAGGAAACTTCTTAGCTTTTGCTTTGTTCCAGTTGTGCTGACTTCCTCAGTATTGTGTGTTGTCCTTCCCTTCACCTAAGATAATTCTTGTCTACTATCTAGTTAGTAAATAACCCTCACCTTCCCTCCCCATCCTCGTAACAATCAAAGAATGTTCTCTTCTGTGTTTAAAACTTTCTTGAGTTATTATAAAAGTGGTCTCATACAATATTTGTCCTTTTGCGACTGACTGATTTCACTCAGCAAAATGCCTTCCAGATTCATCCTTGTTATGAGATGTTTCAAGGATTCATTGTTCTTTATTGTTGTGTAGTATTCCATTGTGTGACTATACCATAATTTGTTTATCCATTCGTCTGTTGATGGGCACCTAGGTTGTTTCCTTCTTTTTGCTATTGTGAACAGTGCTGCAGTGAACATTGGTGTGCATATATCTATTCATGTGACGGCTCTTATTTCTCTAGGATATATTCCAAGGAGTGGGACTGCTGAATCGTATGGTACTTCTAGTTCTAGCTTTTTAAGGAAGCGTGAAATCTATTTCAAAGTGGTTGTACCATTTTACATTCCCACCAGCAGTATATAAGTGTTCCAGTCTCTCTACAACCTCTCCAACATTTATTATTTTGTGTTTTTTTGATTAATGCTAGCCTTATTGGGGTGAGATGGTATCTCATTGTAGTTTTGATTTGCGCTTCTCTAATGGCTAATGATTGTGAACATTTCCTTATGTATCTGTTAGCCGTCTTTTTGGTGAAGTGCTTGTTCATATCTTTTGCCCATTTTTTAGTTGGGTTATTTGTCTTTTTGTTGTTGAGGTTTTGCAGTATCTTGTATACTTTAGACATTAGACCCTGATCGGATTTGTTGTAGCCAAATTTTTTTTCCCAGTCTGTAGGTTTTCTTTTTATTCTTTTGATGAGCATAAGTATTCGACTTTTAGAAGCTCACAGTTATCTCGTTTCTCTTCCAGTGTTTCTTCATTGTTACTTATGGTTTGTATTCTGTTTATGCCATATATTAGGGCTCCTAGCATTATCCCTATTTTTTCTTCCATGGTCTTTATCATTTTAGATTTTATATTTAGGTCTTTGATCCATTTTGAGTTAGTTTTTGTGCATGGTGTGAGGTATGTATCTTGTTCTGTTTTTTGCAGATGGATGTCCAGTTATGCCAGCACCATTTGTTAAAGAGACTGTCTTTTCCCACAGTTAATGGACTTTGGGCCTTTGTCAAATATCAGCTGCTCATAGGTGGATGAATTTATGTCTGGATTCTCAATTCTGTTCCATTGATCTCTGTATCTGTTGTACCAGTACCAGGCTGTTTTGACTACCGTGGTGGTATAATAGTTTCTAAAATCAGGTAGTTTGAGGCCTCCTGTTTTGTTCTTCTTCTTCAATAATGCTTTATTATACAGGCCCTCTTACCTTTCCCTATGAAGTTGGTGATTTGTTTTTCCATCTCATTAAAAAATGCAGTTGGAATTTGAATCAGGATTATATTGTATCTGTAGATCACTTTAGGTGGAATAGATAGTTTCACAATGTTGAGTCTTCCTATCCATGAGCAAGGTACAGTTTTCCACTTATGTAGGTCTCTTCTGGTTTCTTGCAGTAGTGTCTTATAGTTTTCTTTGGATAGGTCTTTTATGTCTCTTTGTTATATTTATTCCTAAGTATTTTATCTTCTTGGGGGCTGTGGTAAATGGTATTGGTTGATTTTCTCTTTGAAGTTCTCTTTGTTGGTGCAGAGGAATCCAACTGATTTTTGTGTGTTTATCTTGTATCCTGATACTTTGCTAAAATCTTCTATTAGTTCCAGTAGTTTTCTTGTGGATTCATTGCAGTTTTCTGCATATAAGATCATATCATCTGCAAATGGAGATACTTTGACTTCTTCCCTACCAATTTGGATGCCCTTTATTTCTTTTTCTAGCCTAATTGCTCTGGCTAGTGTCTCCAGCACAGTGTTGAGTAAGAGTGGTGATAAAGGGCATCCTTGTCTGGTTCCTGTTCTCAAGGAGAATGCTTTCAGACTCTCTCCATTTAGGATGATTCTGGCTGTTGGCTTTGTATAAATGCCCTTTTTTTTATGTTGAGGAATTTCCCTTCTAATCCTGTTTTGCTGAGAGTTTTTGTCATGAATAGGTGTTGGACTTTGCCAAATCCCTTTTCTGCATCAATTGATAAGATCATGTGGTTCTTGTCTTTTGGTTTATTTATGTGATAGATTACATTAATTGTTTTTCTAATGTTGACTCATCCCTGCATAGCTGGTATGAATCCCACTTGGTCATGGTGCATTCTTTTTTTGATATGTTGTTGTATTCTATTGGCTAGGGTTTTGTTGACGATTTTTGTGTCTGTGTTCATGAGGGATATTGGTCTTTAATTATCTTTTTTTGAGGTGTCTTTACCTTGCTTTGGTATCAGGGTTATGCTGGTTTCATAGAATGAGTTTGGAGTATTGCATCCTTTTCTATGCTCTGAAATTCCCTTAGTAGTAGTGGTGTTAACTCTTCTCTGACCGTTTGGTAGAATTCTCCAGTGAAAACTGTCAGAGCCAGGGCTTTTTTTTGTTGTTGTTGTTGTTGGTAGTTTTTTAATTACCTTTTAAATTTATTCTTTACTTATAGGTTTACTTTAGTTAGTTTTCATAGGTAGCATGATCTAGAAATTTGTACATTTCCTCTAGGTTTTCAATTTGTTAGAGTACAGTTTTTCGTAGTATGCTGTTACAATTCTTTTAATATCAGTTGGGTCTGTTGTGATATCACCCATCTTATTTCTTGTTTGGGTTATTTGCTTCCTCTCTTTTTTTTTTTTTTTTTGTCAGTTTGGCCAGTGGTTTATCGATTTTGTTGATCTTTTCAAAGAACCAGCTTTTAGTCTTGTTAGCTCTTTCCATTTTTTTTTCTATTCTCTATTTGCATTTAATTTTGCTCTAATTTTTATCATTTGCTTTCTGTTGGTGCCCGAGGGCTTCTTTTGCTGCTCTCTTTCTATTTGTTCGAGTTACAGGGTTAACGTTTTGATTTTGGCCCTTTCTTCTTTTTGGATGTGTGCACTTATTGCTCTAAACTGACCTCTGAGCACTGCTTTTGCTGTGTCCCAAAGGTTCTGGTAGGATGTATTTTCATTCTCAATCGATTCTGTAAATTTCTTTATTCCATCCTTAATTTCTTCTGTAGCCCAGTAGGTTTTGAACAAGGTGTTATTCATTTTCCATGTGTTTGATTTTTTTCCCTTGCTTTTTTTGTTGTTGATTTCTACTTTTATGACTTTATGGTCAGAAAAGATGCTTTGTAATAGTGTTTGATTTTTTTCCCTTGCTTTTTTTGTTGTTGATTTCTACTTTTATGACTTTATGGTCAGAAAAGATGCTTTGTAATATTTCGATGCTTTGGATTCTGTTAAGGCTTGCTTTATGGCCTAATATGTGGTGTATTCTGGAGAATGTTTCATATGTGTTGGGAAAAAAAGTATACTTGACTGCTGTTGGGTGGAGTGTTCGGTATATGTCTGTGAGATCAAATTGGTTCATTGTGGCATTCAGATCTTCCGTGTCTTTATTGATCTTCTTTCTGGATGTTCTGTTCTTCACCGAAAGTGGAGTATTGAAGTCTCCTACTATTATTGTGGAACTGTCTATCTCTCTTTCCAATGTTGTTAGAGTTTGTTTTATGTATTTTGGAGCCCTGTCATTGGGTGCATAAATAGTTATTATGGTTATGTTCTCCTGGTGAATTGATCCTTTAGCCATTATATAGTGTCCTTCCTTACCCTTTGTGGTGGATTTTACCTTGAAGTCTGTTTTGTCAGAGATTAATATTGCCACTCCTGCTCTTTTTTGAGTGTTGTTTGCTAGATATATTTTTTTCCATCCTTTGAGTTTTAGTTTGTTTTTTGTCTTTAAGTCTAAGGTGTGTCTCTTGTAGGCAACGTATAGATGGATCATGTTTTTTTAATCCAGTCTGCCACTCTCTGTCTCTTTATTGGTGCATTTTGTCCATTTACATTCAGCATAAGTATTGATAGGTATGAGTTCAGTGCCGTCATTTTGATGTTTTTTTTGTGTGTGTTGTTGATAGTTTGTTTTACTTAATTTTCTGTGCTGAGTTGTTTTTCTTTATGTATTTTCTTTTCATCTTTTTCATTGTTGTTGATTTTGTATTTGCTGAGTCTTTATGTTTTTCTTGTTTGTTTATTTTCATGTGTAGGATTGTTAGTTTCTTTTGTGGTTACCTGAGTATTTACCTCTTTTTTTCTAAGTTTAAACCAGTCTTTTCTTTATATCTCTCTGACTTCCCCTCCGTATGAAATATCTATGACTACATTTTTTAGTCCTTTTTTGTTTTAATGTTGTCATCTTTAACATATTGACATTTCTGTTTTCCTATTTTCAGTATTTTAGCTTTGATTTATTTTTGTGACTTCCCTATCTGGGTTTATATCTGGTTGTTCTGTGTTCTAGTCTTGGGTTGTTATCTCTTGTTATTGTTTTTCTAACTGGAGGACTCCCTTTAGGATTTCTTGTAATTTTTGTTTGGTTTTTGCAAATTCCCTAAACTTCTGTTTATCTGGAAATGCCCTAATTTCACCATCATGTTTAAGAGACAGTTTTACTAAATGTATACTTCTTGGCTGGCAATTTTTTTACTTCAAGGCTTTCTATATGTCATCCCATTGCCTTCTTGCCTGCATGGTTTCTGCTGGGTAGTCCAAGCTTAGTCTTTTTGACTCTCCTTTGTCGATGACTTTTCATTTATCCCTAGCTGCTCTTAGACTTCTCTCTTTATCTTTGGTTTTGGCAGGTTTGATTATAATATGTCTTGGTGACTTTCTTTTGGGACCTACCTTGTGTGGGGTTTGGTGAGCATCTTGGATAGATATCTTGTCATCTTTCACGATATCAGGGAAGTTTTCTGCCAACAAATCTTCAACAATTCTCTCTGTATTTTCTGTTGTTCCCCCGCCCCCATTCTGGTACTCCAGTCACTCGTAGGTTATTCCTATTGATAGAGTCCCACATAATTCCTTGGGTTTCTTCATTTTTTTAAATCCTTTTATCTGATTTTTCCTCAAATAAGTTGGTGTCAAGTGCTTTATCTTCAATCTCACTAATTCTGACTTCCATTGCCTCAATTTTGCTCCTATGACTTTTCTATTGAGTCATCTAATTCTGAAATTTTATTGTTAATCTTCTGGATTTCTGATTGCTGTCACTTTGTGGATTCTTGCAGCCTGTTAAATTTATCATTATGCTCTCCTCTAATCTTTTAAATTTCCTTTATTGTGTGTTCTGCGTTTTGCTTAATTTTCTTCCTAATTTCCTGAAGAGTTCTGCAGATTAATCTTTTGTGTTCTGCCTCTGGTAATTCCAAGAAATTTTCCTCCTCTGGAAAATTTCTGTTTTCTTCATTTTGGGAGCTTGCTGAAGCCATTATGGATTGCCTCTTTATGTGATTTGATATTGACTATTGTCTCCAAGCCATCGATAAGTTATTATATTTATTTAATGTTTGCTTACTGTGTCCTAGCTTCTTGTTTTGTTTTCATATGCCCAATTAGGCTGCTCGTATGAGCCAGTTTGATTTTTGGCACCTTTGAAGCTCTAATGTCCTTTCTCGAGGTAGTTAGATCTGTTTCTAAGTATGTGAGCCCAGGAGTCCATTTACTTTTCTTGTATGGATTCATCTCAGGTGTCCAGATCATTGGTCACCAAGTGTGTGGTGCATGCTCTCACCTACAGTCCTAGATAGGCAGAGGTGATTGGCGTAGGCACAGATGTCTGACTGCAGTAGGGGGTCATGTGCTGAGCAAGGCAGGGGGCTGATGGCTGCCCCGCACGTCTGGGAGTAAAGCATGTTCCTGTTCCCTAGAGCGTGTTGTGGGTAGGTTTTGCAGCCAGACTATGGGCACCTAATGCTGTTGGCTGTAAGGACTGGGAGGCAGTACTTATTCTTAGACTTCTGTCACAGGTGGCTATGTGGCTTGGGTGGAGCCACCAGTCTTCACGTCCCTGATGTGGATAGAGGAGGACTCTGCTTAATGGGAAGAGTGGTGTCAAATGTCATGAACCTGCCACTTCACCATATAGTTGACAGTTGAAGTTAGGCTTCAGGTATATACCCTGTTGTACTGTGCTAATGAGGGCCTATGCTGTTGAAATGGTCCCACATAAGTCTATGCAGAGGTGAAAGGCTTTCAAAGTCCGTGGACCCCTTATGCCTGTGCCTAGGCAAAGGAGCTGTGCCTACCCTAAGTTCCTGGCTTAAGGGAGCTGGTAGATTATCTTTTCCCCATTAGTTAATTTGTTCCCTCTCCAAGGCCAGGAGAATGGCTCAGGGCGTGTTATGGGTCCTTACTTCTGCCCAGGGGCTGCGACAATGGCTGAAGCCAGCTGGAGACCCAGTGCAGAGCAGGGAGGGGGCAGGTAAATGGGAGAGAGGGTTTTCCCAAAGCAGGTGGTTTTCGATCCGTGCGGTAGTTTAGACACATGTACTTATCTTTTGCCGATTGAGCACTACTTTTCACTGGTTCTAGAGGCTTGAGTAGACTCTCTGCTGCTCAGTCTCTCTCGATGTGGAAAACATGTCCCGAGCGCTGCTGTTCACCTCACTGTGGGTGCCGGCTGCAGGGTACCGGTTCTGGCCGGGTCAGGTCTGGCAACTCCTTGCTGCTTCTTAACTGTCTCGCCCTTCCCCTGCCACTCAGTCCGATTCCTCAACTTTGCCTTTGATGTTCAGGGCTCCAGATGGTCATATATAATTGATTCACTTGTTTTTTTGGGGTCTTTGTTGTAAGAGGGACAACAGGAAACGCCTGACTACTCTGCCATCTTGTCCTCTGATTTCAGTTATTTGAAATGTGTTGATGTTTGTTTTATGGCCCAAGGTATGACTGATCCTGGTGAATGTTCCTGGGCACTTGAAAAAAAATGTGTATTCTGCCATTTTTCTGGTGGGCTGCTCTATTTATATCGATCGATCAGGAAAGATTGATACATAGGGAGATAGATAGATAGATAAATAGGGAGATAGAGATGGTTGATTGTGTTGTTCAGATCTTTGGTATCCTTGCTGATTTTCTGTAGTAATTCTGTCAGTTTCATCGAGAGGTATGTTGAATTCTCTTTCAGGTCTATCAGTTTTCCTTCATGTATTTTGAGACATTCTCTCCCCTCCCCTTTTCTTTTAGTGTATACATGTTTAGGATTGTTATGTCTTCCTATTGAATTGATCCTTTTCTCATTATGCAATGTGCCTCTTCATCTCTAGTAATTTTTTTCCTATGTAGTCTACTGTATCTGATATTAATATAGCCACTCCTGCTTTTTTTAAATTATTGTTTGCATGGTATGTCATTTTTCATGTCTTTACTTTCAACCTTCCTATATTGTTGACTTTGATGTGAGTTTCTTTTAAACAGTATATAGTTGAATTATCGTTTTTTTATCCACTTGACCATGTTCTACCTTTTAGTTAGTATATTTAGACCATTTATGTTTAATGTGGGTCCTTGAGTGGTGCAAATGGTTAATGTGCTCAACTGCTAACCAAAAGACTGGAAGTTTGAATCCTCCCAGAGGCACCTTGGAAGAAAGGCCTGGTGATCTACTTCTAAACAACCAGCCATCAAAAACCCTATGGAGCACAGTTATACTCTCACACACATGAGTCAGAATATATGGCAACTGGTTGAATTTAATGTAATTATTGATATGCTAGGGCTTTATTCTACCAGTTTGTTATTGGCTTTATATTTGTTTATTTTGTTTATCATTCTTCTGTTTTTCTTTCCTTGCATTCCTGTATGTTACTCAACTTTTTTTCTTAGGATTCTGACTTGATTTATTTATAGTGTTTTTGTGTGTATCACTTTGTATAGTTTCCTTAGTGATTGTTCTGGGAATTACAGTATACATATGTGACCCATTATAACCTACTAGTATCAACCGTTTACCATTTTGCTTGAAATGTAGAAACCTAACTTCAGTAGAGTCTCCCTTACCCTCCCCTCTTTTAAATAACTTTGTCTGTAGTATCAGATGGTGTTATAATGTTTCAGTGATCACATATTATTTAGAAAACTCATGAGAACGATAATCTTTTATATTTTCTCTTATTTCTGTGCTTCCTGTTCTTCCCTCCTTATGCTTCAAGATTCCTTCTTTTATCATGTCCTTTCTGGCCATGGTAGAGCCATTCTTACATAAGTCGCATTTGCTAGTGAAAACTTTATTTTAGGTCTTTTTTTTTTTTTCCCCATCTGAGAGTGTCCTTATTTCCCCTTCATTCCTTAAGGATGGTTTGTCAAATATAGAATTTACATTTGACAATTCTTTTCTTTCAACACTTGAAAAATATTATGCCACTTTCTTCTGGCCTCCATAGTTTAAGTTGAGAAGTCCACTGTCATTTTTAGTTGGTGTTCTTCACAGTGTCTTTGGATGGGGAGAGAAGTCTCAGGCCTGGTGGAGAAGAGTACTTTCTGCGCCACTATGGCCTCTTTTACATCACCCAGTGCCTCCTGCCATATGGTGATGTAAGGAAAGTCTCAAGCCCTGGCTACTTATTGTCAGCAGGGTTTCTAATAAATCCCCCTTGATGGTTCCAGTGTCTGGCCTTGTGTTTTTGGCAGGATTCCTGTTAGATCTAGGGGAGGAATGAGCCCACCTAGGCCAAATTCTGTTGCTATGTTGGGGGTCGGGAAATGCTGGGCCTAGGTCACCTTCTGTTGGATGGGTAGTCATAAGTTGCCCTGCTGCTATGTCATTCCTCCAGTTCACCTTCCACTTACAAGTTCAGAGTTCTTTTTTGGTTGTCCCTTGCATTGTTACCAGTGTTTATAGTTGTATCTAGTGGACAGGAGCAAGAAGAGATGAGTCTCTGTCTAAATCAGAAATTCAACATAATGTTTTTGAGGTTCATCCATGTTTAGAATATATCAGTATTTCAGGCATTTTTATTGCAAAATATATTCCATTGTATGGATATACAACATTTTGTTTATCCATTCATCAACTGATGAACATTTGAGTTGTTTCTTCTTTTTAGCTTTTATGAGTAATGGTGCAGTGAACAATCAGGTACAATGTTGTGTAGCCATATGTTTTCATTTATCTCTGGTAAATAGTTATCAGTACCAAATCTGGATCATACAATAACTCTACATCTAACTTCTTGAGGAACTACTAAATTGTATTCCAAAGTAGCTTTACTGTTTTACATTCCCGATAGCAATATATGAGGGTTCCAATTTCTCCTCATCCTCAACAACAGTTGTTGTTATCTGTCTTTTTGATTATACCAATTCTTGTGGGTGTGAAATAGTATGTCATTGGGGTTTGGTTTTGCATTTTCCTAATGACTAATGATGTTGAACATCTTTTCATGTGATTATTGGTCATTTTAATATCTTCTTTGGAGAAAAGTCTGTTCATATACTTTGCCAGTTTTTTTTAATTGGATTCTCATATTATTGATTTGTTAGACTTTTTTATGTATTCTGGATGCAAGTCCTTTATCAGATATGTGATTTGACATATTTTGTCCTATTCTATGATGTTTTAAGTTTCTTTATGATATCCTTTGATGCAAAATGTTTTTACATTTGATTAATTCTGTCTTATCAATGTTCTATTTTATTGCTTATGCTTTTAGTGTTATATCGAAGAAATCATTGCTTAACCTGAGGTTTCAAAGATTTACTCATATGTTCTCTTCTAAAAGTCTTACAGTTTTAACTCTTACATTTGGGTATATTATCCACTTTGAGGTGGTTTTTGCATATTGTTTCTTTTGCATGTGAATATGCAGTTGTCCCAGAACCATACGTTGAAAAGATTATTCTTTCCCTATTTGGTGCATTTTCATTATAAAAAATATTAATTCTTCAATCCATAAATTGTTGTCTTTACATTTATTTTTAGGTCTTCATTAATTTCCTTCTACAGTGTTTTGTAATTTCTAGTCTACAAGTCTTGCATTTGTTTTATTAACTTTATTCCTCAGTATTTAATATTTTTTGATACTGGTGTAAATGGAAATTTTTTTCTTCAAATTTGGATTGTTTACTGACAGTGTGTAGAAATACAATTGATTTTGTATTTTTTTCTTGTAATTGTTTATTGGTTCTAACAGTTTTTTAGTAGATTTTTAGGATTTCCCATATACAAAAACTATTTCTTGCTAGAACATTTTGGATAGAATTGATGAGAGTGGACATCCTTGTCTTGTTCCTGATATTAGAAAGGAAGCATTTAGTATTTCACCATTAAATGTGATGGTAGCTGTACTTGTTTTGCTGATGCCCTTTATCAGATTAAGAAGTTCCCTTTTATTCCTACTCTGTTGAGAGTTTTTTACCATGAAAGTGTGTTGGGTCTTATAAAATGATTCCCCCTGCCTCCCCCCCGCCCCCGCTCGGATCTTGAAATGAAACCCTGGTGGCGTAGTGGTTAAGTGCTGCGGCTGGTAACCAAAATGTCAGTAGTTTGAATTCACCAGGCGCTCCTTGCAGACTCTATGGGGCAGTTCTGCTCTGTTCTGTAGGGTTGCTATGAATCAGAATTGACTCAACGGCAATGGGTTTGGTTTTGGTTTTTGGTATCTTGAAATAATCATATGTTTTTTATCCTTCATATTATTAGTATTGTGTATTACATTGATTTATTTTTGGATATTATACCAACGTTGTATTTCTGGCATAAATCATACTTGGTCTTGGTTTTAATCCTTTTTATATGTTGCTGAATTCGGTTTGCTACTATATTGTTGACAATTTTTGCATCTGAAAGGGATATTGGTCTGTAGTTTTCTGTCTTGTGATGTCTTTATCTGGTTTTGTTCCTCTGTTGTTCCTTTGCTACCTTCTTTTGTGTTAAAAAATACCATTGCCATTGAGTCAGTTCTGACTCATAGTGACCCTATAGGACAGAGTAGAACTGCCCCATAGAGTTTCCAAGCACTGGCTGGTAGATCTGAACTGCCAACCTTTTGGTTAGCAGCCGATCTCTTAATCACTGTGCCACCAGGGCTCTTCTTTTGTATTAAGTACATATTTTTAATGTGCCATTTAATTTCTTTAATTATTTTAAACCATATTTCTGGTTATTTTCTTAGTGGTTGCTCTAAGGCTTACAATATAGATCTTAACTTACTAGAATCTATTTCAAATTATACTAAATTATTACAGTAAGATTAAAAAAAGAACTTTATTCCTTTATAGCTCCATTCCCTCCTGCCTTTTTAAAAAAAAAATACAGTTTATTTTTAGAAAAATTACACAGAAAGTTCCCATGTACCCCCTCTCCCCTTACACACAGGTCCTTCTGTTATTAACATCTTGCATTAGTGTGGTATATTTGTTGCAACTGATGAACCAATATTGATACATTGTTATTAGCTAAAGTTTATACTTTACATTAAGGCTCACTCTTTATGTTTTACAGTTCTTTGAGTTTGACAAATGCATAATACTATATGTCCACCATTATAGTGTACAGAATAGTTTCAATACTCTAAAAATTCCCTGGGTTCCACCTACATATCCTACCCCTCCTCTCCCTGGACCCCAGACAATCACTGATCTTTTCACTGTCTGTTTAGTTTTGCCTTTTTTAGAATGTCATATAGTTGGAATCATCCAGTATGTAGCTTTTTCAGACTGGCTTCTTTAACTTAGCAATATGTTTTTAAGGTTCCTTCATATCTTTTAGTAGCTTGATAGCTCTTTTCTTTATATCACTAAATAATAGTCCGTTGTATGGATGTACCACCATTTGTTTATCCTTTCACCTGTTGAAGGTCATGTTTGTTGGTGCTCCTCATTTTTGGCAATTATGAATAAAGCTGCTATAAACGTTCATGTGCAGGTTTTCCGTGTGGA
This sequence comes from Dugong dugon, assembly GCA_030035585.1. Taxonomy (NCBI): domain Eukaryota; kingdom Metazoa; phylum Chordata; class Mammalia; order Sirenia; family Dugongidae; genus Dugong; species Dugong dugon. The sequence continues at coordinate 149,450,528 of CM057483.1, forward strand.
CATTAGTTTTCAAGAAATTTGGGTAAATACCTAGGAGCATGATTGCTGGATCATATGGTAAGCCTATGTTTTGCATTGTAAGAAACTGACAGACTGTCTTCCAGAGTGGCTGTAATGTTTTGCATTCTCACTAACAGTGGATGAGAATTCCTGTTTCTCCACATCCTTGCTGAGATTTAGTGTTGTCAGTGTTTTGGAAGTTAGTCATTCTAATAGGCGTATATTGGTATCTCATTGTTATTTTAATTTGCATTTTGCTAATGACACGTGATGGTGAACATGTTTTAATATGCTGTTTTGCTATCTGTATATTTTCTTTGGTGGAGTGTCTGTTCGGAACTTTTGCCCATTTTGTAATTTTCTCATTATTGGGCTTTCAGAGTCCTTTGTACGTCTTGGATACAAGTCCTTTATCAGACAGGTGTTTTCAAAATATTTTCTACCAATCTATGGCTTATTTCTTCTTTCTCTTAATAGTGTCTTTCTCAAAGTTGAGGTTATTAATTTTAATGAAGACCAATTTATCAATTTTTTTTTCTTTTATGGGTTGTACTTTTGATGCTGTATCTAAAGTCATCACCAAAGCCATGGTCACCTAGATTTTCTCCTATGTTATCTTCTAGAAAATGTATAGTTTTACATTTAATATTTAGGTCTGTGATAAATTTTTATTGAATTTTTGTGAAAGGTTTAAATCTGCATTTAGATTCTTTTTTTTTTTTTTGCATGTGGGTGTCCAATTTTTTCAGCAATATTTGTTGAAAGACTGTCCTTTCTCTAATCACTTTGCTCCTTTGTCAAAGACTGGTTGACCATATTTGTGTGGTTCTATTCTGGGATCTCTATTCTGTTCCTTTGATCTCTGTGTCTGTTCTTACGCTAATACCACCGTGTCTTGGTCACTGTAGCTTTGTAGTAAGTCTTGAAGTCTGGTAATGTCAGTCCTCTGACTTGGTTCTTCTTCAGTATTGTGTTGGCTATTCTAGGTATTTTTCCTTTCTGTATAATCTTTAGAATTTGTCAGTATCCTCAAAATAAGTTGCTGGGATTTTGATAGGGATGACGTTGAATCTATAGACCAAGCTGGAAAGAATTCACATCTTAAATCTCCCTGTCTATAAACATTGCTGCTGTCACATCAATTCTGACTCATGATGACCCCATGTGTGTCAGAGTAGAACTGTGCTCTATAGGATTTTCAATGGCTAATTTTTTAGATCACCAGACCTTTCTTCCAAGGTGCCTCTGGGTGGACTCAAACCTCCAACTTTTTGATTAGCAACTGAGGATATTAACTGCACCACTCATAGTCCATAGATGGTGCAAACAGTTAAGTGCTTGGCTGCTAACTGAAATGTTGCAGTTTGAATTCACACAGAGGCACTGTGGAAGAAAGGCCTGGCAATGTGCTTCTGAAAACTTAGTCATTGAGAACTCTATGGAGCATAGTTCTACTCTAACACACATGGGATCAGCATTAGTCAGGTTCAACTCTATGGCAACTTCTTTGGTTTTGTTTTTATCCATAAAAATGAAATCTTTCTCCATTTATTTAGATCTTTTATTCTTTCATCAGAGTTCTGTAGTTTTCCTCAAATTGATCCTGTACATATTTTTTTTTAGGTTTATGCTTATTTCATTTTTTTGTTTGTTTGTTTTTTGGTGCTAATGTCAATATTGTTGTGCTTAATTTCAAATTTCAATTATTCATTGCTTGAGTATAGGAAAGCAGTTGACTTCTGTGTATTAACCTGTATTCTGAAAACTTGCTATAATCACTAATTAGTTCCAGGAGTGTTTTTGTTTATTATTTGGGATTTTCTGCTTAGACAATCATATCATTTGCCGACAGATACCATTTTATTTTACTTCATTGTCTTGTCTTATTGTGTTAGCTAGGGCTTCAAGTACAATGTTAAACAGTAGCTGTGAGAGTGGACATCCTTGTCTTGTTCTGGTAATAGGGGGAGAGCAGCCAGTTTCTCACCACTAAGTATGATGTTAGCTGTACACTTTTGTATATGTTCTTTATCAAGTTGAAGAAGTCCCCTCTATTCCTAGTTTGCTTTTCCTGCATCTAGTGATATGATCATATATTTTTTTAGTCTTTTGACATGATGAATTACATTGTTTTTTTAAATGTCAGTATAGCCCTGCATACCTAGCATAAATCTCACTTGGTTGTGCTATAAAGTTATTTTTATTCATTGTTGGATTTGATTTGCTAATATATTGTTAAGGGTTTTTGCATCTATGTTCATGAGAGATATTGGTCTGTAATTTTCTTTCCTAGTAATGTTATTGTCTGGTTTTGATATTAGGTTAATGCAGACTGTGTAGACTTCATTAGGAAGTGCTCCCACAGCTTCTATTTTCTGGAAAAAATTGTAGAGAATTGATATCATTTCTTCTTTAAAAGTTTGGCAGCATTCACCAGTAAAACAGTCTGGGCCTAGTGCTTTCTGTTTGTAAGGTTATTAATTGTTGCTTCAATTTTTTAATAGATATATGTCTATTCACACGATCTGCTTCTACTTGTGTGAGTTTTGGTAGATCGTGTCTTTCAAGGAAATAGTTTATTTTGGGTAAGTTATCAAATTATAGACGTAGTGTTCTTCATAATATTCCTTTATTATCCTGTTAAAGTCCATGGGATTTGTTGTGATGGACCCTCTTGGTGTCTTCTCTCTTTTTTAATTGGTTAGCCTGGCTAGAGGTTTATCAATTTTATTGGTATTTTCAATGAAAAGCTTTTGTTGTCATTGCTTTTTGGCTCTTTTTGTGTTATTATTTATTATGTTATTATGTATTATTTTATATATATTATGGCTATATGTGTAACACACCCAAAAATATAATCTCGTGTCTACTGAAGAAGCTAGAAGAAAGTAGAACCACATTATATTTATAGAGTTTTTTTTTATTTTGTATTAAATTTCTTATTACTATTTCTGATTCTTTTTGTTTCTTCTGTGAATTTGTGTTAGCATCTGATATCATTTTCTTATTCCAGTGTAGCTTCATTCACAACCACCCACTGCATTCTTATTGTCAAATATATTTGTATATGTTATAAGCTCGAAATATGATTTTGTAGATATTATTTTATGTAATTGCCTTTTCAGTCAGTTAAAACAAGAAAGGAACATCAATATGTAATTATATTTCATCTTATCATTACGTAAATAATTGTTTTCACTGGAAATCTTTGTTTTTTCATGAGTTCTAATCGCTGTCTGGTGTCACTCCTTTCATTCTGAAGAATTTCCTTTAGAATTTTTTATAATGCAGGATTTCTTGCAAGAAATTCTTTAAATTTTTGTTTATCTGGGAATGCCTTTATTTTGCCTTTATTTTTGAAAGATAGCTTTGCTTGGATATAGGATTCTTGGTTGACAGCTCATTTTTCCTTCAGCACTTTTTCCTTCAGCACTATGAATATGTAATCCAGTTGCATTCTGGCAGTGCATCTATGAAAGTCAACTCTTCGTCTTATTGATGTATGGTTTGTACATGGTGATTCACTTTTCCTGCTTTAAACATTTTCTCATTATATCTGGCTGTCAGCATTTTTACTATGATGTGTCTTGATGTGGATCTCTTTGCATTTATCCTACTCAGAGTTAGTTGTCCTTCTTGGGTGTCTAAATTAATGTTTTTCATCAAATATGGGAAATTTTCAGCTATTATTCCTGCAGATATTTTCTCTGTCCTATCCTCTCTCTCCTCTCCTTCTAGTAGTTCCATTATGTGTATGTTGGTACCCTTGATGATGACCCATATTTCTCTGAGTCTATGTTAATTTTCTCCATTCTTTTTTCTTTCTGTTCATCAGATTACATAATCCATATTTATCTATCTTCAGGTCTACTGAGTCTCTCTTCTGTAAGCTCAAATCTACTCCGGAGCCCATGTAGTGAATTTTGCATTTCATTTATTGTACTCTTCCACTCCAGAATTTCAATTGGGTTCTTTTCAAAAAAATAATTTCTAGTTTTTTTTTATAGTTTCTATTTGATCAGTCATTGTATCATTGTTGTTAGTGTTGTTAACTGCCATCAAATCATTTCTGACTCATGGTGACCTTACATATAACAGAGTGAAACATTGCCCAGTCCTGTACTATCTTCATGATCATTGGTATGTTTGAGTCCATTGTTGCAGCTATTGTGTCAATCTATCTCATTGAGATTTCTCCTCATTTTCTCTAACTTTACAAATAATAGTGTCCTTTTCTAGCGATTGATCCTTCCTAATGTTGTGTCCAAAGTAAGTGAGCTGAAGTCTCACCATCCTTGTTTCTAAGGAGCATTCTGGTTGTATGTCTTCTAAGACTGATTTGTTTGTTCTTTAGGCAGTCACGGTATATTCAGTATTCTTCACCAACACCACAGTTAGAATGCATCAATCCTTCTTGTCTTCTTTTTTCATTGTCTGGCTTTTACATGCATATGAGGAGATTGAAAATACCATGGCTTGAGTCAGGTGAACCTTAGTCATCAAGGTGACATATTTGTGTTTTTGAAACTTTAAAGAGGTCTTTTGCAACAGATTTTCCCAGTGCAATACATCATTTGATTTTTTTACTGCTGCTTCCATGGAGCAGTCTATTGTTAATCCAATAGAATGAAATCATTGACAACGTCAGTTTATTCATTTATCACCATGTTGTTTATCAATCCAGTTGTGAGGATTTATTTTCTTCACATTCATGTAATCCATACTTAAGGCTGTAGTCTTTGACCTTCATTAGTAAATGCTTCAAGTTGTCTTCATTTCCAGTGAGCTTTAGTTGTATTATCTGCATATTGCAGGTTGTTTAATGAGTCTTCCTCCAATCCTAATGCTGTATAGTACAACTTCTTGCATTATTCGTTCAGCAAACAGATTGAATAAGTAACGTGAAAGGATTCAACCCTGCCAAATACTTTTTGCAGTATCAAGCCACTTTGTTGTCATACCTTTTAAAAAGTCTTTAAATGTAATTTCCTTTAGTTCTTTGAACATGTATTAACAGCTGTTTTGAAGTTTTTGTCTGCTAGCCCAGCATCCGAGTCCCCTCAAAGGCCATCCCTGTTTTTTGCCTTTTGTCCTGTTAATGTGTCACACTTCTCCATTTCTTGCATGTCTCATAATTTTTTTGTTGAAATCTGGAAATTTTAGATAATATATTGCATCAACTCTGGATAATGATCTCCCCACTGGTCTTCTTGTTGTCGTTTATTTAGTGATTTGGCTGGACTAATTCTGTGAAATATATCTCCACCACAGCCTTCTTGACTACCAAAAATGCTTGTGATTTTATTTTTAAGCCTACATTACTAGTAGTTGCCCCTGTGTCAGAATAGCTTATTGTTCAACTAGTGATTGGTCAGAAGTAATGCTTAAGCCCCTTGAGCAGTTAAGACTTCTTTCCCTTGCTAATGGATCTTTTTGTGGTTTGGGAATACTTTGAAGCCTTCCTCCACATCTTGTCCAATAGCTCCTGAATGGATGCAGCATAGTGCACACAAACCACTGACTGGTTGGGTGGAGGTTCCACGCTGAAAGAGGCAATCCAAGAAGACCAGGGGCTACCATCCTCCCCCATCAGTGGACTCCCAGGAATGCGTGTGATCCCAAGAGGATCCTTTTTGTCTCTCTCTTTTCCTGATTCTGTTAAATTTGTCTACCTTTTCGTTTGTTACTACTGTAATGGAGCTACCAGCTCCTTAATTGCTCACAACCAAGATCTTCATTGTTTTGGTGCCCTTTGACATGAACTCTTCATGCTGTGTTACAAATAATGTCAGTCCCCTCAGAGCTGCTGAGCTACCAGTCTTACAGCCTGTCTCTCCCCCTAGGCAGAACCTCAGAGCTACAGTACCTTAGCTAGGGAAGGTGATAGAGACCTACTTCTCTCAGAGTCACACCTCTTCTCTAAGAATGGACACTGGTTGAAGAGAATGAGAGCCCCTAGTCTTCCTGGCTTGCCTCTCCCAACAAGACAGATACAGGAAAGGAAATGATCAAGGCCCAGTATTAACATCCTGTTACACCTGAGGCAGAGCCTTTGCCCTGTAAGTGGGGGCTGGATGAGAGAATTATCCCCCAGTCCTCTTGGTTGTGCTTGCCTGGAATAAATCGTCTACAGCATGAAGGTTGCGAGGAGGTGCTGAATGAGAGGTACAGGCAGCCTGCCCCTCTCAAGGTGAAATTGGAGCCCTATAATCGTTGCTGGGGGTTAGAGGGAACCATCTTTTTTGCCACATCCTCCCAGAGTAGAGATTTTTTTTTTTAACACAATGCTAGGGGTGGTGCATGACAGCAGATCATAACTCAAGTGTCATAAACTCTTATTGTTCTTACTGAGATGATTTTTTTAAAATAGTGTTTTCTCCATTTGTTGTATGACCTTAGGTTTATATCCAGAGACTTTAAATGATTGTTTTTAAGTAATAGTCAACAATTTTGTTTCACAGGGATAAGAGTCCACCCAGATGCTTACTCATCCATTCCTGAAGTCCTCTCCTCCAGGTTTCTTTACAGTAAACAACCTATACAGACAAGGTATGTTCTGGAAAACATAAATATTTGTTAGTGTGTTTACAAGGAGTTATGATCAGTGTTGTTATCACATTTACAAGGAGGTTATTTACTCCTAGCTGTCATCCCAGGTTAGAGAAGAAATAGTTACAAGTCTGTTGTTACCTTTTTCCTTTACAATGGGAAAAATCAGTCTAAGGTGTTAGGAGTCAGGGCAGTGGTTAACTGTGGGGATAAGGGGGTGCGTAGTGATGGGAGGTGGCAAAAGGGATTTATCTCCCCTGTTCTGGAAATCTGACAGTATTTCATTCTCAACATGAGTGGTGTTTACACAGCTGTATTCTTTTTGGCTAATTACATGGGCCTGATCAGTGGGTATTTTTGCACTGTTCTCCATGCTTTGAAGGATAAATACAACACATGTATAAAATAATTATAACCTAGAAACACAAGGAGATTTTTAACGTCTGTGTTTGTGTATGTTTTTCTGGGAGGAGGAAGGTGATACAATTGGGGAAGTGCATATATGGTGTACCAAAGGCATTGGTAATGTTCTCTTTCTAGTGAACATACATTTGTTCACTTCATTAATAGTCATCGTATTTCATATGTACATATATATGTCAAATATATGTTCTGCTGATAAAATCTTTCAAAAAATTTAATAATTTAAATGGAATCTTATAATATGTACTATATTTTGTCCAGCTTGTTTCACTCAGTGTAGCTGCATAGTTGTTTGTAAGATAAGTTCACTTTTGCTTTTTGTGTCTAGTATTCTATTGCGTAAATATTCCATTGTATGAATAATTATTCATTTTATTGTTGCCTGGCATTTGAATTGTTTGCTGTCTTGGACTATTTTGGATAAAGCTTCTATGCACATTCTGATACATATATCTTGGTGAATATATGTGCTCATTTTTCAAAGGTACATACTTAGGAGTGGGTTTGCTAAGTCACTAGGTGGACAGAGAAACTATAATTTTAAATAAATATTTTAGTTTTCACTGTTATTAAGTATTGAGATATTTTAGTTATTAAATGTCTTTTTTTTAATGCTAAAATTAAGAGGAATTTTCTTTTTCCATAAGAAAATGTAAAAGTTGTAGAATATACTTAGGATTTTATCCACAAGGTACAGAGTATAGAAAGTGAGCAAATTTAAATGAACAGTGACAGGCCCAGGGGATAAAAATTTTTGTTCGTTTTTTTGTACCAGATTAAGTACTGATTGTTAAATAAAATGGTGACATTTACACATAGCAGAGAAGCAAAGATGACACCTTAGGATTAATTTATTTCATATAATATAATAACAGAGTAAGAATTGGTGCTGAAATCTTACATGATAACTCTTGATTTGTCATTTTTGCAAGGAGGTTTGTTAATATACTCTTTGTATGATACCATTTTCTTCATTGGCCTTAGATTTATAAAAGGGTGGTGTTACTGTCACCTGTCGTTGGATTATTGGTGCCAGATTCCACCATTTATAGAAACAGTAAAAGGAAAATAGTGGCAATCCCAGAAAGTAGGGTTATCAGAAGAGTATCATGTTTTGTTCCATTAGGAAATAAACATGACCTACTCTCAGCATCAAAGGGCAGTTATATTCATCAAGAAACAATTATGTGATCAAAGTCCGCATAGCTACAGGCTTAAAGAAATGTTAACTGTGTTTTGACTTTGCTTAAATGGATGTCCAAATGAAGTGATGAAACCAAGATGGCTAAGCATTGGCAGTATTGAGAGCAGCACCTAAAAGAGAAGGGTATTATTTAAAGGGGAATGGAACAAATGATAATAGCAGGTACTAATTTCTGTGTGCTTACTATGTGTACTGATTTCTGTGTGCTTGCTATGTATTATATACATAGATACAGTAATATATTACTTGTTTTTGTTAGCTTCCATTGAGTCATCTCCAATTCATGGCAACCCCATGCACAACTAAACGAAATGCTCCCTGGTCCTGGACCATCCCCTTGACCTGTTGTGGATAGGACTGTTGTGATCCATAGGGTTTTCATTGGCTGATTTTTGGAAGTAGATCACCAGGCCTTTATTTCTAGTCTGTCTTAGTCTGTAAACTCCACTGAAACCTGTTCAGCATCATAGCAACACACAGGCCTCAAGCCTCCACTGACAAATGGGCAGTAGCTGTGCATGAGGTGCCTTGGCTGGGAATTGAACCCAAGTTGCCCATATGGAAGGTGAGAATTCTACAGCTGAACCACCACTGCCCACTTATGTTACTATAGTACCATATAGACTAAATTATGTAGTAACACATATGTGATGTTGTATATGTTTGTGTGTGTGTAATTTTGGAAGTGTCTGTGAGAAAATGTTAATGTAAAAGAAATGCCCAAATCACTATCTTGAAATTTTAAAATATATCATACTGTATACAAATTCTATCATTACATATACTAACTAGATTATTGAAGATAAAGCTCTTGCTCTAGGCAAAAATAAATTACAATTCCTTGTTATTTAAAATGATATTATTTTATCACTGTTTGGTGAAAATATGTATTGAGCATATCCAGTGTCCTATGTCCTTATTTTCTCTATCCTTCAAATATCAGTTATAGGATGTCTGCTGTCTTCCAGGTGTTGTTTTATAAGGACCAATGAGGCACACAATCTTTAGCTCACAATTTAGTGGCGAAGATGGAGAAGTAAGCAAATGGTTTTCATAAAGAAGGAAATAATATCAAGTAGTGAGAAAAGGGTGCAAATGGTGTCTTCGGAGCACAGAGAATACCGAATGGAATGGTAAGGATACTTCGAAGGTCTTAGTATGGTCTTGATACCTAACAGTGGCACCCAAGTTGAGTAAGTGCACATGATGGGATATGCAACATGATCTATTAGGGTGCCAGAATAAAATCAATAGAGGATGTTCTTTTAAAATGGTAAGATAATAGAAAAACTGACAATTGAATAATTTGAGGTTTACAATTACATAAGATAAAAACGCTCACCTTCACCCAAGGTAACTTTTAGAAAGTTATACTTCTCTAATATTGGATTTAGTAGAATTCTTTGATAATTTTCCTTTCCAGTATAAAATATTTACTATATAAATTGTGTATATCAAAGTGCATTAAGTTCAATCTGCAATATTAAGTAATTACAAACCTAATTGAAAGTTTAGTATAAAATTACAATTTAATTCTGTGATTTTCAGTTGCATAAATGTTGATACAAATGTTGACCATTATAGGCTAAGTCTAACAGTCCTCAGCAAACCGAGATGACAAATACTTCACTAAGGAATGCTTTTGTCATTGGGAAAGTGATTTGTTGCAGCTGTATCATAAACTACTTTTCACTCCTAAACGAAAGTCTTTCCATTATATTGGAACTATATCGGGAACTGGGACAAGATCTTCAAAGGCATTCTTTGTCTTATCTCCTCTATGTACGCCCATTTCTTCTCCATTGGCTTTTTTCCGTTAGTCTCTAAAAATACCCAGTCATTCACAATATGAATAAACAAATGATCACAAAAATAGAAAGAATTAACCATTAAGCAAGATTCCCAAACCCACACATTTTTCCTCTTATCTCCCTTGGCCATCAAAAGTTTAATTTGTCTTCTCAAGCGGTCGCTTAAGGATGGATAAATAATGCCAGAGCATAAATATCCCAATGTAGTGAGCTTAGTTCTTTGAGTTTCTCTCAACTTATACATCTGATCGTGGGAATGCTTCACTGTCTTGTTACCTCTTTGATGCATTAAAGCTTTTAAAGTTGCCTCATTGATATTGATGGTACATATAACACAACTCACCATTGCTATTACTTGGCATAGAGAGTGTATCTTTCTGTTGCTCAAATGTTCTTCTGTTCAAACCGTACAGGGGAAATCTATGTGCTCTTGAAGACTCAGCTCACCACTGATTTCATTAGATGTGCCCCTCATTCGTGTAGGTCAGTGATTCTCACATTGTGATCCCCAGACAAAATAACATAAGGAGCATGGTAGAAATGCAGATTCTCAAGTCACACAACAAAACTATTGAACCAGAAACTCTAGAGGTTCAAGTTTTAGCAAGACCTGCAGATGATTCTCATGCAGACTCAGTTGGAGAAACAATATTTTTCTCATTGTTTGTGCTTTCACAGCAACTACCACACATCTTCAGTTGCCGTGCTTACTATGTTATAATTATTTCTAAGAATTTTCCTCTTCCTTAAATAAGTAGTGAACACTTAGCTGAAACTGATACCAATAATCTTTGCAGCCCCAAGTTTCATTTGGCTAGTTTTCACCACCTTCAGTACCTGATAGACAATGGCCACAACTGGCCTGAGCTCACGTACTTCACCAGCGCTAGAAAAAATCAGCCGTTTATAAAGTCAGTGTAATGCTAATTCAGATTTTCCTTACAGGTCCGAAGGAACAGCATGGGCGTGAGTCTCAAAAGGCTGGATGACCATAACACCCTGCTTCACGTCTCCTGACTTCAAGGCAATGATGGTGCCAGGGGTAGAATGCATTCGATTGTTCTCCCCAAGCTTCATTTGCCCGGTATTCAAAGTCTTCAGAACGTCCTGAGGGCCACAACCTGACATGGATTCATACTTCATCAGACCTGCGAAGAATGACTGATCTGTCATTTCATGGTAGTGATGCTTCCCGTAATCCTCTGGCAGTGGTGAGGTTCAGGAACCTACTTTACTATTTTTAAAATAACTTCAAAATGTTTTTTTCATTTAGTTCTCACTAAGTCCCTGGGATGTAAATGAGGCAGGAATAGGAGACAGAAAACTGAAGGCCAAATAGTTAAGCAGAACAGATCTGTGACAACTGACGTGTTCTTTCTGCTGAGTCACTCTTCATTTGTTTAAAAGAAAACATTTAATTCATGCTTTTAGAGTTTATCTAATGACAACATCATTTTGGGTATATGTTTTATTATAATTTCAGTGAATTGATTTAGTATGTAAAATGCCTCACCTTGCCCTTGATCTTTTTATGATTTTACTCTTGGCCTCAATGGTACGTACTCATAGAAATAATCCCTGGCCACACCTCTAAAGTAGCACCCTAGGCACATCTCTAAATCTCTGTCACATCCCCTGCTTTATCTTTAAATTACTTATGAATATCTAATACTGTTTTTAATTTTTATATATTTATGGGTTTACTTTCTAATAATAGTCAATAGAATGCAAACCTGTTGAGAGCAGGCACCCTATTTTTGTGTTCTCTTCTTATACTACACCATTCAGAAAAATATCTGGCTAAAAATGTTTGATATATTGATGTATGTATTGCTATGAATATACTGATATACTGCTATGTCAGTATATAGAGAGATACATAGATACTGATATATGTATTGCTGAATGATGCATGCATAAATTAATGAAGTGTGATGTAGAGCTAGATTGATGAACGACTGATGGTCTGTCCCATAAACCCCCACTGTAAGCATTGTAAGCTGCCTGGCCTAATGGCAATGAAGGTGCTGGGTTTAGAATCCATAGGATTTGCCTTCCAAAATGTCACTTGCCCTTTGTTCACCATCTTAAGAATCCACTGGAAAAATGGCCATAACTGGCCTGAGTTCATATACTTTTATCAGCTCTGGGGAGAATGGTTGGTCTACTGGGTAAATATAATGCTATTTCAGGGGTTTTTCATAGGCCTGAAAAGGTATGATGGTCATCAGGCTGATTCCCCTCTTCTCATAGAGCTCAATAACCTCTTGTGTAAGACCTTGTTGCATGACATACAGTTTGATGACAATTAATTCACAGGCTTGAATTAGTTTCTCTGTGTTCACCCAGTCAGGGCTAGTGTAGCCATTTTCCAGCAGGTGTTGTATTATGTGAATACACACTCTACTGGATGCTGTTCAACTTAATATCAATTAAGGAGCCAGTTTTAGAATGTAGTGGATTGATATCACCCAGATCCATTTGCCCTGTGTTCAAATAGTTCATTCATGCTGCACAATGGCAACAACAGCCTGAGTTCAAGTACTTCACCAACCTTGAGAATGGGCAGTCTATCGAGTCAGTGTATGTAGCTTCATGTATTCTTCAAAGTTTGGAATTAATTTCATAGCAATGAAGCTGAATCCCTTCTGCTAAAGTACTTGTTGACCTCACCTATAAGGCTTCACTGCATTGGCCAGTGAAGATAGGCAGAGTGGCCTTGACAAACGAAGGTGTGGGATGGTCAAGTGGCAGTGGTGAAGTTCAGAAATCTGTTTTACCATTTTTATAGTAACTTGAAAATGATCACCTCATTTGCTCATCACAAAGTCTCTAGTATGTAAACAAGGCAGAAATGGGAGAGAAAACTGAAGGCCACAGAGTTAAGGAGACAGATAATGCAACTAATGAAGGGCTCTTTCAGTTCACCCACTCGCCTATTTTAAAGACAAAATTTATTTCATACTTTCAAGGTTAATCCCATAATATGACTTGGGGTGTGAAGAAACCTTATGGCAACAAAGTGTACCTCTTCAATTCAAGGTACTTGATAACGTCCCCTCATTGCCCTGCTCCATTCCACCAGTCTTAAAGGTCTTCCAAAACGTCACTCGGCCGGTGTGGACTTCCTACAGCACATGCTGGATAATTGCCACAGCTCAACCTCAGTTTATGTACTTCATAGAACTGGGAAGAACATGGCAAGCTGTGAAGTAAGCGTAGCGCTGATTCACGTGTTAATCACAAGTCTTCAGTGATGCAGTGACCCTGGGGCTGAAATTCTGAAGTTAAAGAACTTGGTGGCCTCTCCAGTAACGTCCTACATTATGCCACTTGACTTGATGGCAATGAAGTTTCCTGGCTTCAAGTGTTTTGGGTTGGTCTTCTCAAGCTTCAGTTGCCCTGTCTTCAAATCTTTCAGCACTTGGTTCACAAAAGCCACAAAATGGTCCTTATTTCATCATCCGTACCATTGTCACGAAGGACAGATGCTCAGTCATTTCAAGGTAGTGCTACTTCCTGTGTTCCTGATAAGACCAAAAGAATGTCATAGACATGAAGCTGAATCTTTTTTTCATAATGTGCTTACTGTCCTTTCTCATATTGCCCTGCTGTATGAAGCCTGTCTTGATGGCAGTGAATGTGCCTGACTGATAATCCATCGCACTGTTCATCCCAAGCATCGCTCACCCTTTATTCATCTTTTACAGCACCTGCTAGACAGCCTCTACAACTGGTCTTCAGTTCATGTTGTTCACCTGCTTTGGAACTCGCCTATCAGGACACTGTAGTGCTGCTCTCACAGTTATGAAGGAAGTTCATAGCCATGAGGTTGAATCCCCTCTTCTGTATGAGCTGATAACTCTTCCATAAAACATCACTGTTAGCTATCAGACTTGAAGGGAATGAAGGTGCTTGGCTTGAATTATTCTCCCCATGCTACACTCATGCAATGTTCACTTCTTTCGGCACCCACTTTATGAAGCACACGACCAACCCTATATTGAAGAAATTAGCTTACTCTTGTACTTGCCCTGTGTTTTCTACCCTCAGGACTGAATGGCTGGATGGAGTCATTGCCCAACTTGTCCACAGGACCTGGATGTCCCCTCGGTGGTGATAGCTAACGTGCCAGTCATAAAACATAGTTGACTGGTTTTTCTTAAATGACTTTCTTTGAGTTCCTCACCTTCAGCTTCTGCTAAACATTGCAACAACCATCTATGATTTCATTTACTTCACTAGCCCTGGGAATACTGGCGAGTTATGAGATGAGTGTATAGGTGAGTCAGGGATTCCATTTTTGCCATACAAAAATGATATGCCTATACACCTGATTGTCCTCGTATTGCTTGATTGCCTTTCATGCACATTCCTATTGCATGATACCCGCTTTCATGGCAGTGAACGTACTAGACTTAGAATCCATTGGATTGGTTCCTACTGGAATTTTTCAAACTGTATTCATCCAACTCGCCAGGCTAGGGAAGACTGAACTGTCAGTTCAATTTATTAGAGCTTCAGTGTTTCCTCACAGTCCTGAAAGAATGTCATGTTCATGAGGATGATTCTCTTCTGAAAATGCATGCTGTGTACCTGTTTTAAGTTCCCATTGCATGCCACCTGGCATAAAGGCAATTACTGTACCTCACTTTAATTCTATTCGATGATTCTTTTCTGAGAAGTACTCTCTGTATGTTTACTTACTTGGGGCTGATTGTTGCCATTGTCCAGTTGTGTTGTAGGAACTGAAAATGTGCCCTAGTGGATGCCAACCAAGTTGGGAACAATGAATGGGCCAGGTATAGCTTGTCAGTCATTGGTTTCCCAAAATTTATTTGTCTTGTACTCACCACTATGAGTGCCAGTTGTTGCAGTGGTCTAGTGAATGCTTTTGGATGTGACTACATTACACATCCCAGTGGATGCTACTGGCTTAATAACAATGAATGTGCCAGTGTAAGATTGCATGCAGTTTGTTAACCTCAGAATTACTCGCTGTATGTTTACCCCATGGGGTGAGTTGGAGTCAAAGTTCAGCATGTGATATTGGGTGTGAACACAAGACCAACTGAGTGCCCGCTGGTTTAGGATAATAAACTTGCCAGTCATAGAATGCAGTAGATTGGTGTGGCTTAGAATCACTCCCTCTGCATTCACCAGCTTCAGTTTCTACTGAAGATTGCAAGATCCATCTATTTCCCCAGCCCTGTGTATAATGGGTGATCTGTAAATACAGTGTCTTTCTGCTTCAGGCGTTCTTCAGTGGTCTGAAAGAATACCAAGTTCATAAGACTCCTATTCTTCACCTCAAGGTTCTTGATCACCCATCCTTTAAGTCTCTGTTGTATGCCCCTCGTATTGGCAGCATTTATGTTGCTAGGTTAGAATCCATTGGATTGGTTTCCACTAGAATTACTTGCCCTGTGTTCACCACTCTCAGTGCCTGGTGCAGTAATTGTTAAGCATGTGTAGGAAATGAATACACATCCAGCAAGAAAGTTACAGTTTAGAATGCAGTGCAATGTTTTCTCTAAAGTTCTGTTGAACCTGGTCACACATGAGATTTATTTCTCCTTAATTTACCATTCTGAGCACGAGTTTTAACAAAGGTCCAGCATATGTTGTTGAATGTGAATACACATCCCAACAGAAGCCACCACCTTGATGAAAATGAACATTCTCGTCTAAGGTTGCAGGCAGTTCAGTAACCCTTTAATTACTCACCTTGTATTTCCCCTTTTAGTATAAGTTGGAGTCATTGTCCAGCATGTGCTGTAGGAATGTGAACACAGGCCCAACCGGAAGAACCCTGAGTGAGGATAATTAAGGTGACAATAATAGAATGCAGTGGATTGGTTTTCCTCAGAATCAGTCCCATTACCTTACCCACCTATAGTTTCTGCTGGATTTTGTATCAAATGTCACTTACTACAGTTACTTCTTAGTCTTGTAAAAAATGTCTGGTTGATAAGACAATGTATTTCTGTCTCAGGGTTTTCTCAGGTGCCTCAAAATATTATGCTCATGAGGCCTTCTGTTTTTCTCAAGATATTTGATGACCTCTCCTGTGTGTGCCTGTTGGATGCCACTCAGTATGATGGCACTTAAATTGCTGGGCTTAGAATCCATTGGATTAGATTCCACCAAAATAATGTGCCCTGGTTCACGCCACTCAGGGATGGATGCAGCCATTTTGCAGTATGTAATGTAGTATGTGAAGGCACACTGAGCAAGATATCCTCTACATAAGGGTAATGAAGATTCCAGTTTTAGAATTCATTGCAATGATTTCCTCACGTCACTCAGAATCTGAACTCAGCCAAGTTCAGATTCTGTTAGATTTGGCAACACTCAGATTTGAGTTCATCTACTGCACAAACCCTGGAAAGAATGTTTGCTCTATCAGGTCACTCCTTCAGGGGTTCCTGTCTGACTCAAAGAGAAGATATGCCAGTGAGGCTGATCTTCTTATTACACTGCTGGATGCTCTCTCCTGTACGTCCCCAGTGGAAGACATTCCCCTCTGTGGCACTGAAGGTTCCTGGCTTAGAATCCATTGTGTTGGATTCTAACACAGAATTCTGCCAGAATGTTTCAAACAATGCTCACCCCACTCTCCAGGTCAGAGAAGCTTGTCTGGTTTATCACGTCAATGAATTGGTGCTTCAGTGGTTCCTCAGAGTGCTAGAAGAATTCCATAGTCATGGAGCGCATTCCCCTCTTCTCAAATTGCAAACTATCCATTTGTTTTAAGTCTTCTTTCCATGCTGCCTGGATGAGCACAATGAAGATACCTGGCTTCTAATCCATTGATTTTTTTTTCTTCTGGGATTACTCTCTCAGCATTTGCCCACTTAGGGTCAATTTTTGCCATTATCCAGTTGTTCTGTAGGACTTGAACATGTGCCCCAGTGGATACGACTCAAGGTCGATACAATGAAGGTGCCAGGATTAGCATGTCTGTCACTGGTTACCCCAGGTTTAAATGTCCTCTACTGACCACTATCAGTGCCTGTTGTAGCAGTAGTCCAGTGTATGCTGTTGGATGTGAATATGTGTTCCTACGGATGACATGGGCTTGATAATAACAAATAGGCAGTCTAAAATTGCAGGAAATTCTTAACCCCTCAATTGCTCCCCCAGAGTTAATCCCACTTAAGATAAGATGAGGTCATTATCCAGCATGTGCTGTAGGATGTGAACACAGGACCACCTGTATGTCCATTTGAAGGCACCAGTCAGAGCATGCAGTGCATTTGTTTTCTTCAGAACCACTCCCCCTGCCTTCACTACCTTCAGCTTCTGCTGACTTTGCACAAGCCATCACTTACGAGAATTACTTCCTAGGTCAGAAAATAATGGCTGTTCTAAGAGTCAGTGTATTGCTATATGAGGAGTTATCCTGGTTCCTGAAAGAATATTATACTCACGAGACTCCTACTGCTCGTCGCACGGTGTATTATGACCCATAATGTAAGTGCCCACTTGATGCCTTTAGCTTTAGGGCACTAGAAATTGTTGGGTTTAGAATCTATTAGATTGAATTCCACCAAAAGTGTATGCCCTGTGTTTACCACACTCAGGGCTGCTTGCAGTTATCCAGATGGATGTAGGATATGAACACACACCCAGCGCCATAGTCCCTGTGTAATTTTATTGAAGGTGCCAATCTAAGAATACAGTGCAGTGGTTTCCTCAAAACTACTTGCCTTTCTTCATCATCTTCAGTTTCTGCTCAACTTGGCCACAAACTGCTTTGAGTTCAGGTTCTCAGCAGCCCTGGAAATAATGGTTTGGTATCAGGTCACTATATTTCTCCTTCAGGGTTTCCTCTGTGGCCTGAAAAACAGATATGCCTATAAGACTGATTTTCTTCTCATCACACTGCTTCTTAAAGTCTTTAAAGAATATCATGACCATGGGGCTGATATTTTCTTAAGTGCATACTGTCCACTTGTTTGAAGTCTTCCTTGCATGCTTTCCAGCATGAAGGCATCCAGGCCCAGGCTTCTAATTCGTTGGATGATTCTTTCTGACAGTTGCTCTCTCTGCATTTACCCACTCAGGGGCTTAACATGTTGGTAATTGTTTTCCTCAGATGTATTGTCATGAGGTCATGACTGTCAGTGCTGCTTGTAGCGATGGTCCAGAAATGCTGTTGGGTATGAATACTTGTTCCAGCAAATACCGGTAGCTTTATAGCAGTGACAGTGCCAGTCTAAGATTGCAAACAATAACTTAAGCCCTGATTTGCTTGCCCATTGTTAACCCACTTAAGGTCAGTTGGGTTCGTTGTCCAGCATGTATTGTAGGATGTGAACACAGAATCACCAATAAGAGGATCTCTGGCTTAAAAAGAAGATAAGCCAATGTAGCTGATCTTTTTATTCTCACACTGCTTGGTGACCAATCCTCGGTGGTCCCATTATAGGACATCCTCTTCGCTGACACAAATGGTGCCTGGCTTAAGACTCATTGTGCAAGTTTCTACCAGAATTTTTCACCCACGTTCCGGGATAGACTGCCTGCTCCATAACTGCAAAGGATTGGTGCTACACTGTTTACTGCAGTCCTGAAAAAATGGCAGAGCCATAACTCACATTATCTTTTCTCAGCCTCCATGCTGTCTACTTGTTGTAACTCTTATTACATAATTCCTGCCATGAAGGCAATGATTGACTAGACTTTTAATACACTGGATGTGATATTTTGAAAATGGCTCTATCAGTGTTTACCCATTGAAGAGGAATTTTGTCCATTATTCAGTTATACTCCATGCCTTGAATAGGCATCCCAGTTGATACAACCGTCAGATTAATACAGGGAAGGTGCCAGGATTAGCATGTCAGTCCTTAATTACCCCAGATCCTGATTCACCACTATTAGTACCAGATAACAAAAAAGGTACAGCAAAGGCAGTTGGATGTACAAAAAACAACAAAAGATGCCAGGGATTGGATAAAAAGACATATACCCATCTAAATTTGCAGGTAATTCATTAACCCCTGAATAGTTCACCCAGGGTGAAATCCACTTAACTTCAGATGGTGTAATTTTCCACTATGTTTTATAGAATGTGGACACAGGATCACTTGGGTGGTCACTGTGGGGGACAGTGAAGGTGCCACTCAGAGAATGCAGTTCATGAATTGTCCTTGCAATCCCTCTGACTACTCTTACTCTCTTCAATTTCTACATTCTTTGCACCAGCCCTCACAGATGAGAGTTACTTTCTAGGTCAGAAAACAATGCCTGATCTATGAGTCAACATATTAGTGTTTAAGCAGTTACTCAGGTATCTGTAAGAAACTTGTGGTCTGTCAGCTGACTCTGTAGCTCCTTCCTGGGTTCCTCATTGGCCTAACAGGAACATAAGCAAATATAGGTGATCCTCTTATTTGCTTGATGACTTCTGTGAATGGTCCCATTGTAAGATGTTTCCTGAGGACACTGAAGGTCCTCTGCCTAGAGTTGATGGCGCCGGTTCCCCACAAAATTTTAAAACTGTCTCCACCTCCATGACCAGAACAGGAAAGGGTATCTGATCTATCAGTTCCCTAGATTGGGACTTGAGCGGTTCATCGCAGCCCTGAAGGAATTTCAGAGTCACGAGGCTCATTCTGTGTTTTCAAAGTGGAAGCTGAGACTCCTTTGAAGTCTTCCTTGCATGCTGCCTCTCATGAAGGCCATGAAAGTGCCTGGCTTCTGCTAGAGCTGGTGCTTGCCATTTTCCAGTTATGCTGTAGGACTTTACCACAGGCCAGCTCAACTCCATTCCCTTTGATGACAGTGAATGTGCCAAGCTTAGACTTTTAGTCATTGCTTTCCCAGAATTATATGTTCTGTGTTCAGCTCTATCAAGGCTACTTGTTTCCATTGTACTGCAAGTGGTATTGCCTATGATGACGGTTCCCATGGCACGCCACCTCTTTGAAGTGACTGAATGTGGCAGTCTTTCTCTCAAGGGGTTTGGTTTGCACACAAAAGCTCCTGCAGGGTTTATCCCCACTCAGGGCTACTTTCAGCCCCTTTTACCATGTACTCTAGAATGTGAACACAAGAATAGGATATCTCCTGGGTTGGGATACCTAAGCTGCCATCTGTATAGTGCAGTGCATTGGTTTTCCTCGGAAGCACTCACAGTGCATTTACCACCTTCAGTTTCTGCTTGACCTAGACGCAGTCTCCTTTGACTTCACTTACTTCACCAGCCAGCCAGAGAAGAATGGTTGGGCTAAATGCTCAGTCTAATCTCAGGGGTTCCTCTCTGGCCTGACAAGATGATTAGCCAGTATGGCTGACCCTCTTCTTCTCCAGCTTCTTCATGAGCTCTCCTCAGTGTTTCCTTGGCAACAAATATCCCCTTCAGTAATACTACAGACCCCTACCTTAGACTCCATCGTGCTGGTTCCAACCAGAATTTTTAACACCTAGCGCCAGGCGAGACAAGAAGGTCTGGTACATTAGTTCACAGGATTAGTGCCACAGTGGTTGCCCATAATCCAAAAAAACCTGCAGAGTCATAAGGCTCCTCCTTTTCTCAAAGTGCACGCTCTTTATTTGTTTTAATTCTGATGGAATGCGGCCTGAAATGAAGGCCATGAAGTTGCCTGACTTTGGATGTGGTATTTTGAAAATGGCTCACTCAATGTTTAGCCTTGAGGGGCAATTTTCTCCATTGATCAGTTGTTTTTTGGCACCTCAACGTGCATGCCAGCTGATACCACACACAAGATTATTACAATGAAGGTGACAGAATTAGCATGTCGGTCACTGAGTACCACAGGGCCAAATGTCCTGAATTCACCTGTCTTAGCGCCAGTCGTAGATACGGTACAGCACATGCAGTTGGACGTGTCTACAACTGCAATACGTGTCATGGGCTTGATAAACACAAGTGTACCCTTCTGACATTACAGGCATTTCATTAACCACTGAATTCCTCACTCAAGCTGAATCCCACTTAAGTTCCAATAGTGTCATTGTCCACCAAGTTTTGTAGGATGTGAACACGGGATCACTTTTGTGGCCACTGTGTGGAGACGGTGAAGGTACCACAAAAAGTATGCAGTGCATGAGCTTTCCTCACAATCGCTCTGTCTACCTTTACGCTCTTCAACTTCTACTCTCTTTGCACCAGTCCTCACTAATGAGAGTTACTTTCTCGGTCACAAAACAATGGCTGATGTGTGAAGCAACGTATTAGTGTTTCAGCAGTTACTCAGGTATCTGTAGAAAATTGTTGTCTGTCAGTTAACTCTCTAGCTCCTTCGGGGGTTCCTCACTGGCCTAACAGGAAGATAAGCCAGTAGAGGTAATCCTCTTATGTGCTTGATGACTTCCGTGAATGGTCCCATTTTAAGATGTTTCCTTTGTAGACACTGAAGGTCCTCTGCCTAGAGTTGATGGTGCTGGTTCCCCACAGAATTTTAAAAGTGTGTCCACCCCAGTCACCAGAGCAGGAAAGCAATATCTGGTCTGTCAGTTCCATAGATGGGGGCTTGAGTGGTTCTTCCCAGTCCTAAATGAATTTCAGAGTCACGAGCCACATTCTGTGTTTTCAGAGTGCAGGCTGAGACTCCTTAAAAGTCTTCCTCGCATGCTACCTCTCATGAAGGCCATGAAAATGCCTTCTCTCTGATAGAGCCAGTGGTTGCTATTTTCCGGTTATGCTGTAGGACTTTACCACAGGCCCACTTAACTCCACTCCCTTTGATGACAGTGAATGTGCCAAGCTTGGCCTTTTAGACATTGCTTTCCCTGAAGTATATGTTCTGTGTTCAGCTCTATAAAGGCTAGTTGTTTCCATTGTCTGGGAAGTGCTCTTCACTACGATGTCAGTCCCCATGGGAGGCGACCTCTCTGAAGTTATTGAATGTTCCAGTCTTCCCCTCAAGGGGTTTGGTTTGCAGAAAAAGCCTCCCCCAGTGTTTTTACCCACTCAGGCTATTTTTATCCCTTTTTAACCGTGTGCTGTAGAAAGTGAACAGAGGAACAACAGGATATCCCATGGGTTAGTATACCTAAGTTGCCATCTGTATATTGCAGTGCATTGATTTTCCTCGGAAGCACGCACAGTGCATTTACCACCTTCACTTTCTGCTCCACCTGGGCACGGTTTACTTTGACTTCATTTACTTCACCAGCCAGCCAAAGGTGAATGGTTGGGCTAAACGCTTACCCTAATCCCTCAGGGGTACCTCTTTGTCCTAAAAAGATGATTAGCCAGTTTTGCTAACCGTTCTTCTCCAGCTTCTTCATGAGCTCTCCTCAGTGTTTCCTTGGCAAGACCTATCCCCTTCAGTAATACTGCAGGCACCTCCCTTAGACTCCATCGTGCTGGTTCCTGTCATAATTTTTAACACCTAGCTCCAGGCTAGACAAGACTGTCTGCTCCATAAGTGAAAAGAAGTAGTGCTACAGTGGTTCCCCATAGTCCAGAAAAAGCTGCAGAGTCATAAGGCTCCTCCTTTTCTCAAAGTGCACGCTGTCTGTTTGTTTTAAGTCTTATGGCATGCAGCCTGCCATGAAAGCCATGAAGTTGCCTGACTATGGATGTGGTCTTTTGAAAATGGCTTGCTCAGTGTTTCGCCTTGAGGGGCAATTTTCTCCATTGATCAGTTGTTTTTTGGCACCTAAACGTCCATGCCACTTGATACCAAACAGGGTTATCACAGTGAAGTTGCCAGAATTAACATGTCAGTCACTGAGTACCACAGGGCCAAATGCCCTGAAATCACCTGTCTTAGGGCCAGTCGTAGATATGGTACAGCACATGCAGTTGGACGTGTATACAACTGGGCTACATGTCACAGGCTTGATAAACACAAGTCAACCCTTCTGTCTTGGCAGGCAATTCCTTAACCACTGAATTGCTCACTCAGGCTGAATCCCACTTAAGTGCCAATGGTGTCATAATCCACCACGTTTTGTAGGATGTGAACTCAGAATCACTTATGTGGCCACTGTGTGCGAACGCTGAAGGTACCACAAAGAGAATATGGTAAATGAGTTTTCCTTACCATTGCTCTGTCTACTTTTACTCTCTTCAGCTTCTACTGTCTCTTCACCAGCCCTCGCTAATGACAGTGACTTTCTTGTTCAGAAAATGGTGGCTGATCTATGAGTAATAGAATATCACTGGTTACCGGTTGTTCTGTCTCCTCCTGCAATCTCCGTGAAGCCACTTTCCCATACCCTCTGTTCACTGACTTCCGATACGAGTCCAAGATGGCGAATCCATGCTGCCTTAGCTGACAGGGGGCCTCTGCTTGTATCTCTCCTCACTCTCTGTTCTCTGTCGGTTTCTTAATCCATTTGGTGATTGGCTGAGTTTTTTACCTCTTCATTTGATTCTTAGGGTTTCAGCATTGATATCATCTCTGTTTGGCTTAGCTTTTCAGATCTTTGCTGTGGAGGGACACCGTGTGCTTCTGTATGTAGCACGTTGTTGCTGGGAAGTCTATTTGTGTGCGTGCCAGATGGAATACACAGGACTCAAAGGGCTTATATCTGCAGATTTCCATTGTGTAGGAGTGTATCTTCGTTGTCTGCGAGGTAATCTTCACTGTCTACCTCAGTTGGGTTGCCATTTTCGTTTGTACTTGAGGCTACCTAGTCATCAGATGAGACCTCTTCATCTGTCTTATGCAGATGAATTATCTCCAGTGAATCTTCACGAGGAACTTGGCATTAGATGGAGCCTCCACATCTACCTTAGCATTTGCAGGCTTCTCAAAATTCCCCAGCAGGAGGATTTGGTATTGCGTGGATGTGCGCGATGGTCGCCCTCAGGCCCCTGCTGCCAAGACTGGACTAGCTCCTCCTGTGCCACTCCTGGGACTCAGCCTTGTTGGATTGTCCCTCTGAGCGAGCCTCTTGCGGGTGGACAGGAAAACCCTGCCAGAATTTTTCACACCTAGCTCCCGGCTAGACAAGACTGCGCCTGGTCCATACGTTCGAAGGATTGGTGCTACAGTGGTTCCCAATAGTTCCGAAAGAACTGTAGAATGATAAGTCTCCTCCTTTTCTCAAAGTCCTTCCTGTCTGATTGTTTTAATTCATATGGCATACGGCCAGCCATGAAGGTGATGAAGTTGCCTGACTTTTAACCCATTGGATGTGCTATTTTGAAAATGACTTGCTCAGTGGTTACCATTGAGGGACAGTTATCTCCCCTGATCAGATGTTTCTGGCACCTGAACGTGCATGCCAGGTGATACCACACAAGGATATTATAGTGAAGGTGCCAGGATTAGCTTGTCACTCATTGATTACCACAGGGCCCAATGTCCTGAATTTACCTGTCTTAGTGCCAGTCGTAGATATGGTACAGCACAGGCAGTTGAACATGTGAACAACTGCAGTACACGTCACGGGACTGATAAAAACAAGTGTTCCCTTCTGATGGCAGGCAATTCATTTACCACTGAATTGCTCATTCAGGCTGAATCCAACTTAAGTTCCGATGGTGTCATTGTCCACCACGTTTAGTAGGATGTGAACAGAGGATCACTTCTGTGGCCACGGTGTGGTGTCGGTGAAGGTACCACAAACAGAATGCAGTGCATGAGTTTTCTTCACAATTGCTCTGTCTACTTTTATCCTCTTTGACTTCTACTGTCTTTGCACCAGCCCTCACTAATGAGAATTACTTTCTCGGTCAGAAAACAGTGGCTGATCTCTGCATCAACATATTAGTGTTTCCGCAGTTACTCAGGTGTCTGTAAGAAAATTGTGTTCAGTCAGTTCACTCCGTAGGTCCTTTGGGAGTTCCTCATTGGCCTAACAAGAAGATAAGCCAGTAGAGGTAATGCTCTTATGTGCTTCATGACTTCCCTGAATGGTCCCATTGTAAGATATGTCCTTTGAGGACACTGGAAGTCCTTTGCCTGGTATTGATGGTGCTGGTTCCCCACAGAAGTTTAAAAGTATGTCTACCCCAGTCAACAGAGCATGAAAGCATATCTGGTCTGTCAGTTCCATAGATTGGGACTTGAGTGGTTCCTCCCAGTCCTGAATGAATTTGAGAGACATGAGGCTCTTCCTGTGTTTTCAGAGTGTAGGCTTAGACTCCTTTGAAGTCTTCCTCGCATGCTGCCTCTCATGAAGGCCATGAAAGTGTCTGGCTTCTGCTGAAGCAGGTGGTTGCCCTTTTCCAGTTATGCTATAGGACTTTATCACGGGCCCGCTCAAGTCCACTGCCTTTGATGACAGTGAATTTGCCAAGGTTGGCCATTTAGACATTGCTTTCCCTGAAGTATATGTTCTGTGTCTGGCTCTATCAAGGCTAGTTGTTTCCATTGTCCGGCAAGTGCTCTTGGCTATGATGACAGTTCTCATGGGAGGCCACCTTCTTGATGTGACTGAATGTGCCAGTGTTCCCCTCAAGGGGTTTGGTTTCCACAGAAAAGCTTCCTCAGTGTTTATCCCCGCTCAGGGCTATTTTTAGCCCTTTTTTTACCCCTGTGTTATAGAACATGAACAGAGGAAGAACAGGATATCCCCTCTGTTAGGATACCTAAGATGCGGTCTATATACTGAGGTGCATTGGTTTTCCTTGGAAGCACTCACAGTGCGTTTCACACATTCAGTTTCTGCTCGACCTGGGCGTGGTCTGCTTTGACTTCGCTTAGTATAACAGCCAGCCAAAGAAGAATGATTGGGCTAAATACTCACCCTAAGCTCCTCAGGACAGCTTCTCTGTCCTGAAAATATAATTAGCCAGTATGGCCGACCCTCTTCTTCTCCAGCTTCTTCATGAACTCTCCTGAGTGTTTCCTTGGCAAGACATATCACCTTCAGTAATACCGCAGGCCCCTACCTTAGACTCCATCGTGCTGGTTCCTGCCAGAATTTTTAACACCCAATTCCACGCTAGACAAGACAGTCTGGTCCTTAAGTTCAAACGAGTAGTGCTACAGTGGTTCCTCATAGTCCAGAAAAAGCTGCAGAGTCATAAGGCTCCTCATTTCTCAAAGTGCATGCTGTCTCTTTGTTTTAAGTCTTATGTCATGAGGCCTGCCATGAAGTCCATGAAGTTGCCTGAGTATGGTTGTAATATTTTGAAAATGGCTCTCTCAGTGTTTAGCCTTGAGGGGCCATTTTCTCCACTGATCAGTTGTTTTTGGCACCTGAACTTGCATGCCAGGTGATACCACACAAGGGAATCACAGTGAAGGTGCCAGGATTAGCATGTCAGTCATTGATTACCACAGGGCCAAACGTCATGAATTCACCTTTCTTATTGCCAGTCGTAGATATGGTACAGCACAGGCGGTTGGACATGTATACAACTCCAGTGCATGTCACGGGCGTGAAAAAGACAAATGTACCCTTCTGACATGGCAGGTACTTCATTAACCACTGAATTGCTCAGTCAGGCTGAATCTCACTTAAGTTCTGATGGTGTCATTGTCCACCGTGGTTTGCTGGATGTGAACACAGAATCACCTATGTGGCCAGTGTGTGGGGATGGTGAAGGTAGCACAAAGAGAATGTGTGGTGCGTGAGTTTTCCTCACAAGCACTCGATGTCTACTTTTACTCTCTTCAACTTCTACTGTCTTTGCACCAGCCCTCACTAATGAGAATTACTTTCTCGGTCACCAAACAATGGATGATCTACGAGTCAACATATTAGTGTTTCCGCAGTTACTCAGGTGTCTGTAAGAAAACTGTGGTCTATCCGTTCACTCTGTAGCTCCTTTGGGGGTTCCTCACTGGCCTAGCAGGAAGTTAAGCCAATGGAGTTGATCCTCTTATGTGCTTTATGACTTCTGTGAATGGTCCTATTATAAGATTTTTCCTTTGAGGACACTGAAGGTCCTCTGCCTAGAGTTGATGGTGCTGGTTCCCCACAGAAGTTTAAAAGTGTGTCCACCCCAGTCACCAGACAGGAGAGCATATCTGGTCTGGCAGTTCCATAGATAGGGACTTGAGTGGTTCCTCCCAGTCCTGAATGAATTTCAGAGTCACGAGGCTCATTCAGTGTTTTCAAAGTGTAAGCTGAGACTCCTTTGATGTCTTCCTTGCATGCTGCCTCTCATGAAGGCCATGAAAGTGCCTCACTTCTGATAGAGCCAGTGGTTGCCCTTTTCCATTTATGCTGTAGAAATTTACCACGGTCCCGCTCAACTCCCTTCCCTTTGATGACAGTGAATGTGCCGAGCTTGGCCTTTTAGACATTGCTTTCCCTGAAATATATGTTATGTGTTGAGATCTATCAAGGCTAGTTGTTTCCATATTACGACAAGTGCTCTTAGCTATGATGACAGTTCCCATGGGAAGCCACCCCCTTGAAGTGACTGAATGTGCCAGTCTTCCCCTCAATGCCTTTTGTTTCTACGGAAAAGGTCACGAGTGTTTATCCCCACTTGGGGCTAGTTTTAGCCCTTTTTCACAGTGTGCTCTAGAATGTGAACAGAGAAATAACAGGATATCCCCTGGGTTAGGAAACCTAAGGTGCCATCTGTAGATTGTGGTGCATTGATTTTCCTTGGAAGCACTCAGTGCGTTTACCACCTTCAGTTTGTGCTCGACCTGGGTGCGGTCTGCTTTGACTTCATTTTCTTCCACAGCCAGCCTAAGAAGAATTGTTGGGCTAAATGCTCACCCTAATCCCTCAGGGGTACCTCTCTGGCCTGAAAAGATTATTAGCCAGTATGGCTGACCCTCTTCTTCTCCAGCTTCTTCATGAGCTCTCCTCAGTGTTTCCTTGGCAAGACATATCCCCTTCAGTAATACTGCAGACCCCTACCTTAGACTCCATCGTGCTGGTTTCTGCCAGAATTTTTAAGACGTAGCTCCCGGCGAGTGAAGACTGTCTGGTCAATATATTCAAAGAGTAGTGCTACAGTGGTCCCCCATAGTCCAGAAAATGCTGAAGAGTCAGAAGCCTACTGCTTTTCTCAAAGTGCACTCTATCTGTTTATGTCTTATGGCATGCGGCACGCCATGAAGGCCATGAAGTTGCCTGTCTATTGATGTGGTATTTTGAAAATGGCTCGCTCAGTGTTTAGCCTTGAGGGGCAATTTTGTCCATTGATCAGTTGGTGTTTGGCACCTGAACGTGCATACCAATTGATACCACACTGGGTTATCACAGTGATGGTGCCAGAATTACCGTATCAGTCTCTGATTACCACAGGGCCAAATGTCCTGAATTCACCTGTCTTAGTGCCAGTCGTAGATATGGTATAGCACAGGCAGTTGAACGTGTATGCAAACTGTGGTACACGTCACAGGACTGATAAACACAAGTGTTCCCTTCTGACATGGCAGGCAATTCATTTACCACTGAATTGCTCACTCAGGCTGAATCCCACTTAAGTTCCGATGGTGTCATTGTCCACCACGTTTTGTAGCATGTGAACACAGGACTACTTCTGTGGCCACGTTGTGGGGATGGTGAAGGTAGCAGAAAGAGAACGTGTGGTGCGTGAGTTTTCCTCGCAAGCGCTCTCTCTACTTCAACCCTCTTCGATTTCTACTATCTTTGCACCAGACCTCGCTAATGAGAATTACTTTCTTGGTCAAAAAACAATGGCTGATCTATGAGTCAACATATTAGTGTTTCCGCAGTTACTCAGTTGTCTGTAAGAAAATTGTGGTCTGTCCGTTCACTCTGTAGCTCCTCCGGGGGTTCCTCATTGGCCTAACAGTAAGTTAAGGCAATGGAGGTGATCCTCTTATGTGCTTCAACTTCCTTGAATGGTCCCATTGTAACATGTTTCCTTCTAGGACACTGAAGGTCCTCTGCCTAGACTTGATGGTGCTGGTTCCCCACAGATGTTTAAAAGTGTGTCCAACCCAGTCACCAGACAGAAAAGCATATCTGGTCTGTCAGTTCCATAGATTGGGACTTGAGTGGTTCCTCCCACTCCTCAGTGAATTTCAGAGTCATGAGGCACATTCTGTTTGTTCAGAGAGCAGGCAGAGACTCCTTTGAAGTCTTCCTCGTGTGCTGCCTCTCATGAAGGCCATGAACGTGCCTGGCTTCTGCTAGAGCCGGTGGTTGCCCTTTTCCAGTCATGCTGTAGGGCTTTACCATGGGCCTGCTCAACTCCACTCCCTTTGATGACAGTGCATGTGCCAAGGTTGGCCTTTTAGTCATTGTTTTCCCAGAATTATATGTTCTGTGTTCAGCTCTATCAAGACAAGTTGATTCCATTGTCCAGCTATGACGACAGTTCCCATTGGAGGCCACCTGCTTGAAGTGACTGTATGTGCCAGTGTTCCCCTGAAGGGGTTTGGTTGCACAGAAAAGCTCCGCCAGTGTTTAACCCCACTCAAGGCTATTCTTATCCCTTTTTTGAACCATGTGCTGTAGAATGTGAACAGAGGAACAACAGGATATCCACAGGGTTAGGATACCTAAGGTGCCATGTGTATACTGTGGTGCACTGGTTTTCCTCAGAAGCACTCACAGTGCGTTTACCACCTTCACTTTCTGCTCGACCTGGCCGCGGTCTACCTTGATTTCACTTACGTCACCAGCCAGGCAAAGAAGAATGGTTGGGCTAAATACACAACCTAAGCTCCTCAGGGGTTCCTCTCTGGCCTGAAAAGACGATTAGCCAGTATGGCTGACCCTCTTCTTCTCCAGCTTCTTCATGAGCTCTCCTCAGTGTTTCCTTGGCAAGACATATCCCTTTCATTAATACTACAAGCCCCTACCTTAGACTCCATCGTGCTGGTTCCTGTCAGAATCTTTGACACCTAGCTCCAGACTAGACAAGACTGTCCAGTCCATCGGTTCAAAAGGGTAGTGCTACACTGGTTCCCCATAGTCCAGAAAAAGCTGCAGAATCATAAGGCTCCTCCTTTTCTCAAAGTGCACGCTGTCTGTTTGTTTTAAGTCTTACGGCATGCGGCCTGCCATGAAGGCCGTGAAGTTGCCTGACTATGGAGGTGGTCTTTTGAAAATGGCTCACTCAGTGTTTCACCTTGAGGGGCAGTTTTCAGAATTGATCAGTTGTTTTCTGGCACCTGAACATGCATGCCAGTTGCTACCACACAAGGTTATCACAGTGAAGGTGCCAGAATTAGCATGCCAGTCAGTGAGTACCACAGGGCCCAATGTCTTGAATTCACCTGTCTTAGTGTCAGTGGTAGACATGGTAAAGCACATGCAGTTGGATGTGTATACACCTGCGCTACATGTCACGGGCTTGATAAACACATGTGTACCCTTCTGCCATGGCAGGCAATTCATTAACCACTGAATTGCTCACTCAGGCTGAATCCCACTTAAGTTCCAGTGGTGTCATTGTCCACCACGTTTTGTAGGATGTGAACACAGGATCACTTGTATGACTACTGTGTGGGGACGCTGATAGTACCACACAGAGAAGATGGTAAATGAGTTTTCCTCTCAATTGCTCTGTCTACTTTCACTCTCTTCAGCTTCTACTGTCTCTGCACCAGCCCTCACTAATGACAGTTACTTTCTTGTTCAGAAAATGGTGGGTGATCTATGAGTAACAGTATATCGCTGGTTACCGGTTGTTCTGTCTCCTGGATTCTCTGTGAAGCCGATTTCCCGTACCCTCTTTTCACCGACCTCCCATAGGAGTGCAAGGTGGATCCACACTGCCTTTGCTGACAAGGGAGCTCTGCTTGTATCTCTCCTCACTGTCAGTTCTCTGTCAGTTTCTAAATCCATTTGGTGCTTGGCTGAGTTTTTTTTTTTTTTTTTTTTTATTATACTTCAAGTGAAGGCTTACAGAAGAAATATTTTCTCATGAAACAGAAGTACACATGTTGTTTTATGACATTGGTTAACAACCCCACAACTTATTAACACTCTAACTTCTCAACCTTTTTTTTTTTTTTTTTTTTTGGTGAAAATACACGTAGCCAAAGATACACCATTTCAAAAATTTCTACATACACAGTTCAGTGACATTGAGTATGCTCTTCCAGTTATGCTGTTATTCTCACTTAAGATGACAGTTTACAGAACAAAATAGTTTCACATTTAACAGTTACTACAAATGTTGCCTTATGACAATGGTTAACAATCTTAGAACTCATCAACAATATCCTTACTCAACCTTGGGTTCCCTATCAACAGCTTCCTTGTCCCCTTCTGCTTTCTGGCCCTTGGCACTGGACTCCTTTACCTCGTTAGTCTCATTTGGTATTCCAGGCTATCCTCTCGCAGGCTGAACAGTGAACCTCGGAGGTAACTTCACCACTGAGCAAAAAGGGTGTCTGGGGCCATACTCTCAGGGCTTCTCCAGTCTTCTTTAGGCCAGTAAATCTGGTCCTTTTTTTGTGAGTTAGAATTATGCTGTACATCCTTCTCCAGCTCTGTCCAGAACCCTCTGTTGTGATCCTGGTCAGAGCAGTTAGTGGTGGTAGCTGGGCACCATCTAGCTGTACTGGACTCAGTCCAGTGGAGGCCTTGGTAGCTGTGGGCAGTTAGTCCTTCGGACTAATCTTTTCCTTGTATCCTGTTCTCTTCATTCTTCCTTGCTCCCGAAGGGATGAGACCAGTGGAGTATCTTAGATGGCCGCTCACAGGCTTTTAAAACCCCAGACACTACTTACCAAGTTAGAATGTAGAACATTGTCTTTATAAGCTGTGTCATGCCAATTGAGCTAGATGTTCCCTGAGACCATGGTCCCCAAAGCCCTCCGTCCAGGAATTCAGTCCCTCAGGGAGTTTTTATGTGTCTGTGGGGCTTCCATGT
Source organism: Dugong dugon (assembly GCA_030035585.1). NCBI lineage: Eukaryota > Metazoa > Chordata > Mammalia > Sirenia > Dugongidae > Dugong > Dugong dugon. The sequence continues at coordinate 149,482,215 of CM057483.1, forward strand.
CCTTTCCTTCTACAGGTTGTGCTAGTTTCCCCTGTATTGTGTACTGTCTCACCCTTCACCCAAGATACCACTTACCTATTTTCTATTTAGTATTTCCCCCCTACCCTTCCCATCCCTGGTCACCAACAAAGATTGTTACATTTTGTGTGTGAACTTTCTCATAGGTTTTTACAATAGAGGTCTCATACAATATTTGTCCTTTTGTGGTTGACTTATTTCACTCAGCATAATGTCCTCCAGTTTCATCCATGTTATGAGATGGTTCACAGATTCATTGTTCTTTCTCGTTGCATAGTACTCCATTGTGTGTGTGTACCATGGTTTATCCATTCATCTGTTGATGGGCATCTAGGTTGTTTCCATCGTTTTGCTATTTTGAACAATGCTGCCATGAACATAGGTGTGCATATGTCTATTTGAGTGACGACTCTTATTTCTCTAGGATATATTCCCAGGAGTGGGATTGCTGGATCGAATGGTATGTGTATTTCTAGCTTTCTGAGGAAGCGCCATATCGTTTTCCAAAATGGTTGTATCATTTTGCATTCCCATCAGCAGTGCATAAGTGTTGCGATCTCCCTGCAGCCCCTCCAACATTTGTTATTTCCAGTGTTTTTGATTAGTGCCAGTAATGCCGGAATGAGATGGTATCTCATTGTGGTTTTAATTTGCATTTCTCTAAATGGCTAGTGATCACGAGCATTTCCTCATGTGTCTGTTGGCCATTTGAATGTCTTCTTTGGTGAAGTGTCTGTTCATTTCCTTTGCCCAGTTTTTAATAGGATTATTTGTCTTTTTGTTGTAGAGGTGTTGGGTTTTCTTGCGGATTGTCGCAGCGGCGGTGATTGTTGGGGCAGTGGAGACAATAACCAGTGCCACAAATCTTACAAAGAAGTGGGGCCAGGAGGGTCACTCTGAGGAGTTGAACCCAGCTTCAGTCCCAGGAGTTTATTTTATAGTCAATACAGCAAACAGTGAAGCAAATAACAGAACAGTGTGCTTTCGGTGAATAACAACAATTTTCGGGCAAGGGAGGAGGCATTCAGGTAAACAAGCCAATCAGTAACGGGTTTGGAAAAACAAGTCGTGACAAGTCTCAACATGTTGGGTACAAGTCTCAACGTGCTGTGCAGCATAGAGGCCTTTATACATCCATATTTTAATGGCACATATCCCCACAGTAGATTACGGAGATTAGACCTTTGTCTGACTCGAACTATCCAAAAATTTTTTCCCAGTCTGTAGGTTCTCTTTTTACTCTTTTGGTGAAGTCTTTTAAAGAGCATAGGTGTTTGATTTTTAGAAGATCCCAGTTATCTAGCTTATCTTCTGGGGTTTGTGCACTGATTGTTATGGTTTGCATCCTGTTAATGCCATGTATTAAGGCCTGAAGTGTTGCTCCTATTTTTTCTTCTATGAACTTTATAGTTTTAGGCTTTATATTTGGGTCTTTGATCCATTTTGAAGTAGTTTTTGTATTTGGTGTGAGGTATGGGTCCTGTTTCATTTTTTTGGAGATGGATATCCAGTTTTGCCAGCACCATTTGTTAAAAAGACTGTCTTTTCCCCATTTGATGGACTTCGGGCCCTTGTCGAAGACCAGGTGACTGTAGGTGGATGGATTTCCATCTGGGTTCTCAATTCTGTTCCATTGGTCAGTGTATCTGTCGTTGAACCAGTACCAGGCTGTTTTGACTACTGTAGCTGTATAGTAGGTTCTGAAGTCAGGTAGTGTGAGTCCTCCAACTTCATTCTACTTCTTCAGTAGTGCTTTACTTATTTGGGGCTTCTTCCCTTTCCATATAAAGTTAATGATTAGTTTTTCCATCTCTTTGAAGAATGTTGTTGGTATTTGGATCAGGATTGCGTTGTATTTGTAAATTGCTTTGGGTAGAATTGACATTTTCACAATGTTGAGTCTGCCTATCCATGAGCATGGTATGTTTTTCCATTTATGTATATCCCGTTGGATTTCATGCAGTAGTGTTTTGTAGTTTTCTTTGTATATGTCTTTTACATCCCTGGTCAGATTTATTCCTAAGTATTTTATCTTTTTAGGGGCTATTGAAAATGGTATTGTTTTCCTGATTTCCTTTTCATCGTTCTCATTATTGGTGTATAGGAATCCAACTGATTTTTGAATGTTTATCTTGTATCCTGAATCTTTCTATTAGTTCCAGTACATTTCTCGTGGAATCTTTAGGGTTTTCTGTGTATAGTATCATATCATCTGCAAACAGGGACAGTTTAACTTCTTCATTACCAATTTGGATGCCCTTTATTTCTTTTTCTTACCTTATTGCTCTAGCTAGAACTTCCAGCACAGTGTTAAATAGGAGTGGTAATAAAGGGCATCCTTATCTTGTTCATATTCTCAACGGAAATTGTGGGGATATAGGACATTTAAACATGGCTGCACTATTGACAATTGCAGCCCCCACAGGCCTCTATGCTGCACAGCATGTTGAGACTTGTCCCCAACATGTTGAGACTTGTCCCCAACATGTTGAGACTTGTCACGACTTGTTTTCCAAACCTATTGTCTTTACTTTTATGAGTTGGTTTGTTAACTTTCTTTGTGGTTACCATAAATTTTACCCTTATCTTTCTAAGTTTGAAGCAGTCTACCAATACTTGGTATCGCCTTGCCTTCCTCTCCATTAAAAGGTTCTATACCTATGCCATTTATTCCCTCTTTTATTGTTTTGAAGTTGTTGTAATTTACTGAGTGACTGTTCTGATTCCCTGTTGTATTTCTTTTGGTTTTGGATACTCCTCCAGAGTTCATTTCCTAGACTGGTATCCGGCTGTTACGATCCTGCGTCCTAGGTTCTGCCTGTGAGCTGAAGCTATTTGTCCTCAGATCGAAGAACTCGCTTTAATAGTTCTAGTAAGTTTGGATTGACTTTTACATATCCCTTAATTTCTGTTTATGTGGAAATGACCTAAATTCACCATCAAATTTGAAGGAGAGTTTTACAGGATATATTATTCTTGGCTGGCAATTTTTTTCTTTCAAGATGTTATATATGGCATCCCATTGCCTTCTTGCCTGCATGGTTTCTGCCGAATAATCTGAACTTAGTCTTATTGTTTCTCCTCCGTATGTGACTTCTTGTTTTTTATGAGCTGCTCTCAGGATTCTTTGTTTCTCTTTGGTTTTGGCGAGTGTGAATATGATATGCCTTGATGATTTTCTTTTGGGGTCTCTTCTACATGGGGTTCATTGAGCTTCTTCGATGGCCTTTCATGATCTTGGGGAAGTTCTCTGTCAGCAGTTCCTAAATGATCCTGTATGTGTTTTCTGTTTTCTCCCCGTGTTCTGGAATTCCAGTCACTCGAAGATTTTTGCTTTCGATCGTGCCCCACATAACTCTCAGTGTCTCTTCATATTTCTTTGCTCTTTTTTTGAGTTTTCCTGAAACAGAGTTGTATCCAAGCGTTTGTCTTCAATTCCACTGATCCTGTCTTCCACTGTGTATAATCTAATTCTAGGCAGAATTTTTGGCCTCTATATTTGATTCTCAGGGTTTCAGCATTGATATCTTCTCTGTTTCGCTTAGCTTTTTGGATCCTTTCTGTGGAGGGAGATGGTGGTGCATCTGTCAACAGCGCGTTGTTGTTGGGAAGTATTATTTCTGTGTGTGTGTGTGTGTGTGTGTGTGTGCCTGATGGAATACACAGGACTCGAAGGGCTTATATCTGCAGATTTCCATTGTGTAGGATTGTAGCTCCGTTATCTGCGAGGTAATCTTCACTGTCTACCTCAGTTGGGTTGCCATTTTCGTTTCTACGTGAGGCTACCTAGTCATCAGATGAGACCTCTTCATCTGTCTTGTGCAGATGAATTATCTCCGGTGAATCTTCACGAGGAACTTGGCATTCGATGGAGCCTCCACCTCTACCTTAGCATTTGCAGGTTTCTCAAAATTCCCCAGCAGGAGGATTTGGTATTGCGTGGATGTGCGCGATGGTCGCCCTCAGGCCCCTGCTGCCAAGACTGGACTGGCTCCTCCTGTGCCACTCCTGGGACTCAGCCTTGTGCGATTGTCCCTCTGAGTGAGCCTCTTGCGGCTGGACAGGAAAACCCTGCCAGAATTTTTCACACCTAGCTCCCGGCTAGACAAGACTGCGCCTGGTCCATAAGTTCGAAGGATTAGTGCTACAGTGGTCCCCAATAGTCCTGAAAGAATTGTAGAATGATAAGGCTCCTCCTTTTCTCAAAGTCCTTCCTGTCTACTTGTTTTAAGTCTCATGACATGCGGCCAGCCATGAAGGTGATGACGTTGCCCGACTTCTAACCCATTGGATGTGCTGTTTTGAAAATGGCTTGCTCGGTGGTTAGCATTGAGGGACCGTTTCTCCGCTGCTCACTTGTTTTCTGGCACCTGAACATGCATGCCCGGTGATACCACACAAGGTTATTACCATGAAGGTGCCAGGATTGGCATATCAGTCATTCGTTACTTCACGGCCCAATGTCCTGAATTCACCTGTCTTAGTGCCACTCGTAGATGTGGTACGGCACAGGCGGTTGAACGTGTATGCAGCTGCAGTACGTGTCCCGGGCTTGCTAAACACAAGTGTACCCTTCTGACAGGGCAGGCAATTCATTAACCGCTGAATTGCTCACTCAGGCTGAATGCCACTTAAGTTCCGATGGTGTCATTGTCCACCACGGTTTGTTGGATGTGAACACAGGATGACCTGTGTGGCCACTGCGTGGGGACGGTGAAGGTAGCACAAAGAGAATGTGCGGTGCGTGAGTTTTCCTCGCAAGCGCTCTGTCTACTTTGACGCTCTTCAGCTTCTACTGTCTTTGCACCAGCCCGCACTAATGAGAATTACCTTCTCGGTCACCAGCCAATGGCTGATCTACGAGTGAACATGTTAGTGTTTCGGCGGTTACTCAGGTGTCTGTAAGAAGACCGTGGTCTGTCCGTTCACTGCGCAGCTCCTTCGGAAGTTCCTCATTGGCCTAGCAGGAAGCTGAGCCAATGGAGGTGATCCTCTTATGTGCTTCAACTTCCGTGAATGCTCCCATTGTAAGATGTTTCCTTGGAGGACGCTGAGAGTCCTCTGCCTAGAGTGGATGGTGCTGGTTCCCCACAGAAGTTTAAAAGTGTGTCCGACCCAGTCACCAGACAGGAAAGTATATGTGGTCTGTCAGTTCCATAGATTGGGACTTGAGTGGTTGCTCCCAGTCCTGAATGAATTTCAGAGTCACGAGGCACATTCTGTGTCTTCAGAGCACAGGCTGAGACTGCTTTGAAGTCTTCCTCGCGTGCTGCCTCTCACGAAGGCCATGAAAGTGCCTGGCTCCTGCTAGAGCCGGTGGCTGCCCTTTTCCGGTTATGCCGTAGGACTCTAGCACGGGCCCGCTCAGCTCCACTCCCTTGGATGACAGTGCATGTGCCAAGGTTGGCCTTCTAGTCGTTGCTTTCTCAGCTCTATCAAGGCAAGTTGTTTCCATTGTCCGGCTATGATGACAGTTCCCATGGGATGCCACCTCCTTGTAGTGACTGAATGTGCCGGTGTTCCCCGGAAGGGGTTTGCTTTGCACGGAAGAGCTCCCCCGGTGTCAATCCCCACTCAGGGCTATTCCTAGCCCTTTTTTGAACCGTGTGCTGTAGAATGCAAACAAGAACACCAGGATATCCCCTGGGTTAGGATGCCTAAGGTGCCATCTGCATAGTGCGGTGCCTTGGTTTTCCTCGGAAGCACTCACGGTGCATTTAGCTCCTTCACCTTCTGCTCGACCTGGCCGCGGTCTGCCTTGACTTCACTTAATTCACCAGCCAGGCAAAGAAGAACGTTGGGGCGAAATCCTCACCCTGAGCTCCTCAGGGGTTCCTCTCTGGCCTGAAAAGACGATCAGCCAGTATGGCTGACCCTCTTCTTCTCCAGCTTCTTCGTGAGCTCTCCTCCGTGTTGCCTTGGCAAGACCTGTCCCCTTCGGTAATACTGCAGGCCCCTCCCTTAGAGTCCATGGTGCTGGTTCCTGCCAGAACTTTTAACACCTAGCTCCAGGCCGGACAAGACTGTCTGGTCCATCAGTTCAAAGGAGAAGTGCTACGGTGGTTCCCCATAGTCCAGAAAAAGCTGCAGAGTCATAAGGCTCCTCCTTTTCTCAAAGTGCACGCTGTCTGTCTGTTTTAAGTCTGACGGCACGCGGCCTGCCATGAAGGCCGTGAAGTTGCCTGACTATGGGGGTGGTCTTTTGAAAATGGCTCGCTCAGTGTTTCGCCTTGAGGGGCAGTTTTCGCCATTGATCAGTGGTTTTTTTTTTTTGGCACCTGAACGTGCGTGCCAGTTGCTACCACACGAGGTTATCACAGTGAAGGTGCCAGAATTAGCATGTCGGTCACTGAGTACCACAGGGCCAAATGTCCTGAGTTCACCTGTCTTAGCGCCAGTCGTAGATACGCTACAGCACGTGCAGTTGGACGTGTCTACAACTGCGCTACGTGTCACGGGCTTGATGAACACAAGCGTACCCTTCTGCCGTGGCAGGCGATTCATTAACCACTGAATTGCTCGCTCAGGCTGAATCCCACTTAAGTTCCAGTGGTGTCCTTGTCCACCACGTTTCGTAGGATGTGAACACAGGATCACTTGTGTGGCCACTGTGTGGGGACGCTGAAGGTGCCACCCAGAGAATATGGGAAGTGAGTTTTCCTCGCAGTTGCTCTGTCTGCTTTCACTGTCTTCAGCTTCTACTGTCTCTGCACCAGCCCTCGCTAATGACAGTGACGTTCTCGTTCAGAAAATGGTGGGTGATCTGTGAGTAACAGTATATCGCTGGTTAGCGGTTGTTGTGTCTCCCCCTGGAATCTCCGTGAAGCCGCTTTCCCGTACCCTCTGTTCACCGACCTCCCATAGGAGTCCAAGATGGCGGATCCGTGCTGTCTTAGCTGACAGGGGACCTCTGCGTTGTCTCTCTCCTCACTCTCTGTTCTCTGTCGGTTTCTTAATCCACTTGGTGCTTGGCTGTGTTGGTTACCTCTTCATTTGACTCTTAGGGTTTCAGCATTGATATCTTCTCTGTTTGGCTCAGCTCTTCGGATCTTTGCTGTGGAGCGACACACCGTAGTGCTTCCGTCTGTAGCGCCTTGTTGCTTGGATGTCTGATTGTGGGCGTGCCAGATGGAATACACAGGACTCGAGGGGCTTATATCTGCAGATTTCCAATTGTGTGGGATTGTGTCTCCGTTGTCTGCGAGGTAATCTTCACTGTCTACCTCAGTTGGGTTGCCATTTTCGTTTGTACTTGAGGCTACCTAGTCATCAGATGAGACCTCTTCATCTGTCTTGTGCAGATGAATTATCTCCGGTGAATCGTCACGAGGAACTTGGCATTCGATGGAGCCTCCACCTCTACCTTAGCATTTGCAGGTTTCTCAAAATTCCCCAGCAGGAGGATCTGGTATTGCGTGGATGTGCGCGATGGTCGCCCTCAGGCCCCTGCTGCCAAGACTGGACTGGCTCCTCCTGTGCCACTCCTGGGACTCAGCCTTGTGGGATTGTCCCTGTGAGCGAGCCTCTTGCGGCTGGACAGGAAAACCCTGCCAGACGTTTTCACGCCTAGCTCCCGGCTAGACAAGACTGCGCCTGGTCCATAAGTTCGAAGGATTAGTGCTACAGTGGTCCCCAATAGTCCCGAAAGAACTGTAGAATGATAAGGCTCCTCCTTTTCTCGAAGTCCTCCCTGTCTACTTGTTTTAAGTCTCATGGCATGCGGCCGGCCATGAAGGTGATGACGTTGCCCGACCTCTAACCCATTGGATGTGCTGTTTTGAAAATGGCTTGCTCGGTGGTTAGCACTGAGGGACGGTTTCTCCGCTGATCACTTGTTTTCTGGCACCTGAACATGCGTGCCCGGTGATACCACACAAGGTTATTACCGTGAAGGTGCCGGGATTGGCATGTCAGTCATTGGTTACCTCAGGGCCCAGTGTCCTGAATCCACCCACCTGTCTTAGTGCCACTCGTAGATGTGGTACGGCACAGGCGGTTGGACGTGTGTGCAGCTGCAGTACGTGTCCCGGGCTTGCTAAACACAAGTGTACCCTTCTGACAGGGCAGGCAATTCATTAACCGCTGAATTGCTCACTCAGGCTGAATGCCACTTAAGTTCCGATGGTGTCATTGTCCACCACGGTTTGTTGGATGTGAACGCAGGATGACCTGTGTGGCCACTGCGTGGGGACGGTGAAGGTAGCACAAAGAGAATGTGCGGTGCGTGAGTTTTCCTCGCAAGCGCTCTGTCTACTTTGACGCTCTTCAGCTTCTACTGTCTTTGCACCAGCCCGCACTAATGAGAATTACCTTCTCGGTCACCAGCCAATGGCTGATCTACGAGTGAACATGTTAGTGTTTCGGCGGTTACTCAGGTGTCTGTAAGAAGACCGTGGTCTGTCCGTTCACTGCGCAGCTCCTTCGGGGGTTCCTCATTGGCCTAGCAGGAAGCTGAGCCAATGGAGGTGATCCTCTTATGTGCTTCAACTTCCGTGAATGGTCCCATTGTAAGATGTTTCCTTGGAGGACGCTGAGAGTCCTCTGCCTAGAGTGGATGGTGCTGGTTCCCCACAGAAGTTTAAAAGTGTGTCCGACCCAGTCACCGGACAGGAAAGTATATGTGGTCTGTCAGTTCCATAGATTGGGACTTGAGTGGTTCCTCCCAGTCCTGAATGAATTTCAGAGTCACGAGGCACATTCTGTGTCTTCAGAGCACAGGCTGAGACTGCTTTGAAGTCTTCCTCACGTGCTGCCTCTCACGAAGGCCATGAAAGTGCCTGGCTCCTGCTAGAGCCGGTGGCTGCCCTTTTCCGGTTATGCCGTAGGACTCTAGCACGGGCCCGCTCAGCTCCACTCCCTCGGATGACAGTGCACGTGCCAAGGTTGGCCTTCTAGTCGTTGCTTTCTCAGCTCTATCAAGGCAAGTTGTTTCCGTTGTCCGGCTATGATGACAGTTCCCATGGGATGCCACCTCCTTGTAGTGACTGAATGTGCCGGTGTTCCCCGCAAGGGGTTTGCTTTGCACGGAAGAGCTCCCCCGGTGTCAGTCCCCACTCGGGGCTATTCCTAGCCCTTTTTTGAACCGTGTGCTGTAGGATGCAAACAGGAACACCAGGACATCCCCTGGGTTAGGATGCCTAAGGTGCCATCTGCATAGTGCGGTGCCTTGGTTTTCCTCGGAAGCACTCACGGTGCATTTAGCTCCTTCACCTTCTGCTCGACCTGGCCGCGGTCTGCCTTGACTTCACTTAATTCACCAGCCAGGCAAAGAAGAACGGTGGGGCGAAATCCTCACCCTGAGCTCCTCAGGGGTTCCTCTCTGGCCTGAAAAGACGATCAGCCAGTATGGCTGACCCTCTTCTTCTCCAGCTTCTTCGTGAGCTCTCCTCCGTGTTGCCTTGGCAAGACCTGTCCCCTTCGGTAATACTGCAGGCCCCTCCCTTAGAGTCCATGGTGCTGGTTCCTGCCAGAACTTTTAACACCTAGCTCCAGGCCGGACAAGACTGTCTGGTCCATCAGTTCAAAGGAGAAGTGCTACGGTGGTTCCCCATAGTCCAGAAAAAGCTGCAGAGTCATAAGGCTCCTCCTTTTCTCAAAGTGCACGCTGTCTGTCTGTTTTAAGTCTGACGGCACGCGGCCTGCCATGAAGGCCGTGAAGTCGCCTGACTATGGAGGTGGTCTTTTGAAAATGGCTCGCTCAGTGTTTCGCCTTGAGGGGCAGTTTTCACCATTGATCAGTGGGTTTTTTTTTGGCACCTGAACGTGCGTGCCAGTTGCTACCACACGAGGTTATCACAGTGAAGGTGCCAGAATTAGCATGTCGGTCACTGAGTACCACAGGGCCAAATGTCCTGAGTTCACCTGTCTTAGCGCCAGTCGTAGATACGCTACAGCACGTGCAGTTGGACGTGTCTACAACTGCGCTACGTGTCACGGGCTTGATGAACACAAGCGTACCCTTCTGCCGTGGCAGGCGATTCATTCACCCCTGAATTGCTCGCTCAGGCTGAATCCCACTTAAGTTCCAGTGGTGTCCTTGTCCACCACGTTTCGTAGGATGTGAACACAGGATCACTTGTGTGGCCACTGTGTGGGGACGCTGAAGGTGCCACCCAGAGAATATGGGAAGTGAGTTTTCCTCGCAGTTGCTCTGTCTGCTTTCACTGTCTTCAGCTTCTACTGTCTCTGCACCAGCCCTCGCTAATGACAGTGACGTTCTCGTTCAGAAAATGGTGGGTGATCTGTGAGTAACAGTATATCGCTGGTTAGCGGTTGTTGTGTCTCCCCCTGGAATCTCCGTGAAGCCGCTTTCCCGTACCCTCTGTTCACCGACCTCCCATAGGAGTCCAAGATGGCGGATCCGTGCTGTCTTAGCTGACAGGGGACCTCTGCGTTGTCTCTCTCCTCACTCTCTGTTCTCTGTCGGTTTCTTAATCCACTTGGTGCTTGGCTGTGTTGGTTACCTCTTCGTTTGACTCTTAGGGTTTCAGCATTGATATCTTCTCTGTTTGGCTCAGCTCTTCGGATCTTTGCTGTGGAGCGACACACCGTAGTGCTTCCGTCTGTAGCGCCCTGTTGCTTGGAAGTCTGATTGTGGGCGTGCCAGATGGAATACACAGGACTCGAGGGGCTTGTATCTGCAGATTTCCAATTGTGTGGGATTGTGTCTCCGTTGTCTGCGAGGTAATCTTCACTGTCTACCTCAGTTGGGTTGCCATTTTCGTTTGTACTTGAGGCTACCTAGTCATCAGATGAGACCTCTTCATCTGTCTTGTGCAGATGAATTATCTCCGGTGAATCGTCATGAGGAACTTGGCATTCGATGGAGCCTCCACCTCTACCTTAGCATTTGCAGGTTTCTCAAAATTCCCCAGCAGGAGGATCTGGTATTGCGTGGATGTGCGCGATGGTCGCCCTCAGGCCCCTGCTGCCAAGACTGGACTGGCTCCTCCTGTGCCACTCCTGGGACTCAGCCTTGTGGGATTGTCCCTGTGAGCGAGCCTCTTGCGGCTGGACAGGAAAACCCTGCCAGACGTTTTCACGCCTAGCTCCCGGCTAGACAAGACTGCGCCTGGTCCATAAGTTCGAAGGATTAGTGCTACAGTGGTCCCCAATAGTCCCGAAAGAACTGTAGAATGATAAGGCTCCTCCTTTTCTCGAAGTCCTCCCTGTCTACTTGTTTTAAGTCTCATGGCATGCGGCCGGCCATGAAGGTGATGACGTTGCCCGACCTCTAACCCATTGGATGTGCTGTTTTGAAAATGGCTTGCTCGGTGGTTAGCACTGAGGGACGGTTTCTCCGCTGATCACTTGTTTTCTGGCACCTGAACATGCGTGCCCGGTGATACCACACAAGGTTATTACCGTGAAGGTGCCGGGATTGGCATGTCAGTCATTGGTTACCTCAGGGCCCAGTGTCCTGAATCCACCCACCTGTCTTAGTGCCACTCGTAGATGTGGTACGGCACAGGCGGTTGGACGTGTGTGCAGCTGCAGTACGTGTCCCGGGCTTGCTAAACACAAGTGTACCCTTCTGACAGGGCAGGCAATTCATTAACCGCTGAATTGCTCACTCAGGCTGAATGCCACTTAAGTTCCGATGGTGTCATTGTCCACCACGGTTTGTTGGATGTGAACGCAGGATGACCTGTGTGGCCACTGCGTGGGGACGGTGAAGGTAGCACAAAGAGAATGTGCGGTGCGTGAGTTTTCCTCGCAAGCGCTCTGTCTACTTTGACGCTCTTCAGCTTCTACTGTCTTTGCACCAGCCCGCACTAATGAGAATTACCTTCTCGGTCACCAGCCAATGGCTGATCTACGAGTGAACATGTTAGTGTTTCGGCGGTTACTCAGGTGTCTGTAAGAAGACCGTGGTCTGTCCGTTCACTGCGCAGCTCCTTCGGGGGTTCCTCATTGGCCTAGCAGGAAGCTGAGCCAATGGAGGTGATCCTCTTATGTGCTTCAACTTCCGTGAATGGTCCCATTGTAAGATGTTTCCTTGGAGGACGCTGAGAGTCCTCTGCCTAGAGTGGATGGTGCTGGTTCCCCACAGAAGTTTAAAAGTGGGTCCGACCCAGTCACCGGACAGGAAAGTATATGTGGTCTGTCAGTTCCATAGATTGGGACTTGAGTGGTTCCTCCCAGTCCTGAATGAATTTCAGAGTCACGAGGCACATTCTGTGTCTTCAGAGCACAGGCTGAGACTGCTTTGAAGTCTTCCTCGCGTGCTGCCTCTCACGAAGGCCATGAAAGTGCCTGGCTCCTGCTAGAGCCGGTGGCTGCCCTTTTCCGGTTATGCCGTAGGACTCTAGCACGGGCCCGCTCAGCTCCACTCCCTCGGATGACAGTGCACGTGCCAAGGTTGGCCTTCTAGTCGTTGCTTTCTCAGCTCTATCAAGGCAAGTTGTTTCCGTTGTCCGGCTATGATGACAGTTCCCATGGGATGCCACCTCCTTGTAGTGACTGAATGTGCCGGTGTTCCCCGCAAGGGGTTTGCTTTGCACGGAAGAGCTCCCCCGGTGTCAGTCCCCACTCGGGGCTATTCCTAGCCCTTTTTTGAACCGTGTGCTGTAGGATGCAAACAGGAACACCAGGACATCCCCTGGGTTAGGATGCCTAAGGTGCCATCTGCATAGTGCGGTGCCTTGGTTTTCCTCGGAAGCACTCACGGTGCATTTAGCTCCTTCACCTTCTGCTCGACCTGGCCGCGGTCTGCCTTGACTTCACTTAATTCACCAGCCAGGCAAAGAAGAACGGTGGGGCGAAATCCTCACCCTGAGCTCCTCAGGGGTTCCTCTCTGGCCTGAAAAGACGATCAGCCAGTATGGCTGACCCTCTTCTTCTCCAGCTTCTTCGTGAGCTCTCCTCCGTGTTGCCTTGGCAAGACCTGTCCCCTTCGGTAATACTGCAGGCCCCTCCCTTAGAGTCCATGGTGCTGGTTCCTGCCAGAACCTTTAACACCTAGCTCCAGGCCGGACAAGACTGTCTGGTCCATCAGTTCAAAGGAGAAGTGCTACGGTGGTTCCCCATAGTCCAGAAAAAGCTGCAGAGTCATAAGGCTCCTCCTTTTCTCAAAGTGCACGCTGTCTGTCTGTTTTAAGTCTGACGGCACGCGGCCTGCCATGAAGGCCGTGAAGTCGCCTGACTATGGAGGTGGTCTTTTGAAAATGGCTCGCTCAGTGTTTCGCCTTGAGGGGCAGTTTTCACCATTGATCAGTTGTTTTTTTTTTTTGGCACCTGAACGTGCGTGCCAGTTGCTACCACACGAGGTTATCACAGTGAAGGTGCCAGAATTAGCATGTCGGTCACTGAGTACCACAGGGCCAAATGTCCTGAGTTCACCTGTCTTAGCGCCAGTCGTAGATACGCTACAGCACGTGCAGTTGGACGTGTCTACAACTGCGCTACGTGTCACGGGCTTGATGAACACAAGCGTACCCTTCTGCCGTGGCAGGCGATTCATTAACCACTGAATTGCTCGCTCAGGCTGAATCCCACTTAAGTTCCAGTGGTGTCCTTGTCCACCACGTTTCGTAGGATGTGAACACAGGATCACTTGTGTGGCCACTGTGTGGGGACGCTGAAGGTGCCACCCAGAGAATATGGGAAGTGAGTTTTCCTCGCAGTTGCTCTGTCTGCTTTCACTGTCTTCAGCTTCTACTGTCTCTGCACCAGCCCTCGCTAATGACAGTGACGTTCTCGTTCAGAAAATGGTGGGTGATCTGTGAGTAACAGTATATCGCTGGTTAGCGGTTGTTGTGTCTCCCCCTGGAATCTCCGTGAAGCCGCTTTCCCGTACCCTCTGTTCACCGACCTCCCATAGGAGTCCAAGATGGCGGATCCGTGCTGTCTTAGCTGACAGGGGACCTCTGCGTTGTCTCTCTCCTCACTCTCTGTTCTCTGTCGGTTTCTTAATCCACTTGGTGCTTGGCTGTGTTGGTTACCTCTTCATTTGACTCTTAGGGTTTCAGCATTGATATCTTCTCTGTTTGGCTCAGCTCTTCGGATCTTTGCTGTGGAGCGACACACCGTAGTGCTTCCGTCTGTAGCGCCCTGTTGCTTGGAAGTCTGATTGTGGGCGTGCCAGATGGAATACACAGGACTCGAGGGGCTTGTATCTGCAGATTTCCAATTGTGTGGGATTGTGTCTCCGTTGTCTGCGAGGTAATCTTCACTGTCTACCTCAGTTGGGTTGCCATTTTCGTTTGTACTTGAGGCTACCTAGTCATCAGATGAGACCTCTTCATCTGTCTTGTGCAGATGAATTATCTCCGGTGAATCGTCACGAGGAACTTGGCATTCGATGGAGCCTCCACCTCTACCTTAGCATTTGCAGGTTTCTCAAAATTCCCCAGCAGGAGGATCTGGTATTGCGTGGATGTGCGCGATGGTCGCCCTCAGGCCCCTGCTGCCAAGACTGGACTGGCTCCTCCTGTGCCACTCCTGGGACTCAGCCTTGTGGGATTGTCCCTCCGAGCGAGCCTCTTGCGGCTGGACAGGAAAACCCTGCCAGGCGTTTTCACGCCTAGCTCCCGGCTAGACAAGACTGCGCCTGGTCCATAAGTTCGAAGGATTAGTGCTACAGTGGTCCCCAATAGTCCCGAAAGAACTGTAGAATGATAAGGCTCCTCCTTTTCTCGAAGTCCTCCCTGTCTACTTGTTTTAAGTCTCATGGCATGCGGCCGGCCATGAAGGTGATGACGTTGCCCGACCTCTAACCCATTGGATGTGCTGTTTTGAAAATGGCTTGCTCGGTGGTTAGCACTGAGGGACGGTTTCTCCGCTGATCACTTGTTTTCTGGCACCTGAACATGCGTGCCCGGTGATACCACACAAGGTTATTACCGTGAAGGTGCCGGGATTGGCATGTCAGTCATTGGTTACCTCAGGGCCCAGTGTCCTGAATCCACCCACCTGTCTTAGTGCCACTCGTAGATGTGGTACGGCACAGGCGGTTGGACGTGTGTGCAGCTGCAGTACGTGTCCCGGGCTTGCTAAACACAAGTGTACCCTTCTGACAGGGCAGGCAATTCATTAACCGCTGAATTGCTCACTCAGGCTGAATGCCACTTAAGTTCCGATGGTGTCATTGTCCACCACGGTTTGTTGGATGTGAACGCAGGATGACCTGTGTGGCCACTGCGTGGGGACGGTGAAGGTAGCACAAAGAGAATGTGCGGTGCGTGAGTTTTCCTCGCAAGCGCTCTGTCTACTTTGACGCTCTTCAGCTTCTACTGTCTTTGCACCAGCCCGCACTAATGAGAATTACCTTCTCGGTCACCAGCCAATGGCTGATCTACGAGTGAACATGTTAGTGTTTCGGCGGTTACTCAGGTGTCTGTAAGAAGACCGTGGTCTGTCCGTTCACTGCGCAGCTCCTTCGGGGGTTCCTCATTGGCCTAGCAGGAAGCTGAGCCAATGGAGGTGATCCTCTTATGTGCTTCAACTTCCGTGAATGGTCCCATTGTAAGATGTTTCCTTGGAGGACGCTGAGAGTCCTCTGCCTAGAGTGGATGGTGCTGGTTCCCCACAGAAGTTTAAAAGTGGGTCCGACCCAGTCACCGGACAGGAAAGTATATGTGGTCTGTCAGTTCCATAGATTGGGACTTGAGTGGTTCCTCCCAGTCCTGAATGAATTTCAGAGTCACGAGGCACATTCTGTGTCTTCAGAGCACAGGCTGAGACTGCTTTGAAGTCTTCCTCGCGTGCTGCCTCTCACGAAGGCCATGAAAGTGCCTGGCTCCTGCTAGAGCCGGTGGCTGCCCTTTTCCGGTTATGCCGTAGGACTCTAGCACGGGCCCGCTCAGCTCCACTCCCTCGGATGACAGTGCACGTGCCAAGGTTGGCCTTCTAGTCGTTGCTTTCTCAGCTCTATCAAGGCAAGTTGTTTCCGTTGTCCGGCTATGATGACAGTTCCCATGGGATGCCACCTCCTTGTAGTGACTGAATGTGCCGGTGTTCCCCGCAAGGGGTTTGCTTTGCACGGAAGAGCTCCCCCGGTGTCAGTCCCCACTCGGGGCTATTCCTAGCCCTTTTTTGAACCGTGTGCTGTAGGATGCAAACAGGAACACCAGGACATCCCCTGGGTTAGGATGCCTAAGGTGCCATCTGCATAGTGCGGTGCCTTGGTTTTCCTCGGAAGCACTCACGGTGCATTTAGCTCCTTCACCTTCTGCTCGACCTGGCCGCGGTCTGCCTTGACTTCACTTAATTCACCAGCCAGGCAAAGAAGAACGGTGGGGCGAAATCCTCACCCTGAGCTCCTCAGGGGTTCCTCTCTGGCCTGAAAAGACGATCAGCCAGTATGGCTGACCCTCTTCTTCTCCAGCTTCTTCGTGAGCTCTCCTCCGTGTTGCCTTGGCAAGACCTGTCCCCTTCGGTAATACTGCAGGCCCCTCCCTTAGAGTCCATGGTGCTGGTTCCTGCCAGAACCTTTAACACCTAGCTCCAGGCCGGACAAGACTGTCTGGTCCATCAGTTCAAAGGAGAAGTGCTACGGTGGTTCCCCATAGTCCAGAAAAAGCTGCAGAGTCATAAGGCTCCTCCTTTTCTCAAAGTGCACGCTGTCTGTCTGTTTTAAGTCTGACGGCACGCGGCCTGCCATGAAGGCCGTGAAGTCGCCTGACTATGGAGGTGGTCTTTTGAAAATGGCTCGCTCAGTGTTTCGCCTTGAGGGGCAGTTTTCACCATTGATCAGTTGTTTTTTTTTTTTGGCACCTGAACGTGCGTGCCAGTTGCTACCACACGAGGTTATCACAGTGAAGGTGCCAGAATTAGCATGTCGGTCACTGAGTACCACAGGGCCAAATGTCCTGAGTTCACCTGTCTTAGCGCCAGTCGTAGATACGCTACAGCACGTGCAGTTGGACGTGTCTACAACTGCGCTACGTGTCACGGGCTTGATGAACACAAGCGTACCCTTCTGCCGTGGCAGGCGATTCATTAACCACTGAATTGCTCGCTCAGGCTGAATCCCACTTAAGTTCCAGTGGTGTCCTTGTCCACCACGTTTCGTAGGATGTGAACACAGGATCACTTGTGTGGCCACTGTGTGGGGACGCTGAAGGTGCCACCCAGAGAATATGGGAAGTGAGTTTTCCTCGCAGTTGCTCTGTCTGCTTTCACTGTCTTCAGCTTCTACTGTCTCTGCACCAGCCCTCGCTAATGACAGTGACGTTCTCGTTCAGAAAATGGTGGGTGATCTGTGAGTAACAGTATATCGCTGGTTAGCGGTTGTTGTGTCTCCCCCTGGAATCTCCGTGAAGCCGCTTTCCCGTACCCTCTGTTCACCGACCTCCCATAGGAGTCCAAGATGGCGGATCCGTGCTGTCTTAGCTGACAGGGGACCTCTGCGTTGTCTCTCTCCTCACTCTCTGTTCTCTGTCGGTTTCTTAATCCACTTGGTGCTTGGCTGTGTTGGTTACCTCTTCATTTGACTCTTAGGGTTTCAGCATTGATATCTTCTCTGTTTGGCTCAGCTCTTCGGATCTTTGCTGTGGAGCGACACACCGTAGTGCTTCCGTCTGTAGCGCCCTGTTGCTTGGAAGTCTGATTGTGGGCGTGCCAGATGGAATACACAGGACTCGAGGGGCTTGTATCTGCAGATTTCCAATTGTGTGGGATTGTGTCTCCGTTGTCTGCGAGGTAATCTTCACTGTCTACCTCAGTTGGGTTGCCATTTTCGTTTGTACTTGAGGCTACCTAGTCATCAGATGAGACCTCTTCATCTGTCTTGTGCAGATGAATTATCTCCGGTGAATCGTCACGAGGAACTTGGCATTCGATGGAGCCTCCACCTCTACCTTAGCATTTGCAGGTTTCTCAAAATTCCCCAGCAGGAGGATCTGGTATTGCGTGGATGTGCGCGATGGTCGCCCTCAGGCCCCTGCTGCCAAGACTGGACTGGCTCCTCCTGTGCCACTCCTGGGACTCAGCCTTGTGGGATTGTCCCTCCGAGCGAGCCTCTTGCGGCTGGACAGGAAAACCCTGCCAGGCGTTTTCACGCCTAGCTCCCGGCTAGACAAGACTGCGCCTGGTCCATAAGTTCGAAGGATTAGTGCTACAGTGGTCCCCAATAGTCCCGAAAGAACTGTAGAATGATAAGGCTCCTCCTTTTCTCGAAGTCCTCCCTGTCTACTTGTTTTAAGTCTCATGGCATGCGGCCGGCCATGAAGGTGATGACGTTGCCCGACCTCTAACCCATTGGATGTGCTGTTTTGAAAATGGCTTGCTCGGTGGTTAGCACTGAGGGACGGTTTCTCCGCTGATCACTTGTTTTCTGGCACCTGAACATGCGTGCCCGGTGATACCACACAAGGTTATTACCGTGAAGGTGCCGGGATTGGCATGTCAGTCATTGGTTACCTCAGGGCCCAGTGTCCTGAATCCACCCACCTGTCTTAGTGCCACTCGTAGATGTGGTACGGCACAGGCGGTTGGACGTGTGTGCAGCTGCAGTACGTGTCCCGGGCTTGCTAAACACAAGTGTACCCTTCTGACAGGGCAGGCAATTCATTAACCGCTGAATTGCTCACTCAGGCTGAATGCCACTTAAGTTCCGATGGTGTCATTGTCCACCACGGTTTGTTGGATGTGAACGCAGGATGACCTGTGTGGCCACTGCGTGGGGACGGTGAAGGTAGCACAAAGAGAATGTGCGGTGCGTGAGTTTTCCTCGCAAGCGCTCTGTCTACTTTGACGCTCTTCAGCTTCTACTGTCTTTGCACCAGCCCGCACTAATGAGAATTACCTTCTCGGTCACCAGCCAATGGCTGATCTACGAGTGAACATGTTAGTGTTTCGGCGGTTACTCAGGTGTCTGTAAGAAGACCGTGGTCTGTCCGTTCACTGCGCAGCTCCTTCGGGGGTTCCTCATTGGCCTAGCAGGAAGCTGAGCCAATGGAGGTGATCCTCTTATGTGCTTCAACTTCCGTGAATGGTCCCATTGTAAGATGTTTCCTTGGAGGACGCTGAGAGTCCTCTGCCTAGAGTGGATGGTGCTGGTTCCCCACAGAAGTTTAAAAGTGTGTCCGACCCAGTCACCGGACAGGAAAGTATATGTGGTCTGTCAGTTCCATAGATTGGGACTTGAGTGATTCCTCCCAGTCCTGAATGAATTTCAGAGTCACGAGGCACATTCTGTGTCTTCAGAGCACAGGCTGAGACTGCTTTGAAGTCTTCCTCGCGTGCTGCCTCTCACGAAGGCCATGAAAGTGCCTGGCTCCTGCTAGAGCCGGTGGCTGCCCTTTTCCGGTTATGCCGTAGGACTCTAGCACGGGCCCGCTCAGCTCCACTCCCTCGGATGACAGTGCACGTGCCAAGGTTGGCCTTCTAGTCGTTGCTTTCTCAGCTCTATCAAGGCAAGTTGTTTCCGTTGTCCGGCTATGATGACAGTTCCCATGGGATGCCACCTCCTTGTAGTGACTGAATGTGCCGGTGTTCCCCGCAAGGGGTTTGCTTTGCACGGAAGAGCTCCCCCGGTGTCAGTCCCCACTCGGGGCTATTCCTAGCCCTTTTTTGAACCGTGTGCTGTAGGATGCAAACAGGAACACCAGGACATCCCCTGGGTTAGGATGCCTAAGGTGCCATCTGCATAGTGCGGTGCCTTGGTTTTCCTCGGAAGCACTCACGGTGCATTTAGCTCCTTCACCTTCTGCTCGACCTGGCCGCGGTCTGCCTTGACTTCACTTAATTCACCAGCCAGGCAAAGAAGAACGGTGGGGCGAAATCCTCACCCTGAGCTCCTCAGGGGTTCCTCTCTGGCCTGAAAAGACGATCAGCCAGTATGGCTGACCCTCTTCTTCTCCAGCTTCTTCGTGAGCTCTCCTCCGTGTTGCCTTGGCAAGACCTGTCCCCTTCGGTAATACTGCAGGCCCCTCCCTTAGAGTCCATGGTGCTGGTTCCTGCCAGAACCTTTAACACCTAGCTCCAGGCCGGACAAGACTGTCTGGTCCATCAGTTCAAAGGAGAAGTGCTACGGTGGTTCCCCATAGTCCAGAAAAAGCTGCAGAGTCATAAGGCTCCTCCTTTTCTCAAAGTGCACGCTGTCTGTCTGTTTTAAGTCTGACGGCACGCGGCCTGCCATGAAGGCCGTGAAGTCGCCTGACTATGGAGGTGGTCTTTTGAAAATGGCTCGCTC
Organism: Dugong dugon; assembly: GCA_030035585.1. Lineage (NCBI taxonomy): Eukaryota > Metazoa > Chordata > Mammalia > Sirenia > Dugongidae > Dugong > Dugong dugon. The sequence goes on from CM057483.1 coordinate 149,502,370, forward strand.
AGTGTTTCGCCTTGAGGGGCAGTTTTCACCATTGATCAGTTGTTTTTTTTTTTTGGCACCTGAACGTGCGTGCCAGTTGCTACCACACGAGGTTATCACAGTGAAGGTGCCAGAATTAGCATGTCGGTCACTGAGTACCACAGGGCCAAATGTCCTGAGTTCACCTGTCTTAGCGCCAGTCGTAGATACGCTACAGCACGTGCAGTTGGACGTGTCTACAACTGCGCTACGTGTCACGGGCTTGATGAACACAAGCGTACCCTTCTGCCGTGGCAGGCGATTCATTAACCACTGAATTGCTCGCTCAGGCTGAATCCCACTTAAGTTCCAGTGGTGTCCTTGTCCACCACGTTTCGTAGGATGTGAACACAGGATCACTTGTGTGGCCACTGTGTGGGGACGCTGAAGGTGCCACCCAGAGAATATGGGAAGTGAGTTTTCCTCGCAGTTGCTCTGTCTGCTTTCACTGTCTTCAGCTTCTACTGTCTCTGCACCAGCCCTCGCTAATGACAGTGACGTTCTCGTTCAGAAAATGGTGGGTGATCTGTGAGTAACAGTATATCGCTGGTTAGCGGTTGTTGTGTCTCCCCCTGGAATCTCCGTGAAGCCGCTTTCCCGTACCCTCTGTTCACCGACCTCCCATAGGAGTCCAAGATGGCGGATCCGTGCTGTCTTAGCTGACAGGGGACCTCTGCGTTGTCTCTCTCCTCACTCTCTGTTCTCTGTCGGTTTCTTAATCCACTTGGTGCTTGGCTGTGTTGGTTACCTCTTCATTTGACTCTTAGGGTTTCAGCATTGATATCTTCTCTGTTTGGCTCAGCTCTTCGGATCTTTGCTGTGGAGCGACACACCGTAGTGCTTCCGTCTGTAGCGCCCTGTTGCTTGGAAGTCTGATTGTGGGCGTGCCAGATGGAATACACAGGACTCGAGGGGCTTGTATCTGCAGATTTCCAATTGTGTGGGATTGTGTCTCCGTTGTCTGCGAGGTAATCTTCACTGTCTACCTCAGTTGGGTTGCCATTTTCGTTTGTACTTGAGGCTACCTAGTCATCAGATGAGACCTCTTCATCTGTCTTGTGCAGATGAATTATCTCCGGTGAATCGTCACGAGGAACTTGGCATTCGATGGAGCCTCCACCTCTACCTTAGCATTTGCAGGTTTCTCAAAATTCCCCAGCAGGAGGATCTGGTATTGCGTGGATGTGCGCGATGGTCGCCCTCAGGCCCCTGCTGCCAAGACTGGACTGGCTCCTCCTGTGCCACTCCTGGGACTCAGCCTTGTGGGATTGTCCCTCCGAGCGAGCCTCTTGCGGCTGGACAGGAAAACCCTGCCAGGCGTTTTCACGCCTAGCTCCCGGCTAGACAAGACTGCGCCTGGTCCATAAGTTCGAAGGATTAGTGCTACAGTGGTCCCCAATAGTCCCGAAAGAACTGTAGAATGATAAGGCTCCTCCTTTTCTCGAAGTCCTCCCTGTCTACTTGTTTTAAGTCTCATGGCATGCGGCCGGCCATGAAGGTGATGACGTTGCCCGACCTCTAACCCATTGGATGTGCTGTTTTGAAAATGGCTTGCTCGGTGGTCAGCACTGAGGGACGGTTTCTCCGCTGATCACTTGTTTTCTGGCACCTGAACATGCGTGCCCGGTGATACCACACAAGGTTATTACCGTGAAGGTGCCGGGATTGGCATGTCAGTCATTGGTTACCTCAGGGCCCAGTGTCCTGAATCCACCCACCTGTCTTAGTGCCACTCGTAGATGTGGTACGGCACAGGCGGTTGGACGTGTGTGCAGCTGCAGTACGTGTCCCGGGCTTGCTAAACACAAGTGTACCCTTCTGACAGGGCAGGCAATTCATTAACCGCTGAATTGCTCACTCAGGCTGAATGCCACTTAAGTTACGATGGTGTCATTGTCCACCACGGTTTGTTGGATGTGAACGCAGGATGACCTGTGTGGCCACTGCGTGGGGACGGTGAAGGTAGCACAAAGAGAATGTGCGGTGCGTGAGTTTTCCTCGCAAGCGCTCTGTCTACTTTGACGCTCTTCAGCTTCTACTGTCTTTGCACCAGCCCGCACTAATGAGAATTACCTTCTCGGTCACCAGCCAATGGCTGATCTACGAGTGAACATGTTAGTGTTTCGGCGGTTACTCAGGTGTCTGTAAGAAGACCGTGGTCTGTCCGTTCACTGCGCAGCTCCTTCGGGGGTTCCTCATTGGCCTAGCAGGAAGCTGAGCCAATGGAGGTGATCCTCTTATGTGCTTCAACTTCCGTGAATGGTCCCATTGTAAGATGTTTCCTTGGAGGACGCTGAGAGTCCTCTGCCTAGAGTGGATGGTGCTGGTTCCCCACAGAAGTTTAAAAGTGTGTCCGACCCAGTCACCGGACAGGAAAGTATATGTGGTCTGTCAGTTCCATAGATTGGGACTTGAGTGGTTGCTCCCAGTCCTGAATGAATTTCAGAGTCACGAGGCACATTCTGTGTCTTCAGAGCACAGGCTGAGACTGCTTTGAAGTCTTCCTCGCGTGCTGCCTCTCACGAAGGCCATGAAAGTGCCTGGCTCCTGCTAGAGCCGGTGGCTGCCCTTTTCCGGTTATGCCGTAGGACTCTAGCACGGGCCCGCTCAGCTCCACTCCCTCGGATGACAGTGCACGTGCCAAGGTTGGCCTTCTAGTCGTTGCTTTCTCAGCTCTATCAAGGCAAGTTGTTTCCGTTGTCCGGCTATGATGACAGTTCCCATGGGATGCCACCTCCTTGTAGTGACTGAATGTGCCGGTGTTCCCCGCAAGGGGTTTGCTTTGCACGGAAGAGCTCCCCCGGTGTCAGTCCCCACTCGGGGCTATTCCTAGCCCTTTTTTGAACCGTGTGCTGTAGGATGCAAACAGGAACACCAGGACATCCCCGGGGTTAGGATGCCTAAGGTGCCATCTGCATAGTGCGGTGCCTTGGTTTTCCTCGGAAGCACTCACGGTGCATTTAGCTCCTTCACCTTCTGCTCGACCTGGCCGCGGTCTGCCTTGACTTCACTTAATTCACCAGCCAGGCAAAGAAGAACGGTGGGGCGAAATCCTCACCCTGAGCTCCTCAGGGGTTCCTCTCTGGCCTGAAAAGACGATCAGCCAGTATGGCTGACCCTCTTCTTCTCCAGCTTCTTCGTGAGCTCTCCTCCGTGTTGCCTTGGCAAGACCTGTCCCCTTCGGTAATACTGCAGGCCCCTCCCTTAGAGTCCATGGTGCTGGTTCCTGCCAGAACTTTTAACACCTAGCTCCAGGCCGGACAAGACTGTCTGGTCCATCAGTTCAAAGGAGAAGTGCTACGGTGGTTCCCCATAGTCCAGAAAAAGCTGCAGAGTCATAAGGCTCCTCCTTTTCTCAAAGTGCACGCTGTCTGTCTGTTTTAAGTCTGACGGCACGCGGCCTGCCATGAAGGCCGTGAAGTCGCCTGACTATGGAGGTGGTCTTTTGAAAATGGCTCGCTCAGTGTTTCGCCTTGAGGGGCAGTTTTCACCATTGATCAGTGGGTTTTTTTTTGGCACCTGAACGTGCGTGCCAGTTGCTACCACACGAGGTTATCACAGTGAAGGTGCCAGAATTAGCATGTCGGTCACTGAGTACCACAGGGCCAAATGTCCTGAGTTCACCTGTCTTAGCGCCAGTCGTAGATACGCTACAGCACGTGCAGTTGGACGTGTCTACAACTGCGCTACGTGTCACGGGCTTGATGAACACAAGCGTACCCTTCTGCCGTGGCAGGCGATTCATTCACCCCTGAATTGCTCGCTCAGGCTGAATCCCACTTAAGTTCCAGTGGTGTCCTTGTCCACCACGTTTCGTAGGATGTGAACACAGGATCACTTGTGTGGCCACTGTGTGGGGACGCTGAAGGTGCCACCCAGAGAATATGGGAAGTGAGTTTTCCTCGCAGTTGCTCTGTCTGCTTTCACTGTCTTCAGCTTCTACTGTCTCTGCACCAGCCCTCGCTAATGACAGTGACGTTCTCGTTCAGAAAATGGTGGGTGATCTGTGAGTAACAGTATATCGCTGGTTAGCGGTTGTTGTGTCTCCCCCTGGAATCTCCGTGAAGCCGCTTTCCCGTACCCTCTGTTCACCGACCTCCCATAGGAGTCCAAGATGGCGGATCCGTGCTGTCTTAGCTGACAGGGGACCTCTGCGTTGTCTCTCTCCTCACTCTCTGTTCTCTGTCGGTTTCTTAATCCACTTGGTGCTTGGCTGTGTTGGTTACCTCTTCGTTTGACTCTTAGGGTTTCAGCATTGATATCTTCTCTGTTTGGCTCAGCTCTTCGGATCTTTGCTGTGGAGCGACACACCGTAGTGCTTCCGTCTGTAGCGCCCTGTTGCTTGGAAGTCTGATTGTGGGCGTGCCAGATGGAATACACAGGACTCGAGGGGCTTGTATCTGCAGATTTCCAATTGTGTGGGATTGTGTCTCCGTTGTCTGCGAGGTAATCTTCACTGTCTACCTCAGTTGGGTTGCCATTTTCGTTTGTACTTGAGGCTACCTAGTCATCAGATGAGACCTCTTCATCTGTCTTGTGCAGATGAATTATCTCCGGTGAATCGTCACGAGGAACTTGGCATTCGATGGAGCCTCCACCTCTACCTTAGCATTTGCAGGTTTCTCAAAATTCCCCAGCAGGAGGATCTGGTATTGCGTGGATGTGCGCGATGGTCGCCCTCAGGCCCCTGCTGCCAAGACTGGACTGGCTCCTCCTGTGCCACTCCTGGGACTCAGCCTTGTGGGATTGTCCCTGTGAGCGAGCCTCTTGCGGCTGGACAGGAAAACCCTGCCAGACGTTTTCACGCCTAGCTCCCGGCTAGACAAGACTGCGCCTGGTCCATAAGTTCGAAGGATTAGTGCTACAGTGGTCCCCCATAGTCCCGAAAGAACTGTAGAATGATAAGGCTCCTCCTTTTCTCGAAGTCCTCCCTGTCTACTTGTTTTAAGTCTCATGGCATGCGGCCGGCCATGAAGGTGATGACGTTGCCCGACCTCTAACCCATTGGATGTGCTGTTTTGAAAATGGCTTGCTCGGTGGTTAGCACTGAGGGACGGTTTCTCCGCTGATCACTTGTTTTCTGGCACCTGAACATGCGTGCCCGGTGATACCACACAAGGTTATTACCGTGAAGGTGCCGGGATTGGCATGTCAGTCATTGGTTACCTCAGGGCCCAGTGTCCTGAATCCACCCACCTGTCTTAGTGCCACTCGTAGATGTGGTACGGCACAGGCGGTTGGACGTGTGTGCAGCTGCAGTACGTGTCCCGGGCTTGCTAAACACAAGTGTACCCTTCTGACAGGGCAGGCAATTCATTAACCGCTGAATTGCTCACTCAGGCTGAATGCCACTTAAGTTCCGATGGTGTCATTGTCCACCACGGTTTGTTGGATGTGAACGCAGGATGACCTGTGTGGCCACTGCGTGGGGACGGTGAAGGTAGCACAAAGAGAATGTGCGGTGCGTGAGTTTTCCTCGCAAGCGCTCTGTCTACTTTGACGCTCTTCAGCTTCTACTGTCTTTGCACCAGCCCGCACTAATGAGAATTACCTTCTCGGTCACCAGCCAATGGCTGATCTACGAGTGAACATGTTAGTGTTTCGGCGGTTACTCAGGTGTCTGTAAGAAGACCGTGGTCTGTCCGTTCACTGCGCAGCTCCTTCGGGGGTTCCTCATTGGCCTAGCAGGAAGCTGAGCCAATGGAGGTGATCCTCTTATGTGCTTCAACTTCCGTGAATGGTCCCATTGTAAGATGTTTCCTTGGAGGACGCTGAGAGTCCTCTGCCTAGAGTGGATGGTGCTGGTTCCCCACAGAAGTTTAAAAGTGTGTCCGACCCAGTCACCGGACAGGAAAGTATATGTGGTCTGTCAGTTCCATAGATTGGGACTTGAGTGGTTCCTCCCAGTCCTGAATGAATTTCAGAGTCACGAGGCACATTCTGTGTCTTCAGAGCACAGGCTGAGACTGCTTTGAAGTCTTCCTCGCGTGCTGCCTCTCACGAAGGCCATGAAAGTGCCTGGCTCCTGCTAGAGCCGGTGGCTGCCCTTTTCCGGTTATGCCGTAGGACTCTAGCACGGGCCCGCTCAGCTCCACTCCCTCGGATGACAGTGCACGTGCCAAGGTTGGCCTTCTAGTCGTTGCTTTCTCAGCTCTATCAAGGCAAGTTGTTTCCGTCGTCCGGCTATGATGACAGTTCCCATGGGATGCCACCTCCTTGTAGTGACTGAATGTGCCGGTGTTCCCCGCAAGGGGTTTGCTTTGCACGGAAGAGCTCCCCCGGTGTCAGTCCCCACTCGGGGCTATTCCTAGCCCTTTTTTGAACCGTGTGCTGTAGGATGCAAACAGGAACACCAGGACATCCCCTGGGTTAGGATGCCTAAGGTGCCATCTGCATAGTGCGGTGCCTTGGTTTTCCTCGGAAGCACTCACGGTGCATTTAGCTCCTTCACCTTCTGCTCGACCTGGCCGCGGTCTGCCTTGACTTCACTTAATTCACCAGCCAGGCAAAGAAGAACGGTGGGGCGAAATCCTCACCCTGAGCTCCTCAGGGGTTCCTCTCTGGCCTGAAAAGACGATCAGCCAGTATGGCTGACCCTCTTCTTCTCCAGCTTCTTCGTGAGCTCTCCTCCGTGTTGCCTTGGCAAGACCTGTCCCCTTCGGTAATACTGCAGGCCCCTCCCTTAGAGTCCATGGTGCTGGTTCCTGCCAGAACCTTTAACACCTAGCTCCAGGCCGGACAAGACTGTCTGGTCCATCAGTTCAAAGGAGAAGTGCTACGGTGGTTCCCCATAGTCCAGAAAAAGCTGCAGAGTCATAAGGCTCCTCCTTTTCTCAAAGTGCACGCTGTCTGTCTGTTTTAAGTCTGACGGCACGCGGCCTGCCATGAAGGCCGTGAAGTCGCCTGACTATGGAGGTGGTCTTTTGAAAATGGCTCGCTCAGTGTTTCGCCTTGAGGGGCAGTTTTCACCATTGATCAGTTGTTTTTTTTTTTGGCACCTGAACGTGCGTGCCAGTTGCTACCACACGAGGTTATCACAGTGAAGGTGCCAGAATTAGCATGTCGGTCACTGAGTACCACAGGGCCAAATGTCCTGAGTTCACCTGTCTTAGCGCCAGTCGTAGATACGCTACAGCACGTGCAGTTGGACGTGTCTACAACTGCGCTACGTGTCACGGGCTTGATGAACACAAGCGTACCCTTCTGCCGTGGCAGGCGATTCATTAACCACTGAATTGCTCGCTCAGGCTGAATCCCACTTAAGTTCCAGTGGTGTCCTTGTCCACCACGTTTCGTAGGATGTGAACACAGGATCACTTGTGTGGCCACTGTGTGGGGACGCTGAAGGTGCCACCCAGAGAATATGGGAAGTGAGTTTTCCTCGCAGTTGCTCTGTCTGCTTTCACTGTCTTCAGCTTCTACTGTCTCTGCACCAGCCCTCGCTAATGACAGTGACGTTCTCGTTCAGAAAATGGTGGGTGATCTGTGAGTAACAGTATATCGCTGGTTAGCGGTTGTTGTGTCTCCCCCTGGAATCTCCGTGAAGCCGCTTTCCCGTACCCTCTGTTCACCGACCTCCCATAGGAGTCCAAGATGGCGGATCCGTGCAGTCTTAGCTGACAGGGGACCTCTGCGTTGTCTCTCTCCTCACTCTCTGTTCTCTGTCGGTTTCTTAATCCACTTGGTGCTTGGCTGTGTTGGTTACCTCTTCATTTGACTCTTAGGGTTTCAGCATTGATATCTTCTCTGTTTGGCTCAGCTCTTCGGATCTTTGCTGTGGAGCGACACACCGTAGTGCTTCCGTCTGTAGCGCCCTGTTGCTTGGAAGTCTGATTGTGGGCGTGCCAGATGGAATACACAGGACTCGAGGGGCTTGTATCTGCAGATTTCCAATTGTGTGGGATTGTGTCTCCGTTGTCTGCGAGGTAATCTTCACTGTCTACCTCAGTTGGGTTGCCATTTTCGTTTGTACTTGAGGCTACCTAGTCATCAGATGAGACCTCTTCATCTGTCTTGTGCAGATGAATTATCTCCGGTGAATCGTCACGAGGAACTTGGCATTCGATGGAGCCTCCACCTCTACCTTAGCATTTGCAGGTTTCTCAAAATTCCCCAGCAGGAGGATCTGGTATTGCGTGGATGTGCGCGATGGTCGCCCTCAGGCCCCTGCTGCCAAGACTGGACTGGCTCCTCCTGTGCCACTCCTGGGACCCAGCCTTGTGGGATTGTCCCTCCGAGCGAGCCTCTTGCGGCTGGACAGGAAAACCCTGCCAGGCGTTTTCACGCCTAGCTCCCGGCTAGACAAGACGGCGCCTGGTCCATAAGTTCGAAGGATTAGTGCTACAGTGGTCCCCAATAGTCCCGAAAGAACTGTAGAATGATAAGGCTCCTCCTTTTCTCGAAGTCCTCCCTGTCTACTTGTTTTAAGTCTCATGGCATGCGGCCGGCCATGAAGGTGATGACGTTGCCCGACCTCTAACCCATTGGATGTGCTGTTTTGAAAATGGCTTGCTCGGTGGTTAGCACTGAGGGACGGTTTCTCCGCTGATCACTTGTTTTCTGGCACCTGAACATGCGTGCCCGGTGATACCACACAAGGTTATTACCGTGAAGGTGCCGGGATTGGCATGTCAGTCATTGGTTACCTCAGGGCCCAGTGTCCTGAATCCACCCACCTGTCTTAGTGCCACTCGTAGATGTGGTACGGCACAGGCGGTTGGACGTGTGTGCAGCTGCAGTACGTGTCCCGGGCTTGCTAAACACAAGTGTACCCTTCTGACAGGGCAGGCAATTCATTAACCGCTGAATTGCTCACTCAGGCTGAATGCCACTTAAGTTCCGATGGTGTCATTGTCCACCACGGTTTGTTGGATGTGAACGCAGGATGACCTGTGTGGCCACTGCGTGGGGACGGTGAAGGTAGCACAAAGAGAATGTGCGGTGCGTGAGTTTTCCTCGCAAGCGCTCTGTCTACTTTGACGCTCTTCAGCTTCTACTGTCTTTGCACCAGCCCGCACTAATGAGAATTACCTTCTCGGTCACCAGCCAATGGCTGATCTACGAGTGAACATGTTAGTGTTTCGGCGGTTACTCAGGTGTCTGTAAGAAGACCGTGGTCTGTCCGTTCACTGCGCAGCTCCTTCGGGGGTTCCTCATTGGCCTAGCAGGAAGCTGAGCCAATGGAGGTGATCCTCTTATGTGCTTCAACTTCCGTGAATGGTCCCATTGTAAGATGTTTCCTTGGAGGACGCTGAGAGTCCTCTGCCTAGAGTGGATGGTGCTGGTTCCCCACAGAAGTTTAAAAGTGTGTCCGACCCAGTCACCGGACAGGAAAGTATATGTGGTCTGTCAGTTCCATAGATTGGGACTTGAGTGGTTCCTCCCAGTCCTGAATGAATTTCAGAGTCACGAGGCACATTCTGTGTCTTCAGAGCACAGGCTGAGACTGCTTTGAAGTCTTCCTCGCGTGCTGCCTCTCACGAAGGCCATGAAAGTGCCTGGCTCCTGCTAGAGCCGGTGGCTGCCCTTTTCCGGTTATGCCGTAGGACTCTAGCACGGGCCCGCTCAGCTCCACTCCCTCGGATGACAGTGCACGTGCCAAGGTTGGCCTTCTAGTCGTTGCTTTCTCAGCTCTATCAAGGCAAGTTGTTTCCGTTGTCCGGCTATGATGACAGTTCCCATGGGATGCCACCTCCTTGTAGTGACTGAATGTGCCGGTGTTCCCCGCAAGGGGTTTGCTTTGCACGGAAGAGCTCCCCCGGTGTCAGTCCCCACTCGGGGCTATTCCTAGCCCTTTTTTGAACCGTGTGCTGTAGGATGCAAACAGGAACACCAGGACATCCCCTGGGTTAGGATGCCTAAGGTGCCATCTGCATAGTGCGGTGCCTTGGTTTTCCTCGGAAGCACTCACGGTGCATTTAGCTCCTTCACCTTCTGCTCGACCTGGCCGCGGTCTGCCTTGACTTCACTTAATTCACCAGCCAGGCAAAGAAGAACGGTGGGGCGAAATCCTCACCCTGAGCTCCTCAGGGGTTCCTCTCTGGCCTGAAAAGACGATCAGCCAGTATGGCTGACCCTCTTCTTCTCCAGCTTCTTCGTGAGCTCTCCTCCGTGTTGCCTTGGCAAGACCTGTCCCCTTCGGTAATACTGCAGGCCCCTCCCTTAGAGTCCATGGTGCTGGTTCCTGCCAGAACCTTTAACACCTAGCTCCAGGCCGGACAAGACTGTCTGGTCCATCAGTTCAAAGGAGAAGTGCTACGGTGGTTCCCCATAGTCCAGAAAAAGCTGCAGAGTCATAAGGCTCCTCCTTTTCTCAAAGTGCACGCTGTCTGTCTGTTTTAAGTCTGACGGCACGCGGCCTGCCATGAAGGCCGTGAAGTCGCCTGACTATGGAGGTGGTCTTTTGAAAATGGCTCGCTCAGTGTTTCGCCTTGAGGGGCAGTTTTCACCATTGATCAGTTGTTTTTTTTTTTGGCACCTGAACGTGCGTGCCAGTTGCTACCACACGAGGTTATCACAGTGAAGGTGCCAGAATTAGCATGTCGGTCACTGAGTACCACAGGGCCAAATGTCCTGAGTTCACCTGTCTTAGCGCCAGTCGTAGATACGCTACAGCACGTGCAGTTGGACGTGTCTACAACTGCGCTACGTGTCACGGGCTTGATGAACACAAGCGTACCCTTCTGCCGTGGCAGGCGATTCATTAACCACTGAATTGCTCGCTCAGGCTGAATCCCACTTAAGTTCCAGTGGTGTCCTTGTCCACCACGTTTCGTAGGATGTGAACACAGGATCACTTGTGTGGCCACTGTGTGGGGACGCTGAAGGTGCCACCCAGAGAATATGGGAAGTGAGTTTTCCTCGCAGTTGCTCTGTCTGCTTTCACTGTCTTCAGCTTCTACTGTCTCTGCACCAGCCCTCGCTAATGACAGTGACGTTCTCGTTCAGAAAATGGTGGGTGATCTGTGAGTAACAGTATATCGCTGGTTAGCGGTTGTTGTGTCTCCCCCTGGAATCTCCGTGAAGCCGCTTTCCCGTACCCTCTGTTCACCGACCTCCCATAGGAGTCCAAGATGGCGGATCCGTGCAGTCTTAGCTGACAGGGGACCTCTGCGTTGTCTCTCTCCTCACTCTCTGTTCTCTGTCGGTTTCTTAATCCACTTGGTGCTTGGCTGTGTTGGTTACCTCTTCATTTGACTCTTAGGGTTTCAGCATTGATATCTTCTCTGTTTGGCTCAGCTCTTCGGATCTTTGCTGTGGAGCGACACACCGTAGTGCTTCCGTCTGTAGCGCCCTGTTGCTTGGAAGTCTGATTGTGGGCGTGCCAGATGGAATACACAGGACTCGAGGGGCTTGTATCTGCAGATTTCCAATTGTGTGGGATTGTGTCTCCGTTGTCTGCGAGGTAATCTTCACTGTCTACCTCAGTTGGGTTGCCATTTTCGTTTGTACTTGAGGCTACCTAGTCATCAGATGAGACCTCTTCATCTGTCTTGTGCAGATGAATTATCTCCGGTGAATCGTCACGAGGAACTTGGCATTCGATGGAGCCTCCACCTCTACCTTAGCATTTGCAGGTTTCTCAAAATTCCCCAGCAGGAGGATCTGGTATTGCGTGGATGTGCGCGATGGTCGCCCTCAGGCCCCTGCTGCCAAGACTGGACTGGCTCCTCCTGTGCCACTCCAGGGACCCAGCCTTGTGGGATTGTCCCTCTGAGCGAGCCTCTTGCGGCTGGACAGGAAAACCCTGCCAGGCGTTTTCACGCCTAGCTCCCGGCTAGACAAGACGGCGCCTGGTCCATAAGTTCGAAGGATTAGTGCTACAGTGGTCCCCAATAGTCCCGAAAGAACTGTAGAATGATAAGGCTCCTCCTTTTCTCGAAGTCCTCCCTGTCTACTTGTTTTAAGTCTCATGGCATGCGGCCGGCCATGAAGGTGATGACGTTGCCCGACCTCTAACCCATTGGATGTGCTGTTTTGAAAATGGCTTGCTCGGTGGTTAGCACTGAGGGACGGTTTCTCCGCTGATCACTTGTTTTCTGGCACCTGAACATGCGTGCCCGGTGATACCACACAAGGTTATTACCGTGAAGGTGCCGGGATTGGCATGTCAGTCATTGGTTACCTCAGGGCCCAGTGTCCTGAATCCACCCACCTGTCTTAGTGCCACTCGTAGATGTGGTACGGCACAGGCGGTTGGACGTGTGTGCAGCTGCAGTACGTGTCCCGGGCTTGCTAAACACAAGTGTACCCTTCTGACAGGGCAGGCAATTCATTAACCGCTGAATTGCTCACTCAGGCTGAATGCCACTTAAGTTCCGATGGTGTCATTGTCCACCACGGTTTGTTGGATGTGAACGCAGGATGACCTGTGTGGCCACTGCGTGGGGACGGTGAAGGTAGCACAAAGAGAATGTGCGGTGCGTGAGTTTTCCTCGCAAGCGCTCTGTCTACTTTGACGCTCTTCAGCTTCTACTGTCTTTGCACCAGCCCGCACTAATGAGAATTACCTTCTCGGTCACCAGCCAATGGCTGATCTACGAGTGAACATGTTAGTGTTTCGGCGGTTACTCAGGTGTCTGTAAGAAGACCGTGGTCTGTCCGTTCACTGCGCAGCTCCTTCGGGGGTTCCTCATTGGCCTAGCAGGAAGCTGAGCCAATGGAGGTGATCCTCTTATGTGCTTCAACTTCCGTGAATGGTCCCATTGTAAGATGTTTCCTTGGAGGACGCTGAGAGTCCTCTGCCTAGAGTGGATGGTGCTGGTTCCCCACAGAAGTTTAAAAGTGTGTCCGACCCAGTCACCGGACAGGAAAGTATATGTGGTCTGTCAGTTCCATAGATTGGGACTTGAGTGGTTCCTCCCAGTCCTGAATGAATTTCAGAGTCACGAGGCACATTCTGTGTCTTCAGAGCACAGGCTGAGACTGCTTTGAAGTCTTCCTCGCGTGCTGCCTCTCACGAAGGCCATGAAAGTGCCTGGCTCCTGCTAGAGCCGGTGGCTGCCCATTTCCGGTTATGCCGTAGGACTCTAGCACGGGCCCGCTCAGCTCCACTCCCTCGGATGACAGTGCACGTGCCAAGGTTGGCCTTCTAGTCGTTGCTTTCTCAGCTCTATCAAGGCAAGTTGTTTCCGTTGTCCGGCTATGATGACAGTTCCCATGGGATGCCACCTCCTTGTAGTGACTGAATGTGCCGGTGTTCCCCGCAAGGGGTTTGCTTTGCACGGAAGAGCTCCCCCGGTGTCAGTCCCCACTCGGGGCTATTCCTAGCCCTTTTTTGAACCGTGTGCTGTAGGATGCAAACAGGAACACCAGGACATCCCCTGGGTTAGGATGCCTAAGGTGCCATCTGCATAGTGCGGTGCCTTGGTTTTCCTCGGAAGCACTCACGGTGCATTTAGCTCCTTCACCTTCTGCTCGACCTGGCCGCGGTCTGCCTTGACTTCACTTAATTCACCAGCCAGGCAAAGAAGAACGGTGGGGCGAAATCCTCACCCTGAGCTCCTCAGGGGTTCCTCTCTGGCCTGAAAAGACGATCAGCCAGTATGGCTGACCCTCTTCTTCTCCAGCTTCTTCGTGAGCTCTCCTCCGTGTTGCCTTGGCAAGACCTGTCCCCTTCGGTAATACTGCAGGCCCCTCCCTTAGAGTCCATGGTGCTGGTTCCTGCCAGAACCTTTAACACCTAGCTCCAGGCCGGACAAGACTGTCTGGTCCATCAGTTCAAAGGAGAAGTGCTACGGTGGTTCCCCATAGTCCAGAAAAAGCTGCAGAGTCATAAGGCTCCTCCTTTTCTCAAAGTGCACGCTGTCTGTCTGTTTTAAGTCTGACGGCACGCGGCCTGCCATGAAGGCCGTGAAGTCGCCTGACTATGGAGGTGGTCTTTTGAAAATGGCTCGCTCAGTGTTTCGCCTTGAGGGGCAGTTTTCACCATTGATCAGTTGTTTTTTTTTTTTGGCACCTGAACGTGCGTGCCAGTTGCTACCACACGAGGTTATCACAGTGAAGGTGCCAGAATTAGCATGTCGGTCACTGAGTACCACAGGGCCAAATGTCCTGAGTTCACCTGTCTTAGCGCCAGTCGTAGATACGCTACAGCACGTGCAGTTGGACGTGTCTACAACTGCGCTACGTGTCACGGGCTTGATGAACACAAGCGTACCCTTCTGCCGTGGCAGGCGATTCATTAACCACTGAATTGCTCGCTCAGGCTGAATCCCACTTAAGTTCCAGTGGTGTCCTTGTCCACCACGTTTCGTAGGATGTGAACACAGGATCACTTGTGTGGCCACTGTGTGGGGACGCTGAAGGTGCCACCCAGAGAATATGGGAAGTGAGTTTTCCTCGCAGTTGCTCTGTCTGCTTTCACTGTCTTCAGCTTTTACTGTCTCTGCACCAGCCCTCGCTAATGACAGTGACGTTCTCGTTCAGAAAATGGTGGGTGATCTGTGAGTAACAGTATATCGCTGGTTAGCGGTTGTTGTGTCTCCCCCTGGAATCTCCGTGAAGCCGCTTTCCCGTACCCTCTGTTCACCGACCTCCCATAGGAGTCCAAGATGGCGGATCCGTGCTGTCTTAGCTGACAGGGGACCTCTGCGTTGTCTCTCTCCTCACTCTCTGTTCTCTGTCGGTTTCTTAATCCACTTGGTGCTTGGCTGTGTTGGTTACCTCTTCATTTGACTCTTAGGGTTTCAGCATTGATATCTTCTCTGTTTGGCTCAGCTCTTCGGATCTTTGCTGTGGAGCGACACACCGTAGTGCTTCCGTCTGTAGCGCCCTGTTGCTTGGAAGTCTGATTGTGGGCGTGCCAGATGGAATACACAGGACTCGAGGGGCTTGTATCTGCAGATTTCCAATTGTGTGGGATTGTGTCTCCGTTGTCTGCGAGGTAATCTTCACTGTCTACCTCAGTTGGGTTGCCATTTTCGTTTGTACTTGAGGCTACCTAGTCATCAGATGAGACCTCTTCATCTGTCTTGTGCAGATGAATTATCTCCGGTGAATCGTCACGAGGAACTTGGCATTCGATGGAGCCTCCACCTCTACCTTAGCATTTGCAGGTTTCTCAAAATTCCCCAGCAGGAGGATCTGGTATTGCGTGGATGTGCGCGATGGTCGCCCTCAGGCCCCTGCTGCCAAGACTGGACTGGCTCCTCCTGTGCCACTCCTGGGACCCAGCCTTGTGGGATTGTCCCTCCGAGCGAGCCTCTTGCGGCTGGACAGGAAAACCCTGCCAGGCGTTTTCACGCCTAGCTCCCGGCTAGACAAGACTGCGCCTGGTCCATAAGTTCGAAGGATTAGTGCTACAGTGGTCCCCAATAGTCCCGAAAGAACTGTAGAATGATAAGGCTCCTCCTTTTCTCGAAGTCCTCCCTGTCTACTTGTTTTAAGTCTCATGGCATGCGGCCGGCCATGAAGGTGATGACGTTGCCCGACCTCTAACCCATTGGATGTGCTGTTTTGAAAATGGCTTGCTCGGTGGTTAGCACTGAGGGACGGTTTCTCCGCTGATCACTTGTTTTCTGGCACCTGAACATGCGTGCCCGGTGATACCACACAAGGTTATTACCGTGAAGGTGCCGGGATTGGCATGTCAGTCATTGGTTACCTCAGGGCCCAGTGTCCTGAATCCACCCACCTGTCTTAGTGCCACTCGTAGATGTGGTACGGCACAGGCGGTTGGACGTGTGTGCAGCTGCAGTACGTGTCCCGGGCTTGCTAAACACAAGTGTACCCTTCTGACAGGGCAGGCAATTCATTAACCGCTGAATTGCTCACTCAGGCTGAATGCCACTTAAGTTCCGATGGTGTCATTGTCCACCACGGTTTGTTGGATGTGAACGCAGGATGACCTGTGTGGCCACTGCGTGGGGACGGTGAAGGTAGCACAAAGAGAATGTGCGGTGCGTGAGTTTTCCTCGCAAGCGCTCTGTCTACTTTGACGCTCTTCAGCTTCTACTGTCTTTGCACCAGCCCGCACTAATGAGAATTACCTTCTCGGTCACCAGCCAATGGCTGATCTACGAGTGAACATGTTAGTGTTTCGGCGGTTACTCAGGTGTCTGTAAGAAGACCGTGGTCTGTCCGTTCACTGCGCAGCTCCTTCGGGGGTTCCTCATTGGCCTAGCAGGAAGCTGAGCCAATGGAGGTGATCCTCTTATGTGCTTCAACTTCCGTGAATGGTCCCATTGTAAGATGTTTCCTTGGAGGACGCTGAGAGTCCTCTGCCTAGAGTGGATGGTGCTGGTTCCCCACAGAAGTTTAAAAGTGTGTCCGACCCAGTCACCGGACAGGAAAGTATATGTGGTCTGTCAGTTCCATAGATTGGGACTTGAGTGGTTGCTCCCAGTCCTGAATGAATTTCAGAGTCACGAGGCACATTCTGTGTCTTCAGAGCACAGGCTGAGACTGCTTTGAAGTCTTCCTCGCGTGCTGCCTCTCACGAAGGCCATGAAAGTGCCTGGCTCCTGCTAGAGCCGGTGGCTGCCCTTTTCCGGTTATGCCGTAGGACTCTAGCACGGGCCCGCTCAGCTCCACTCCCTCGGATGACAGTGCACGTGCCAAGGTTGGCCTTCTAGTCGTTGCTTTCTCAGCTCTATCAAGGCAAGTTGTTTCCGTTGTCCGGCTATGATGACAGTTCCCATGGGATGCCACCTCCTTGTAGTGACTGAATGTGCCGGTGTTCCCCGCAAGGGGTTTGCTTTGCACGGAAGAGCTCCCCCGGTGTCAGTCCCCACTCGGGGCTATTCCTAGCCCTTTTTTGAACCGTGTGCTGTAGGATGCAAACAGGAACACCAGGACATCCCCTGGGTTAGGATGCCTAAGGTGCCATCTGCATAGTGCGGTGCCTTGGTTTTCCTCGGAAGCACTCACGGTGCATTTAGCTCCTTCACCTTCTGCTCGACCTGGCCGCGGTCTGCCTTGACTTCACTTAATTCACCAGCCAGGCAAAGAAGAACGGTGGGGCGAAATCCTCACCCTGAGCTCCTCAGGGGTTCCTCTCTGGCCTGAAAAGACGATCAGCCAGTATGGCTGACCCTCTTCTTCTCCAGCTTCTTCGTGAGCTCTCCTCCGTGTTGCCTTGGCAAGACCTGTCCCCTTCGGTAATACTGCAGGCCCCTCCCTTAGAGTCCATGGTGCTGGTTCCTGCCAGAACCTTTAACACCTAGCTCCAGGCCGGACAAGACTGTCTGGTCCATCAGTTCAAAGGAGAAGTGCTACGGTGGTTCCCCATAGTCCAGAAAAAGCTGCAGAGTCATAAGGCTCCTCCTTTTCTCAAAGTGCACGCTGTCTGTCTGTTTTAAGTCTGACGGCACGCGGCCTGCCATGAAGGCCGTGAAGTCGCCTGACTATGGAGGTGGTCTTTTGAAAATGGCTCGCTCAGTGTTTCGCCTTGAGGGGCAGTTTTCACCATTGATCAGTTGTTTTTTTTTTTTGGCACCTGAACGTGCGTGCCAGTTGCTACCACACGAGGTTATCACAGTGAAGGTGCCAGAATTAGCATGTCGGTCACTGAGTACCACAGGGCCAAATGTCCTGAGTTCACCTGTCTTAGCGCCAGTCGTAGATACGCTACAGCACGTGCAGTTGGACGTGTCTACAACTGCGCTACGTGTCACGGGCTTGATGAACACAAGCGTACCCTTCTGCCGTGGCAGGCGATTCATTCACCCCTGAATTGCTCGCTCAGGCTGAATCCCACTTAAGTTCCAGTGGTGTCCTTGTCCACCACGTTTCGTAGGATGTGAACACAGGATCACTTGTGTGGCCACTGTGTGGGGACGCTGAAGGTGCCACCCAGAGAATATGGGAAGTGAGTTTTCCTCGCAGTTGCTCTGTCTGCTTTCACTGTCTTCAGCTTCTACTGTCTCTGCACCAGCCCTCGCTAATGACAGTGACGTTCTCGTTCAGAAAATGGTGGGTGATCTGTGAGTAACAGTATATCGCTGGTTAGCGGTTGTTGTGTCTCCCCCTGGAATCTCCGTGAAGCCGCTTTCCCGTACCCTCTGTTCACCGACCTCCCATAGGAGTCCAAGATGGCGGATCCGTGCTGTCTTAGCTGACAGGGGACCTCTGCGTTGTCTCTCTCCTCACTCTCTGTTCTCTGTCGGTTTCTTAATCCACTTGGTGCTTGGCTGTGTTGGTTACCTCTTCGTTTGACTCTTAGGGTTTCAGCATTGATATCTTCTCTGTTTGGCTCAGCTCTTCGGATCTTTGCTGTGGAGCGACACACCGTAGTGCTTCCGTCTGTAGCGCCCTGTTGCTTGGAAGTCTGATTGTGGGCGTGCCAGATGGAATACACAGGACTCGAGGGGCTTGTATCTGCAGATTTCCAATTGTGTGGGATTGTGTCTCCGTTGTCTGCGAGGTAATCTTCACTGTCTACCTCAGTTGGGTTGCCATTTTCGTTTGTACTTGAGGCTACCTAGTCATCAGATGAGACCTCTTCATCTGTCTTGTGCAGATGAATTATCTCCGGTGAATCGTCACGAGGAACTTGGCATTCGATGGAGCCTCCACCTCTACCTTAGCATTTGCAGGTTTCTCAAAATTCCCCAGCAGGAGGATCTGGTATTGCGTGGATGTGCGCGATGGTCGCCCTCAGGCCCCTGCTGCCAAGACTGGACTGGCTCCTCCTGTGCCACTCCTGGGACTCAGCCTTGTGGGATTGTCCCTGTGAGCGAGCCTCTTGCGGCTGGACAGGAAAACCCTGCCAGACGTTTTCACGCCTAGCTCCCGGCTAGACAAGACTGCGCCTGGTCCATAAGTTCGAAGGATTAGTGCTACAGTGGTCCCCAATAGTCCCGAAAGAACTGTAGAATGATAAGGCTCCTCCTTTTCTCGAAGTCCTCCCTGTCTACTTGTTTTAAGTCTCATGGCATGCGGCCGGCCATGAAGGTGATGACGTTGCCCGACCTCTAACCCATTGGATGTGCTGTTTTGAAAATGGCTTGCTCGGTGGTTAGCACTGAGGGACGGTTTCTCCGCTGATCACTTGTTTTCTGGCACCTGAACATGCGTGCCCGGTGATACCACACAAGGTTATTACCGTGAAGGTGCCGGGATTGGCATGTCAGTCATTGGTTACCTCAGGGCCCAGTGTCCTGAATCCACCCACCTGTCTTAGTGCCACTCGTAGATGTGGTACGGCACAGGCGGTTGGACGTGTGTGCAGCTGCAGTACGTGTCCCGGGCTTGCTAAACACAAGTGTACCCTTCTGACAGGGCAGGCAATTCATTAACCGCTGAATTGCTCACTCAGGCTGAATGCCACTTAAGTTCCGATGGTGTCATTGTCCACCACGGTTTGTTGGATGTGAACGCAGGATGACCTGTGTGGCCACTGCGTGGGGACGGTGAAGGTAGCACAAAGAGAATGTGCGGTGCGTGAGTTTTCCTCGCAAGCGCTCTGTCTACTTTGACGCTCTTCAGCTTCTACTGTCTTTGCACCAGCCCGCACTAATGAGAATTACCTTCTCGGTCACCAGCCAATGGCTGATCTACGAGTGAACATGTTAGTGTTTCGGCGGTTACTCAGGTGTCTGTAAGAAGACCGTGGTCTGTCCGTTCACTGCGCAGCTCCTTCGGGGGTTCCTCATTGGCCTAGCAGGAAGCTGAGCCAATGGAGGTGATCCTCTTATGTGCTTCAACTTGGGTGAATGGTCCCATTGTAAGATGTTTCCTTGGAGGACGCTGAGAGTCCTCTGCCTAGAGTGGATGGTGCTGGTTCCCCACAGAAGTTTAAAAGTGGGTCCGACCCAGTCACCGGACAGGAAAGTATATGTGGTCTGTCAGTTCCATAGATTGCGACTTGAGTGGTTGCTCCCAGTCCTGAATGAATTTCAGAGTCACGAGGCACATTCTGTGTCTTCAGAGCACAGGCTGAGACTGCTTTGAAGTCTTCCTCGCGTGCTGCCTCTCACGAAGGCCATGAAAGTGCCTGGCTCCTGCTAGAGCCGGTGGCTGCCCTTTTCCGGTTGTGCCGTAGGACTCTAGCACGGGCCCGCTCAGCTCCACTCCCTCGGATGACAGTGCACGTGCCAAGGTTGGCCTTCTAGTCGTTGCTTTCTCAGCTCTATCAAGGCAAGTTGTTTCCGTTGTCCGGCTATGATGACAGTTCCCATGGGATGCCACCTCCTTGTAGTGACTGAATGTGCCGGTGTTCCCCGCAAGGGGTTTGCTTTGCACGGAAGAGCTCCCCCGGTGTCAGTCCCCACTCGGGGCTATTCCTAGCCCTTTTTTGAACCGTGTGCTGTAGGATGCAAACAGGAACACCAGGACATCCCCTGGGTTAGGATGCCTAAGGTGCCATCTGCATAGTGCGGTGCCTTGGTTTTCCTCGGAAGCACTCACGGTGCATTTAGCTCCTTCACCTTCTGCTCGACCTGGCCGCGGTCTGCCTTGACTTCACTTAATTCACCAGCCAGGCAAAGAAGAACGGTGGGGCGAAATCCTCACCCTGAGCTCCTCAGGGGTTCCTCTCTGGCCTGAAAAGGCGATCAGCCAGTATGGCTGACCCTCTTCTTCTCCAGCTTCTTCGTGAGCTCTCCTCCGTGTTGCCTTGGCAAGACCTGTCCCCTTCGGTAATACTGCAGGCCCCTCCCTTAGAGTCCATGGTGCTGGTTCCTGCCAGAACTTTTAACACCTAGCTCCAGGCCGGACAAGACTGTCTGGTCCATCAGTTCAAAGGAGAAGTGCTACGGTGGTTCCCCATAGTCCAGAAAAAGCTGCAGAGTCATAAGGCTCCTCCTTTTCTCAAAGTGCACGCTGTCTGTCTGTTTTAAGTCTGACGGCACGCGGCCTGCCATGAAGGCCGTGAAGTCGCCTGACTATGGAGGTGGTCTTTTGAAAATGGCTCGCTCAGTGTTTCGCCTTGAGGGGCAGTTTTCACCATTGATCAGTGGTTTTTTTTTTTTGGCACCTGAACGTGCGTGCCAGTTGCTACCACACGAGGTTATCACAGTGAAGGTGCCAGAATTAGCATGTCGGTCACTGAGTACCACAGGGCCAAATGTCCTGAGTTCACCTGTCTTAGCGCCAGTCGTAGATACGCTACAGCACGTGCAGTTGGACGTGTCTACAACTGCGCTACGTGTCACGGGCTTGATGAACACAAGCGTACCCTTCTGCCGTGGCAGGCGATTCATTAACCACTGAATTGCTCGCTCAGGCTGAATCCCACTTAAGTTCCAGTGGTGTCCTTGTCCACCACGTTTCGTAGGATGTGAACACAGGATCACTTGTGTGGCCACTGTGTGGGGACGCTGAAGGTGCCACCCAGAGAATATGGGAAGTGAGTTTTCCTCGCAGTTGCTCTGTCTGCTTTCACTGTCTTCAGCTTCTACTGTCTCTGCACCAGCCCTCGCTAATGACAGTGACGTTCTCGTTCAGAAAATGGTGGGTGATCTGTGAGTAACAGTATATCGCTGGTTAGCGGTTGTTGTGTCTCCCCCTGGAATCTCCGTGAAGCCGCTTTCCCGTACCCTCTGTTCACCGACCTCCCATAGGAGTCCAAGATGGCGGATCCGTGCTGTCTTAGCTGACAGGGGACCTCTGCGTTGTCTCTCTCCTCACTCTCTGTTCTCTGTCGGTTTCTTAATCCACTTGGTGCTTGGCTGTGTTGGTTACCTCTTCATTTGACTCTTAGGGTTTCAGCATTGATATCTTCTCTGTTTGGCTCAGCTCTTCGGATCTTTGCTGTGGAGCGACACACCGTAGTGCTTCCGTCTGTAGCGCCCTGTTGCTTGGAAGTCTGATTGTGGGCGTGCCAGATGGAATACACAGGACTCGAGGGGCTTGTATCTGCAGATTTCCAATTGTGTGGGATTGTGTCTCCGTTGTCTGCGAGATAATCTTCACTGTCTACCTCAGTTGGGTTGCCATTTTCGTTTGTACTTGAGGCTACCTAGTCATCAGATGAGACCTCTTCATCTGTCTTGTGCAGATGAATTATCTCCGGTGAATCGTCACGAGGAACTTGGCATTCGATGGAGCCTCCACCTCTACCTTAGCATTTGCAGGTTTCTCAAAATTCCCCAGCAGGAGGATCTGGTATTGCGTGGATGTGCGCGATGGTCGCCCTCAGGCCCCTGCTGCCAAGACTGGACTGGCTCCTCCTGTGCCACTCCTGGGACTCAGCCTTGTGGGATTGTCCCTCCGAGCGAGCCTCTTGCGGCTGGACAGGAAAACCCTGCCAGGCGTTTTCACGCCTAGCTCCCGGCTAGACAAGACTGCGCCTGGTCCATAAGTTCGAAGGATTAGTGCTACAGTGGTCCCCAATAGTCCCGAAAGAACTGTAGAATGATAAGGCTCCTCCTTTTCTCGAAGTCCTCCCTGTCTACTTGTTTTAAGTCTCATGGCATGCGGCCGGCCATGAAGGTGATGACGTTGCCCGACCTCTAACCCATTGGATGTGCTGTTTTGAAAATGGCTTGCTCGGTGGTTAGCACTGAGGGACGGTTTCTCCGCTGATCACTTGTTTTCTGGCACCTGAACATGCGTGCCCGGTGATACCACACAAGGTTATTACCGTGAAGGTGCCGGGATTGGCATGTCAGTCATTGGTTACCTCAGGGCCCAGTGTCCTGAATCCACCCACCTGTCTTAGTGCCACTCGTAGATGTGGTACGGCACAGGCGGTTGGACGTGTGTGCAGCTGCAGTACGTGTCCCGGGCTTGCTAAACACAAGTGTACCCTTCTGACAGGGCAGGCAATTCATTAACCGCTGAATTGCTCACTCAGGCTGAATGCCACTTAAGTTCCGATGGTGTCATTGTCCACCACGGTTTGTTGGATGTGAACGCAGGATGACCTGTGTGGCCACTGCGTGGGGACGGTGAAGGTAGCACAAAGAGAATGTGCGGTGCGTGAGTTTTCCTCGCAAGCGCTCTGTCTACTTTGACGCTCTTCAGCTTCTACTGTCTTTGCACCAGCCCGCACTAATGAGAATTACCTTCTCGGTCACCAGCCAATGGCTGATCTACGAGTGAACATGTTAGTGTTTCGGCGGTTACTCAGGTGTCTGTAAGAAGACCGTGGTCTGTCCGTTCACTGCGCAGCTCCTTCGGGGGTTCCTCATTGGCCTAGCAGGAAGCTGAGCCAATGGAGGTGATCCTCTTATGTGCTTCAACTTCCGTGAATGGTCCCATTGTAAGATGTTTCCTTGGAGGACGCTGAGAGTCCTCTGCCTAGAGTGGATGGTGCTGGTTCCCCACAGAAGTTTAAAAGTGTGTCCGACCCAGTCACCGGACAGGAAAGTATATGTGGTCTGTCAGTTCCATAGATTGGGACTTGAGTGGTTCCTCCCAGTCCTGAATGAATTTCAGAGTCACGAGGCACATTCTGTGTCTTCAGAGCACAGGCTGAGACTGCTTTGAAGTCTTCCTCGCGTGCTGCCTCTCACGAAGGCCATGAAAGTGCCTGGCTCCTGCTAGAGCCGGTGGCTGCCCTTTTCCGGTTATGCCGTAGGACTCTAGCACGGGCCCGCTCAGCTCCACTCCCTCGGATGACAGTGCACGTGCCAAGGTTGGCCTTCTAGTCGTTGCTTTCTCAGCTCTATCAAGGCAAGTTGTTTCCGTTGTCCGGCTATGATGACAGTTCCCATGGGATGCCACCTCCTTGTAGTGACTGAATGTGCCGGTGTTCCCCGCAAGGGGTTTGCTTTGCACGGAAGAGCTCCCCCGGTGTCAGTCCCCACTCGGGGCTATTCCTAGCCCTTTTTTGAACCGTGTGCTGTAGGATGCAAACAGGAACACCAGGACATCCCCGGGGTTAGGATGCCTAAGGTGCCATCTGCATAGTGCGGTGCCTTGGTTTTCCTCGGAAGCACTCACGGTGCATTTAGCTCCTTCACCTTCTGCTCGACCTGGCCGCGGTCTGCCTTGACTTCACTTAATTCACCAGCCAGGCAAAGAAGAACGGTGGGGCGAAATCCTCACCCTGAGCTCCTCAGGGGTTCCTCTCTGGCCTGAAAAGACGATCAGCCAGTATGGCTGACCCTCTTCTTCTCCAGCTTCTTCGTGAGCTCTCCTCCGTGTTGCCTTGGCAAGACCTGTCCCCTTCGGTAATACTGCAGGCCCCTCCCTTAGAGTCCATGGTGCTGGTTCCTGCCAGAACTTTTAACACCTAGCTCCAGGCCGGACAAGACTGTCTGGTCCATCAGTTCAAAGGAGAAGTGCTACGGTGGTTCCCCATAGTCCAGAAAAAGCTGCAGAGTCATAAGGCTCCTCCTTTTCTCAAAGTGCACGCTGTCTGTCTGTTTTAAGTCTGACGGCACGCGGCCTGCCATGAAGGCCGTGAAGTCGCCTGACTATGGAGGTGGTCTTTTGAAAATGGCTCGCTCAGTGTTTCGCCTTGAGGGGCAGTTTTCACCATTGATCAGTGGGTTTTTTTTTGGCACCTGAACGTGCGTGCCAGTTGCTACCACACGAGGTTATCACAGTGAAGGTGCCAGAATTAGCATGTCGGTCACTGAGTACCACAGGGCCAAATGTCCTGAGTTCACCTGTCTTAGCGCCAGTCGTAGATACGCTACAGCACGTGCAGTTGGACGTGTCTACAACTGCGCTACGTGTCACGGGCTTGATGAACACAAGCGTACCCTTCTGCCGTGGCAGGCGATTCATTCACCCCTGAATTGCTCGCTCAGGCTGAATCCCACTTAAGTTCCAGTGGTGTCCTTGTCCACCACGTTTCGTAGGATGTGAACACAGGATCACTTGTGTGGCCACTGTGTGGGGACGCTGAAGGTGCCACCCAGAGAATATGGGAAGTGAGTTTTCCTCGCAGTTGCTCTGTCTGCTTTCACTGTCTTCAGCTTCTACTGTCTCTGCACCAGCCCTCGCTAATGACAGTGACGTTCTCGTTCAGAAAATGGTGGGTGATCTGTGAGTAACAGTATATCGCTGGTTAGCGGTTGTTGTGTCTCCCCCTGGAATCTCCGTGAAGCCGCTTTCCCGTACCCTCTGTTCACCGACCTCCCATAGGAGTCCAAGATGGCGGATCCGTGCTGTCTTAGCTGACAGGGGACCTCTGCGTTGTCTCTCTCCTCACTCTCTGTTCTCTGTCGGTTTCTTAATCCACTTGGTGCTTGGCTGTGTTGGTTACCTCTTCGTTTGACTCTTAGGGTTTCAGCATTGATATCTTCTCTGTTTGGCTCAGCTCTTCGGATCTTTGCTGTGGAGCGACACACCGTAGTGCTTCCGTCTGTAGCGCCCTGTTGCTTGGAAGTCTGATTGTGGGCGTGCCAGATGGAATACACAGGACTCGAGGGGCTTGTATCTGCAGATTTCCAATTGTGTGGGATTGTGTCTCCGTTGTCTGCGAGGTAATCTTCACTGTCTACCTCAGTTGGGTTGCCATTTTCGTTTGTACTTGAGGCTACCTAGTCATCAGATGAGACCTCTTCATCTGTCTTGTGCAGATGAATTATCTCCGGTGAATCGTCACGAGGAACTTGGCATTCGATGGAGCCTCCACCTCTACCTTAGCATTTGCAGGTTTCTCAAAATTCCCCAGCAGGAGGATCTGGTATTGCGTGGATGTGCGCGATGGTCGCCCTCAGGCCCCTGCTGCCAAGACTGGACTGGCTCCTCCTGTGCCACTCCTGGGACTCAGCCTTGTGGGATTGTCCCTGTGAGCGAGCCTCTTGCGGCTGGACAGGAAAACCCTGCCAGACGTTTTCACGCCTAGCTCCCGGCTAGACAAGACTGCGCCTGGTCCATAAGTTCGAAGGATTAGTGCTACAGTGGTCCCCAATAGTCCCGAAAGAACTGTAGAATGATAAGGCTCCTCCTTTTCTCGAAGTCCTCCCTGTCTACTTGTTTTAAGTCTCATGGCATGCGGCCGGCCATGAAGGTGATGACGTTGCCCGACCTCTAACCCATTGGATGTGCTGTTTTGAAAATGGCTTGCTCGGTGGTTAGCACTGAGGGACGGTTTCTCCGCTGATCACTTGTTTTCTGGCACCTGAACATGCGTGCCCGGTGATACCACACAAGGTTATTACCGTGAAGGTGCCGGGATTGGCATGTCAGTCATTGGTTACCTCAGGGCCCAGTGTCCTGAATCCACCCACCTGTCTTAGTGCCACTCGTAGATGTGGTACGGCACAGGCGGTTGGACGTGTGTGCAGCTGCAGTACGTGTCCCGGGCTTGCTAAACACAAGTGTACCCTTCTGACAGGGCAGGCAATTCATTAACCGCTGAATTGCTCACTCAGGCTGAATGCCACTTAAGTTCCGATGGTGTCATTGTCCACCACGGTTTGTTGGATGTGAACGCAGGATGACCTGTGTGGCCACTGCGTGGGGACGGTGAAGGTAGCACAAAGAGAATGTGCGGTGCGTGAGTTTTCCTCGCAAGCGCTCTGTCTACTTTGACGCTCTTCAGCTTCTACTGTCTTTGCACCAGCCCGCACTAATGAGAATTACCTTCTCGGTCACCAGCCAATGGCTGATCTACGAGTGAACATGTTAGTGTTTCGGCGGTTACTCAGGTGTCTGTAAGAAGACCGTGGTCTGTCCGTTCACTGCGCAGCTCCTTCGGGGGTTCCTCATTGGCCTAGCAGGAAGCTGAGCCAATGGAGGTGATCCTCTTATGTGCTTCAACTTCCGTGAATGGTCCCATTGTAAGATGTTTCCTTGGAGGACGCTGAGAGTCCTCTGCCTAGAGTGGATGGTGCTGGTTCCCCACAGAAGTTTAAAAGTGTGTCCGACCCAGTCACCGGACAGGAAAGTATATGTGGTCTGTCAGTTCCATAGATTGGGACTTGAGTGGTTCCTCCCAGTCCTGAATGAATTTCAGAGTCACGAGGCACATTCTGTGTCTTCAGAGCACAGGCTGAGACTGCTTTGAAGTCTTCCTCGCGTGCTGCCTCTCACGAAGGCCATGAAAGTGCCTGGCTCCTGCTAGAGCCGGTGGCTGCCCTTTTCCGGTTATGCCGTAGGACTCTAGCACGGGCCCGCTCAGCTCCACTCCCTCGGATGACAGTGCACGTGCCAAGGTTGGCCTTCTAGTCGTTGCTTTCTCAGCTCTATCAAGGCAAGTTGTTTCCGTCGTCCGGCTATGATGACAGTTCCCATGGGATGCCACCTCCTTGTAGTGACTGAATGTGCCGGTGTTCCCCGCAAGGGGTTTGCTTTGCACGGAAGAGCTCCCCCGGTGTCAGTCCCCACTCGGGGCTATTCCTAGCCCTTTTTTGAACCGTGTGCTGTAGGATGCAAACAGGAACACCAGGACATCCCCTGGGTTAGGATGCCTAAGGTGCCATCTGCATAGTGCGGTGCCTTGGTTTTCCTCGGAAGCACTCACGGTGCATTTAGCTCCTTCACCTTCTGCTCGACCTGGCCGCGGTCTGCCTTGACTTCACTTAATTCACCAGCCAGGCAAAGAAGAACGGTGGGGCGAAATCCTCACCCTGAGCTCCTCAGGGGTTCCTCTCTGGCCTGAAAAGACGATCAGCCAGTATGGCTGACCCTCTTCTTCTCCAGCTTCTTCGTGAGCTCTCCTCCGTGTTGCCTTGGCAAGACCTGTCCCCTTCGGTAATACTGCAGGCCCCTCCCTTAGAGTCCATGGTGCTGGTTCCTGCCAGAACCTTTAACACCTAGCTCCAGGCCGGACAAGACTGTCTGGTCCATCAGTTCAAAGGAGAAGTGCTACGGTGGTTCCCCATAGTCCAGAAAAAGCTGCAGAGTCATAAGGCTCCTCCTTTTCTCAAAGTGCACGCTGTCTGTCTGTTTTAAGTCTGACGGCACGCGGCCTGCCATGAAGGCCGTGAAGTCGCCTGACTATGGAGGTGGTCTTTTGAAAATGGCTCGCTCAGTGTTTCGCCTTGAGGGGCAGTTTTCACCATTGATCAGTTGTTTTTTTTTTTGGCACCTGAACGTGCGTGCCAGTTGCTACCACACGAGGTTATCACAGTGAAGGTGCCAGAATTAGCATGTCGGTCACTGAGTACCACAGGGCCAAATGTCCTGAGTTCACCTGTCTTAGCGCCAGTCGTAGATACGCTACAGCACGTGCAGTTGGACGTGTCTACAACTGCGCTACGTGTCACGGGCTTGATGAACACAAGCGTACCCTTCTGCCGTGGCAGGCGATTCATTAACCACTGAATTGCTCGCTCAGGCTGAATCCCACTTAAGTTCCAGTGGTGTCCTTGTCCACCACGTTTCGTAGGATGTGAACACAGGATCACTTGTGTGGCCACTGTGTGGGGACGCTGAAGGTGCCACCCAGAGAATATGGGAAGTGAGTTTTCCTCGCAGTTGCTCTGTCTGCTTTCACTGTCTTCAGCTTCTACTGTCTCTGCACCAGCCCTCGCTAATGACAGTGACGTTCTCGTTCAGAAAATGGTGGGTGATCTGTGAGTAACA
This sequence comes from Dugong dugon, assembly GCA_030035585.1. Classification (NCBI taxonomy): domain Eukaryota; kingdom Metazoa; phylum Chordata; class Mammalia; order Sirenia; family Dugongidae; genus Dugong; species Dugong dugon. The sequence goes on from CM057483.1 coordinate 149,530,759, forward strand.
GTATATCGCTGGTTAGCGGTTGTTGTGTCTCCCCCTGGAATCTCCGTGAAGCCACTTTCCCGTACCCTCTGTTCACCGACCTCCCATAGGAGTCCAAGATGGCGGATCCGTGCAGTCTTAGCTGACAGGGGACCTCTGCGTTGTCTCTCTCCTCACTCTCTGTTCTCTGTCGGTTTCTTAATCCACTTGGTGCTTGGCTGTGTTGGTTACCTCTTCATTTGACTCTTAGGGTTTCAGCATTGATATCTTCTCTGTTTGGCTCAGCTCTTCGGATCTTTGCTGTGGAGCGACACACCGTAGTGCTTCCGTCTGTAGCGCCCTGTTGCTTGGAAGTCTGATTGTGGGCGTGCCAGATGGAATACACAGGACTCGAGGGGCTTGTATCTGCAGATTTCCAATTGTGTGGGATTGTGTCTCCGTTGTCTGCGAGGTAATCTTCACTGTCTACCTCAGTTGGGTTGCCATTTTCGTTTGTACTTGAGGCTACCTAGTCATCAGATGAGACCTCTTCATCTGTCTTGTGCAGATGAATTATCTCCGGTGAATCGTCACGAGGAACTTGGCATTCGATGGAGCCTCCACCTCTACCTTAGCATTTGCAGGTTTCTCAAAATTCCCCAGCAGGAGGATCTGGTATTGCGTGGATGTGCGCGATGGTCGCCCTCAGGCCCCTGCTGCCAAGACTGGACTGGCTCCTCCTGTGCCACTCCTGGGACCCAGCCTTGTGGGATTGTCCCTCCGAGCGAGCCTCTTGCGGCTGGACAGGAAAACCCTGCCAGGCGTTTTCACGCCTAGCTCCCGGCTAGACAAGACGGCGCCTGGTCCATAAGTTCGAAGGATTAGTGCTACAGTGGTCCCCAATAGTCCCGAAAGAACTGTAGAATGATAAGGCTCCTCCTTTTCTCGAAGTCCTCCCTGTCTACTTGTTTTAAGTCTCATGGCATGCGGCCGGCCATGAAGGTGATGACGTTGCCCGACCTCTAACCCATTGGATGTGCTGTTTTGAAAATGGCTTGCTCGGTGGTTAGCACTGAGGGACGGTTTCTCCGCTGATCACTTGTTTTCTGGCACCTGAACATGCGTGCCCGGTGATACCACACAAGGTTATTACCGTGAAGGTGCCGGGATTGGCATGTCAGTCATTGGTTACCTCAGGGCCCAGTGTCCTGAATCCACCCACCTGTCTTAGTGCCACTCGTAGATGTGGTACGGCACAGGCGGTTGGACGTGTGTGCAGCTGCAGTACGTGTCCCGGGCTTGCTAAACACAAGTGTACCCTTCTGACAGGGCAGGCAATTCATTAACCGCTGAATTGCTCACTCAGGCTGAATGCCACTTAAGTTCCGATGGTGTCATTGTCCACCACGGTTTGTTGGATGTGAACGCAGGATGACCTGTGTGGCCACTGCGTGGGGACGGTGAAGGTAGCACAAAGAGAATGTGCGGTGCGTGAGTTTTCCTCGCAAGCGCTCTGTCTACTTTGACGCTCTTCAGCTTCTACTGTCTTTGCACCAGCCCGCACTAATGAGAATTACCTTCTCGGTCACCAGCCAATGGCTGATCTACGAGTGAACATGTTAGTGTTTCGGCGGTTACTCAGGTGTCTGTAAGAAGACCGTGGTCTGTCCGTTCACTGCGCAGCTCCTTCGGGGGTTCCTCATTGGCCTAGCAGGAAGCTGAGCCAATGGAGGTGATCCTCTTATGTGCTTCAACTTCCGTGAATGGTCCCATTGTAAGATGTTTCCTTGGAGGACGCTGAGAGTCCTCTGCCTAGAGTGGATGGTGCTGGTTCCCCACAGAAGTTTAAAAGTGTGTCCGACCCAGTCACCGGACAGGAAAGTATATGTGGTCTGTCAGTTCCATAGATTGGGACTTGAGTGGTTCCTCCCAGTCCTGAATGAATTTCAGAGTCACGAGGCACATTCTGTGTCTTCAGAGCACAGGCTGAGACTGCTTTGAAGTCTTCCTCGCGTGCTGCCTCTCACGAAGGCCATGAAAGTGCCTGGCTCCTGCTAGAGCCGCTGGCTGCCCTTTTCCGGTTATGCCGTAGGACTCTAGCACGGGCCCGCTCAGCTCCACTCCCTCGGATGACAGTGCACGTGCCAAGGTTGGCCTTCTAGTCGTTGCTTTCTCAGCTCTATCAAGGCAAGTTGTTTCCGTTGTCCGGCTATGATGACAGTTCCCATGGGATGCCACCTCCTTGTAGTGACTGAATGTGCCGGTGTTCCCCGCAAGGGGTTTGCTTTGCACGGAAGAGCTCCCCCGGTGTCAGTCCCCACTCGGGGCTATTCCTAGCCCTTTTTTGAACCGTGTGCTGTAGGATGCAAACAGGAACACCAGGACATCCCCTGGGTTAGGATGCCTAAGGTGCCATCTGCATAGTGCGGTGCCTTGGTTTTCCTCGGAAGCACTCACGGTGCATTTAGCTCCTTCACCTTCTGCTCGACCTGGCCGCGGTCTGCCTTGACTTCACTTAATTCACCAGCCAGGCAAAGAAGAACGGTGGGGCGAAATCCTCACCCTGAGCTCCTCAGGGGTTCCTCTCTGGCCTGAAAAGACGATCAGCCAGTATGGCTGACCCTCTTCTTCTCCAGCTTCTTCGTGAGCTCTCCTCCGTGTTGCCTTGGCAAGACCTGTCCCCTTCGGTAATACTGCAGGCCCCTCCCTTAGAGTCCATGGTGCTGGTTCCTGCCAGAACCTTTAACACCTAGCTCCAGGCCGGACAAGACTGTCTGGTCCATCAGTTCAAAGGAGAAGTGCTACGGTGGTTCCCCATAGTCCAGAAAAAGCTGCAGAGTCATAAGGCTCCTCCTTTTCTCAAAGTGCACGCTGTCTGTCTGTTTTAAGTCTGACGGCACGCGGCCTGCCATGAAGGCCGTGAAGTCGCCTGACTATGGAGGTGGTCTTTTGAAAATGGCTCGCTCAGTGTTTCGCCTTGAGGGGCAGTTTTCACCATTGATCAGTTGTTTTTTTTTTTGGCACCTGAACGTGCGTGCCAGTTGCTACCACACGAGGTTATCACAGTGAAGGTGCCAGAATTAGCATGTCGGTCACTGAGTACCACAGGGCCAAATGTCCTGAGTTCACCTGTCTTAGCGCCAGTCGTAGATACGCTACAGCACGTGCAGTTGGACGTGTCTACAACTGCGCTACGTGTCACGGGCTTGATGAACACAAGCGTACCCTTCTGCCGTGGCAGGCGATTCATTAACCACTGAATTGCTCGCTCAGGCTGAATCCCACTTAAGTTCCAGTGGTGTCCTTGTCCACCACGTTTCGTAGGATGTGAACACAGGATCACTTGTGTGGCCACTGTGTGGGGACGCTGAAGGTGCCACCCAGAGAATATGGGAAGTGAGTTTTCCTCGCAGTTGCTCTGTCTGCTTTCACTGTCTTCAGCTTCTACTGTCTCTGCACCAGCCCTCGCTAATGACAGTGACGTTCTCGTTCAGAAAATGGTGGGTGATCTGTGAGTAACAGTATATCGCTGGTTAGCGGTTGTTGTGTCTCCCCCTGGAATCTCCGTGAAGCCGCTTTCCCGTACCCTCTGTTCACCGACCTCCCATAGGAGTCCAAGATGGCGGATCCGTGCAGTCTTAGCTGACAGGGGACCTCTGCGTTGTCTCTCTCCTCACTCTCTGTTCTCTGTCGGTTTCTTAATCCACTTGGTGCTTGGCTGTGTTGGTTACCTCTTCATTTGACTCTTAGGGTTTCAGCATTGATATCTTCTCTGTTTGGCTCAGCTCTTCGGATCTTTGCTGTGGAGCGACACACCGTAGTGCTTCCGTCTGTAGCGCCCTGTTGCTTGGAAGTCTGATTGTGGGCGTGCCAGATGGAATACACAGGACTCGAGGGGCTTGTATCTGCAGATTTCCAATTGTGTGGGATTGTGTCTCCGTTGTCTGCGAGGTAATCTTCACTGTCTACCTCAGTTGGGTTGCCATTTTCGTTTGTACTTGAGGCTACCTAGTCATCAGATGAGACCTCTTCATCTGTCTTGTGCAGATGAATTATCTCCGGTGAATCGTCACGAGGAACTTGGCATTCGATGGAGCCTCCACCTCTACCTTAGCATTTGCAGGTTTCTCAAAATTCCCCAGCAGGAGGATCTGGTATTGCGTGGATGTGCGCGATGGTCGCCCTCAGGCCCCTGCTGCCAAGACTGGACTGGCTCCTCCTGTGCCACTCCTGGGACCCAGCCTTGTGGGATTGTCCCTCCGAGCGAGCCTCTTGCGGCTGGACAGGAAAACCCTGCCAGGCGTTTTCACGCCTAGCTCCCGGCTAGACAAGACGGCGCCTGGTCCATAAGTTCGAAGGATTAGTGCTACAGTGGTCCCCAATAGTCCCGAAAGAACTGTAGAATGATAAGGCTCCTCCTTTTCTCGAAGTCCTCCCTGTCTACTTGTTTTAAGTCTCATGGCATGCGGCCGGCCATGAAGGTGATGACGTTGCCCGACCTCTAACCCATTGGATGTGCTGTTTTGAAAATGGCTTGCTCGGTGGTTAGCACTGAGGGACGGTTTCTCCGCTGATCACTTGTTTTCTGGCACCTGAACATGCGTGCCCGGTGATACCACACAAGGTTATTACCGTGAAGGTGCCGGGATTGGCATGTCAGTCATTGGTTACCTCAGGGCCCAGTGTCCTGAATCCACCCACCTGTCTTAGTGCCACTCGTAGATGTGGTACGGCACAGGCGGTTGGACGTGTGTGCAGCTGCAGTACGTGTCCCGGGCTTGCTAAACACAAGTGTACCCTTCTGACAGGGCAGGCAATTCATTAACCGCTGAATTGCTCACTCAGGCTGAATGCCACTTAAGTTCCGATGGTGTCATTGTCCACCACGGTTTGTTGGATGTGAACGCAGGATGACCTGTGTGGCCACTGCGTGGGGACGGTGAAGGTAGCACAAAGAGAATGTGCGGTGCGTGAGTTTTCCTCGCAAGCGCTCTGTCTACTTTGACGCTCTTCAGCTTCTACTGTCTTTGCACCAGCCCGCACTAATGAGAATTACCTTCTCGGTCACCAGCCAATGGCTGATCTACGAGTGAACATGTTAGTGTTTCGGCGGTTACTCAGGTGTCTGTAAGAAGACCGTGGTCTGTCCGTTCACTGCGCAGCTCCTTCGGGGGTTCCTCATTGGCCTAGCAGGAAGCTGAGCCAATGGAGGTGATCCTCTTATGTGCTTCAACTTCCGTGAATGGTCCCATTGTAAGATGTTTCCTTGGAGGACGCTGAGAGTCCTCTGCCTAGAGTGGATGGTGCTGGTTCCCCACAGAAGTTTAAAAGTGTGTCCGACCCAGTCACCGGACAGGAAAGTATATGTGGTCTGTCAGTTCCATAGATTGGGACTTGAGTGGTTCCTCCCAGTCCTGAATGAATTTCAGAGTCACGAGGCACATTCTGTGTCTTCAGAGCACAGGCTGAGACTGCTTTGAAGTCTTCCTCGCGTGCTGCCTCTCACGAAGGCCATGAAAGTGCCTGGCTCCTGCTAGAGCCGGTGGCTGCCCTTTTCCGGTTATGCCGTAGGACTCTAGCACGGGCCCGCTCAGCTCCACTCCCTCGGATGACAGTGCACGTGCCAAGGTTGGCCTTCTAGTCGTTGCTTTCTCAGCTCTATCAAGGCAAGTTGTTTCCGTTGTCCGGCTATGATGACAGTTCCCATGGGATGCCACCTCCTTGTAGTGACTGAATGTGCCGGTGTTCCCCGCAAGGGGTTTGCTTTGCACGGAAGAGCTCCCCCGGTGTCAGTCCCCACTCGGGGCTATTCCTAGCCCTTTTTTGAACCGTGTGCTGTAGGATGCAAACAGGAACACCAGGACATCCCCTGGGTTAGGATGCCTAAGGTGCCATCTGCATAGTGCGGTGCCTTGGTTTTCCTCGGAAGCACTCACGGTGCATTTAGCTCCTTCACCTTCTGCTCGACCTGGCCGCGGTCTGCCTTGACTTCACTTAATTCACCAGCCAGGCAAAGAAGAACGGTGGGGCGAAATCCTCACCCTGAGCTCCTCAGGGGTTCCTCTCTGGCCTGAAAAGACGATCAGCCAGTATGGCTGACCCTCTTCTTCTCCAGCTTCTTCGTGAGCTCTCCTCCGTGTTGCCTTGGCAAGACCTGTCCCCTTCGGTAATACTGCAGGCCCCTCCCTTAGAGTCCATGGTGCTGGTTCCTGCCAGAACCTTTAACACCTAGCTCCAGGCCGGACAAGACTGTCTGGTCCATCAGTTCAAAGGAGAAGTGCTACGGTGGTTCCCCATAGTCCAGAAAAAGCTGCAGAGTCATAAGGCTCCTCCTTTTCTCAAAGTGCACGCTGTCTGTCTGTTTTAAGTCTGACGGCACGCGGCCTGCCATGAAGGCCGTGAAGTCGCCTGACTATGGAGGTGGTCTTTTGAAAATGGCTCGCTCAGTGTTTCGCCTTGAGGGGCAGTTTTCACCATTGATCAGTTGTTTTTTTTTTTGGCACCTGAACGTGCGTGCCAGTTGCTACCACACGAGGTTATCACAGTGAAGGTGCCAGAATTAGCATGTCGGTCACTGAGTACCACAGGGCCAAATGTCCTGAGTTCACCTGTCTTAGCGCCAGTCGTAGATACGCTACAGCACGTGCAGTTGGACGTGTCTACAACTGCGCTACGTGTCACGGGCTTGATGAACACAAGCGTACCCTTCTGCCGTGGCAGGCGATTCATTAACCACTGAATTGCTCGCTCAGGCTGAATCCCACTTAAGTTCCAGTGGTGTCCTTGTCCACCACGTTTCGTAGGATGTGAACACAGGATCACTTGTGTGGCCACTGTGTGGGGACGCTGAAGGTGCCACCCAGAGAATATGGGAAGTGAGTTTTCCTCGCAGTTGCTCTGTCTGCTTTCACTGTCTTCAGCTTCTACTGTCTCTGCACCAGCCCTCGCTAATGACAGTGACGTTCTCGTTCAGAAAATGGTGGGTGATCTGTGAGTAACAGTATATCGCTGGTTAGCGGTTGTTGTGTCTCCCCCTGGAATCTCCGTGAAGCCGCTTTCCCGTACCCTCTGTTCACCGACCTCCCATAGGAGTCCAAGATGGCGGATCCGTGCAGTCTTAGCTGACAGGGGACCTCTGCGTTGTCTCTCTCCTCACTCTCTGTTCTCTGTCGGTTTCTTAATCCACTTGGTGCTTGGCTGTGTTGGTTACCTCTTCATTTGACTCTTAGGGTTTCAGCATTGATATCTTCTCTGTTTGGCTCAGCTCTTCGGATCTTTGCTGTGGAGCGACACACCGTAGTGCTTCCGTCTGTAGCGCCCTGTTGCTTGGAAGTCTGATTGTGGGCGTGCCAGATGGAATACACAGGACTCGAGGGGCTTGTATCTGCAGATTTCCAATTGTGTGGGATTGTGTCTCCGTTGTCTGCGAGGTAATCTTCACTGTCTACCTCAGTTGGGTTGCCATTTTCGTTTGTACTTGAGGCTACCTAGTCATCAGATGAGACCTCTTCATCTGTCTTGTGCAGATGAATTATCTCCGGTGAATCGTCACGAGGAACTTGGCATTCGATGGAGCCTCCACCTCTACCTTAGCATTTGCAGGTTTCTCAAAATTCCCCAGCAGGAGGATCTGGTATTGCGTGGATGTGCGTGATGGTCGCCCTCAGGCCCCTGCTGCCAAGACTGGACTGGCTCCTCCTGTGCCACTCCTGGGACCCAGCCTTGTGGGATTGTCCCTCTGAGCGAGCCTCTTGCGGCTGGACAGGAAAACCCTGCCAGGCGTTTTCACGCCTAGCTCCCGGCTAGACAAGACGGCGCCTGGTCCATAAGTTCGAAGGATTAGTGCTACAGTGGTCCCCAATAGTCCCGAAAGAACTGTAGAATGATAAGGCTCCTCCTTTTCTCGAAGTCCTCCCTGTCTACTTGTTTTAAGTCTCATGGCATGCGGCCGGCCATGAAGGTGATGACGTTGCCCGACCTCTAACCCATTGGATGTGCTGTTTTGAAAATGGCTTGCTCGGTGGTTAGCACTGAGGGACGGTTTCTCCGCTGATCACTTGTTTTCTGGCACCTGAACATGCGTGCCCGGTGATACCACACAAGGTTATTACCGTGAAGGTGCCGGGATTGGCATGTCAGTCATTGGTTACCTCAGGGCCCAGTGTCCTGAATCCACCCACCTGTCTTAGTGCCACTCGTAGATGTGGTACGGCACAGGCGGTTGGACGTGTGTGCAGCTGCAGTACGTGTCCCGGGCTTGCTAAACACAAGTGTACCCTTCTGACAGGGCAGGCAATTCATTAACCGCTGAATTGCTCACTCAGGCTGAATGCCACTTAAGTTCCGATGGTGTCATTGTCCACCACGGTTTGTTGGATGTGAACGCAGGATGACCTGTGTGGCCACTGCGTGGGGACGGTGAAGGTAGCACAAAGAGAATGTGCGGTGCGTGAGTTTTCCTCGCAAGCGCTCTGTCTACTTTGACGCTCTTCAGCTTCTACTGTCTTTGCACCAGCCCGCACTAATGAGAATTACCTTCTCGGTCACCAGCCAATGGCTGATCTACGAGTGAACATGTTAGTGTTTCGGCGGTTACTCAGGTGTCTGTAAGAAGACCGTGGTCTGTCCGTTCACTGCGCAGCTCCTTCGGGGGTTCCTCATTGGCCTAGCAGGAAGCTGAGCCAATGGAGGTGATCCTCTTATGTGCTTCAACTTCCGTGAATGGTCCCATTGTAAGATGTTTCCTTGGAGGACGCTGAGAGTCCTCTGCCTAGAGTGGATGGTGCTGGTTCCCCACAGAAGTTTAAAAGTGTGTCCGACCCAGTCACCGGACAGGAAAGTATATGTGGTCTGTCAGTTCCATAGATTGGGACTTGAGTGGTTCCTCCCAGTCCTGAATGAATTTCAGAGTCACGAGGCACATTCTGTGTCTTCAGAGCACAGGCTGAGACTGCTTTGAAGTCTTCCTCGCGTGCTGCCTCTCACGAAGGCCATGAAAGTGCCTGGCTCCTGCTAGAGCCGGTGGCTGCCCTTTTCCGGTTATGCCGTAGGACTCTAGCACGGGCCCGCTCAGCTCCACTCCCTCGGATGACAGTGCACGTGCCAAGGTTGGCCTTCTAGTCGTTGCTTTCTCAGCTCTATCAAGGCAAGTTGTTTCCGTTGTCCGGCTATGATGACAGTTCCCATGGGATGCCACCTCCTTGTAGTGACTGAATGTGCCGGTGTTCCCCGCAAGGGGTTTGCTTTGCACGGAAGAGCTCCCCCGGTGTCAGTCCCCACTCGGGGCTATTCCTAGCCCTTTTTTGAACCGTGTGCTGTAGGATGCAAACAGGAACACCAGGACATCCCCTGGGTTAGGATGCCTAAGGTGCCATCTGCATAGTGCGGTGCCTTGGTTTTCCTCGGAAGCACTCACGGTGCATTTAGCTCCTTCACCTTCTGCTCGATCTGGCCGCGGTCTGCCTTGACTTCACTTAATTCACCAGCCAGGCAAAGAAGAACGGTGGGGCGAAATCCTCACCCTGAGCTCCTCAGGGGTTCCTCTCTGGCCTGAAAAGACGATCAGCCAGTATGGCTGACCCTCTTCTTCTCCAGCTTCTTCGTGAGCTCTCCTCCGTGTTGCCTTGGCAAGACCTGTCCCCTTCGGTAATACTGCAGGCCCCTCCCTTAGAGTCCATGGTGCTGGTTCCTGCCAGAACCTTTAACACCTAGCTCCAGGCCGGACAAGACTGTCTGGTCCATCAGTTCAAAGGAGAAGTGCTACGGTGGTTCCCCATAGTCCAGAAAAAGCTGCAGAGTCATAAGGCTCCTCCTTTTCTCAAAGTGCACGCTGTCTGTCTGTTTTAAGTCTGACGGCACGCGGCCTGCCATGAAGGCCGTGAAGTCGCCTGACTATGGAGGTGGTCTTTTGAAAATGGCTCGCTCAGTGTTTCGCCTTGAGGGGCAGTTTTCACCATTGATCAGTTGTTTTTTTTTTTTGGCACCTGAACGTGCGTGCCAGTTGCTACCACACGAGGTTATCACAGTGAAGGTGCCAGAATTAGCATGTCGGTCACTGAGTACCACAGGGCCAAATGTCCTGAGTTCACCTGTCTTAGCGCCAGTCGTAGATACGCTACAGCACGTGCAGTTGGACGTGTCTACAACTGCGCTACGTGTCACGGGCTTGATGAACACAAGCGTACCCTTCTGCCGTGGCAGGCGATTCATTAACCACTGAATTGCTCGCTCAGGCTGAATCCCACTTAAGTTCCAGTGGTGTCCTTGTCCACCACGTTTCGTAGGATGTGAACACAGGATCACTTGTGTGGCCACTGTGTGGGGACGCTGAAGGTGCCACCCAGAGAATATGGGAAGTGAGTTTTCCTCGCAGTTGCTCTGTCTGCTTTCACTGTCTTCAGCTTTTACTGTCTCTGCACCAGCCCTCGCTAATGACAGTGACGTTCTCGTTCAGAAAATGGTGGGTGATCTGTGAGTAACAGTATATCGCTGGTTAGCGGTTGTTGTGTCTCCCCCTGGAATCTCCGTGAAGCCGCTTTCCCGTACCCTCTGTTCACCGACCTCCCATAGGAGTCCAAGATGGCGGATCCGTGCTGTCTTAGCTGACAGGGGACCTCTGCGTTGTCTCTCTCCTCACTCTCTGTTCTCTGTCGGTTTCTTAATCCACTTGGTGCTTGGCTGTGTTGGTTACCTCTTCATTTGACTCTTAGGGTTTCAGCATTGATATCTTCTCTGTTTGGCTCAGCTCTTCGGATCTTTGCTGTGGAGCGACACACCGTAGTGCTTCCGTCTGTAGCGCCCTGTTGCTTGGAAGTCTGATTGTGGGCGTGCCAGATGGAATACACAGGACTCGAGGGGCTTGTATCTGCAGATTTCCAATTGTGTGGGATTGTGTCTCCGTTGTCTGCGAGGTAATCTTCACTGTCTACCTCAGTTGGGTTGCCATTTTCGTTTGTACTTGAGGCTACCTAGTCATCAGATGAGACCTCTTCATCTGTCTTGTGCAGATGAATTATCTCCGGTGAATCGTCACGAGGAACTTGGCATTCGATGGAGCCTCCACCTCTACCTTAGCATTTGCAGGTTTCTCAAAATTCCCCAGCAGGAGGATCTGGTATTGCGTGGATGTGCGCGATGGTCGCCCTCAGGCCCCTGCTGCCAAGACTGGACTGGCTCCTCCTGTGCCACTCCTGGGACCCAGCCTTGTGGGATTGTCCCTCCGAGCGAGCCTCTTGCGGCTGGACAGGAAAACCCTGCCAGGCGTTTTCACGCCTAGCTCCCGGCTAGACAAGACTGCGCCTGGTCCATAAGTTCGAAGGATTAGTGCTACAGTGGTCCCCAATAGTCCCGAAAGAACTGTAGAATGATAAGGCTCCTCCTTTTCTCGAAGTCCTCCCTGTCTACTTGTTTTAAGTCTCATGGCATGCGGCCGGCCATGAAGGTGATGACGTTGCCCGACCTCTAACCCATTGGATGTGCTGTTTTGAAAATGGCTTGCTCGGTGGTTAGCACTGAGGGACGGTTTCTCCGCTGATCACTTGTTTTCTGGCACCTGAACATGCGTGCCCGGTGATACCACACAAGGTTATTACCGTGAAGGTGCCGGGATTGGCATGTCAGTCATTGGTTACCTCAGGGCCCAGTGTCCTGAATCCACCCACCTGTCTTAGTGCCACTCGTAGATGTGGTACGGCACAGGCGGTTGGACGTGTGTGCAGCTGCAGTACGTGTCCCGGGCTTGCTAAACACAAGTGTACCCTTCTGACAGGGCAGGCAATTCATTAACCGCTGAATTGCTCACTCAGGCTGAATGCCACTTAAGTTCCGATGGTGTCATTGTCCACCACGGTTTGTTGGATGTGAACGCAGGATGACCTGTGTGGCCACTGCGTGGGGACGGTGAAGGTAGCACAAAGAGAATGTGCGGTGCGTGAGTTTTCCTCGCAAGCGCTCTGTCTACTTTGACGCTCTTCAGCTTCTACTGTCTTTGCACCAGCCCGCACTAATGAGAATTACCTTCTCGGTCACCAGCCAATGGCTGATCTACGAGTGAACATGTTAGTGTTTCGGCGGTTACTCAGGTGTCTGTAAGAAGACCGTGGTCTGTCCGTTCACTGCGCAGCTCCTTCGGGGGTTCCTCATTGGCCTAGCAGGAAGCTGAGCCAATGGAGGTGATCCTCTTATGTGCTTCAACTTCCGTGAATGGTCCCATTGTAAGATGTTTCCTTGGAGGACGCTGAGAGTCCTCTGCCTAGAGTGGATGGTGCTGGTTCCCCACAGAAGTTTAAAAGTGTGTCCGACCCAGTCACCGGACAGGAAAGTATATGTGGTCTGTCAGTTCCATAGATTGCGACTTGAGTGGTTCCTCCCAGTCCTGAATGAATTTCAGAGTCACGAGGCACATTCTGTGTCTTCAGAGCACAGGCTGAGACTGCTTTGAAGTCTTCCTCGCGTGCTGCCTCTCACGAAGGCCATGAAAGTGCCTGGCTCCTGCTAGAGCCGGTGGCTGCCCTTTTCCGGTTATGCCGTAGGACTCTAGCACGGGCCCGCTCAGCTCCACTCCCTCGGATGACAGTGCACGTGCCAAGGTTGGCCTTCTAGTCGTTGCTTTCTCAGCTCTATCAAGGCAAGTTGTTTCCGTTGTCCGGCTATGATGACAGTTCCCATGGGATGCCACCTCCTTGTAGTGACTGAATGTGCCGGTGTTCCCCGCAAGGGGTTTGCTTTGCACGGAAGAGCTCCCCCGGTGTCAGTCCCCACTCGGGGCTATTCCTAGCCCTTTTTTGAACCGTGTGCTGTAGGATGCAAACAGGAACACCAGGACATCCCCTGGGTTAGGATGCCTAAGGTGCCATCTGCATAGTGCGGTGCCTTGGTTTTCCTCGGAAGCACTCACGGTGCATTTAGCTCCTTCACCTTCTGCTCGACCTGGCCGCGGTCTGCCTTGACTTCACTTAATTCACCAGCCAGGCAAAGAAGAACGGTGGGGCGAAATCCTCACCCTGAGCTCCTCAGGGGTTCCTCTCTGGCCTGAAAAGACGATCAGCCAGTATGGCTGACCCTCTTCTTCTCCAGCTTCTTCGTGAGCTCTCCTCCGTGTTGCCTTGGCAAGACCTGTCCCCTTCGGTAATACTGCAGGCCCCTCCCTTAGAGTCCATGGTGCTGGTTCCTGCCAGAACCTTTAACACCTAGCTCCAGGCCGGACAAGACTGTCTGGTCCATCAGTTCAAAGGAGAAGTGCTACGGTGGTTCCCCATAGTCCAGAAAAAGCTGCAGAGTCATAAGGCTCCTCCTTTTCTCAAAGTGCACGCTGTCTGTCTGTTTTAAGTCTGACGGCACGCGGCCTGCCATGAAGGCCGTGAAGTCGCCTGACTATGGAGGTGGTCTTTTGAAAATGGCTCGCTCAGTGTTTCGCCTTGAGGGGCAGTTTTCACCATTGATCAGTTGTTTTTTTTTTTTGGCACCTGAACGTGCGTGCCAGTTGCTACCACACGAGGTTATCACAGTGAAGGTGCCAGAATTAGCATGTCGGTCACTGAGTACCACAGGGCCAAATGTCCTGAGTTCACCTGTCTTAGCGCCAGTCGTAGATACGCTACAGCACGTGCAGTTGGACGTGTCTACAACTGCGCTACGTGTCACGGGCTTGATGAACACAAGCGTACCCTTCTGCCGTGGCAGGCGATTCATTCACCCCTGAATTGCTCGCTCAGGCTGAATCCCACTTAAGTTCCAGTGGTGTCCTTGTCCACCACGTTTCGTAGGATGTGAACACAGGATCACTTGTGTGGCCACTGTGTGGGGACGCTGAAGGTGCCACCCAGAGAATATGGGAAGTGAGTTTTCCTCGCAGTTGCTCTGTCTGCTTTCACTGTCTTCAGCTTCTACTGTCTCTGCACCAGCCCTCGCTAATGACAGTGACGTTCTCGTTCAGAAAATGGTGGGTGATCTGTGAGTAACAGTATATCGCTGGTTAGCGGTTGTTGTGTCTCCCCCTGGAATCTCCGTGAAGCCGCTTTCCCGTACCCTCTGTTCACCGACCTCCCATAGGAGTCCAAGATGGCGGATCCGTGCTGTCTTAGCTGACAGGGGACCTCTGCGTTGTCTCTCTCCTCACTCTCTGTTCTCTGTCGGTTTCTTAATCCACTTGGTGCTTGGCTGTGTTGGTTACCTCTTCGTTTGACTCTTAGGGTTTCAGCATTGATATCTTCTCTGTTTGGCTCAGCTCTTCGGATCTTTGCTGTGGAGCGACACACCGTAGTGCTTCCGTCTGTAGCGCCCTGTTGCTTGGAAGTCTGATTGTGGGCGTGCCAGATGGAATACACAGGACTCGAGGGGCTTGTATCTGCAGATTTCCAATTGTGTGGGATTGTGTCTCCGTTGTCTGCGAGGTAATCTTCACTGTCTACCTCAGTTGGGTTGCCATTTTCGTTTGTACTTGAGGCTACCTAGTCATCAGATGAGACCTCTTCATCTGTCTTGTGCAGATGAATTATCTCCGGTGAATCGTCACGAGGAACTTGGCATTCGATGGAGCCTCCACCTCTACCTTAGCATTTGCAGGTTTCTCAAAATTCCCCAGCAGGAGGATCTGGTATTGCGTGGATGTGCGCGATGGTCGCCCTCAGGCCCCTGCTGCCAAGACTGGACTGGCTCCTCCTGTGCCACTCCTGGGACTCAGCCTTGTGGGATTGTCCCTGTGAGCGAGCCTCTTGCGGCTGGACAGGAAAACCCTGCCAGACGTTTTCACGCCTAGCTCCCGGCTAGACAAGACTGCGCCTGGTCCATAAGTTCGAAGGATTAGTGCTACAGTGGTCCCCAATAGTCCCGAAAGAACTGTAGAATGATAAGGCTCCTCCTTTTCTCGAAGTCCTCCCTGTCTACTTGTTTTAAGTCTCATGGCATGCGGCCGGCCATGAAGGTGATGACGTTGCCCGACCTCTAACCCATTGGATGTGCTGTTTTGAAAATGGCTTGCTCGGTGGTTAGCACTGAGGGACGGTTTCTCCGCTGATCACTTGTTTTCTGGCACCTGAACATGCGTGCCCGGTGATACCACACAAGGTTATTACCGTGAAGGTGCCGGGATTGGCATGTCAGTCATTGGTTACCTCAGGGCCCAGTGTCCTGAATCCACCCACCTGTCTTAGTGCCACTCGTAGATGTGGTACGGCACAGGCGGTTGGACGTGTGTGCAGCTGCAGTACGTGTCCCGGGCTTGCTAAACACAAGTGTACCCTTCTGACAGGGCAGGCAATTCATTAACCGCTGAATTGCTCACTCAGGCTGAATGCCACTTAAGTTCCGATGGTGTCATTGTCCACCACGGTTTGTTGGATGTGAACGCAGGATGACCTGTGTGGCCACTGCGTGGGGACGGTGAAGGTAGCACAAAGAGAATGTGCGGTGCGTGAGTTTTCCTCGCAAGCGCTCTGTCTACTTTGACGCTCTTCAGCTTCTACTGTCTTTGCACCAGCCCGCACTAATGAGAATTACCTTCTCGGTCACCAGCCAATGGCTGATCTACGAGTGAACATGTTAGTGTTTCGGCGGTTACTCAGGTGTCTGTAAGAAGACCGTGGTCTGTCCGTTCACTGCGCAGCTCCTTCGGGGGTTCCTCATTGGCCTAGCAGGAAGCTGAGCCAATGGAGGTGATCCTCTTATGTGCTTCAACTTGGGTGAATGGTCCCATTGTAAGATGTTTCCTTGGAGGACGCTGAGAGTCCTCTGCCTAGAGTGGATGGTGCTGGTTCCCCACGGAAGTTTAAAAGTGGGTCCGACCCAGTCACCGGACAGGAAAGTATATGTGGTCTGTCAGTTCCATAGATTGCGACTTGAGTGGTTGCTCCCAGTCCTGAATGAATTTCAGAGTCACGAGGCACATTCTGTGTCTTCAGAGCACAGGCTGAGACTGCTTTGAAGTCTTCCTCGCGTGCTGCCTCTCACGAAGGCCATGAAAGTGCCTGGCTCCTGCTAGAGCCGGTGGCTGCCCTTTTCCGGTTGTGCCGTAGGACTCTAGCACGGGCCCGCTCAGCTCCACTCCCTCGGATGACAGTGCACGTGCCAAGGTTGGCCTTCTAGTCGTTGCTTTCTCAGCTCTATCAAGGCAAGTTGTTTCCGTTGTCCGGCTATGATGACAGTTCCCATGGGATGCCACCTCCTTGTAGTGACTGAATGTGCCGGTGTTCCCCGCAAGGGGTTTGCTTTGCACGGAAGAGCTCCCCCGGTGTCAGTCCCCACTCGGGGCTATTCCTAGCCCTTTTTTGAACCGTGTGCTGTAGGATGCAAACAGGAACACCAGGACATCCCCTGGGTTAGGATGCCTAAGGTGCCATCTGCATAGTGCGGTGCCTTGGTTTTCCTCGGAAGCACTCACGGTGCATTTAGCTCCTTCACCTTCTGCTCGACCTGGCCGCGGTCTGCCTTGACTTCACTTAATTCACCAGCCAGGCAAAGAAGAACGGTGGGGCGAAATCCTCACCCTGAGCTCCTCAGGGGTTCCTCTCTGGCCTGAAAAGGCGATCAGCCAGTATGGCTGACCCTCTTCTTCTCCAGCTTCTTCGTGAGCTCTCCTCCGTGTTGCCTTGGCAAGACCTGTCCCCTTCGGTAATACTGCAGGCCCCTCCCTTAGAGTCCATGGTGCTGGTTCCTGCCAGAACTTTTAACACCTAGCTCCAGGCCGGACAAGACTGTCTGGTCCATCAGTTCAAAGGAGAAGTGCTACGGTGGTTCCCCATAGTCCAGAAAAAGCTGCAGAGTCATAAGGCTCCTCCTTTTCTCAAAGTGCACGCTGTCTGTCTGTTTTAAGTCTGACGGCACGCGGCCTGCCATGAAGGCCGTGAAGTCGCCTGACTATGGAGGTGGTCTTTTGAAAATGGCTCGCTCAGTGTTTCGCCTTGAGGGGCAGTTTTCACCATTGATCAGTGGTTTTTTTTTTTTGGCACCTGAACGTGCGTGCCAGTTGCTACCACACGAGGTTATCACAGTGAAGGTGCCAGAATTAGCATGTCGGTCACTGAGTACCACAGGGCCAAATGTCCTGAGTTCACCTGTCTTAGCGCCAGTCGTAGATACGCTACAGCACGTGCAGTTGGACGTGTCTACAACTGCGCTACGTGTCACGGGCTTGATGAACACAAGCGTACCCTTCTGCCGTGGCAGGCGATTCATTAACCACTGAATTGCTCGCTCAGGCTGAATCCCACTTAAGTTCCAGTGGTGTCCTTGTCCACCACGTTTCGTAGGATGTGAACACAGGATCACTTGTGTGGCCACTGTGTGGGGACGCTGAAGGTGCCACCCAGAGAATATGGGAAGTGAGTTTTCCTCGCAGTTGCTCTGTCTGCTTTCACTGTCTTCAGCTTCTACTGTCTCTGCACCAGCCCTCGCTAATGACAGTGACGTTCTCGTTCAGAAAATGGTGGGTGATCTGTGAGTAACAGTATATCGCTGGTTAGCGGTTGTTGTGTCTCCCCCTGGAATCTCCGTGAAGCCGCTTTCCCGTACCCTCTGTTCACCGACCTCCCATAGGAGTCCAAGATGGCGGATCCGTGCTGTCTTAGCTGACAGGGGACCTCTGCGTTGTCTCTCTCCTCACTCTCTGTTCTCTGTCGGTTTCTTAATCCACTTGGTGCTTGGCTGTGTTGGTTACCTCTTCATTTGACTCTTAGGGTTTCAGCATTGATATCTTCTCTGTTTGGCTCAGCTCTTCGGATCTTTGCTGTGGAGCGACACACCGTAGTGCTTCCGTCTGTAGCGCCCTGTTGCTTGGAAGTCTGATTGTGGGCGTGCCAGATGGAATACACAGGACTCGAGGGGCTTGTATCTGCAGATTTCCAATTGTGTGGGATTGTGTCTCCGTTGTCTGCGAGATAATCTTCACTGTCTACCTCAGTTGGGTTGCCATTTTCGTTTGTACTTGAGGCTACCTAGTCATCAGATGAGACCTCTTCATCTGTCTTGTGCAGATGAATTATCTCCGGTGAATCGTCACGAGGAACTTGGCATTCGATGGAGCCTCCACCTCTACCTTAGCATTTGCAGGTTTCTCAAAATTCCCCAGCAGGAGGATCTGGTATTGCGTGGATGTGCGCGATGGTCGCCCTCAGGCCCCTGCTGCCAAGACTGGACTGGCTCCTCCTGTGCCACTCCTGGGACTCAGCCTTGTGGGATTGTCCCTCCGAGCGAGCCTCTTGCGGCTGGACAGGAAAACCCTGCCAGGCGTTTTCACGCCTAGCTCCCGGCTAGACAAGACTGCGCCTGGTCCATAAGTTCGAAGGATTAGTGCTACAGTGGTCCCCAATAGTCCCGAAAGAACTGTAGAATGATAAGGCTCCTCCTTTTCTCGAAGTCCTCCCTGTCTACTTGTTTTAAGTCTCATGGCATGCGGCCGGCCATGAAGGTGATGACGTTGCCCGACCTCTAACCCATTGGATGTGCTGTTTTGAAAATGGCTTGCTCGGTGGTTAGCACTGAGGGACGGTTTCTCCGCTGATCACTTGTTTTCTGGCACCTGAACATGCGTGCCCGGTGATACCACACAAGGTTATTACCGTGAAGGTGCCGGGATTGGCATGTCAGTCATTGGTTACCTCAGGGCCCAGTGTCCTGAATCCACCCACCTGTCTTAGTGCCACTCGTAGATGTGGTACGGCACAGGCGGTTGGACGTGTGTGCAGCTGCAGTACGTGTCCCGGGCTTGCTAAACACAAGTGTACCCTTCTGACAGGGCAGGCAATTCATTAACCGCTGAATTGCTCACTCAGGCTGAATGCCACTTAAGTTCCGATGGTGTCATTGTCCACCACGGTTTGTTGGATGTGAACGCAGGATGACCTGTGTGGCCACTGCGTGGGGACGGTGAAGGTAGCACAAAGAGAATGTGCGGTGCGTGAGTTTTCCTCGCAAGCGCTCTGTCTACTTTGACGCTCTTCAGCTTCTACTGTCTTTGCACCAGCCCGCACTAATGAGAATTACCTTCTCGGTCACCAGCCAATGGCTGATCTACGAGTGAACATGTTAGTGTTTCGGCGGTTACTC
The DNA here is from genome assembly GCA_030035585.1 of Dugong dugon. Classification (NCBI taxonomy): domain Eukaryota; kingdom Metazoa; phylum Chordata; class Mammalia; order Sirenia; family Dugongidae; genus Dugong; species Dugong dugon. The sequence goes on from CM057483.1 coordinate 149,549,755, forward strand.
AGGTGTCTGTAAGAAGACCGTGGTCTGTCCGTTCACTGCGCAGCTCCTTCGGGGGTTCCTCATTGGCCTAGCAGGAAGCTGAGCCAATGGAGGTGATCCTCTTATGTGCTTCAACTTCCGTGAATGGTCCCATTGTAAGATGTTTCCTTGGAGGACGCTGAGAGTCCTCTGCCTAGAGTGGATGGTGCTGGTTCCCCACAGAAGTTTAAAAGTGTGTCCGACCCAGTCACCGGACAGGAAAGTATATGTGGTCTGTCAGTTCCATAGATTGGGACTTGAGTGGTTCCTCCCAGTCCTGAATGAATTTCAGAGTCACGAGGCACATTCTGTGTCTTCAGAGCACAGGCTGAGACTGCTTTGAAGTCTTCCTCGCGTGCTGCCTCTCACGAAGGCCATGAAAGTGCCTGGCTCCTGCTAGAGCCGGTGGCTGCCCTTTTCCGGTTATGCCGTAGGACTCTAGCACGGGCCCGCTCAGCTCCACTCCCTCGGATGACAGTGCACGTGCCAAGGTTGGCCTTCTAGTCGTTGCTTTCTCAGCTCTATCAAGGCAAGTTGTTTCCGTTGTCCGGCTATGATGACAGTTCCCATGGGATGCCACCTCCTTGTAGTGACTGAATGTGCCGGTGTTCCCCGCAAGGGGTTTGCTTTGCACGGAAGAGCTCCCCCGGTGTCAGTCCCCACTCGGGGCTATTCCTAGCCCTTTTTTGAACCGTGTGCTGTAGGATGCAAACAGGAACACCAGGACATCCCCGGGGTTAGGATGCCTAAGGTGCCATCTGCATAGTGCGGTGCCTTGGTTTTCCTCGGAAGCACTCACGGTGCATTTAGCTCCTTCACCTTCTGCTCGACCTGGCCGCGGTCTGCCTTGACTTCACTTAATTCACCAGCCAGGCAAAGAAGAACGGTGGGGCGAAATCCTCACCCTGAGCTCCTCAGGGGTTCCTCTCTGGCCTGAAAAGACGATCAGCCAGTATGGCTGACCCTCTTCTTCTCCAGCTTCTTCGTGAGCTCTCCTCCGTGTTGCCTTGGCAAGACCTGTCCCCTTCGGTAATACTGCAGGCCCCTCCCTTAGAGTCCATGGTGCTGGTTCCTGCCAGAACTTTTAACACCTAGCTCCAGGCCGGACAAGACTGTCTGGTCCATCAGTTCAAAGGAGAAGTGCTACGGTGGTTCCCCATAGTCCAGAAAAAGCTGCAGAGTCATAAGGCTCCTCCTTTTCTCAAAGTGCACGCTGTCTGTCTGTTTTAAGTCTGACGGCACGCGGCCTGCCATGAAGGCCGTGAAGTCGCCTGACTATGGAGGTGGTCTTTTGAAAATGGCTCGCTCAGTGTTTCGCCTTGAGGGGCAGTTTTCACCATTGATCAGTGGGTTTTTTTTTGGCACCTGAACGTGCGTGCCAGTTGCTACCACACGAGGTTATCACAGTGAAGGTGCCAGAATTAGCATGTCGGTCACTGAGTACCACAGGGCCAAATGTCCTGAGTTCACCTGTCTTAGCGCCAGTCGTAGATACGCTACAGCACGTGCAGTTGGACGTGTCTACAACTGCGCTACGTGTCACGGGCTTGATGAACACAAGCGTACCCTTCTGCCGTGGCAGGCGATTCATTCACCCCTGAATTGCTCGCTCAGGCTGAATCCCACTTAAGTTCCAGTGGTGTCCTTGTCCACCACGTTTCGTAGGATGTGAACACAGGATCACTTGTGTGGCCACTGTGTGGGGACGCTGAAGGTGCCACCCAGAGAATATGGGAAGTGAGTTTTCCTCGCAGTTGCTCTGTCTGCTTTCACTGTCTTCAGCTTCTACTGTCTCTGCACCAGCCCTCGCTAATGACAGTGACGTTCTCGTTCAGAAAATGGTGGGTGATCTGTGAGTAACAGTATATCGCTGGTTAGCGGTTGTTGTGTCTCCCCCTGGAATCTCCGTGAAGCCGCTTTCCCGTACCCTCTGTTCACCGACCTCCCATAGGAGTCCAAGATGGCGGATCCGTGCTGTCTTAGCTGACAGGGGACCTCTGCGTTGTCTCTCTCCTCACTCTCTGTTCTCTGTCGGTTTCTTAATCCACTTGGTGCTTGGCTGTGTTGGTTACCTCTTCGTTTGACTCTTAGGGTTTCAGCATTGATATCTTCTCTGTTTGGCTCAGCTCTTCGGATCTTTGCTGTGGAGCGACACACCGTAGTGCTTCCGTCTGTAGCGCCCTGTTGCTTGGAAGTCTGATTGTGGGCGTGCCAGATGGAATACACAGGACTCGAGGGGCTTGTATCTGCAGATTTCCAATTGTGTGGGATTGTGTCTCCGTTGTCTGCGAGGTAATCTTCACTGTCTACCTCAGTTGGGTTGCCATTTTCGTTTGTACTTGAGGCTACCTAGTCATCAGATGAGACCTCTTCATCTGTCTTGTGCAGATGAATTATCTCCGGTGAATCGTCACGAGGAACTTGGCATTCGATGGAGCCTCCACCTCTACCTTAGCATTTGCAGGTTTCTCAAAATTCCCCAGCAGGAGGATCTGGTATTGCGTGGATGTGCGCGATGGTCGCCCTCAGGCCCCTGCTGCCAAGACTGGACTGGCTCCTCCTGTGCCACTCCTGGGACTCAGCCTTGTGGGATTGTCCCTGTGAGCGAGCCTCTTGCGGCTGGACAGGAAAACCCTGCCAGACGTTTTCACGCCTAGCTCCCGGCTAGACAAGACTGCGCCTGGTCCATAAGTTCGAAGGATTAGTGCTACAGTGGTCCCCAATAGTCCCGAAAGAACTGTAGAATGATAAGGCTCCTCCTTTTCTCGAAGTCCTCCCTGTCTACTTGTTTTAAGTCTCATGGCATGCGGCCGGCCATGAAGGTGATGACGTTGCCCGACCTCTAACCCATTGGATGTGCTGTTTTGAAAATGGCTTGCTCGGTGGTTAGCACTGAGGGACGGTTTCTCCGCTGATCACTTGTTTTCTGGCACCTGAACATGCGTGCCCGGTGATACCACACAAGGTTATTACCGTGAAGGTGCCGGGATTGGCATGTCAGTCATTGGTTACCTCAGGGCCCAGTGTCCTGAATCCACCCACCTGTCTTAGTGCCACTCGTAGATGTGGTACGGCACAGGCGGTTGGACGTGTGTGCAGCTGCAGTACGTGTCCCGGGCTTGCTAAACACAAGTGTACCCTTCTGACAGGGCAGGCAATTCATTAACCGCTGAATTGCTCACTCAGGCTGAATGCCACTTAAGTTCCGATGGTGTCATTGTCCACCACGGTTTGTTGGATGTGAACGCAGGATGACCTGTGTGGCCACTGCGTGGGGACGGTGAAGGTAGCACAAAGAGAATGTGCGGTGCGTGAGTTTTCCTCGCAAGCGCTCTGTCTACTTTGACGCTCTTCAGCTTCTACTGTCTTTGCACCAGCCCGCACTAATGAGAATTACCTTCTCGGTCACCAGCCAATGGCTGATCTACGAGTGAACATGTTAGTGTTTCGGCGGTTACTCAGGTGTCTGTAAGAAGACCGTGGTCTGTCCGTTCACTGCGCAGCTCCTTCGGGGGTTCCTCATTGGCCTAGCAGGAAGCTGAGCCAATGGAGGTGATCCTCTTATGTGCTTCAACTTGGGTGAATGGTCCCATTGTAAGATGTTTCCTTGGAGGACGCTGAGAGTCCTCTGCCTAGAGTGGATGGTGCTGGTTCCCCACAGAAGTTTAAAAGTGTGTCCGACCCAGTCACCGGACAGGAAAGTATATGTGGTCTGTCAGTTCCATAGATTGGGACTTGAGTGGTTCCTCCCAGTCCTGAATGAATTTCAGAGTCACGAGGCACATTCTGTGTCTTCAGAGCACAGGCTGAGACTGCTTTGAAGTCTTCCTCGCGTGCTGCCTCTCACGAAGGCCATGAAAGTGCCTGGCTCCTGCTAGAGCCGGTGGCTGCCCTTTTCCGGTTATGCCGTAGGACTCTAGCACGGGCCCGCTCAGCTCCACTCCCTCGGATGACAGTGCACGTGCCAAGGTTGGCCTTCTAGTCGTTGCTTTCTCAGCTCTATCAAGGCAAGTTGTTTCCGTCGTCCGGCTATGATGACAGTTCCCATGGGATGCCACCTCCTTGTAGTGACTGAATGTGCCGGTGTTCCCCGCAAGGGGTTTGCTTTGCACGGAAGAGCTCCCCCGGTGTCAGTCCCCACTCGGGGCTATTCCTAGCCCTTTTTTGAACCGTGTGCTGTAGGATGCAAACAGGAACACCAGGACATCCCCTGGGTTAGGATGCCTAAGGTGCCATCTGCATAGTGCGGTGCCTTGGTTTTCCTCGGAAGCACTCACGGTGCATTTAGCTCCTTCACCTTCTGCTCGACCTGGCCGCGGTCTGCCTTGACTTCACTTAATTCACCAGCCAGGCAAAGAAGAACGGTGGGGCGAAATCCTCACCCTGAGCTCCTCAGGGGTTCCTCTCTGGCCTGAAAAGACGATCAGCCAGTATGGCTGACCCTCTTCTTCTCCAGCTTCTTCGTGAGCTCTCCTCCGTGTTGCCTTGGCAAGACCTGTCCCCTTCGGTAATACTGCAGGCCCCTCCCTTAGAGTCCATGGTGCTGGTTCCTGCCAGAACCTTTAACACCTAGCTCCAGGCCGGACAAGACTGTCTGGTCCATCAGTTCAAAGGAGAAGTGCTACGGTGGTTCCCCATAGTCCAGAAAAAGCTGCAGAGTCATAAGGCTCCTCCTTTTCTCAAAGTGCACGCTGTCTGTCTGTTTTAAGTCTGACGGCACGCGGCCTGCCATGAAGGCCGTGAAGTCGCCTGACTATGGAGGTGGTCTTTTGAAAATGGCTCGCTCAGTGTTTCGCCTTGAGGGGCAGTTTTCACCATTGATCAGTTGTTTTTTTTTTTGGCACCTGAACGTGCGTGCCAGTTGCTACCACACGAGGTTATCACAGTGAAGGTGCCAGAATTAGCATGTCGGTCACTGAGTACCACAGGGCCAAATGTCCTGAGTTCACCTGTCTTAGCGCCAGTCGTAGATACGCTACAGCACGTGCAGTTGGACGTGTCTACAACTGCGCTACGTGTCACGGGCTTGATGAACACAAGCGTACCCTTCTGCCGTGGCAGGCGATTCATTAACCACTGAATTGCTCGCTCAGGCTGAATCCCACTTAAGTTCCAGTGGTGTCCTTGTCCACCACGTTTCGTAGGATGTGAACACAGGATCACTTGTGTGGCCACTGTGTGGGGACGCTGAAGGTGCCACCCAGAGAATATGGGAAGTGAGTTTTCCTCGCAGTTGCTCTGTCTGCTTTCACTGTCTTCAGCTTCTACTGTCTCTGCACCAGCCCTCGCTAATGACAGTGACGTTCTCGTTCAGAAAATGGTGGGTGATCTGTGAGTAACAGTATATCGCTGGTTAGCGGTTGTTGTGTCTCCCCCTGGAATCTCCGTGAAGCCGCTTTCCCGTACCCTCTGTTCACCGACCTCCCATAGGAGTCCAAGATGGCGGATCCGTGCAGTCTTAGCTGACAGGGGACCTCTGCGTTGTCTCTCTCCTCACTCTCTGTTCTCTGTCGGTTTCTTAATCCACTTGGTGCTTGGCTGTGTTGGTTACCTCTTCATTTGACTCTTAGGGTTTCAGCATTGATATCTTCTCTGTTTGGCTCAGCTCTTCGGATCTTTGCTGTGGAGCGACACACCGTAGTGCTTCCGTCTGTAGCGCCCTGTTGCTTGGAAGTCTGATTGTGGGCGTGCCAGATGGAATACACAGGACTCGAGGGGCTTGTATCTGCAGATTTCCAATTGTGTGGGATTGTGTCTCCGTTGTCTGCGAGGTAATCTTCACTGTCTACCTCAGTTGGGTTGCCATTTTCGTTTGTACTTGAGGCTACCTAGTCATCAGATGAGACCTCTTCATCTGTCTTGTGCAGATGAATTATCTCCGGTGAATCGTCACGAGGAACTTGGCATTCGATGGAGCCTCCACCTCTACCTTAGCATTTGCAGGTTTCTCAAAATTCCCCAGCAGGAGGATCTGGTATAGCGTGGATGTGCGCGATGGTCGCCCTCAGGCCCCTGCTGCCAAGACTGGACTGGCTCCTCCTGTGCCACTCCTGGGACTCAGCCTTGTGGGATTGTCCCTGTGAGCGAGCCTCTTGCGGCTGGACAGGAAAACCCTGCCAGACGTTTTCACGCCTAGCTCCCGGCTAGACAAGACTGCGCCTGGTCCATAAGTTCGAAGGATTAGTGCTACAGTGGTCCCCAATAGTCCCGAAAGAACTGTAGAATGATAAGGCTCCTCCTTTTCTCGAAGTCCTCCCTGTCTACTTGTTTTAAGTCTCATGGCATGCGGCCGGCCATGAAGGTGATGACGTTGCCCGACCTCTAACCCATTGGATGTGCTGTTTTGAAAATGGCTTGCTCGGTGGTTAGCACTGAGGGACGGTTTCTCCGCTGATCACTTGTTTTCTGGCACCTGAACATGCGTGCCCGGTGATACCACACAAGGTTATTACCGTGAAGGTGCCGGGATTGGCATGTCAGTCATTGGTTACCTCAGGGCCCAGTGTCCTGAATCCACCCACCTGTCTTAGTGCCACTCGTAGATGTGGTACGGCACAGGCGGTTGGACGTGTGTGCAGCTGCAGTACGTGTCCCGGGCTTGCTAAACACAAGTGTACCCTTCTGACAGGGCAGGCAATTCATTAACCGCTGAATTGCTCACTCAGGCTGAATGCCACTTAAGTTCCGATGGTGTCATTGTCCACCACGGTTTGTTGGATGTGAACGCAGGATGACCTGTGTGGCCACTGCGTGGGGACGGTGAAGGTAGCACAAAGAGAATGTGCGGTGCGTGAGTTTTCCTCGCAAGCGCTCTGTCTACTTTGACGCTCTTCAGCTTCTACTGTCTTTGCCCCAGCCCGCACTAATGAGAATTACCTTCTCGGTCACCAGCCAATGGCTGATCTACGAGTGAACATGTTAGTGTTTCGGCGGTTACTCAGGTGTCTGTAAGAAGACCGTGGTCTGTCCGTTCACCGCGCAGCTCCTTCGGGGGTTCCTCATTGGCCTAACAGGAAGCTGAGCCAATGGAGGTGATCCTCTTATGTGCTTCAACTTCCGTGAATGGTCCCATTGTAAGATGTTTCCTTGGAGGACGCTGAGAGTCCTCTGCCTAGAGTGGATGGTGCTGGTTCCCCACAGAAGTTTAAAAGTGTGTCCGACCCAGTCACCGGACAGGAAAGTATATGTGGTCTGTCAGTTCCATAGATTGGGACTTGAGTGGTTCCTCCCAGTCCTGAATGAATTTCAGAGTCACGAGGCACATTCTGTGTCTTCAGAGCACAGGCTGAGACTGCTTTGAAGTCTTCCTCGCGTGCTGCCTCTCACGAAGGCCATGAAAGTGCCTGGCTCCTGCTAGAGCCGGTGGCTGCCCTTTTCCGGTTATGCCGTAGGACTCTAGCACGGGCCCGCTCAGCTCCACTCCCTCGGATGACAGTGCACGTGCCAAGGTTGGCCTTCTAGTCGTTGCTTTCTCAGCTCTATCAAGGCAAGTTGTTTCCGTTGTCCGGCTATGATGACAGTTCCCATGGGATGCCACCTCCTTGTAGTGACTGAATGTGCCGGTGTTCCCCGCAAGGGGTTTGCTTTGCACGGAAGAGCTCCCCCGGTGTCAGTCCCCACTCGGGGCTATTCCTAGCCCTTTTTTGAACCGTGTGCTGTAGGATGCAAACAGGAACACCAGGACATCCCCTGGGTTAGGATGCCTAAGGTGCCATCTGCATAGTGCGGTGCCTTGGTTTTCCTCGGAAGCACTCACGGTGCATTTAGCTCCTTCACCTTCTGCTCGACCTGGCCGCGGTCTGCCTTGACTTCACTTAATTCACCAGCCAGGCAAAGAAGAACGGTGGGGCGAAATCCTCACCCTGAGCTCCTCAGGGGTTCCTCTCTGGCCTGAAAAGGCGATCAGCCAGTATGGCTGACCCTCTTCTTCTCCAGCTTCTTCGTGAGCTCTCCTCCGTGTTGCCTTGGCAAGACCTGTCCCCTTCGGTAATACTGCAGGCCCCTCCCTTAGAGTCCATGGTGCTGGTTCCTGCCAGAACTTTTAACACCTAGCTCCAGGCCGGACAAGACTGTCTGGTCCATCAGTTCAAAGGAGAAGTGCTACGGTGGTTCCCCATAGTCCAGAAAAAGCTGCAGAGTCATAAGGCTCCTCCTTTTCTCAAAGTGCACGCTGTCTGTCTGTTTTAAGTCTGACGGCACGCGGCCTGCCATGAAGGCCGTGAAGTCGCCTGACTATGGAGGTGGTCTTTTGAAAATGGCTCGCTCAGTGTTTCGCCTTGAGGGGCAGTTTTCACCATTGATCAGTGGTTTTTTTTTTTTGGCACCTGAACGTGCGTGCCAGTTGCTACCACACGAGGTTATCACAGTGAAGGTGCCAGAATTAGCATGTCGGTCACTGAGTACCACAGGGCCAAATGTCCTGAGTTCACCTGTCTTAGCGCCAGTCGTAGATACGCTACAGCACGTGCAGTTGGACGTGTCTACAACTGCGCTACGTGTCACGGGCTTGATGAACACAAGCGTACCCTTCTGCCGTGGCAGGCGATTCATTAACCACTGAATTGCTCGCTCAGGCTGAATCCCACTTAAGTTCCAGTGGTGTCCTTGTCCACCACGTTTCGTAGGATGTGAACACAGGATCACTTGTGTGGCCACTGTGTGGGGACGCTGAAGGTGCCACCCAGAGAATATGGGAAGTGAGTTTTCCTCGCAGTTGCTCTGTCTGCTTTCACTGTCTTCAGCTTCTACTGTCTCTGCACCAGCCCTCGCTAATGACAGTGACGTTCTCGTTCAGAAAATGGTGGGTGATCTGTGAGTAACAGTATATCGCTGGTTAGCGGTTGTTGTGTCTCCCCCTGGAATCTCCGTGAAGCCGCTTTCCCGTACCCTCTGTTCACCGACCTCCCATAGGAGTCCAAGATGGCGGATCCGTGCTGTCTTAGCTGACAGGGGACCTCTGCGTTGTCTCTCTCCTCACTCTCTGTTCTCTGTCGGTTTCTTAATCCACTTGGTGCTTGGCTGTGTTGGTTACCTCTTCATTTGACTCTTAGGGTTTCAGCATTGATATCTTCTCTGTTTGGCTCAGCTCTTCGGATCTTTGCTGTGGAGCGACACACCGTAGTGCTTCCGTCTGTAGCGCCCTGTTGCTTGGAAGTCTGATTGTGGGCGTGCCAGATGGAATACACAGGACTCGAGGGGCTTGTATCTGCAGATTTCCAATTGTGTGGGATTGTGTCTCCGTTGTCTGCGAGGTAATCTTCACTGTCTACCTCAGTTGGGTTGCCATTTTCGTTTGTACTTGAGGCTACCTAGTCATCAGATGAGACCTCTTCGTCTGTCTTGTGCAGATGAATTATCTCCGGTGAATCGTCACGAGGAACTTGGCATTCGATGGAGCCTCCACCTCTACCTTAGCATTTGCAGGTTTCTCAAAATTCCCCAGCAGGAGGATCTGGTATTGCGTGGATGTGCGCGATGGTCGCCCTCAGGCCCCTGCTGCCAAGACTGGACTGGCTCCTCCTGTGCCACTCCTGGGACTCAGCCTTGTGGGATTGTCCCTGTGAGCGAGCCTCTTGCGGCTGGACAGGAAAACCCTGCCAGGCGTTTTCACGCCTAGCTCCCGGCTAGACAAGACGGCGCCTGGTCCATAAGTTCGAAGGATTAGTGCTACAGTGGTCCCCAATAGTCCCGAAAGAACTGTAGAATGATAAGGCTCCTCCTTTTCTCGAAGTCCTCCCTGTCTACTTGTTTTAAGTCTCATGGCATGCGGCCGGCCATGAAGGTGATGACGTTGCCCGACCTCTAACCCATTGGATGTGCTGTTTTGAAAATGGCTTGCTCGGTGGTTAGCACTGAGGGACGGTTTCTCCGCTGATCACTTGTTTTCTGGCACCTGAACATGCGTGCCCGGTGATACCACACAAGGTTATTACCGTGAAGGTGCCGGGATTGGCATGTCAGTCATTGGTTACCTCAGGGCCCAGTGTCCTGAATCCACCCACCTGTCTTAGTGCCACTCGTAGATGTGGTACGGCACAGGCGGTTGGACGTGTGTGCAGCTGCAGTACGTGTCCCGGGCTTGCTAAACACAAGTGTACCCTTCTGACAGGGCAGGCAATTCATTAACCGCTGAATTGCTCACTCAGGCTGAATGCCACTTAAGTTCCGATGGTGTCATTGTCCACCACGGTTTGTTGGATGTGAACGCAGGATGACCTGTGTGGCCACTGCGTGGGGACGGTGAAGGTAGCACAAAGAGAATGTGCGGTGCGTGAGTTTTCCTCGCAAGCGCTCTGTCTACTTTGACGCTCTTCAGCTTCTACTGTCTTTGCCCCAGCCCGCACTAATGAGAATTACCTTCTCGGTCACCAGCCAATGGCTGATCTACGAGTGAACATGTTAGTGTTTCGGCGGTTACTCAGGTGTCTGTAAGAAGACCGTGGTCTGTCCGTTCACCGCGCAGCTCCTTCGGGGGTTCCTCATTGGCCTAGCAGGAAGCTGAGCCAATGGAGGTGATCCTCTTATGTGCTTCAACTTCCGTGAATGGTCCCATTGTAAGATGTTTCCTTGGAGGACGCTGAGAGTCCTCTGCCTAGAGTGGATGGTGCTGGTTCCCCACAGAAGTTTAAAAGTGTGTCCGACCCAGTCACCGGACAGGAAAGTATATGTGGTCTGTCAGTTCCATAGATTGGGACTTGAGTGGTTGCTCCCAGTCCTGAATGAATTTCAGAGTCACGAGGCACATTCTGTGTCTTCAGAGCACAGGCTGAGACTGCTTTGAAGTCTTCCTCGCGTGCTGCCTCTCACGAAGGCCATGAAAGTGCCTGGCTCCTGCTAGAGCCGGTGGCTGCCCTTTTCCGGTTGTGCCGTAGGACTCTAGCACGGGCCCGCTCAGCTCCACTCCCTCGGATGACAGTGCACGTGCCAAGGTTGGCCTTCTAGTCGTTGCTTTCTCAGCTCTATCAAGGCAAGTTGTTTCCGTCGTCCGGCTATGATGACAGTTCCCATGGGATGCCACCTCCTTGTAGTGACTGAATGTGCCGGTGTTCCCCGCAAGGGGTTTGCTTTGCACGGAAGAGCTCCCCCGGTGTCAGTCCCCACTCGGGGCTATTCCTAGCCCTTTTTTGAACCGTGTGCTGTAGGATGCAAACAGGAACACCAGGACATCCCCTGGGTTAGGATGCCTAAGGTGCCATCTGCATAGTGCGGTGCCTTGGTTTTCCTCGGAAGCACTCACGGTGCATTTAGCTCCTTCACCTTCTGCTCGACCTGGCCGCGGTCTGCCTTGACTTCACTTAATTCACCAGCCAGGCAAAGAAGAACGGTGGGGCGAAATCCTCACCCTGAGCTCCTCAGGGGTTCCTCTCTGGCCTGAAAAGGCGATCAGCCAGTATGGCTGACCCTCTTCTTCTCCAGCTTCTTCGTGAGCTCTCCTCCGTGTTGCCTTGGCAAGACCTGTCCCCTTCGGTAATACTGCAGGCCCCTCCCTTAGAGTCCATGGTGCTGGTTCCTGCCAGAACTTTTAACACCTAGCTCCAGGCCGGACAAGACTGTCTGGTCCATCAGTTCAAAGGAGAAGTGCTACGGTGGTTCCCCATAGTCCAGAAAAAGCTGCAGAGTCATAAGGCTCCTCCTTTTCTCAAAGTGCACGCTGTCTGTCTGTTTTAAGTCTGACGGCACGCGGCCTGCCATGAAGGCCGTGAAGTCGCCTGACTATGGAGGTGGTCTTTTGAAAATGGCTCGCTCAGTGTTTCGCCTTGAGGGGCAGTTTTCACCATTGATCAGTGGTTTTTTTTTTTTGGCACCTGAACGTGCGTGCCAGTTGCTACCACACGAGGTTATCACAGTGAAGGTGCCAGAATTAGCATGTCGGTCACTGAGTACCACAGGGCCAAATGTCCTGAGTTCACCTGTCTTAGCGCCAGTCGTAGATACGCTACAGCACGTGCAGTTGGACGTGTCTACAACTGCGCTACGTGTCACGGGCTTGATGAACACAAGCGTACCCTTCTGCCGTGGCAGGCGATTCATTAACCACTGAATTGCTCGCTCAGGCTGAATCCCACTTAAGTTCCAGTGGTGTCCTTGTCCACCACGTTTCGTAGGATGTGAACACAGGATCACTTGTGTGGCCACTGTGTGGGGACGCTGAAGGTGCCACCCAGAGAATATGGGAAGTGAGTTTTCCTCGCAGTTGCTCTGTCTGCTTTCACTGTCTTCAGCTTCTACTGTCTCTGCACCAGCCCTCGCTAATGACAGTGACGTTCTCGTTCAGAAAATGGTGGGTGATCTGTGAGTAACAGTATATCGCTGGTTAGCGGTTGTTGTGTCTCCCCCTGGAATCTCCGTGAAGCCGCTTTCCCGTACCCTCTGTTCACCGACCTCCCATAGGAGTCCAAGATGGCGGATCCGTGCTGTCTTAGCTGACAGGGGACCTCTGCGTTGTCTCTCTCCTCACTCTCTGTTCTCTGTCGGTTTCTTAATCCACTTGGTGCTTGGCTGTGTTGGTTACCTCTTCATTTGACTCTTAGGGTTTCAGCATTGATATCTTCTCTGTTTGGCTCAGCTCTTCGGATCTTTGCTGTGGAGCGACACACCGTAGTGCTTCCGTCTGTAGCGCCCTGTTGCTTGGAAGTCTGATTGTGGGCGTGCCAGATGGAATACACAGGACTCGAGGGGCTTGTATCTGCAGATTTCCAATTGTGTGGGATTGTGTCTCCGTTGTCTGCGAGGTAATCTTCACTGTCTACCTCAGTTGGGTTGCCATTTTCGTTTGTACTTGAGGCTACCTAGTCATCAGATGAGACCTCTTCGTCTGTCTTGTGCAGATGAATTATCTCCGGTGAATCGTCACGAGGAACTTGGCATTCGATGGAGCCTCCACCTCTACCTTAGCATTTGCAGGTTTCTCAAAATTCCCCAGCAGGAGGATCTGGTATTGCGTGGATGTGCGCGATGGTCGCCCTCAGGCCCCTGCTGCCAAGACTGGACTGGCTCCTCCTGTGCCACTCCTGGGACTCAGCCTTGTGGGATTGTCCCTCCGAGCGAGCCTCTTGCGGCTGGACAGGAAAACCCTGCCAGGCGTTTTCACGCCTAGCTCCCGGCTAGACAAGACTGCGCCTGGTCCATAAGTTCGAAGGATTAGTGCTACAGTGGTCCCCAATAGTCCCGAAAGAACTGTAGAATGATAAGGCTCCTCCTTTTCTCGAAGTCCTCCCTGTCTACTTGTTTTAAGTCTCATGGCATGCGGCCGGCCATGAAGGTGATGACGTTGCCCGACCTCTAACCCATTGGATGTGCTGTTTTGAAAATGGCTTGCTCGGTGGTTAGCACTGAGGGACGGTTTCTCCGCTGATCACTTGTTTTCTGGCACCTGAACATGCGTGCCCGGTGATACCACACAAGGTTATTACCGTGAAGGTGCCGGGATTGGCATGTCAGTCATTGGTTACCTCAGGGCCCAGTGTCCTGAATCCACCCACCTGTCTTAGTGCCACTCGTAGATGTGGTACGGCACAGGCGGTTGGACGTGTGTGCAGCTGCAGTACGTGTCCCGGGCTTGCTAAACACAAGTGTACCCTTCTGACAGGGCAGGCAATTCATTAACCGCTGAATTGCTCACTCAGGCTGAATGCCACTTAAGTTCCGATGGTGTCATTGTCCACCACGGTTTGTTGGATGTGAACGCAGGATGACCTGTGTGGCCACTGCGTGGGGACGGTGAAGGTAGCACAAAGAGAATGTGCGGTGCGTGAGTTTTCCTCGCAAGCGCTCTGTCTACTTTGACGCTCTTCAGCTTCTACTGTCTTTGCCCCAGCCCGCACTAATGAGAATTACCTTCTCGGTCACCAGCCAATGGCTGATCTACGAGTGAACATGTTAGTGTTTCGGCGGTTACTCAGGTGTCTGTAAGAAGACCGTGGTCTGTCCGTTCACCGCGCAGCTCCTTCGGGGGTTCCTCATTGGCCTAGCAGGAAGCTGAGCCAATGGAGGTGATCCTCTTATGTGCTTCAACTTCCGTGAATGGTCCCATTGTAAGATGTTTCCTTGGAGGACGCTGAGAGTCCTCTGCCTAGAGTGGATGGTGCTGGTTCCCCACAGAAGTTTAAAAGTGTGTCCGACCCAGTCACCGGACAGGAAAGTATATGTGGTCTGTCAGTTCCATAGATTGCGACTTGAGTGGTTCCTCCCAGTCCTGAATGAATTTCAGAGTCACGAGGCACATTCTGTGTCTTCAGAGCACAGGCTGAGACTGCTTTGAAGTCTTCCTCGCGTGCTGCCTCTCACGAAGGCCATGAAAGTGCCTGGCTCCTGCTAGAGCCGCTGGCTGCCCTTTTCCGGTTGTGCCGTAGGACTCTAGCACGGGCCCGCTCAGCTCCACTCCCTCGGATGACAGTGCACGTGCCAAGGTTGGCCTTCTAGTCGTTGCTTTCTCAGCTCTATCAAGGCAAGTTGTTTCCGTCGTCCGGCTATGATGACAGTTCCCATGGGATGCCACCTCCTTGTAGTGACTGAATGTGCCGGTGTTCCCCGCAAGGGGTTTGCTTTGCACGGAAGAGCTCCCCCGGTGTCAGTCCCCACTCGGGGCTATTCCTAGCCCTTTTTTGAACCGTGTGCTGTAGGATGCAAACAGGAACACCAGGACATCCCCTGGGTTAGGATGCCTAAGGTGCCATCTGCATAGTGCGGTGCCTTGGTTTTCCTCGGAAGCACTCACGGTGCATTTAGCTCCTTCACCTTCTGCTCGACCTGGCCGCGGTCTGCCTTGACTTCACTTAATTCACCAGCCAGGCAAAGAAGAACGGTGGGGCGAAATCCTCACCCTGAGCTCCTCAGGGGTTCCTCTCTGGCCTGAAAAGGCGATCAGCCAGTATGGCTGACCCTCTTCTTCTCCAGCTTCTTCGTGAGCTCTCCTCCGTGTTGCCTTGGCAAGACCTGTCCCCTTCGGTAATACTGCAGGCCCCTCCCTTAGAGTCCATGGTGCTGGTTCCTGCCAGAACTTTTAACACCTAGCTCCAGGCCGGACAAGACTGTCTGGTCCATCAGTTCAAAGGAGAAGTGCTACGGTGGTTCCCCATAGTCCAGAAAAAGCTGCAGAGTCATAAGGCTCCTCCTTTTCTCAAAGTGCACGCTGTCTGTCTGTTTTAAGTCTGACGGCACGCGGCCTGCCATGAAGGCCGTGAAGTCGCCTGACTATGGAGGTGGTCTTTTGAAAATGGCTCGCTCAGTGTTTCGCCTTGAGGGGCAGTTTTCACCATTGATCAGTGGTTTTTTTTTTTTGGCACCTGAACGTGCGTGCCAGTTGCTACCACACGAGGTTATCACAGTGAAGGTGCCAGAATTAGCATGTCGGTCACTGAGTACCACAGGGCCAAATGTCCTGAGTTCACCTGTCTTAGCGCCAGTCGTAGATACGCTACAGCACGTGCAGTTGGACGTGTCTACAACTGCGCTACGTGTCACGGGCTTGATGAACACAAGCGTACCCTTCTGCCGTGGCAGGCGATTCATTAACCACTGAATTGCTCGCTCAGGCTGAATCCCACTTAAGTTCCAGTGGTGTCCTTGTCCACCACGTTTCGTAGGATGTGAACACAGGATCACTTGTGTGGCCACTGTGTGGGGACGCTGAAGGTGCCACCCAGAGAATATGGGAAGTGAGTTTTCCTCGCAGTTGCTCTGTCTGCTTTCACTGTCTTCAGCTTCTACTGTCTCTGCACCAGCCCTCGCTAATGACAGTGACGTTCTCGTTCAGAAAATGGTGGGTGATCTGTGAGTAACAGTATATCGCTGGTTAGCGGTTGTTGTGTCTCCCCCTGGAATCTCCGTGAAGCCGCTTTCCCGTACCCTCTGTTCACCGACCTCCCATAGGAGTCCAAGATGGCGGATCCGTGCTGTCTTAGCTGACAGGGGACCTCTGCGTTGTCTCTCTCCTCACTCTCTGTTCTCTGTCGGTTTCTTAATCCACTTGGTGCTTGGCTGTGTTGGTTACCTCTTCGTTTGACTCTTAGGGTTTCAGCATTGATATCTTCTCTGTTTGGCTCAGCTCTTCGGATCTTTGCTGTGGAGCGACACACCGTAGTGCTTCCGTCTGTAGCGCCCTGTTGCTTGGAAGTCTGATTGTGGGCGTGCCAGATGGAATACACAGGACTCGAGGGGCTTGTATCTGCAGATTTCCAATTGTGTGGGATTGTGTCTCCGTTGTCTGCGAGGTAATCTTCACTGTCTACCTCAGTTGGGTTGCCATTTTCGTTTGTACTTGAGGCTACCTAGTCATCAGATGAGACCTCTTCGTCTGTCTTGTGCAGATGAATTATCTCCGGTGAATCGTCACGAGGAACTTGGCATTCGATGGAGCCTCCACCTCTACCTTAGCATTTGCAGGTTTCTCAAAATTCCCCAGCAGGAGGATCTGGTATTGCGTGGATGTGCGCGATGGTCGCCCTCAGGCCCCTGCTGCCAAGACTGGACTGGCTCCTCCTGTGCCACTCCTGGGACTCAGCCTTGTGGGATTGTCCCTCCGAGCGAGCCTCTTGCGGCTGGACAGGAAAACCCTGCCAGGCGTTTTCACGCCTAGCTCCCGGCTAGACAAGACTGCGCCTGGTCCATAAGTTCGAAGGATTAGTGCTACAGTGGTCCCCAATAGTCCCGAAAGAACTGTAGAATGATAAGGCTCCTCCTTTTCTCGAAGTCCTCCCTGTCTACTTGTTTTAAGTCTCATGGCATGCGGCCGGCCATGAAGGTGATGACGTTGCCCGACCTCTAACCCATTGGATGTGCTGTTTTGAAAATGGCTTGCTCGGTGGTTAGCACTGAGGGACGGTTTCTCCGCTGATCACTTGTTTTCTGGCACCTGAACATGCGTGCCCGGTGATACCACACAAGGTTATTACCGTGAAGGTGCCGGGATTGGCATGTCAGTCATTGGTTACCTCAGGGCCCAGTGTCCTGAATCCACCCACCTGTCTTAGTGCCACTCGTAGATGTGGTACGGCACAGGCGGTTGGACGTGTGTGCAGCTGCAGTACGTGTCCCGGGCTTGCTAAACACAAGTGTACCCTTCTGACAGGGCAGGCAATTCATTAACCGCTGAATTGCTCACTCAGGCTGAATGCCACTTAAGTTCCGATGGTGTCATTGTCCACCACGGTTTGTTGGATGTGAACGCAGGATGACCTGTGTGGCCACTGCGTGGGGACGGTGAAGGTAGCACAAAGAGAATGTGCGGTGCGTGAGTTTTCCTCGCAAGCGCTCTGTCTACTTTGACGCTCTTCAGCTTCTACTGTCTTTGCCCCAGCCCGCACTAATGAGAATTACCTTCTCGGTCACCAGCCAATGGCTGATCTACGAGTGAACATGTTAGTGTTTCGGCGGTTACTCAGGTGTCTGTAAGAAGACCGTGGTCTGTCCGTTCACCGCGCAGCTCCTTCGGGGGTTCCTCATTGGCCTAGCAGGAAGCTGAGCCAATGGAGGTGATCCTCTTATGTGCTTCAACTTCCGTGAATGGTCCCATTGTAAGATGTTTCCTTGGAGGACGCTGAGAGTCCTCTGCCTAGAGTGGATGGTGCTGGTTCCCCACAGAAGTTTAAAAGTGTGTCCGACCCAGTCACCGGACAGGAAAGTATATGTGGTCTGTCAGTTCCATAGATTGCGACTTGAGTGGTTCCTCCCAGTCCTGAATGAATTTCAGAGTCACGAGGCACATTCTGTGTCTTCAGAGCACAGGCTGAGACTGCTTTGAAGTCTTCCTCGCGTGCTGCCTCTCACGAAGGCCATGAAAGTGCCTGGCTCCTGCTAGAGCCGGTGGCTGCCCTTTTCCGGTTGTGCCGTAGGACTCTAGCACGGGCCCGCTCAGCTCCACTCCCTCGGATGACAGTGCACGTGCCAAGGTTGGCCTTCTAGTCGTTGCTTTCTCAGCTCTATCAAGGCAAGTTGTTTCCGTCGTCCGGCTATGATGACAGTTCCCATGGGATGCCACCTCCTTGTAGTGACTGAATGTGCCGGTGTTCCCCGCAAGGGGTTTGCTTTGCACGGAAGAGCTCCCCCGGTGTCAGTCCCCACTCGGGGCTATTCCTAGCCCTTTTTTGAACCGTGTGCTGTAGGATGCAAACAGGAACACCAGGACATCCCCTGGGTTAGGATGCCTAAGGTGCCATCTGCATAGTGCGGTGCCTTGGTTTTCCTCGGAAGCACTCACGGTGCATTTAGCTCCTTCACCTTCTGCTCGACCTGGCCGCGGTCTGCCTTGACTTCACTTAATTCACCAGCCAGGCAAAGAAGAACGGTGGGGCGAAATCCTCACCCTGAGCTCCTCAGGGGTTCCTCTCTGGCCTGAAAAGGCGATCAGCCAGTATGGCTGACCCTCTTCTTCTCCAGCTTCTTCGTGAGCTCTCCTCCGTGTTGCCTTGGCAAGACCTGTCCCCTTCGGTAATACTGCAGGCCCCTCCCTTAGAGTCCATGGTGCTGGTTCCTGCCAGAACTTTTAACACCTAGCTCCAGGCCGGACAAGACTGTCTGGTCCATCAGTTCAAAGGAGAAGTGCTACGGTGGTTCCCCATAGTCCAGAAAAAGCTGCAGAGTCATAAGGCTCCTCCTTTTCTCAAAGTGCACGCTGTCTGTCTGTTTTAAGTCTGACGGCACGCGGCCTGCCATGAAGGCCGTGAAGTCGCCTGACTATGGAGGTGGTCTTTTGAAAATGGCTCGCTCAGTGTTTCGCCTTGAGGGGCAGTTTTCACCATTGATCAGTGGTTTTTTTTTTTTGGCACCTGAACGTGCGTGCCAGTTGCTACCACACGAGGTTATCACAGTGAAGGTGCCAGAATTAGCATGTCGGTCACTGAGTACCACAGGGCCAAATGTCCTGAGTTCACCTGTCTTAGCGCCAGTCGTAGATACGCTACAGCACGTGCAGTTGGACGTGTCTACAACTGCGCTACGTGTCACGGGCTTGATGAACACAAGCGTACCCTTCTGCCGTGGCAGGCGATTCATTAACCACTGAATTGCTCGCTCAGGCTGAATCCCACTTAAGTTCCAGTGGTGTCCTTGTCCACCACGTTTCGTAGGATGTGAACACAGGATCACTTGTGTGGCCACTGTGTGGGGACGCTGAAGGTGCCACCCAGAGAATATGGGAAGTGAGTTTTCCTCGCAGTTGCTCTGTCTGCTTTCACTGTCTTCAGCTTCTACTGTCTCTGCACCAGCCCTCGCTAATGACAGTGACGTTCTCGTTCAGAAAATGGTGGGTGATCTGTGAGTAACAGTATATCGCTGGTTAGCGGTTGTTGTGTCTCCCCCTGGAATCTCCGTGAAGCCGCTTTCCCGTACCCTCTGTTCACCGACCTCCCATAGGAGTCCAAGATGGCGGATCCGTGCTGTCTTAGCTGACAGGGGACCTCTGCGTTGTCTCTCTCCTCACTCTCTGTTCTCTGTCGGTTTCTTAATCCACTTGGTGCTTGGCTGTGTTGGTTACCTCTTCATTTGACTCTTAGGGTTTCAGCATTGATATCTTCTCTGTTTGGCTCAGCTCTTCGGATCTTTGCTGTGGAGCGACACACCGTAGTGCTTCCGTCTGTAGCGCCCTGTTGCTTGGAAGTCTGATTGTGGGCGTGCCAGATGGAATACACAGGACTCGAGGGGCTTGTATCTGCAGATTTCCAATTGTGTGGGATTGTGTCTCCGTTGTCTGCGAGGTAATCTTCACTGTCTACCTCAGTTGGGTTGCCATTTTCGTTTGTACTTGAGGCTACCTAGTCATCAGATGAGACCTCTTCGTCTGTCTTGTGCAGATGAATTATCTCCGGTGAATCGTCACGAGGAACTTGGCATTCGATGGAGCCTCCACCTCTACCTTAGCATTTGCAGGTTTCTCAAAATTCCCCAGCAGGAGGATCTGGTATTGCGTGGATGTGCGCGATGGTCGCCCTCAGGCCCCTGCTGCCAAGACTGGACTGGCTCCTCCTGTGCCACTCCTGGGACTCAGCCTTGTGGGATTGTCCCTCCGAGCGAGCCTCTTGCGGCTGGACAGGAAAACCCTGCCAGGCGTTTTCACGCCTAGCTCCCGGCTAGACAAGACTGCGCCTGGTCCATAAGTTCGAAGGATTAGTGCTACAGTGGTCCCCAATAGTCCCGAAAGAACTGTAGAATGATAAGGCTCCTCCTTTTCTCGAAGTCCTCCCTGTCTACTTGTTTTAAGTCTCATGGCATGCGGCCGGCCATGAAGGTGATGACGTTGCCCGACCTCTAACCCATTGGATGTGCTGTTTTGAAAATGGCTTGCTCGGTGGTTAGCACTGAGGGACGGTTTCTCCGCTGATCACTTGTTTTCTGGCACCTGAACATGCGTGCCCGGTGATACCACACAAGGTTATTACCGTGAAGGTGCCGGGATTGGCATGTCAGTCATTGGTTACCTCAGGTCCCAGTGTCCTGAATCCACCCACCTGTCTTAGTGCCACTCGTAGATGTGGTACGGCACAGGCGGTTGGACGTGTGTGCAGCTGCAGTACGTGTCCCGGGCTTGCTAAACACAAGTGTACCCTTCTGACAGGGCAGGCAATTCATTAACCGCTGAATTGCTCACTCAGGCTGAATGCCACTTAAGTTCCGATGGTGTCATTGTCCACCACGGTTTGTTGGATGTGAACGCAGGATGACCTGTGTGGCCACTGCGTGGGGACGGTGAAGGTAGCACAAAGAGAATGTGCGGTGCGTGAGTTTTCCTCGCAAGCGCTCTGTCTACTTTGACGCTCTTCAGCTTCTACTGTCTTTGCCCCAGCCCGCACTAATGAGAATTACCTTCTCGGTCACCAGCCAATGGCTGATCTACGAGTGAACATGTTAGTGTTTCGGCGGTTACTCAGGTGTCTGTAAGAAGACCGTGGTCTGTCCGTTCACCGCGCAGCTCCTTCGGGGGTTCCTCATTGGCCTAGCAGGAAGCTGAGCCAATGGAGGTGATCCTCTTATGTGCTTCAACTTCCGTGAATGGTCCCATTGTAAGATGTTTCCTTGGAGGACGCTGAGAGTCCTCTGCCTAGAGTGGATGGTGCTGGTTCCCCACAGAAGTTTAAAAGTGTGTCCGACCCAGTCACCGGACAGGAAAGTATATGTGGTCTGTCAGTTCCATAGATTGCGACTTGAGTGGTTCCTCCCAGTCCTGAATGAATTTCAGAGTCACGAGGCACATTCTGTGTCTTCAGAGCACAGGCTGAGACTGCTTTGAAGTCTTCCTCGCGTGCTGCCTCTCACGAAGGCCATGAAAGTGCCTGGCTCCTGCTAGAGCCGGTGGCTGCCCTTTTCCGGTTGTGCCGTAGGACTCTAGCACGGGCCCGCTCAGCTCCACTCCCTCGGATGACAGTGCACGTGCCAAGGTTGGCCTTCTAGTCGTTGCTTTCTCAGCTCTATCAAGGCAAGTTGTTTCCGTCGTCCGGCTATGATGACAGTTCCCATGGGATGCCACCTCCTTGTAGTGACTGAATGTGCCGGTGTTCCCCGCAAGGGGTTTGCTTTGCACGGAAGAGCTCCCCCGGTGTCAGTCCCCACTCGGGGCTATTCCTAGCCCTTTTTTGAACCGTGTGCTGTAGGATGCAAACAGGAACACCAGGACATCCCCTGGGTTAGGATGCCTAAGGTGCCATCTGCATAGTGCGGTGCCTTGGTTTTCCTCGGAAGCACTCACGGTGCATTTAGCTCCTTCACCTTCTGCTCGACCTGGCCGCGGTCTGCCTTGACTTCACTTAATTCACCAGCCAGGCAAAGAAGAACGGTGGGGCGAAATCCTCACCCTGAGCTCCTCAGGGGTTCCTCTCTGGCCTGAAAAGGCGATCAGCCAGTATGGCTGACCCTCTTCTTCTCCAGCTTCTTCGTGAGCTCTCCTCCGTGTTGCCTTGGCAAGACCTGTCCCCTTCGGTAATACTGCAGGCCCCTCCCTTAGAGTCCATGGTGCTGGTTCCTGCCAGAACTTTTAACACCTAGCTCCAGGCCGGACAAGACTGTCTGGTCCATCAGTTCAAAGGAGAAGTGCTACGGTGGTTCCCCATAGTCCAGAAAAAGCTGCAGAGTCATAAGGCTCCTCCTTTTCTCAAAGTGCACGCTGTCTGTCTGTTTTAAGTCTGACGGCACGCGGCCTGCCATGAAGGCCGTGAAGTCGCCTGACTATGGAGGTGGTCTTTTGAAAATGGCTCGCTCAGTGTTTCGCCTTGAGGGGCAGTTTTCACCATTGATCAGTGGTTTTTTTTTTTTGGCACCTGAACGTGCGTGCCAGTTGCTACCACACGAGGTTATCACAGTGAAGGTGCCAGAATTAGCATGTCGGTCACTGAGTACCACAGGGCCAAATGTCCTGAGTTCACCTGTCTTAGCGCCAGTCGTAGATACGCTACAGCACGTGCAGTTGGACGTGTCTACAACTGCGCTACGTGTCACGGGCTTGATGAACACAAGCGTACCCTTCTGCCGTGGCAGGCGATTCATTAACCACTGAATTGCTCGCTCAGGCTGAATCCCACTTAAGTTCCAGTGGTGTCCTTGTCCACCACGTTTCGTAGGATGTGAACACAGGATCACTTGTGTGGCCACTGTGTGGGGACGCTGAAGGTGCCACCCAGAGAATATGGGAAGTGAGTTTTCCTCGCAGTTGCTCTGTCTGCTTTCACTGTCTTCAGCTTCTACTGTCTCTGCACCAGCCCTCGCTAATGACAGTGACGTTCTCGTTCAGAAAATGGTGGGTGATCTGTGAGTAACAGTATATCGCTGGTTAGCGGTTGTTGTGTCTCCCCCTGGAATCTCCGTGAAGCCGCTTTCCCGTACCCTCTGTTCACCGACCTCCCATAGGAGTCCAAGATGGCGGATCCGTGCTGTCTTAGCTGACAGGGGACCTCTGCGTTGTCTCTCTCCTCACTCTCTGTTCTCTGTCGGTTTCTTAATCCACTTGGTGCTTGGCTGTGTTGGTTACCTCTTCATTTGACTCTTAGGGTTTCAGCATTGATATCTTCTCTGTTTGGCTCAGCTCTTCGGATCTTTGCTGTGGAGCGACACACCGTAGTGCTTCCGTCTGTAGCGCCCTGTTGCTTGGAAGTCTGATTGTGGGCGTGCCAGATGGAATACACAGGACTCGAGGGGCTTGTATCTGCAGATTTCCAATTGTGTGGGATTGTGTCTCCGTTGTCTGCGAGGTAATCTTCACTGTCTACCTCAGTTGGGTTGCCATTTTCGTTTGTACTTGAGGCTACCTAGTCATCAGATGAGACCTCTTCGTCTGTCTTGTGCAGATGAATTATCTCCGGTGAATCGTCACGAGGAACTTGGCATTCGATGGAGCCTCCACCTCTACCTTAGCATTTGCAGGTTTCTCAAAATTCCCCAGCAGGAGGATCTGGTATTGCGTGGATGTGCGCGATGGTCGCCCTCAGGCCCCTGCTGCCAAGACTGGACTGGCTCCTCCTGTGCCACTCCTGGGACTCAGCCTTGTGGGATTGTCCCTCCGAGCGAGCCTCTTGCGGCTGGACAGGAAAACCCTGCCAGGCGTTTTCACGCCTAGCTCCCGGCTAGACAAGACTGCGCCTGGTCCATAAGTTCGAAGGATTAGTGCTACAGTGGTCCCCAATAGTCCCGAAAGAACTGTAGAATGATAAGGCTCCTCCTTTTCTCGAAGTCCTCCCTGTCTACTTGTTTTAAGTCTCATGGCATGCGGCCGGCCATGAAGGTGATGACGTTGCCCGACCTCTAACCCATTGGATGTGCTGTTTTGAAAATGGCTTGCTCGGTGGTTAGCACTGAGGGACGGTTTCTCCGCTGATCACTTGTTTTCTGGCACCTGAACATGCGTGCCCGGTGATACCACACAAGGTTATTACCGTGAAGGTGCCGGGATTGGCATGTCAGTCATTGGTTACCTCAGGTCCCAGTGTCCTGAATCCACCCACCTGTCTTAGTGCCACTCGTAGATGTGGTACGGCACAGGCGGTTGGACGTGTGTGCAGCTGCAGTACGTGTCCCGGGCTTGCTAAACACAAGTGTACCCTTCTGACAGGGCAGGCAATTCATTAACCGCTGAATTGCTCACTCAGGCTGAATGCCACTTAAGTTCCGATGGTGTCATTGTCCACCACGGTTTGTTGGATGTGAACGCAGGATGACCTGTGTGGCCACTGCGTGGGGACGGTGAAGGTAGCACAAAGAGAATGTGCGGTGCGTGAGTTTTCCTCGCAAGCGCTCTGTCTACTTTGACGCTCTTCAGCTTCTACTGTCTTTGCCCCAGCCCGCACTAATGAGAATTACCTTCTCGGTCACCAGCCAATGGCTGATCTACGAGTGAACATGTTAGTGTTTCGGCGGTTACTCAGGTGTCTGTAAGAAGACCGTGGTCTGTCCGTTCACCGCGCAGCTCCTTCGGGGGTTCCTCATTGGCCTAGCAGGAAGCTGAGCCAATGGAGGTGATCCTCTTATGTGCTTCAACTTCCGTGAATGGTCCCATTGTAAGATGTTTCCTTGGAGGACGCTGAGAGTCCTCTGCCTAGAGTGGATGGTGCTGGTTCCCCACAGAAGTTTAAAAGTGTGTCCGACCCAGTCACCGGACAGGAAAGTATATGTGGTCTGTCAGTTCCATAGATTGGGACTTGAGTGGTTGCTCCCAGTCCTGAATGAATTTCAGAGTCACGAGGCACATTCTGTGTCTTCAGAGCACAGGCTGAGACTGCTTTGAAGTCTTCCTCGCGTGCTGCCTCTCACGAAGGCCATTAAAGTGCCTGGCTCCTGCTAGAGCCGGTGGCTGCCCTTTTCCGGTTGTGCCGTAGGACTCTAGCACGGGCCCGCTCAGCTCCACTCCCTCGGATGACAGTGCACGTGCCAAGGTTGGCCTTCTAGTCGTTGCTTTCTCAGCTCTATCAAGGCAAGTTGTTTCCGTCGTCCGGCTATGATGACAGTTCCCATGGGATGCCACCTCCTTGTAGTGACTGAATGTGCCGGTGTTCCCCGCAAGGGGTTTGCTTTGCACGGAAGAGCTCCCCCGGTGTCAGTCCCCACTCGGGGCTATTCCTAGCCCTTTTTTGAACCGTGTGCTGTAGGATGCAAACAGGAACACCAGGACATCCCCTGGGTTAGGATGCCTAAGGTGCCATCTGCATAGTGCGGTGCCTTGGTTTTCCTCGGAAGCACTCACGGTGCATTTAGCTCCTTCACCTTCTGCTCGACCTGGCCGCGGTCTGCCTTGACTTCACTTAATTCACCAGCCAGGCAAAGAAGAACGGTGGGGCGAAATCCTCACCCTGAGCTCCTCAGGGGTTCCTCTCTGGCCTGAAAAGGCGATCAGCCAGTATGGCTGACCCTCTTCTTCTCCAGCTTCTTCGTGAGCTCTCCTCCGTGTTGCCTTGGCAAGACCTGTCCCCTTCGGTAATACTGCAGGCCCCTCCCTTAGAGTCCATGGTGCTGGTTCCTGCCAGAACTTTTAACACCTAGCTCCAGGCCGGACAAGACTGTCTGGTCCATCAGTTCAAAGGAGAAGTGCTACGGTGGTTCCCCATAGTCCAGAAAAAGCTGCAGAGTCATAAGGCTCCTCCTTTTCTCAAAGTGCACGCTGTCTGTCTGTTTTAAGTCTGACGGCACGCGGCCTGCCATGAAGGCCGTGAAGTCGCCTGACTATGGAGGTGGTCTTTTGAAAATGGCTCGCTCAGTGTTTCGCCTTGAGGGGCAGTTTTCACCATTGATCAGTGGTTTTTTTTTTTTTGGCACCTGAACGTGCGTGCCAGTTGCTACCACACGAGGTTATCACAGTGAAGGTGCCAGAATTAGCATGTCGGTCACTGAGTACCACAGGGCCAAATGTCCTGAGTTCACCTGTCTTAGCGCCAGTCGTAGATACGCTACAGCACGTGCAGTTGGACGTGTCTACAACTGCGCTACGTGTCACGGGCTTGATGAACACAAGCGTACCCTTCTGCCGTGGCAGGCGATTCATTAACCACTGAATTGCTCGCTCAGGCTGAATCCCACTTAAGTTCCAGTGGTGTCCTTGTCCACCACGTTTCGTAGGATGTGAACACAGGATCACTTGTGTGGCCACTGTGTGGGGACGCTGAAGGTGCCACCCAGAGAATATGGGAAGTGAGTTTTCCTCGCAGTTGCTCTGTCTGCTTTCACTGTCTTCAGCTTCTACTGTCTCTGCACCAGCCCTCGCTAATGACAGTGACGTTCTCGTTCAGAAAATGGTGGGTGATCTGTGAGTAACAGTATATCGCTGGTTAGCGGTTGTTGTGTCTCCCCCTGGAATCTCCGTGAAGCCGCTTTCCCGTACCCTCTGTTCACCGACCTCCCATAGGAGTCCAAGATGGCGGATCCGTGCTGTCTTAGCTGACAGGGGACCTCTGCGTTGTCTCTCTCCTCACTCTCTGTTCTCTGTCGGTTTCTTAATCCACTTGGTGCTTGGCTGTGTTGGTTACCTCTTCATTTGACTCTTAGGGTTTCAGCATTGATATCTTCTCTGTTTGGCTCAGCTCTTCGGATCTTTGCTGTGGAGCGACACACCGTAGTGCTTCCGTCTGTAGCGCCCTGTTGCTTGGAAGTCTGATTGTGGGCGTGCCAGATGGAATACACAGGACTCGAGGGGCTTGTATCTGCAGATTTCCAATTGTGTGGGATTGTGTCTCCGTTGTCTGCGAGGTAATCTTCACTGTCTACCTCAGTTGGGTTGCCATTTTCGTTTGTACTTGAGGCTACCTAGTCATCAGATGAGACCTCTTCGTCTGTCTTGTGCAGATGAATTATCTCCGGTGAATCGTCACGAGGAACTTGGCATTCGATGGAGCCTCCACCTCTACCTTAGCATTTGCAGGTTTCTCAAAATTCCCCAGCAGGAGGATCTGGTATTGCGTGGATGTGCGCGATGGTCGCCCTCAGGCCCCTGCTGCCAAGACTGGACTGGCTCCTCCTGTGCCACTCCTGGGACTCAGCCTTGTGGGATTGTCCCTCCGAGCGAGCCTCTTGCGGCTGGACAGGAAAACCCTGCCAGGCGTTTTCACGCCTAGCTCCCGGCTAGACAAGACTGCGCCTGGTCCATAAGTTCGAAGGATTAGTGCTACAGTGGTCCCCAATAGTCCCGAAAGAACTGTAGAATGATAAGGCTCCTCCTTTTCTCGAAGTCCTCCCTGTCTACTTGTTTTAAGTCTCATGGCATGCGGCCGGCCATGAAGGTGATGACGTTGCCCGACCTCTAACCCATTGGATGTGCTGTTTTGAAAATGGCTTGCTCGGTGGTTAGCACTGAGGGACGGTTTCTCCGCTGATCACTTGTTTTCTGGCACCTGAACATGCGTGCCCGGTGATACCACACAAGGTTATTACCGTGAAGGTGCCGGGATTGGCATGTCAGTCATTGGTTACCTCAGGGCCCAGTGTCCTGAATCCACCCACCTGTCTTAGTGCCACTCGTAGATGTGGTACGGCACAGGCGGTTGGACGTGTGTGCAGCTGCAGTACGTGTCCCGGGCTTGCTAAACACAAGTGTACCCTTCTGACAGGGCAGGCAATTCATTAACCGCTGAATTGCTCACTCAGGCTGAATGCCACTTAAGTTCCGATGGTGTCATTGTCCACCACGGTTTGTTGGATGTGAACGCAGGATGACCTGTGTGGCCACTGCGTGGGGACGGTGAAGGTAGCACAAAGAGAATGTGCGGTGCGTGAGTTTTCCTCGCAAGCGCTCTGTCTACTTTGACGCTCTTCAGCTTCTACTGTCTTTGCCCCAGCCCGCACTAATGAGAATTACCTTCTCGGTCACCAGCCAATGGCTGATCTACGAGTGAACATGTTAGTGTTTCGGCGGTTACTCAGGTGTCTGTAAGAAGACCGTGGTCTGTCCGTTCACCGCGCAGCTCCTTCGGGGGTTCCTCATTGGCCTAGCAGGAAGCTGAGCCAATGGAGGTGATCCTCTTATGTGCTTCAACTTCCGTGAATGGTCCCATTGTAAGATGTTTCCTTGGAGGACGCTGAGAGTCCTCTGCCTAGAGTGGATGGTGCTGGTTCCCCACAGAAGTTTAAAAGTGTGTCCGACCCAGTCACCGGACAGGAAAGTATATGTGGTCTGTCAGTTCCATAGATTGCGACTTGAGTGGTTCCTCCCAGTCCTGAATGAATTTCAGAGTCACGAGGCACATTCTGTGTCTTCAGAGCACAGGCTGAGACTGCTTTGAAGTCTTCCTCGCGTGCTGCCTCTCACGAAGGCCATGAAAGTGCCTGGCTCCTGCTAGAGCCGGTGGCTGCCCTTTTCCGGTTGTGCCGTAGGACTCTAGCACGGGCCCGCTCAGCTCCACTCCCTCGGATGACAGTGCACGTGCCAAGGTTGGCCTTCTAGTCGTTGCTTTCTCAGCTCTATCAAGGCAAGTTGTTTCCGTCGTCCGGCTATGATGACAGTTCCCATGGGATGCCACCTCCTTGTAGTGACTGAATGTGCCGGTGTTCCCCGCAAGGGGTTTGCTTTGCACGGAAGAGCTCCCCCGGTGTCAGTCCCCACTCGGGGCTATTCCTAGCCCTTTTTTGAACCGTGTGCTGTAGGATGCAAACAGGAACACCAGGACATCCCCTGGGTTAGGATGCCTAAGGTGCCATCTGCATAGTGCGGTGCCTTGGTTTTCCTCGGAAGCACTCACGGTGCATTTAGCTCCTTCACCTTCTGCTCGACCTGGCCGCGGTCTGCCTTGACTTCACTTAATTCACCAGCCAGGCAAAGAAGAACGGTGGGGCGAAATCCTCACCCTGAGCTCCTCAGGGGTTCCTCTCTGGCCTGAAAAGGCGATCAGCCAGTATGGCTGACCCTCTTCTTCTCCAGCTTCTTCGTGAGCTCTCCTCCGTGTTGCCTTGGCAAGACCTGTCCCCTTCGGTAATACTGCAGGCCCCTCCCTTAGAGTCCATGGTGCTGGTTCCTGCCAGAACTTTTAACACCTAGCTCCAGGCCGGACAAGACTGTCTGGTCCATCAGTTCAAAGGAGAAGTGCTACGGTGGTTCCCCATAGTCCAGAAAAAGCTGCAGAGTCATAAGGCTCCTCCTTTTCTCAAAGTGCACGCTGTCTGTCTGTTTTAAGTCTGACGGCACGCGGCCTGCCATGAAGGCCGTGAAGTCGCCTGACTATGGAGGTGGTCTTTTGAAAATGGCTCGCTCAGTGTTTCGCCTTGAGGGGCAGTTTTCACCATTGATCAGTGGTTTTTTTTTTTTGGCACCTGAACGTGCGTGCCAGTTGCTACCACACGAGGTTATCACAGTGAAGGTGCCAGAATTAGCATGTCGGTCACTGAGTACCACAGGGCCAAATGTCCTGAGTTCACCTGTCTTAGCGCCAGTCGTAGATACGCTACAGCACGTGCAGTTGGACGTGTCTACAACTGCGCTACGTGTCACGGGCTTGATGAACACAAGCGTACCCTTCTGCCGTGGCAGGCGATTCATTAACCACTGAATTGCTCGCTCAGGCTGAATCCCACTTAAGTTCCAGTGGTGTCCTTGTCCACCACGTTTCGTAGGATGTGAACACAGGATCACTTGTGTGGCCACTGTGTGGGGACGCTGAAGGTGCCACCCAGAGAATATGGGAAGTGAGTTTTCCTCGCAGTTGCTCTGTCTGCTTTCACTGTCTTCAGCTTCTACTGTCTCTGCACCAGCCCTCGCTAATGACAGTGACGTTCTCGTTCAGAAAATGGTGGGTGATCTGTGAGTAACAGTATATCGCTGGTTAGCGGTTGTTGTGTCTCCCCCTGGAATCTCCGTGAAGCCGCTTTCCCGTACCCTCTGTTCACCGACCTCCCATAGGAGTCCAAGATGGCGGATCCGTGCTGTCTTAGCTGACGGGACCTCTGCGTTGTCTCTCTCCTCACTCTCTGTTCTCTGTCGGTTTCTTAATCCACTTGGTGCTTGGCTGTGTTGGTTACCTCTTCATTTGACTCTTAGGGTTTCAGCATTGATATCTTCTCTGTTTGGCTCAGCTCTTCGGATCTTTGCTGTGGAGCGACACACCGTAGTGCTTCCGTCTGTAGCGCCCTGTTGCTTGGAAGTCTGATTGTGGGCGTGCCAGATGGAATACACAGGACTCGAGGGGCTTGTATCTGCAGATTTCCAATTGTGTGGGATTGTGTCTCCGTTGTCTGCGAGGTAATCTTCACTGTCTACCTCAGTTGGGTTGCCATTTTCGTTTGTACTTGAGGCTACCTAGTCATCAGATGAGACCTCTTCGTCTGTCTTGTGCAGATGAATTATCTCCGGTGAATCGTCACGAGGAACTTGGCATTCGATGGAGCCTCCACCTCTACCTTAGCATTTGCAGGTTTCTCAAAATTCCCCAGCAGGAGGATCTGGTATTGCGTGGATGTGCGCGATGGTCGCCCTCAGGCCCCTGCTGCCAAGACTGGACTGGCTCCTCCTGTGCCACTCCTGGGACTCAGCCTTGTGGGATTGTCCCTCCGAGCGAGCCTCTTGCGGCTGGACAGGAAAACCCTGCCAGGCGTTTTCACGCCTAGCTCCCGGCTAGACAAGACTGCGCCTGGTCCATAAGTTCGAAGGATTAGTGCTACAGTGGTCCCCAATAGTCCCGAAAGAACTGTAGAATGATAAGGCTCCTCCTTTTCTCGAAGTCCTCCCTGTCTACTTGTTTTAAGTCTCATGGCATGCGGCCGGCCATGAAGGTGATGACGTTGCCCGACCTCTAACCCATTGGATGTGCTGTTTTGAAAATGGCTTGCTCGGTGGTTAGCACTGAGGGACGGTTTCTCCGCTGATCACTTGTTTTCTGGCACCTGAACATGCGTGCCCGGTGATACCACACAAGGTTATTACCGTGAAGGTGCCGGGATTGGCATGTCAGTCATTGGTTACCTCAGGGCCCAGTGTCCTGAATCCACCCACCTGTCTTAGTGCCACTCGTAGATGTGGTACGGCACAGGCGGTTGGACGTGTGTGCAGCTGCAGTACGTGTCCCGGGCTTGCTAAACACAAGTGTACCCTTCTGACAGGGCAGGCAATTCATTAACCGCTGAATTGCTCACTCAGGCTGAATGCCACTTAAGTTCCGATGGTGTCATTGTCCACCACGGTTTGTTGGATGTGAACGCAGGATGACCTGTGTGGCCACTGCGTGGGGACGGTGAAGGTAGCACAAAGAGAATGTGCGGTGCGTGAGTTTTCCTCGCAAGCGCTCTGTCTACTTTGACGCTCTTCAGCTTCTACTGTCTTTGCCCCAGCCCGCACTAATGAGAATTACCTTCTCGGTCACCAGCCAATGGCTGATCTACGAGTGAACATGTTAGTGTTTCGGCGGTTACTCAGGTGTCTGTAAGAAGACCGTGGTCTGTCCGTTCACCGCGCAGCTCCTTCGGGGGTTCCTCATTGGCCTAGCAGGAAGCTGAGCCAATGGAGGTGATCCTCTTATGTGCTTCAACTTCCGTGAATGGTCCCATTGTAAGATGTTTCCTTGGAGGACGCTGAGAGTCCTCTGCCTAGAGTGGATGGTGCTGGTTCCCCACAGAAGTTTAAAAGTGTGTCCGACCCAGTCACCGGACAGGAAAGTATATGTGGTCTGTCAGTTCCATAGATTGCGACTTGAGTGGTTCCTCCCAGTCCTGAATGAATTTCAGAGTCACGAGGCACATTCTGTGTCTTCAGAGCACAGGCTGAGACTGCTTTGAAGTCTTCCTCGCGTGCTGCCTCTCACGAAGGCCATGAAAGTGCCTGGCTCCTGCTAGAGCCGGTGGCTGCCCTTTTCCGGTTGTGCCGTAGGACTCTAGCACGGGCCCGCTCAGCTCCACTCCCTCGGATGACAGTGCACGTGCCAAGGTTGGCCTTCTAGTCGTTGCTTTCTCAGCTCTATCAAGGCAAGTTGTTTCCGTCGTCCGGCTATGATGACAGTTCCCATGGGATGCCACCTCCTTGTAGTGACTGAATGTGCCGGTGTTCCCCGCAAGGGGTTTGCTTTGCACGGAAGAGCTCCCCCGGTGTCAGTCCCCACTCGGGGCTATTCCTAGCCCTTTTTTGAACCGTGTGCTGTAGGATGCAAACAGGAACACCAGGACATCCCCTGGGTTAGGATGCCTAAGGTGCCATCTGCATAGTGCGGTGCCTTGGTTTTCCTCGGAAGCACTCACGGTGCATTTAGCTCCTTCACCTTCTGCTCGACCTGGCCGCGGTCTGCCTTGACTTCACTTAATTCACCAGCCAGGCAAAGAAGAACGGTGGGGCGAAATCCTCACCCTGAGCTCCTCAGGGGTTCCTCTCTGGCCTGAAAAGGCGATCAGCCAGTATGGCTGACCCTCTTCTTCTCCAGCTTCTTCGTGAGCTCTCCTCCGTGTTGCCTTGGCAAGACCTGTCCCCTTCGGTAATACTGCAGGCCCCTCCCTTAGAGTCCATGGTGCTGGTTCCTGCCAGAACTTTTAACACCTAGCTCCAGGCCGGACAAGACTGTCTGGTCCATCAGTTCAAAGGAGAAGTGCTACGGTGGTTCCCCATAGTCCAGAAAAAGCTGCAGAGTCATAAGGCTCCTCCTTTTCTCAAAGTGCACGCTGTCTGTCTGTTTTAAGTCTGACGGCACGCGGCCTGCCATGAAGGCCGTGAAGTCGCCTGACTATGGAGGTGGTCTTTTGAAAATGGCTCGCTCAGTGTTTCGCCTTGAGGGGCAGTTTTCACCATTGATCAGTGGTTTTTTTTTTTTGGCACCTGAACGTGCGTGCCAGTTGCTACCACACGAGGTTATCACAGTGAAGGTGCCAGAATTAGCATGTCGGTCACTGAGTACCACAGGGCCAAATGTCCTGAGTTCACCTGTCTTAGCGCCAGTCGTAGATACGCTACAGCACGTGCAGTTGGACGTGTCTACAACTGCGCTACGTGTCACGGGCTTGATGAACACAAGCGTACCCTTCTGCCGTGGCAGGCGATTCATTAACCACTGAATTGCTCGCTCAGGCTGAATCCCACTTAAGTTCCAGTGGTGTCCTTGTCCACCACGTTTCGTAGGATGTGAACACAGGATCACTTGTGTGGCCACTGTGTGGGGACGCTGAAGGTGCCACCCAGAGAATATGGGAAGTGAGTTTTCCTCGCAGTTGCTCTGTCTGCTTTCACTGTCTTCAGCTTCTACTGTCTCTGCACCAGCCCTCGCTAATGACAGTGACGTTCTCGTTCAGAAAATGGTGGGTGATCTGTGAGTAACAGTATATCGCTGGTTAGCGGTTGTTGTGTCTCCCCCTGGAATCTCCGTGAAGCCGCTTTCCCGTACCCTCTGTTCACCGACCTCCCATAGGAGTCCAAGATGGCGGATCCGTGCTGTCTTAGCTGACAGGGGACCTCTGCGTTGTCTCTCTCCTCACTCTCTGTTCTCTGTCGGTTTCTTAATCCACTTGGTGCTTGGCTGTGTTGGTTACCTCTTCGTTTGACTCTTAGGGTTTCAGCATTGATATCTTCTCTGTTTGGCTCAGCTCTTCGGATCTTTGCTGTGGAGCGACACACCGTAGTGCTTCCGTCTGTAGCGCCCTGTTGCTTGGAAGTCTGATTGTGGGCGTGCCAGATGGAATACACAGGACTCGAGGGGCTTGTATCTGCAGATTTCCAATTGTGTGGGATTGTGTCTCCGTTGTCTGCGAGGTAATCTTCACTGTCTACCTCAGTTGGGTTGCCATTTTCGTTTGTACTTGAGGCTACCTAGTCATCAGATGAGACCTCTTCGTCTGTCTTGTGCAGATGAATTATCTCCGGTGAATCGTCACGAGGAACTTGGCATTCGATGGAGCCTCCACCTCTACCTTAGCATTTGCAGGTTTCTCAAAATTCCCCAGCAGGAGGATCTGGTATTGCGTGGATGTGCGCGATGGTCGCCCTCAGGCCCCTGCTGCCAAGACTGGACTGGCTCCTCCTGTGCCACTCCTGGGACTCAGCCTTGTGGGATTGTCCCTCCGAGCGAGCCTCTTGCGGCTGGACAGGAAAACCCTGCCAGGCGTTTTCACGCCTAGCTCCCGGCTAGACAAGACTGCGCCTGGTCCATAAGTTCGAAGGATTAGTGCTACAGTGGTCCCCAATAGTCCCGAAAGAACTGTAGAATGATAAGGCTCCTCCTTTTCTCGAAGTCCTCCCTGTCTACTTGTTTTAAGTCTCATGGCATGCGGCCGGCCATGAAGGTGATGACGTTGCCCGACCTCTAACCCATTGGATGTGCTGTTTTGAAAATGGCTTGCTCGGTGGTTAGCACTGAGGGACGGTTTCTCCGCTGATCACTTGTTTTCTGGCACCTGAACATGCGTGCCCGGTGATACCACACAAGGTTATTACCGTGAAGGTGCCGGGATTGGCATGTCAGTCATTGGTTACCTCAGGGCCCAGTGTCCTGAATCCACCCACCTGTCTTAGTGCCACTCGTAGATGTGGTACGGCACAGGCGGTTGGACGTGTGTGCAGCTGCAGTACGTGTCCCGGGCTTGCTAAACACAAGTGTACCCTTCTGACAGGGCAGGCAATTCATTAACCGCTGAATTGCTCACTCAGGCTGAATGCCACTTAAGTTCCGATGGTGTCATTGTCCACCACGGTTTGTTGGATGTGAACGCAGGATGACCTGTGTGGCCACTGCGTGGGGACGGTGAAGGTAGCACAAAGAGAATGTGCGGTGCGTGAGTTTTCCTCGCAAGCGCTCTGTCTACTTTGACGCTCTTCAGCTTCTACTGTCTTTGCCCCAGCCCGCACTAATGAGAATTACCTTCTCGGTCACCAGCCAATGGCTGATCTACGAGTGAACATGTTAGTGTTTCGGCGGTTACTCAGGTGTCTGTAAGAAGACCGTGGTCTGTCCGTTCACCGCGCAGCTCCTTCGGGGGTTCCTCATTGGCCTAGCAGGAAGCTGAGCCAATGGAGGTGATCCTCTTATGTGCTTCAACTTCCGTGAATGGTCCCATTGTAAGATGTTTCCTTGGAGGACGCTGAGAGTCCTCTGCCTAGAGTGGATGGTGCTGGTTCCCCACAGAAGTTTAAAAGTGTGTCCGACCCAGTCACCGGACAGGAAAGTATATGTGGTCTGTCAGTTCCATAGATTGCGACTTGAGTGGTTCCTCCCAGTCCTGAATGAATTTCAGAGTCACGAGGCACATTCTGTGTCTTCAGAGCACAGGCTGAGACTGCTTTGAAGTCTTCCTCGCGTGCTGCCTCTCACGAAGGCCATGAAAGTGCCTGGCTCCTGCTAGAGCCGGTGGCTGCCCTTTTCCGGTTGTGCCGTAGGACTCTAGCACGGGCCCGCTCAGCTCCACTCCCTCGGATGACAGTGCACGTGCCAAGGTTGGCCTTCTAGTCGTTGCTTTCTCAGCTCTATCAAGGCAAGTTGTTTCCGTCGTCCGGCTATGATGACAGTTCCCATGGGATGCCACCTCCTTGTAGTGACTGAATGTGCCGGTGTTCCCCGCAAGGGGTTTGCTTTGCACGGAAGAGCTCCCCCGGTGTCAGTCCCCACTCGGGGCTATTCCTAGCCCTTTTTTGAACCGTGTGCTGTAGGATGCAAACAGGAACACCAGGACATCCCCTGGGTTAGGATGCCTAAGGTGCCATCTGCATAGTGCGGTGCCTTGGTTTTCCTCGGAAGCACTCACGGTGCATTTAGCTCCTTCACCTTCTGCTCGACCTGGCCGCGGTCTGCCTTGACTTCACTTAATTCACCAGCCAGGCAAAGAAGAACGGTGGGGCGAAATCCTCACCCTGAGCTCCTCAGGGGTTCCTCTCTGGCCTGAAAAGGCGATCAGCCAGTATGGCTGACCCTCTTCTTCTCCAGCTTCTTCGTGAGCTCTCCTCCGTGTTGCCTTGGCAAGACCTGTCCCCTTCGGTAATACTGCAGGCCCCTCCCTTAGAGTCCATGGTGCTGGTTCCTGCCAGAACTTTTAACACCTAGCTCCAGGCCGGACAAGACTGTCTGGTCCATCAGTTCAAAGGAGAAGTGCTACGGTGGTTCCCCATAGTCCAGAAAAAGCTGCAGAGTCATAAGGCTCCTCCTTTTCTCAAAGTGCACGCTGTCTGTCTGTTTTAAGTCTGACGGCACGCGGCCTGCCATGAAGGCCGTGAAGTCGCCTGACTATGGAGGTGGTCTTTTGAAAATGGCTCGCTCAGTGTTTCGCCTTGAGGGGCAGTTTTCACCATTGATCAGTGGTTTTTTTTTTTTGGCACCTGAACGTGCGTGCCAGTTGCTACCACACGAGGTTATCACAGTGAAGGTGCCAGAATTAGCATGTCGGTCACTGAGTACCACAGGGCCAAATGTCCTGAGTTCACCTGTCTTAGCGCCAGTCGTAGATACGCTACAGCACGTGCAGTTGGACGTGTCTACAACTGCGCTACGTGTCACGGGCTTGATGAACACAAGCGTACCCTTCTGCCGTGGCAGGCGATTCATTAACCACTGAATTGCTCGCTCAGGCTGAATCCCACTTAAGTTCCAGTGGTGTCCTTGTCCACCACGTTTCGTAGGATGTGAACACAGGATCACTTGTGTGGCCACTGTGTGGGGACGCTGAAGGTGCCACCCAGAGAATATGGGAAGTGAGTTTTCCTCGCAGTTGCTCTGTCTGCTTTCACTGTCTTCAGCTTCTACTGTCTCTGCACCAGCCCTCGCTAATGACAGTGACGTTCTCGTTCAGAAAATGGTGGGTGATCTGTGAGTAACAGTATATCGCTGGTTAGCGGTTGTTGTGTCTCCCCCTGGAATCTCCGTGAAGCCGCTTTCCCGTACCCTCTGTTCACCGACCTCCCATAGGAGTCCAAGATGGCGGATCCGTGCTGTCTTAGCTGACAGGGGACCTCTGCGTTGTCTCTCTCCTCACTCTCTGTTCTCTGTCGGTTTCTTAATCCACTTGGTGCTTGGCTGTGTTGGTTACCTCTTCGTTTGACTCTTAGGGTTTCAGCATTGATATCTTCTCTGTTTGGCTCAGCTCTTCGGATCTTTGCTGTGGAGCGACACACCGTAGTGCTTCCGTCTGTAGCGCCCTGTTGCTTGGAAGTCTGATTGTGGGCGTGCCAGATGGAATACACAGGACTCGAGGGGCTTGTATCTGCAGATTTCCAATTGTGTGGGATTGTGTCTCCGTTGTCTGCGAGGTAATCTTCACTGTCTACCTCAGTTGGGTTGCCATTTTCGTTTGTACTTGAGGCTACCTAGTCATCAGATGAGACCTCTTCGTCTGTCTTGTGCAGATGAATTATCTCCGGTGAATCGTCACGAGGAACTTGGCATTCGATGGAGCCTCCACCTCTACCTTAGCATTTGCAGGTTTCTCAAAATTCCCCAGCAGGAGGATCTGGTATTGCGTGGATGTGCGCGATGGTCGCCCTCAGGCCCCTGCTGCCAAGACTGGACTGGCTCCTCCTGTGCCACTCCTGGGACTCAGCCTTGTGGGATTGTCCCTCCGAGCGAGCCTCTTGCGGCTGGACAGGAAAACCCTGCCAGGCGTTTTCACGCCTAGCTCCCGGCTAGACAAGACTGCGCCTGGTCCATAAGTTCGAAGGATTAGTGCTACAGTGGTCCCCAATAGTCCCGAAAGAACTGTAGAATGATAAGGCTCCTCCTTTTCTCGAAGTCCTCCCTGTCTACTTGTTTTAAGTCTCATGGCATGCGGCCGGCCATGAAGGTGATGACGTTGCCCGACCTCTAACCCATTGGATGTGCTGTTTTGAAAATGGCTTGCTCGGTGGTTAGCACTGAGGG
This sequence comes from Dugong dugon, assembly GCA_030035585.1. NCBI lineage: Eukaryota > Metazoa > Chordata > Mammalia > Sirenia > Dugongidae > Dugong > Dugong dugon. Next base: position 149,587,470 of record CM057483.1, read on the forward strand.
ACGGTTTCTCCGCTGATCACTTGTTTTCTGGCACCTGAACATGCGTGCCCGGTGATACCACACAAGGTTATTACCGTGAAGGTGCCGGGATTGGCATGTCAGTCATTGGTTACCTCAGGGCCCAGTGTCCTGAATCCACCCACCTGTCTTAGTGCCACTCGTAGATGTGGTACGGCACAGGCGGTTGGACGTGTGTGCAGCTGCAGTACGTGTCCCGGGCTTGCTAAACACAAGTGTACCCTTCTGACAGGGCAGGCAATTCATTAACCGCTGAATTGCTCACTCAGGCTGAATGCCACTTAAGTTCCGATGGTGTCATTGTCCACCACGGTTTGTTGGATGTGAACGCAGGATGACCTGTGTGGCCACTGCGTGGGGACGGTGAAGGTAGCACAAAGAGAATGTGCGGTGCGTGAGTTTTCCTCGCAAGCGCTCTGTCTACTTTGACGCTCTTCAGCTTCTACTGTCTTTGCCCCAGCCCGCACTAATGAGAATTACCTTCTCGGTCACCAGCCAATGGCTGATCTACGAGTGAACATGTTAGTGTTTCGGCGGTTACTCAGGTGTCTGTAAGAAGACCGTGGTCTGTCCGTTCACCGCGCAGCTCCTTCGGGGGTTCCTCATTGGCCTAGCAGGAAGCTGAGCCAATGGAGGTGATCCTCTTATGTGCTTCAACTTCCGTGAATGGTCCCATTGTAAGATGTTTCCTTGGAGGACGCTGAGAGTCCTCTGCCTAGAGTGGATGGTGCTGGTTCCCCACAGAAGTTTAAAAGTGTGTCCGACCCAGTCACCGGACAGGAAAGTATATGTGGTCTGTCAGTTCCATAGATTGCGACTTGAGTGGTTCCTCCCAGTCCTGAATGAATTTCAGAGTCACGAGGCACATTCTGTGTCTTCAGAGCACAGGCTGAGACTGCTTTGAAGTCTTCCTCGCGTGCTGCCTCTCACGAAGGCCATGAAAGTGCCTGGCTCCTGCTAGAGCCGGTGGCTGCCCTTTTCCGGTTGTGCCGTAGGACTCTAGCACGGGCCCGCTCAGCTCCACTCCCTCGGATGACAGTGCACGTGCCAAGGTTGGCCTTCTAGTCGTTGCTTTCTCAGCTCTATCAAGGCAAGTTGTTTCCGTCGTCCGGCTATGATGACAGTTCCCATGGGATGCCACCTCCTTGTAGTGACTGAATGTGCCGGTGTTCCCCGCAAGGGGTTTGCTTTGCACGGAAGAGCTCCCCCGGTGTCAGTCCCCACTCGGGGCTATTCCTAGCCCTTTTTTGAACCGTGTGCTGTAGGATGCAAACAGGAACACCAGGACATCCCCTGGGTTAGGATGCCTAAGGTGCCATCTGCATAGTGCGGTGCCTTGGTTTTCCTCGGAAGCACTCACGGTGCATTTAGCTCCTTCACCTTCTGCTCGACCTGGCCGCGGTCTGCCTTGACTTCACTTAATTCACCAGCCAGGCAAAGAAGAACGGTGGGGCGAAATCCTCACCCTGAGCTCCTCAGGGGTTCCTCTCTGGCCTGAAAAGGCGATCAGCCAGTATGGCTGACCCTCTTCTTCTCCAGCTTCTTCGTGAGCTCTCCTCCGTGTTGCCTTGGCAAGACCTGTCCCCTTCGGTAATACTGCAGGCCCCTCCCTTAGAGTCCATGGTGCTGGTTCCTGCCAGAACTTTTAACACCTAGCTCCAGGCCGGACAAGACTGTCTGGTCCATCAGTTCAAAGGAGAAGTGCTACGGTGGTTCCCCATAGTCCAGAAAAAGCTGCAGAGTCATAAGGCTCCTCCTTTTCTCAAAGTGCACGCTGTCTGTCTGTTTTAAGTCTGACGGCACGCGGCCTGCCATGAAGGCCGTGAAGTCGCCTGACTATGGAGGTGGTCTTTTGAAAATGGCTCGCTCAGTGTTTCGCCTTGAGGGGCAGTTTTCACCATTGATCAGTGGTTTTTTTTTTTTGGCACCTGAACGTGCGTGCCAGTTGCTACCACACGAGGTTATCACAGTGAAGGTGCCAGAATTAGCATGTCGGTCACTGAGTACCACAGGGCCAAATGTCCTGAGTTCACCTGTCTTAGCGCCAGTCGTAGATACGCTACAGCACGTGCAGTTGGACGTGTCTACAACTGCGCTACGTGTCACGGGCTTGATGAACACAAGCGTACCCTTCTGCCGTGGCAGGCGATTCATTAACCACTGAATTGCTCGCTCAGGCTGAATCCCACTTAAGTTCCAGTGGTGTCCTTGTCCACCACGTTTCGTAGGATGTGAACACAGGATCACTTGTGTGGCCACTGTGTGGGGACGCTGAAGGTGCCACCCAGAGAATATGGGAAGTGAGTTTTCCTCGCAGTTGCTCTGTCTGCTTTCACTGTCTTCAGCTTCTACTGTCTCTGCACCAGCCCTCGCTAATGACAGTGACGTTCTCGTTCAGAAAATGGTGGGTGATCTGTGAGTAACAGTATATCGCTGGTTAGCGGTTGTTGTGTCTCCCCCTGGAATCTCCGTGAAGCCGCTTTCCCGTACCCTCTGTTCACCGACCTCCCATAGGAGTCCAAGATGGCGGATCCGTGCTGTCTTAGCTGACAGGGGACCTCTGCGTTGTCTCTCTCCTCACTCTCTGTTCTCTGTCGGTTTCTTAATCCACTTGGTGCTTGGCTGTGTTGGTTACCTCTTCATTTGACTCTTAGGGTTTCAGCATTGATATCTTCTCTGTTTGGCTCAGCTCTTCGGATCTTTGCTGTGGAGCGACACACCGTAGTGCTTCCGTCTGTAGCGCCCTGTTGCTTGGAAGTCTGATTGTGGGCGTGCCAGATGGAATACACAGGACTCGAGGGGCTTGTATCTGCAGATTTCCAATTGTGTGGGATTGTGTCTCCGTTGTCTGCGAGGTAATCTTCACTGTCTACCTCAGTTGGGTTGCCATTTTCGTTTGTACTTGAGGCTACCTAGTCATCAGATGAGACCTCTTCGTCTGTCTTGTGCAGATGAATTATCTCCGGTGAATCGTCACGAGGAACTTGGCATTCGATGGAGCCTCCACCTCTACCTTAGCATTTGCAGGTTTCTCAAAATTCCCCAGCAGGAGGATCTGGTATTGCGTGGATGTGCGCGATGGTCGCCCTCAGGCCCCTGCTGCCAAGACTGGACTGGCTCCTCCTGTGCCACTCCTGGGACTCAGCCTTGTGGGATTGTCCCTCCGAGCGAGCCTCTTGCGGCTGGACAGGAAAACCCTGCCAGGCGTTTTCACGCCTAGCTCCCGGCTAGACAAGACTGCGCCTGGTCCATAAGTTCGAAGGATTAGTGCTACAGTGGTCCCCAATAGTCCCGAAAGAACTGTAGAATGATAAGGCTCCTCCTTTTCTCGAAGTCCTCCCTGTCTACTTGTTTTAAGTCTCATGGCATGCGGCCGGCCATGAAGGTGATGACGTTGCCCGACCTCTAACCCATTGGATGTGCTGTTTTGAAAATGGCTTGCTCGGTGGTTAGCACTGAGGGACGGTTTCTCCGCTGATCACTTGTTTTCTGGCACCTGAACATGCGTGCCCGGTGATACCACACAAGGTTATTACCGTGAAGGTGCCGGGATTGGCATGTCAGTCATTGGTTACCTCAGGGCCCAGTGTCCTGAATCCACCCACCTGTCTTAGTGCCACTCGTAGATGTGGTACGGCACAGGCGGTTGGACGTGTGTGCAGCTGCAGTACGTGTCCCGGGCTTGCTAAACACAAGTGTACCCTTCTGACAGGGCAGGCAATTCATTAACCGCTGAATTGCTCACTCAGGCTGAATGCCACTTAAGTTCCGATGGTGTCATTGTCCACCACGGTTTGTTGGATGTGAACGCAGGATGACCTGTGTGGCCACTGCGTGGGGACGGTGAAGGTAGCACAAAGAGAATGTGCGGTGCGTGAGTTTTCCTCGCAAGCGCTCTGTCTACTTTGACGCTCTTCAGCTTCTACTGTCTTTGCCCCAGCCCGCACTAATGAGAATTACCTTCTCGGTCACCAGCCAATGGCTGATCTACGAGTGAACATGTTAGTGTTTCGGCGGTTACTCAGGTGTCTGTAAGAAGACCGTGGTCTGTCCGTTCACCGCGCAGCTCCTTCGGGGGTTCCTCATTGGCCTAGCAGGAAGCTGAGCCAATGGAGGTGATCCTCTTATGTGCTTCAACTTCCGTGAATGGTCCCATTGTAAGATGTTTCCTTGGAGGACGCTGAGAGTCCTCTGCCTAGAGTGGATGGTGCTGGTTCCCCACAGAAGTTTAAAAGTGTGTCCGACCCAGTCACCGGACAGGAAAGTATATGTGGTCTGTCAGTTCCATAGATTGCGACTTGAGTGGTTCCTCCCAGTCCTGAATGAATTTCAGAGTCACGAGGCACATTCTGTGTCTTCAGAGCACAGGCTGAGACTGCTTTGAAGTCTTCCTCGCGTGCTGCCTCTCACGAAGGCCATGAAAGTGCCTGGCTCCTGCTAGAGCCGGTGGCTGCCCTTTTCCGGTTGTGCCGTAGGACTCTAGCACGGGCCCGCTCAGCTCCACTCCCTCGGATGACAGTGCACGTGCCAAGGTTGGCCTTCTAGTCGTTGCTTTCTCAGCTCTATCAAGGCAAGTTGTTTCCGTCGTCCGGCTATGATGACAGTTCCCATGGGATGCCACCTCCTTGTAGTGACTGAATGTGCCGGTGTTCCCCGCAAGGGGTTTGCTTTGCACGGAAGAGCTCCCCCGGTGTCAGTCCCCACTCGGGGCTATTCCTAGCCCTTTTTTGAACCGTGTGCTGTAGGATGCAAACAGGAACACCAGGACATCCCCTGGGTTAGGATGCCTAAGGTGCCATCTGCATAGTGCGGTGCCTTGGTTTTCCTCGGAAGCACTCACGGTGCATTTAGCTCCTTCACCTTCTGCTCGACCTGGCCGCGGTCTGCCTTGACTTCACTTAATTCACCAGCCAGGCAAAGAAGAACGGTGGGGCGAAATCCTCACCCTGAGCTCCTCAGGGGTTCCTCTCTGGCCTGAAAAGGCGATCAGCCAGTATGGCTGACCCTCTTCTTCTCCAGCTTCTTCGTGAGCTCTCCTCCGTGTTGCCTTGGCAAGACCTGTCCCCTTCGGTAATACTGCAGGCCCCTCCCTTAGAGTCCATGGTGCTGGTTCCTGCCAGAACTTTTAACACCTAGCTCCAGGCCGGACAAGACTGTCTGGTCCATCAGTTCAAAGGAGAAGTGCTACGGTGGTTCCCCATAGTCCAGAAAAAGCTGCAGAGTCATAAGGCTCCTCCTTTTCTCAAAGTGCACGCTGTCTGTCTGTTTTAAGTCTGACGGCACGCGGCCTGCCATGAAGGCCGTGAAGTCGCCTGACTATGGAGGTGGTCTTTTGAAAATGGCTCGCTCAGTGTTTCGCCTTGAGGGGCAGTTTTCACCATTGATCAGTGGTTTTTTTTTTTTGGCACCTGAACGTGCGTGCCAGTTGCTACCACACGAGGTTATCACAGTGAAGGTGCCAGAATTAGCATGTCGGTCACTGAGTACCACAGGGCCAAATGTCCTGAGTTCACCTGTCTTAGCGCCAGTCGTAGATACGCTACAGCACGTGCAGTTGGACGTGTCTACAACTGCGCTACGTGTCACGGGCTTGATGAACACAAGCGTACCCTTCTGCCGTGGCAGGCGATTCATTAACCACTGAATTGCTCGCTCAGGCTGAATCCCACTTAAGTTCCAGTGGTGTCCTTGTCCACCACGTTTCGTAGGATGTGAACACAGGATCACTTGTGTGGCCACTGTGTGGGGACGCTGAAGGTGCCACCCAGAGAATATGGGAAGTGAGTTTTCCTCGCAGTTGCTCTGTCTGCTTTCACTGTCTTCAGCTTCTACTGTCTCTGCACCAGCCCTCGCTAATGACAGTGACGTTCTCGTTCAGAAAATGGTGGGTGATCTGTGAGTAACAGTATATCGCTGGTTAGCGGTTGTTGTGTCTCCCCCTGGAATCTCCGTGAAGCCGCTTTCCCGTACCCTCTGTTCACCGACCTCCCATAGGAGTCCAAGATGGCGGATCCGTGCTGTCTTAGCTGACAGGGGACCTCTGCGTTGTCTCTCTCCTCACTCTCTGTTCTCTGTCGGTTTCTTAATCCACTTGGTGCTTGGCTGTGTTGGTTACCTCTTCATTTGACTCTTAGGGTTTCAGCATTGATATCTTCTCTGTTTGGCTCAGCTCTTCGGATCTTTGCTGTGGAGCGACACACCGTAGTGCTTCCGTCTGTAGCGCCCTGTTGCTTGGAAGTCTGATTGTGGGCGTGCCAGATGGAATACACAGGACTCGAGGGGCTTGTATCTGCAGATTTCCAATTGTGTGGGATTGTGTCTCCGTTGTCTGCGAGGTAATCTTCACTGTCTACCTCAGTTGGGTTGCCATTTTCGTTTGTACTTGAGGCTACCTAGTCATCAGATGAGACCTCTTCGTCTGTCTTGTGCAGATGAATTATCTCCGGTGAATCGTCACGAGGAACTTGGCATTCGATGGAGCCTCCACCTCTACCTTAGCATTTGCAGGTTTCTCAAAATTCCCCAGCAGGAGGATCTGGTATTGCGTGGATGTGCGCGATGGTCGCCCTCAGGCCCCTGCTGCCAAGACTGGACTGGCTCCTCCTGTGCCACTCCTGGGACTCAGCCTTGTGGGATTGTCCCTCCGAGCGAGCCTCTTGCGGCTGGACAGGAAAACCCTGCCAGGCGTTTTCACGCCTAGCTCCCGGCTAGACAAGACTGCGCCTGGTCCATAAGTTCGAAGGATTAGTGCTACAGTGGTCCCCAATAGTCCCGAAAGAACTGTAGAATGATAAGGCTCCTCCTTTTCTCGAAGTCCTCCCTGTCTACTTGTTTTAAGTCTCATGGCATGCGGCCGGCCATGAAGGTGATGACGTTGCCCGACCTCTAACCCATTGGATGTGCTGTTTTGAAAATGGCTTGCTCGGTGGTCAGCACTGAGGGACGGTTTCTCCGCTGATCACTTGTTTTCTGGCACCTGAACATGCGTGCCCGGTGATACCACACAAGGTTATTACCGTGAAGGTGCCGGGATTGGCATGTCAGTCATTGGTTACCTCAGGGCCCAGTGTCCTGAATCCACCCACCTGTCTTAGTGCCACTCGTAGATGTGGTACGGCACAGGCGGTTGGACGTGTGTGCAGCTGCAGTACGTGTCCCGGGCTTGCTAAACACAAGTGTACCCTTCTGACAGGGCAGGCAATTCATTAACCGCTGAATTGCTCACTCAGGCTGAATGCCACTTAAGTTCCGATGGTGTCATTGTCCACCACGGTTTGTTGGATGTGAACGCAGGATGACCTGTGTGGCCACTGCGTGGGGACGGTGAAGGTAGCACAAAGAGAATGTGCGGTGCGTGAGTTTTCCTCGCAAGCGCTCTGTCTACTTTGACGCTCTTCAGCTTCTACTGTCTTTGCACCAGCCCGCACTAATGAGAATTACCTTCTCGGTCACCAGCCAATGGCTGATCTACGAGTGAACATGTTAGTGTTTCGGCGGTTACTCAGGTGTCTGTAAGAAGACCGTGGTCTGTCCGTTCACTGCGCAGCTCCTTCGGGGGTTCCTCATTGGCCTAGCAGGAAGCTGAGCCAATGGAGGTGATCCTCTTATGTGCTTCAACTTCCGTGAATGGTCCCATTGTAAGATGTTTCCTTGGAGGACGCTGAGAGTCCTCTGCCTAGAGTGGATGGTGCTGGTTCCCCACAGAAGTTTAAAAGTGTGTCCGACCCAGTCACCGGACAGGAAAGTATATGTGGTCTGTCAGTTCCATAGATTGGGACTTGAGTGGTTGCTCCCAGTCCTGAATGAATTTCAGAGTCACGAGGCACATTCTGTGTCTTCAGAGCACAGGCTGAGACTGCTTTGAAGTCTTCCTCGCGTGCTGCCTCTCACGAAGGCCATGAAAGTGCCTGGCTCCTGCTAGAGCCGGTGGCTGCCCTTTTCCGGTTATGCCGTAGGACTCTAGCACGGGCCCGCTCAGCTCCACTCCCTCGGATGACAGTGCACGTGCCAAGGTTGGCCTTCTAGTCGTTGCTTTCTCAGCTCTATCAAGGCAAGTTGTTTCCGTTGTCCGGCTATGATGACAGTTCCCATGGGATGCCACCTCCTTGTAGTGACTGAATGTGCCGGTGTTCCCCGCAAGGGGTTTGCTTTGCACGGAAGAGCTCCCCCGGTGTCAGTCCCCACTCGGGGCTATTCCTAGCCCTTTTTTGAACCGTGTGCTGTAGGATGCAAACAGGAACACCAGGACATCCCCTGGGTTAGGATGCCTAAGGTGCCATCTGCATAGTGCGGTGCCTTGGTTTTCCTCGGAAGCACTCACGGTGCATTTAGCTCCTTCACCTTCTGCTCGACCTGGCCGCGGTCTGCCTTGACTTCACTTAATTCACCAGCCAGGCAAAGAAGAACGGTGGGGCGAAATCCTCACCCTGAGCTCCTCAGGGGTTCCTCTCTGGCCTGAAAAGACGATCAGCCAGTATGGCTGACCCTCTTCTTCTCCAGCTTCTTCGTGAGCTCTCCTCCGTGTTGCCTTGGCAAGACCTGTCCCCTTCGGTAATACTGCAGGCCCCTCCCTTAGAGTCCATGGTGCTGGTTCCTGCCAGAACTTTTAACACCTAGCTCCAGGCCGGACAAGACTGTCTGGTCCATCAGTTCAAAGGAGAAGTGCTACGGTGGTTCCCCATAGTCCAGAAAAAGCTGCAGAGTCATAAGGCTCCTCCTTTTCTCAAAGTGCACGCTGTCTGTCTGTTTTAAGTCTGACGGCACGCGGCCTGCCATGAAGGCCGTGAAGTCGCCTGACTATGGAGGTGGTCTTTTGAAAATGGCTCGCTCAGTGTTTCGCCTTGAGGGGCAGTTTTCACCATTGATCAGTGGTTTTTTTTTTTGGCACCTGAACGTGCGTGCCAGTTGCTACCACACGAGGTTATCACAGTGAAGGTGCCAGAATTAGCATGTCGGTCACTGAGTACCACAGGGCCAAATGTCCTGAGTTCACCTGTCTTAGCGCCAGTCGTAGATACGCCACAGCACGTGCAGTTGGACGTGTCTACAACTGCGCTACGTGTCACGGGCTTGATGAACACAAGCGTACCCTTCTGCCGTGGCAGGCGATTCATTAACCACTGAATTGCTCGCTCAGGCTGAATCCCACTTAAGTTCCAGTGGTGTCCTTGTCCACCACGTTTCGTAGGATGTGAACACAGGATCACTTGTGTGGCCACTGTGTGGGGACGCTGAAGGTGCCACCCAGAGAATATGGGAAGTGAGTTTTCCTCGCAGTTGCTCTGTCTGCTTTCACTGTCTTCAGCTTCTACTGTCTCTGCACCAGCCCTCGCTAATGACAGTGACGTTCTCGTTCAGAAAATGGTGGGTGATCTGTGAGTAACAGTATATCGCTGGTTAGCGGTTGTTGTGTCTCCCCCTGGAATCTCCGTGAAGCCGCTTTCCCGTACCCTCTGTTCACCGACCTCCCATAGGAGTCCAAGATGGCGGATCCGTGCTATCTTAGCTGACAGGGGACCTCTGCGTTGTCTCTCTCCTCACTCTCTGTTCTCTGTCGGTTTCTTAATCCACTTGGTGCTTGGCTGTGTTGGTTACCTCTTCATTTGACTCTTAGGGTTTCAGCATTGATATCTTCTCTGTTTGGCTCAGCTCTTCGGATCTTTGCTGTGGAGCGACACACCGTAGTGCTTCCGTCTGTAGCGCCCTGTTGCTTGGAAGTCTGATTGTGGGCGTGCCAGATGGAATACACAGGACTCGAGGGGCTTGTATCTGCAGATTTCCAATTGTGTGGGATTGTGTCTCCGTTGTCTGCGAGGTAATCTTCACTGTCTACCTCAGTTGGGTTGCCATTTTCGTTTGTACTTGAGGCTACCTAGTCATCAGATGAGACCTCTTCATCTGTCTTGTGCAGATGAATTATCTCCGGTGAATCGTCACGAGGAACTTGGCATTCGATGGAGCCTCCACCTCTACCTTAGCATTTGCAGGTTTCTCAAAATTCCCCAGCAGGAGGATCTGGTATTGCGTGGATGTGCGCGATGGTCGCCCTCAGGCCCCTGCTGCCAAGACTGGACTGGCTCCTCCTGTGCCACTCCTGGGACTCAGCCTTGTGGGATTGTCCCTCCGAGCGAGCCTCTTGCGGCTGGACAGGAAAACCCTGCCAGGCGTTTTCACGCCTAGCTCCCGGCTAGACAAGACTGCGCCTGGTCCATAAGTTCGAAGGATTAGTGCTACAGTGGTCCCCAATAGTCCCGAAAGAACTGTAGAATGATAAGGCTCCTCCTTTTCTCGAAGTCCTCCCTGTCTACTTGTTTTAAGTCTCATGGCATGCGGCCGGCCATGAAGGTGATGACGTTGCCCGACCTCTAACCCATTGGATGTGCTGTTTTGAAAATGGCTTGCTCGGTGGTTAGCACTGAGGGACGGTTTCTCCGCTGATCACTTGTTTTCTGGCACCTGAACATGCGTGCCCGGTGATACCACACAAGGTTATTACCGTGAAGGTGCCGGGATTGGCATGTCAGTCATTGGTTACCTCAGGGCCCAGTGTCCTGAATCCACCCACCTGTCTTAGTGCCACTCGTAGATGTGGTACGGCACAGGCGGTTGGACGTGTGTGCAGCTGCAGTACGTGTCCCGGGCTTGCTAAACACAAGTGTACCCTTCTGACAGGGCAGGCAATTCATTAACCGCTGAATTGCTCACTCAGGCTGAATGCCACTTAAGTTCCGATGGTGTCATTGTCCACCACGGTTTGTTGGATGTGAACGCAGGATGACCTGTGTGGCCACTGCGTGGGGACGGTGAAGGTAGCACAAAGAGAATGTGCGGTGCGTGAGTTTTCCTCGCAAGCGCTCTGTCTACTTTGACGCTCTTCAGCTTCTACTGTCTTTGCCCCAGCCCGCACTAATGAGAATTACCTTCTCGGTCACCAGCCAATGGCTGATCTACGAGTGAACATGTTAGTGTTTCGGCGGTTACTCAGGTGTCTGTAAGAAGACCGTGGTCTGTCCGTTCACCGCGCAGCTCCTTCGGGGGTTCCTCATTGGCCTAGCAGGAAGCTGAGCCAATGGAGGTGATCCTCTTATGTGCTTCAACTTCCGTGAATGGTCCCATTGTAAGATGTTTCCTTGGAGGACGCTGAGAGTCCTCTGCCTAGAGTGGATGGTGCTGGTTCCCCACAGAAGTTTAAAAGTGTGTCCGACCCAGTCACCGGACAGGAAAGTATATGTGGTCTGTCAGTTCCATAGATTGGGACTTGAGTGGTTGCTCCCAGTCCTGAATGAATTTCAGAGTCACGAGGCACATTCTGTGTCTTCAGAGCACAGGCTGAGACTGCTTTGAAGTCTTCCTCGCGTGCTGCCTCTCACGAAGGCCATGAAAGTGCCTGGCTCCTGCTAGAGCCGCTGGCTGCCCTTTTCCGGTTGTGCCGTAGGACTCTAGCACGGGCCCGCTCAGCTCCACTCCCTCGGATGACAGTGCACGTGCCAAGGTTGGCCTTCTAGTCGTTGCTTTCTCAGCTCTATCAAGGCAAGTTGTTTCCGTTGTCCGGCTATGATGACAGTTCCCATGGGATGCCACCTCCTTGTAGTGACTGAATGTGCCGGTGTTCCCCGCAAGGGGTTTGCTTTGCACGGAAGAGCTCCCCCGGTGTCAGTCCCCACTCGGGGCTATTCCTAGCCCTTTTTTGAACCGTGTGCTGTAGGATGCAAACAGGAACACCAGGACATCCCCTGGGTTAGGATGCCTAAGGTGCCATCTGCATAGTGCGGTGCCTTGGTTTTCCTCGGAAGCACTCACGGTGCATTTAGCTCCTTCACCTTCTGCTCGACCTGGCCGCGGTCTGCCTTGACTTCACTTAATTCACCAGCCAGGCAAAGAAGAACGGTGGGGCGAAATCCTCACCCTGAGCTCCTCAGGGGTTCCTCTCTGGCCTGAAAAGACGATCAGCCAGTATGGCTGACCCTCTTCTTCTCCAGCTTCTTCGTGAGCTCTCCTCCGTGTTGCCTTGGCAAGACCTGTCCCCTTCGGTAATACTGCAGGCCCCTCCCTTAGAGTCCATGGTGCTGGTTCCTGCCAGAACTTTTAACACCTAGCTCCAGGCCGGACAAGACTGTCTGGTCCATCAGTTCAAAGGAGAAGTGCTACGGTGGTTCCCCATAGTCCAGAAAAAGCTGCAGAGTCATAAGGCTCCTCCTTTTCTCAAAGTGCACGCTGTCTGTCTGTTTTAAGTCTGACGGCACGCGGCCTGCCATGAAGGCCGTGAAGTCGCCTGACTATGGAGGTGGTCTTTTGAAAATGGCTCGCTCAGTGTTTCGCCTTGAGGGGCAGTTTTCACCATTGATCAGTGGTTTTTTTTTTTTGGCACCTGAACGTGCGTGCCAGTTGCTACCACACGAGGTTATCACAGTGAAGGTGCCAGAATTAGCATGTCGGTCACTGAGTACCACAGGGCCAAATGTCCTGAGTTCACCTGTCTTAGCGCCAGTCGTAGATACGCCACAGCACGTGCAGTTGGACGTGTCTACAACTGCGCTACGTGTCACGGGCTTGATGAACACAAGCGTACCCTTCTGCCGTGGCAGGCGATTCATTAACCACTGAATTGCTCGCTCAGGCTGAATCCCACTTAAGTTCCAGTGGTGTCCTTGTCCACCACGTTTCGTAGGATGTGAACACAGGATCACTTGTGTGGCCACTGTGTGGGGACGCTGAAGGTGCCACCCAGAGAATATGGGAAGTGAGTTTTCCTCGCAGTTGCTCTGTCTGCTTTCACTGTCTTCAGCTTCTACTGTCTCTGCACCAGCCCTCGCTAATGACAGTGACGTTCTCGTTCAGAAAATGGTGGGTGATCTGTGAGTAACAGTATATCGCTGGTTAGCGGTTGTTGTGTCTCCCCCTGGAATCTCCGTGAAGCCGCTTTCCCGTACCCTCTGTTCACCGACCTCCCATAGGAGTCCAAGATGGCGGATCCGTGCTATCTTAGCTGACAGGGGACCTCTGCGTTGTCTCTCTCCTCACTCTCTGTTCTCTGTCGGTTTCTTAATCCACTTGGTGCTTGGCTGTGTTGGTTACCTCTTCATTTGACTCTTAGGGTTTCAGCATTGATATCTTCTCTGTTTGGCTCAGCTCTTCGGATCTTTGCTGTGGAGCGACACACCGTAGTGCTTCCGTCTGTAGCGCCCTGTTGCTTGGAAGTCTGATTGTGGGCGTGCCAGATGGAATACACAGGACTCGAGGGGCTTGTATCTGCAGATTTCCAATTGTGTGGGATTGTGTCTCCGTTGTCTGCGAGGTAATCTTCACTGTCTACCTCAGTTGGGTTGCCATTTTCGTTTGTACTTGAGGCTACCTAGTCATCAGATGAGACCTCTTCATCTGTCTTGTGCAGATGAATTATCTCCGGTGAATCGTCACGAGGAACTTGGCATTCGATGGAGCCTCCACCTCTACCTTAGCATTTGCAGGTTTCTCAAAATTCCCCAGCAGGAGGATCTGGTATTGCGTGGATGTGCGCGATGGTCGCCCTCAGGCCCCTGCTGCCAAGACTGGACTGGCTCCTCCTGTGCCACTCCTGGGACTCAGCCTTGTGGGATTGTCCCTCCGAGCGAGCCTCTTGCGGCTGGACAGGAAAACCCTGCCAGGCGTTTTCACGCCTAGCTCCCGGCTAGACAAGACTGCGCCTGGTCCATAAGTTCGAAGGATTAGTGCTACAGTGGTCCCCAATAGTCCCGAAAGAACTGTAGAATGATAAGGCTCCTCCTTTTCTCGAAGTCCTCCCTGTCTACTTGTTTTAAGTCTCATGGCATGCGGCCGGCCATGAAGGTGATGACGTTGCCCGACCTCTAACCCATTGGATGTGCTGTTTTGAAAATGGCTTGCTCGGTGGTTAGCACTGAGGGACGGTTTCTCCGCTGATCACTTGTTTTCTGGCACCTGAACATGCGTGCCCGGTGATACCACACAAGGTTATTACCGTGAAGGTGCCGGGATTGGCATGTCAGTCATTGGTTACCTCAGGGCCCAGTGTCCTGAATCCACCCACCTGTCTTAGTGCCACTCGTAGATGTGGTACGGCACAGGCGGTTGGACGTGTGTGCAGCTGCAGTACGTGTCCCGGGCTTGCTAAACACAAGTGTACCCTTCTGACAGGGCAGGCAATTCATTAACCGCTGAATTGCTCACTCAGGCTGAATGCCACTTAAGTTCCGATGGTGTCATTGTCCACCACGGTTTGTTGGATGTGAACGCAGGATGACCTGTGTGGCCACTGCGTGGGGACGGTGAAGGTAGCACAAAGAGAATGTGCGGTGCGTGAGTTTTCCTCGCAAGCGCTCTGTCTACTTTGACGCTCTTCAGCTTCTACTGTCTTTGCCCCAGCCCGCACTAATGAGAATTACCTTCTCGGTCACCAGCCAATGGCTGATCTACGAGTGAACATGTTAGTGTTTCGGCGGTTACTCAGGTGTCTGTAAGAAGACCGTGGTCTGTCCGTTCACCGCGCAGCTCCTTCGGGGGTTCCTCATTGGCCTAGCAGGAAGCTGAGCCAATGGAGGTGATCCTCTTATGTGCTTCAACTTCCGTGAATGGTCCCATTGTAAGATGTTTCCTTGGAGGACGCTGAGAGTCCTCTGCCTAGAGTGGATGGTGCTGGTTCCCCACAGAAGTTTAAAAGTGTGTCCGACCCAGTCACCGGACAGGAAAGTATATGTGGTCTGTCAGTTCCATAGATTGCGACTTGAGTGGTTCCTCCCAGTCCTGAATGAATTTCAGAGTCACGAGGCACATTCTGTGTCTTCAGAGCACAGGCTGAGACTGCTTTGAAGTCTTCCTCGCGTGCTGCCTCTCACGAAGGCCATGAAAGTGCCTGGCTCCTGCTAGAGCCGCTGGCTGCCCTTTTCCGGTTGTGCCGTAGGACTCTAGCACGGGCCCGCTCAGCTCCACTCCCTCGGATGACAGTGCACGTGCCAAGGTTGGCCTTCTAGTCGTTGCTTTCTCAGCTCTATCAAGGCAAGTTGTTTCCGTCGTCCGGCTATGATGACAGTTCCCATGGGATGCCACCTCCTTGTAGTGACTGAATGTGCCGGTGTTCCCCGCAAGGGGTTTGCTTTGCACGGAAGAGCTCCCCCGGTGTCAGTCCCCACTCGGGGCTATTCCTAGCCCTTTTTTGAACCGTGTGCTGTAGGATGCAAACAGGAACACCAGGACATCCCCTGGGTTAGGATGCCTAAGGTGCCATCTGCATAGTGCGGTGCCTTGGTTTTCCTCGGAAGCACTCACGGTGCATTTAGCTCCTTCACCTTCTGCTCGACCTGGCCGCGGTCTGCCTTGACTTCACTTAATTCACCAGCCAGGCAAAGAAGAACGGTGGGGCGAAATCCTCACCCTGAGCTCCTCAGGGGTTCCTCTCTGGCCTGAAAAGACGATCAGCCAGTATGGCTGACCCTCTTCTTCTCCAGCTTCTTCGTGAGCTCTCCTCCGTGTTGCCTTGGCAAGACCTGTCCCCTTCGGTAATACTGCAGGCCCCTCCCTTAGAGTCCATGGTGCTGGTTCCTGCCAGAACTTTTAACACCTAGCTCCAGGCCGGACAAGACTGTCTGGTCCATCAGTTCAAAGGAGAAGTGCTACGGTGGTTCCCCATAGTCCAGAAAAAGCTGCAGAGTCATAAGGCTCCTCCTTTTCTCAAAGTGCACGCTGTCTGTCTGTTTTAAGTCTGACGGCACGCGGCCTGCCATGAAGGCCGTGAAGTCGCCTGACTATGGAGGTGGTCTTTTGAAAATGGCTCGCTCAGTGTTTCGCCTTGAGGGGCAGTTTTCACCATTGATCAGTGGTTTTTTTTTTTTGGCACCTGAACGTGCGTGCCAGTTGCTACCACACGAGGTTATCACAGTGAAGGTGCCAGAATTAGCATGTCGGTCACTGAGTACCACAGGGCCAAATGTCCTGAGTTCACCTGTCTTAGCGCCAGTCGTAGATACGCCACAGCACGTGCAGTTGGACGTGTCTACAACTGCGCTACGTGTCACGGGCTTGATGAACACAAGCGTACCCTTCTGCCGTGGCAGGCGATTCATTAACCACTGAATTGCTCGCTCAGGCTGAATCCCACTTAAGTTCCACTGGTGTCCTTGTCCACCACGTTTCGTAGGATGTGAACACAGGATCACTTGTGTGGCCACTGTGTGGGGACGCTGAAGGTGCCACCCAGAGAATATGGGAAGTGAGTTTTCCTCGCAGTTGCTCTGTCTGCTTTCACTGTCTTCAGCTTCTACTGTCTCTGCACCAGCCCTCGCTAATGACAGTGACGTTCTCGTTCAGAAAATGGTGGGTGATCTGTGAGTAACAGTATATCGCTGGTTAGCGGTTGTTGTGTCTCCCCCTGGAATCTCCGTGAAGCCGCTTTCCCGTACCCTCTGTTCACCGACCTCCCATAGGAGTCCAAGATGGCGGATCCGTGCTATCTTAGCTGACAGGGGACCTCTGCGTTGTCTCTCTCCTCACTCTCTGTTCTCTGTCGGTTTCTTAATCCGCTTGGTGCTTGGCTGTGTTGGTTACCTCTTCATTTGACTCTTAGGGTTTCAGCATTGATATCTTCTCTGTTTGGCTCAGCTCTTCGGATCTTTGCTGTGGAGCGACACACCGTAGTGCTTCCGTCTGTAGCGCCCTGTTGCTTGGAAGTCTGATTGTGGGCGTGCCAGATGGAATACACAGGACTCGAGGGGCTTGTATCTGCAGATTTCCAATTGTGTGGGATTGTGTCTCCGTTGTCTGCGAGGTAATCTTCACTGTCTACCTCAGTTGGGTTGCCATTTTCGTTTGTACTTGAGGCTACCTAGTCATCAGATGAGACCTCTTCATCTGTCTTGTGCAGATGAATTATCTCCGGTGAATCGTCACGAGGAACTTGGCATTCGATGGAGCCTCCACCTCTACCTTAGCATTTGCAGGTTTCTCAAAATTCCCCAGCAGGAGGATCTGGTATTGCGTGGATGTGCGCGATGGTCGCCCTCAGGCCCCTGCTGCCAAGACTGGACTGGCTCCTCCTGTGCCACTCCTGGGACTCAGCCTTGTGGGATTGTCCCTCCGAGCGAGCCTCTTGCGGCTGGACAGGAAAACCCTGCCAGGCGTTTTCACGCCTAGCTCCCGGCTAGACAAGACTGCGCCTGGTCCATAAGTTCGAAGGATTAGTGCTACAGTGGTCCCCAATAGTCCCGAAAGAACTGTAGAATGATAAGGCTCCTCCTTTTCTCGAAGTCCTCCCTGTCTACTTGTTTTAAGTCTCATGGCATGCGGCCGGCCATGAAGGTGATGACGTTGCCCGACCTCTAACCCATTGGATGTGCTGTTTTGAAAATGGCTTGCTCGGTGGTTAGCACTGAGGGACGGTTTCTCTGCTGATCACTTGTTTTCTGGCACCTGAACATGCGTGCCCGGTGATACCACACAAGGTTATTACCGTGAAGGTGCCGGGATTGGCATGTCAGTCATTGGTTACCTCAGGGCCCAGTGTCCTGAATCCACCCACCTGTCTTAGTGCCACTCGTAGATGTGGTACGGCACAGGCGGTTGGACGTGTGTGCAGCTGCAGTACGTGTCCCGGGCTTGCTAAACACAAGTGTACCCTTCTGACAGGGCAGGCAATTCATTAACCGCTGAATTGCTCACTCAGGCTGAATGCCACTTAAGTTCCGATGGTGTCATTGTCCACCACGGTTTGTTGGATGTGAACGCAGGATGACCTGTGTGGCCACTGCGTGGGGACGGTGAAGGTAGCACAAAGAGAATGTGCGGTGCGTGAGTTTTCCTCGCAAGCGCTCTGTCTACTTTGACGCTCTTCAGCTTCTACTGTCTTTGCACCAGCCCGCACTAATGAGAATTACCTTCTCGGTCACCAGCCAATGGCTGATCTACGAGTGAACATGTTAGTGTTTCGGCGGTTACTCAGGTGTCTGTAAGAAGACCGTGGTCTGTCCGTTCACCGCGCAGCTCCTTCGGGGGTTCCTCATTGGCCTAGCAGGAAGCTGAGCCAATGGAGGTGATCCTCTTATGTGCTTCAACTTCCGTGAATGGTCCCATTGTAAGATGTTTCCTTGGAGGACGCTGAGAGTCCTCTGCCTAGAGTGGATGGTGCTGGTTCCCCACAGAAGTTTAAAAGTGTGTCCGACCCAGTCACCGGACAGGAAAGTATATGTGGTCTGTCAGTTCCATAGATTGCGACTTGAGTGGTTCCTCCCAGTCCTGAATGAATTTCAGAGTCACGAGGCACATTCTGTGTCTTCAGAGCACAGGCTGAGACTGCTTTGAAGTCTTCCTCGCGTGCTGCCTCTCACGAAGGCCATGAAAGTGCCTGGCTCCTGCTAGAGCCGCTGGCTGCCCTTTTCCGGTTGTGCCGTAGGACTCTAGCACGGGCCCGCTCAGCTCCACTCCCTCGGATGACAGTGCACGTGCCAAGGTTGGCCTTCTAGTCGTTGCTTTCTCAGCTCTATCAAGGCAAGTTGTTTCCGTCGTCCGGCTATGATGACAGTTCCCATGGGATGCCACCTCCTTGTAGTGACTGAATGTGCCGGTGTTCCCCGCAAGGGGTTTGCTTTGCACGGAAGAGCTCCCCCGGTGTCAGTCCCCACTCGGGGCTATTCCTAGCCCTTTTTTGAACCGTGTGCTGTAGGATGCAAACAGGAACACCAGGACATCCCCTGGGTTAGGATGCCTAAGGTGCCATCTGCATAGTGCGGTGCCTTGGTTTTCCTCGGAAGCACTCACGGTGCATTTAGCTCCTTCACCTTCTGCTCGACCTGGCCGCGGTCTGCCTTGACTTCACTTAATTCACCAGCCAGGCAAAGAAGAACGGTGGGGCGAAATCCTCACCCTGAGCTCCTCAGGGGTTCCTCTCTGGCCTGAAAAGACGATCAGCCAGTATGGCTGACCCTCTTCTTCTCCAGCTTCTTCGTGAGCTCTCCTCCGTGTTGCCTTGGCAAGACCTGTCCCCTTCGGTAATACTGCAGGCCCCTCCCTTAGAGTCCATGGTGCTGGTTCCTGCCAGAACTTTTAACACCTAGCTCCAGGCCGGACAAGACTGTCTGGTCCATCAGTTCAAAGGAGAAGTGCTACGGTGGTTCCCCATAGTCCAGAAAAAGCTGCAGAGTCATAAGGCTCCTCCTTTTCTCAAAGTGCACGCTGTCTGTCTGTTTTAAGTCTGACGGCACGCGGCCTGCCATGAAGGCCGTGAAGTCGCCTGACTATGGAGGTGGTCTTTTGAAAATGGCTCGCTCAGTGTTTCGCCTTGAGGGGCAGTTTTCACCATTGATCAGTGGTTTTTTTTTTTTGGCACCTGAACGTGCGTGCCAGTTGCTACCACACGAGGTTATCACAGTGAAGGTGCCAGAATTAGCATGTCGGTCACTGAGTACCACAGGGCCAAATGTCCTGAGTTCACCTGTCTTAGCGCCAGTCGTAGATACGCCACAGCACGTGCAGTTGGACGTGTCTACAACTGCGCTACGTGTCACGGGCTTGATGAACACAAGCGTACCCTTCTGCCGTGGCAGGCGATTCATTAACCACTGAATTGCTCGCTCAGGCTGAATCCCACTTAAGTTCCACTGGTGTCCTTGTCCACCACGTTTCGTAGGATGTGAACACAGGATCACTTGTGTGGCCACTGTGTGGGGACGCTGAAGGTGCCACCCAGAGAATATGGGAAGTGAGTTTTCCTCGCAGTTGCTCTGTCTGCTTTCACTGTCTTCAGCTTCTACTGTCTCTGCACCAGCCCTCGCTAATGACAGTGACGTTCTCGTTCAGAAAATGGTGGGTGATCTGTGAGTAACAGTATATCGCTGGTTAGCGGTTGTTGTGTCTCCCCCTGGAATCTCCGTGAAGCCGCTTTCCCGTACCCTCTGTTCACCGACCTCCCATAGGAGTCCAAGATGGCGGATCCGTGCTATCTTAGCTGACAGGGGACCTCTGCGTTGTCTCTCTCCTCACTCTCTGTTCTCTGTCGGTTTCTTAATCCGCTTGGTGCTTGGCTGTGTTGGTTACCTCTTCATTTGACTCTTAGGGTTTCAGCATTGATATCTTCTCTGTTTGGCTCAGCTCTTCGGATCTTTGCTGTGGAGCGACACACCGTAGTGCTTCCGTCTGTAGCGCCCTGTTGCTTGGAAGTCTGATTGTGGGCGTGCCAGATGGAATACACAGGACTCGAGGGGCTTGTATCTGCAGATTTCCAATTGTGTGGGATTGTGTCTCCGTTGTCTGCGAGGTAATCTTCACTGTCTACCTCAGTTGGGTTGCCATTTTCGTTTGTACTTGAGGCTACCTAGTCATCAGATGAGACCTCTTCATCTGTCTTGTGCAGATGAATTATCTCCGGTGAATCGTCACGAGGAACTTGGCATTCGATGGAGCCTCCACCTCTACCTTAGCATTTGCAGGTTTCTCAAAATTCCCCAGCAGGAGGATCTGGTATTGCGTGGATGTGCGCGATGGTCGCCCTCAGGCCCCTGCTGCCAAGACTGGACTGGCTCCTCCTGTGCCACTCCTGGGACTCAGCCTTGTGGGATTGTCCCTCCGAGCGAGCCTCTTGTGGCTGGACAGGAAAACCCTGCCAGGCGTTTTCACGCCTAGCTCCCGGCTAGACAAGACTGCGCCTGGTCCATAAGTTCGAAGGATTAGTGCTACAGTGGTCCCCAATAGTCCCGAAAGAACTGTAGAATGATAAGGCTCCTCCTTTTCTCGAAGTCCTCCCTGTCTACTTGTTTTAAGTCTCATGGCATGCGGCCGGCCATGAAGGTGATGACGTTGCCCGACCTCTAACCCATTGGATGTGCTGTTTTGAAAATGGCTTGCTCGGTGGTTAGCACTGAGGGACGGTTTCTCCGCTGATCACTTGTTTTCTGGCACCTGAACATGCGTGCCCGGTGATACCACACAAGGTTATTACCGTGAAGGTGCCGGGATTGGCATGTCAGTCATTGGTTACCTCAGGGCCCAGTGTCCTGAATCCACCCACCTGTCTTAGTGCCACTCGTAGATGTGGTACGGCACAGGCGGTTGGACGTGTGTGCAGCTGCAGTACGTGTCCCGGGCTTGCTAAACACAAGTGTACCCTTCTGACAGGGCAGGCAATTCATTAACCGCTGAATTGCTCACTCAGGCTGAATGCCACTTAAGTTCCGATGGTGTCATTGTCCACCACGGTTTGTTGGATGTGAACGCAGGATGACCTGTGTGGCCACTGCGTGGGGACGGTGAAGGTAGCACAAAGAGAATGTGCGGTGCGTGAGTTTTCCTCGCAAGCGCTCTGTCTACTTTGACGCTCTTCAGCTTCTACTGTCTTTGCACCAGCCCGCACTAATGAGAATTACCTTCTCGGTCACCAGCCAATGGCTGATCTACGAGTGAACATGTTAGTGTTTCGGCGGTTACTCAGGTGTCTGTAAGAAGACCGTGGTCTGTCCGTTCACCGCGCAGCTCCTTCGGGGGTTCCTCATTGGCCTAGCAGGAAGCTGAGCCAATGGAGGTGATCCTCTTATGTGCTTCAACTTCCGTGAATGGTCCCATTGTAAGATGTTTCCTTGGAGGACGCTGAGAGTCCTCTGCCTAGAGTGGATGGTGCTGGTTCCCCACAGAAGTTTAAAAGTGTGTCCGACCCAGTCACCGGACAGGAAAGTATATGTGGTCTGTCAGTTCCATAGATTGCGACTTGAGTGGTTCCTCCCAGTCCTGAATGAATTTCAGAGTCACGAGGCACATTCTGTGTCTTCAGAGCACAGGCTGAGACTGCTTTGAAGTCTTCCTCGCGTGCTGCCTCTCACGAAGGCCATGAAAGTGCCTGGCTCCTGCTAGAGCCGCTGGCTGCCCTTTTCCGGTTGTGCCGTAGGACTCTAGCACGGGCCCGCTCAGCTCCACTCCCTCGGATGACAGTGCACGTGCCAAGGTTGGCCTTCTAGTCGTTGCTTTCTCAGCTCTATCAAGGCAAGTTGTTTCCGTCGTCCGGCTATGATGACAGTTCCCATGGGATGCCACCTCCTTGTAGTGACTGAATGTGCCGGTGTTCCCCGCAAGGGGTTTGCTTTGCACGGAAGAGCTCCCCCGGTGTCAGTCCCCACTCGGGGCTATTCCTAGCCCTTTTTTGAACCGTGTGCTGTAGGATGCAAACAGGAACACCAGGACATCCCCTGGGTTAGGATGCCTAAGGTGCCATCTGCATAGTGCGGTGCCTTGGTTTTCCTCGGAAGCACTCACGGTGCATTTAGCTCCTTCACCTTCTGCTCGACCTGGCCGCGGTCTGCCTTGACTTCACTTAATTCACCAGCCAGGCAAAGAAGAACGGTGGGGCGAAATCCTCACCCTGAGCTCCTCAGGGGTTCCTCTCTGGCCTGAAAAGACGATCAGCCAGTATGGCTGACCCTCTTCTTCTCCAGCTTCTTCGTGAGCTCTCCTCCGTGTTGCCTTGGCAAGACCTGTCCCCTTCGGTAATACTGCAGGCCCCTCCCTTAGAGTCCATGGTGCTGGTTCCTGCCAGAACTTTTAACACCTAGCTCCAGGCCGGACAAGACTGTCTGGTCCATCAGTTCAAAGGAGAAGTGCTACGGTGGTTCCCCATAGTCCAGAAAAAGCTGCAGAGTCATAAGGCTCCTCCTTTTCTCAAAGTGCACGCTGTCTGTCTGTTTTAAGTCTGACGGCACGCGGCCTGCCATGAAGGCCGTGAAGTCGCCTGACTATGGAGGTGGTCTTTTGAAAATGGCTCGCTCAGTGTTTCGCCTTGAGGGGCAGTTTTCACCATTGATCAGTGGTTTTTTTTTTTTGGCACCTGAACGTGCGTGCCAGTTGCTACCACACGAGGTTATCACAGTGAAGGTGCCAGAATTAGCATGTCGGTCACTGAGTACCACAGGGCCAAATGTCCTGAGTTCACCTGTCTTAGCGCCAGTCGTAGATACGCCACAGCACGTGCAGTTGGACGTGTCTACAACTGCGCTACGTGTCACGGGCTTGATGAACACAAGCGTACCCTTCTGCCGTGGCAGGCGATTCATTAACCACTGAATTGCTCGCTCAGGCTGAATCCCACTTAAGTTCCACTGGTGTCCTTGTCCACCACGTTTCGTAGGATGCGAACACAGGATCACTTGTGTGGCCACTGTGTGGGGACGCTGAAGGTGCCACCCAGAGAATATGGGAAGTGAGTTTTCCTCGCAGTTGCTCTGTCTGCTTTCACTGTCTTCAGCTTCTACTGTCTCTGCACCAGCCCTCGCTAATGACAGTGACGTTCTCGTTCAGAAAATGGTGGGTGATCTGTGAGTAACAGTATATCGCTGGTTAGCGGTTGTTGTGTCTCCCCCTGGAATCTCCGTGAAGCCGCTTTCCCGTACCCTCTGTTCACCGACCTCCCATAGGAGTCCAAGATGGCGGATCCGTGCTGTCTTAGCTGACAGGGGACCTCTGCGTTGTCTCTCTCCTCACTCTCTGTTCTCTGTCGGTTTCTTAATCCGCTTGGTGCTTGGCTGTGTTGGTTACCTCTTCATTTGACTCTTAGGGTTTCAGCATTGATATCTTCTCTGTTTGGCTCAGCTCTTCGGATCTTTGCTGTGGAGCGACACACCGTAGTGCTTCCGTCTGTAGCGCCCTGTTGCTTGGAAGTCTGATTGTGGGCGTGCCAGATGGAATACACAGGACTCGAGGGGCTTGTATCTGCAGATTTCCAATTGTGTGGGATTGTGTCTCCGTTGTCTGCGAGGTAATCTTCACTGTCTACCTCAGTTGGGTTGCCATTTTCGTTTGTACTTGAGGCTACCTAGTCATCAGATGAGACCTCTTCATCTGTCTTGTGCAGATGAATTATCTCCGGTGAATCGTCACGAGGAACTTGGCATTCGATGGAGCCTCCACCTCTACCTTAGCATTTGCAGGTTTCTCAAAATTCCCCAGCAGGAGGATCTGGTATTGCGTGGATGTGCGCGATGGTCGCCCTCAGGCCCCTGCTGCCAAGACTGGACTGGCTCCTCCTGTGCCACTCCTGGGACTCAGCCTTGTGGGATTGTCCCTCCGAGCGAGCCTCTTGTGGCTGGACAGGAAAACCCTGCCAGGCGTTTTCACGCCTAGCTCCCGGCTAGACAAGACTGCGCCTGGTCCATAAGTTCGAAGGATTAGTGCTACAGTGGTCCCCAATAGTCCCGAAAGAACTGTAGAATGATAAGGCTCCTCCTTTTCTCGAAGTCCTCCCTGTCTACTTGTTTTAAGTCTCATGGCATGCGGCCGGCCATGAAGGTGATGACGTTGCCCGACCTCTAACCCATTGGATGTGCTGTTTTGAAAATGGCTTGCTCGGTGGTTAGCACTGAGGGACGGTTTCTCCGCTGATCACTTGTTTTCTGGCACCTGAACATGCGTGCCCGGTGATACCACACAAGGTTATTACCGTGAAGGTGCCGGGATTGGCATGTCAGTCATTGGTTACCTCAGGGCCCAGTGTCCTGAATCCACCCACCTGTCTTAGTGCCACTCGTAGATGTGGTACGGCACAGGCGGTTGGACGTGTGTGCAGCTGCAGTACGTGTCCCGGGCTTGCTAAACACAAGTGTACCCTTCTGACAGGGCAGGCAATTCATTAACCGCTGAATTGCTCACTCAGGCTGAATGCCACTTAAGTTCCGATGGTGTCATTGTCCACCACGGTTTGTTGGATGTGAACGCAGGATGACCTGTGTGGCCACTGCGTGGGGACGGTGAAGGTAGCACAAAGAGAATGTGCGGTGCGTGAGTTTTCCTCGCAAGCGCTCTGTCTACTTTGACGCTCTTCAGCTTCTACTGTCTTTGCACCAGCCCGCACTAATGAGAATTACCTTCTCGGTCACCAGCCAATGGCTGATCTACGAGTGAACATGTTAGTGTTTCGGCGGTTACTCAGGTGTCTGTAAGAAGACCGTGGTCTGTCCGTTCACCGCGCAGCTCCTTCGGGGGTTCCTCATTGGCCTAGCAGGAAGCTGAGCCAATGGAGGTGATCCTCTTATGTGCTTCAACTTCCGTGAATGGTCCCATTGTAAGATGTTTCCTTGGAGGACGCTGAGAGTCCTCTGCCTAGAGTGGATGGTGCTGGTTCCCCACAGAAGTTTAAAAGTGTGTCCGACCCAGTCACCGGACAGGAAAGTATATGTGGTCTGTCAGTTCCATAGATTGCGACTTGAGTGGTTCCTCCCAGTCCTGAATGAATTTCAGAGTCACGAGGCACATTCTGTGTCTTCAGAGCACAGGCTGAGACTGCTTTGAAGTCTTCCTCGCGTGCTGCCTCTCACGAAGGCCATGAAAGTGCCTGGCTCCTGCTAGAGCCGCTGGCTGCCCTTTTCCGGTTGTGCCGTAGGACTCTAGCACGGGCCCGCTCAGCTCCACTCCCTCGGATGACAGTGCACGTGCCAAGGTTGGCCTTCTAGTCGTTGCTTTCTCAGCTCTATCAAGGCAAGTTGTTTCCGTCGTCCGGCTATGATGACAGTTCCCATGGGATGCCACCTCCTTGTAGTGACTGAATGTGCCGGTGTTCCCCGCAAGGGGTTTGCTTTGCACGGAAGAGCTCCCCCGGTGTCAGTCCCCACTCGGGGCTATTCCTAGCCCTTTTTTGAACCGTGTGCTGTAGGATGCAAACAGGAACACCAGGACATCCCCTGGGTTAGGATGCCTAAGGTGCCATCTGCATAGTGCGGTGCCTTGGTTTTCCTCGGAAGCACTCACGGTGCATTTAGCTCCTTCACCTTCTGCTCGACCTGGCCGCGGTCTGCCTTGACTTCACTTAATTCACCAGCCAGGCAAAGAAGAACGGTGGGGCGAAATCCTCACCCTGAGCTCCTCAGGGGTTCCTCTCTGGCCTGAAAAGACGATCAGCCAGTATGGCTGACCCTCTTCTTCTCCAGCTTCTTCGTGAGCTCTCCTCCGTGTTGCCTTGGCAAGACCTGTCCCCTTCGGTAATACTGCAGGCCCCTCCCTTAGAGTCCATGGTGCTGGTTCCTGCCAGAACTTTTAACACCTAGCTCCAGGCCGGACAAGACTGTCTGGTCCATCAGTTCAAAGGAGAAGTGCTACGGTGGTTCCCCATAGTCCAGAAAAAGCTGCAGAGTCATAAGGCTCCTCCTTTTCTCAAAGTGCACGCTGTCTGTCTGTTTTAAGTCTGACGGCACGCGGCCTGCCATGAAGGCCGTGAAGTCGCCTGACTATGGAGGTGGTCTTTTGAAAATGGCTCGCTCAGTGTTTCGCCTTGAGGGGCAGTTTTCACCATTGATCAGTGGTTTTTTTTTTTTGGCACCTGAACGTGCGTGCCAGTTGCTACCACACGAGGTTATCACAGTGAAGGTGCCAGAATTAGCATGTCGGTCACTGAGTACCACAGGGCCAAATGTCCTGAGTTCACCTGTCTTAGCGCCAGTCGTAGATACGCCACAGCACGTGCAGTTGGACGTGTCTACAACTGCGCTACGTGTCACGGGCTTGATGAACACAAGCGTACCCTTCTGCCGTGGCAGGCGATTCATTAACCACTGAATTGCTCGCTCAGGCTGAATCCCACTTAAGTTCCAGTGGTGTCCTTGTCCACCACGTTTCGTAGGATGCGAACACAGGATCACTTGTGTGGCCACTGTGTGGGGACGCTGAAGGTGCCACCCAGAGAATATGGGAAGTGAGTTTTCCTCGCAGTTGCTCTGTCTGCTTTCACTGTCTTCAGCTTCTACTGTCTCTGCACCAGCCCTCGCTAATGACAGTGACGTTCTCGTTCAGAAAATGGTGGGTGATCTGTGAGTAACAGTATATCGCTGGTTAGCGGTTGTTGTGTCTCCCCCTGGAATCTCCGTGAAGCCGCTTTCCCGTACCCTCTGTTCACCGACCTCCCATAGGAGTCCAAGATGGCGGATCCGTGCTGTCTTAGCTGACAGGGGACCTCTGCGTTGTCTCTCTCCTCACTCTCTGTTCTCTGTCGGTTTCTTAATCCGCTTGGTGCTTGGCTGTGTTGGTTACCTCTTCATTTGACTCTTAGGGTTTCAGCATTGATATCTTCTCTGTTTGGCTCAGCTCTTCGGATCTTTGCTGTGGAGCGACACACCGTAGTGCTTCCGTCTGTAGCGCCCTGTTGCTTGGAAGTCTGATTGTGGGCGTGCCAGATGGAATACACAGGACTCGAGGGGCTTGTATCTGCAGATTTCCAATTGTGTGGGATTGTGTCTCCGTTGTCTGCGAGGTAATCTTCACTGTCTACCTCAGTTGGGTTGCCATTTTCGTTTGTACTTGAGGCTACCTAGTCATCAGATGAGACCTCTTCATCTGTCTTGTGCAGATGAATTATCTCCGGTGAATCGTCACGAGGAACTTGGCATTCGATGGAGCCTCCACCTCTACCTTAGCATTTGCAGGTTTCTCAAAATTCCCCAGCAGGAGGATCTGGTATTGCGTGGATGTGCGCGATGGTCGCCCTCAGGCCCCTGCTGCCAAGACTGGACTGGCTCCTCCTGTGCCACTCCTGGGACTCAGCCTTGTGGGATTGTCCCTCCGAGCGAGCCTCTTGCGGCTGGACAGGAAAACCCTGCCAGGCGTTTTCACGCCTAGCTCCCGGCTAGACAAGACTGCGCCTGGTCCATAAGTTCGAAGGATTAGTGCTACAGTGGTCCCCAATAGTCCCGAAAGAACTGTAGAATGATAAGGCTCCTCCTTTTCTCGAAGTCCTCCCTGTCTACTTGTTTTAAGTCTCATGGCATGCGGCCGGCCATGAAGGTGATGACGTTGCCCGACCTCTAACCCATTGGATGTGCTGTTTTGAAAATGGCTTGCTCGGTGGTTAGCACTGAGGGACGGTTTCTCCGCTGATCACTTGTTTTCTGGCACCTGAACATGCGTGCCCGGTGATACCACACAAGGTTATTACCGTGAAGGTGCCGGGATTGGCATGTCAGTCATTGGTTACCTCAGGGCCCAGTGTCCTGAATCCACCCACCTGTCTTAGTGCCACTCGTAGATGTGGTACGGCACAGGCGGTTGGACGTGTGTGCAGCTGCAGTACGTGTCCCGGGCTTGCTAAACACAAGTGTACCCTTCTGACAGGGCAGGCAATTCATTAACCGCTGAATTGCTCACTCAGGCTGAATGCCACTTAAGTTCCGATGGTGTCATTGTCCACCACGGTTTGTTGGATGTGAACGCAGGATGACCTGTGTGGCCACTGCGTGGGGACGGTGAAGGTAGCACAAAGAGAATGTGCGGTGCGTGAGTTTTCCTCGCAAGCGCTCTGTCTACTTTGACGCTCTTCAGCTTCTACTGTCTTTGCACCAGCCCGCACTAATGAGAATTACCTTCTCGGTCACCAGCCAATGGCTGATCTACGAGTGAACATGTTAGTGTTTCGGCGGTTACTCAGGTGTCTGTAAGAAGACCGTGGTCTGTCCGTTCACCGCGCAGCTCCTTCGGGGGTTCCTCATTGGCCTAGCAGGAAGCTGAGCCAATGGAGGTGATCCTCTTATGTGCTTCAACTTCCGTGAATGGTCCCATTGTAAGATGTTTCCTTGGAGGACGCTGAGAGTCCTCTGCCTAGAGTGGATGGTGCTGGTTCCCCACAGAAGTTTAAAAGTGTGTCCGACCCAGTCACCGGACAGGAAAGTATATGTGGTCTGTCAGTTCCATAGATTGCGACTTGAGTGGTTCCTCCCAGTCCTGAATGAATTTCAGAGTCACGAGGCACATTCTGTGTCTTCAGAGCACAGGCTGAGACTGCTTTGAAGTCTTCCTCGCGTGCTGCCTCTCACGAAGGCCATGAAAGTGCCTGGCTCCTGCTAGAGCCGCTGGCTGCCCTTTTCCGGTTGTGCCGTAGGACTCTAGCACGGGCCCGCTCAGCTCCACTCCCTCGGATGACAGTGCACGTGCCAAGGTTGGCCTTCTAGTCGTTGCTTTCTCAGCTCTATCAAGGCAAGTTGTTTCCGTCGTCCGGCTATGATGACAGTTCCCATGGGATGCCACCTCCTTGTAGTGACTGAATGTGCCGGTGTTCCCCGCAAGGGGTTTGCTTTGCACGGAAGAGCTCCCCCGGTGTCAGTCCCCACTCGGGGCTATTCCTAGCCCTTTTTTGAACCGTGTGCTGTAGGATGCAAACAGGAACACCAGGACATCCCCTGGGTTAGGATGCCTAAGGTGCCATCTGCATAGTGCGGTGCCTTGGTTTTCCTCGGAAGCACTCACGGTGCATTTAGCTCCTTCACCTTCTGCTCGACCTGGCCGCGGTCTGCCTTGACTTCACTTAATTCACCAGCCAGGCAAAGAAGAACGGTGGGGCGAAATCCTCACCCTGAGCTCCTCAGGGGTTCCTCTCTGGCCTGAAAAGACGATCAGCCAGTATGGCTGACCCTCTTCTTCTCCAGCTTCTTCGTGAGCTCTCCTCCGTGTTGCCTTGGCAAGACCTGTCCCCTTCGGTAATACTGCAGGCCCCTCCCTTAGAGTCCATGGTGCTGGTTCCTGCCAGAACTTTTAACACCTAGCTCCAGGCCGGACAAGACTGTCTGGTCCATCAGTTCAAAGGAGAAGTGCTACGGTGGTTCCCCATAGTCCAGAAAAAGCTGCAGAGTCATAAGGCTCCTCCTTTTCTCAAAGTGCACGCTGTCTGTCTGTTTTAAGTCTGACGGCACGCGGCCTGCCATGAAGGCCGTGAAGTCGCCTGACTATGGAGGTGGTCTTTTGAAAATGGCTCGCTCAGTGTTTCGCCTTGAGGGGCAGTTTTCACCATTGATCAGTGGTTTTTTTTTTTTGGCACCTGAACGTGCGTGCCAGTTGCTACCACACGAGGTTATCACAGTGAAGGTGCCAGAATTAGCATGTCGGTCACTGAGTACCACAGGGCCAAATGTCCTGAGTTCACCTGTCTTAGCGCCAGTCGTAGATACGCCACAGCACGTGCAGTTGGACGTGTCTACAACTGCGCTACGTGTCACGGGCTTGATGAACACAAGCGTACCCTTCTGCCGTGGCAGGCGATTCATTAACCACTGAATTGCTCGCTCAGGCTGAATCCCACTTAAGTTCCACTGGTGTCCTTGTCCACCACGTTTCGTAGGATGTGAACACAGGATCACTTGTGTGGCCACTGTGTGGGGACGCTGAAGGTGCCACCCAGAGAATATGGGAAGTGAGTTTTCCTCGCAGTTGCTCTGTCTGCTTTCACTGTCTTCAGCTTCTACTGTCTCTGCACCAGCCCTCGCTAATGACAGTGACGTTCTCGTTCAGAAAATGGTGGGTGATCTGTGAGTAACAGTATATCGCTGGTTAGCGGTTGTTGTGTCTCCCCCTGGAATCTCCGTGAAGCCGCTTTCCCGTACCCTCTGTTCACCGACCTCCCATAGGAGTCCAAGATGGCGGATCCGTGCTATCTTAGCTGACAGGGGACCTCTGCGTTGTCTCTCTCCTCACTCTCTGTTCTCTGTCGGTTTCTTAATCCGCTTGGTGCTTGGCTGTGTTGGTTACCTCTTCATTTGACTCTTAGGGTTTCAGCATTGATATCTTCTCTGTTTGGCTCAGCTCTTCGGATCTTTGCTGTGGAGCGACACACCGTAGTGCTTCCGTCTGTAGCGCCCTGTTGCTTGGAAGTCTGATTGTGGGCGTGCCAGATGGAATACACAGGACTCGAGGGGCTTGTATCTGCAGATTTCCAATTGTGTGGGATTGTGTCTCCGTTGTCTGCGAGGTAATCTTCACTGTCTACCTCAGTTGGGTTGCCATTTTCGTTTGTACTTGAGGCTACCTAGTCATCAGATGAGACCTCTTCATCTGTCTTGTGCAGATGAATTATCTCCGGTGAATCGTCACGAGGAACTTGGCATTCGATGGAGCCTCCACCTCTACCTTAGCATTTGCAGGTTTCTCAAAATTCCCCAGCAGGAGGATCTGGTATTGCGTGGATGTGCGCGATGGTCGCCCTCAGGCCCCTGCTGCCAAGACTGGACTGGCTCCTCCTGTGCCACTCCTGGGACTCAGCCTTGTGGGATTGTCCCTCCGAGCGAGCCTCTTGCGGCTGGACAGGAAAACCCTGCCAGGCGTTTTCACGCCTAGCTCCCGGCTAGACAAGACTGCGCCTGGTCCATAAGTTCGAAGGATTAGTGCTACAGTGGTCCCCAATAGTCCCGAAAGAACTGTAGAATGATAAGGCTCCTCCTTTTCTCGAAGTCCTCCCTGTCTACTTGTTTTAAGTCTCATGGCATGCGGCCGGCCATGAAGGTGATGACGTTGCCCGACCTCTAACCCATTGGATGTGCTGTTTTGAAAATGGCTTGCTCGGTGGTTAGCACTGAGGGACGGTTTCTCCGCTGATCACTTGTTTTCTGGCACCTGAACATGCGTGCCCGGTGATACCACACAAGGTTATTACCGTGAAGGTGCCGGGATTGGCATGTCAGTCATTGGTTACCTCAGGGCCCAGTGTCCTGAATCCACCCACCTGTCTTAGTGCCACTCGTAGATGTGGTACGGCACAGGCGGTTGGACGTGTGTGCAGCTGCAGTACGTGTCCCGGGCTTGCTAAACACAAGTGTACCCTTCTGACAGGGCAGGCAATTCATTAACCGCTGAATTGCTCACTCAGGCTGAATGCCACTTAAGTTCCGATGGTGTCATTGTCCACCACGGTTTGTTGGATGTGAACGCAGGATGACCTGTGTGGCCACTGCGTGGGGACGGTGAAGGTAGCACAAAGAGAATGTGCGGTGCGTGAGTTTTCCTCGCAAGCGCTCTGTCTACTTTGACGCTCTTCAGCTTCTACTGTCTTTGCACCAGCCCGCACTAATGAGAATTACCTTCTCGGTCACCAGCCAATGGCTGATCTACGAGTGAACATGTTAGTGTTTCGGCGGTTACTCAGGTGTCTGTAAGAAGACCGTGGTCTGTCCGTTCACCGCGCAGCTCCTTCGGGGGTTCCTCATTGGCCTAGCAGGAAGCTGAGCCAATGGAGGTGATCCTCTTATGTGCTTCAACTTCCGTGAATGGTCCCATTGTAAGATGTTTCCTTGGAGGACGCTGAGAGTCCTCTGCCTAGAGTGGATGGTGCTGGTTCCCCACAGAAGTTTAAAAGTGTGTCCGACCCAGTCACCGGACAGGAAAGTATATGTGGTCTGTCAGTTCCATAGATTGCGACTTGAGTGGTTCCTCCCAGTCCTGAATGAATTTCAGAGTCACGAGGCACATTCTGTGTCTTCAGAGCACAGGCTGAGACTGCTTTGAAGTCTTCCTCGCGTGCTGCCTCTCACGAAGGCCATGAAAGTGCCTGGCTCCTGCTAGAGCCGCTGGCTGCCCTTTTCCGGTTGTGCCGTAGGACTCTAGCACGGGCCCGCTCAGCTCCACTCCCTCGGATGACAGTGCACGTGCCAAGGTTGGCCTTCTAGTCGTTGCTTTCTCAGCTCTATCAAGGCAAGTTGTTTCCGTCGTCCGGCTATGATGACAGTTCCCATGGGATGCCACCTCCTTGTAGTGACTGAATGTGCCGGTGTTCCCCGCAAGGGGTTTGCTTTGCACGGAAGAGCTCCCCCGGTGTCAGTCCCCACTCGGGGCTATTCCTAGCCCTTTTTTGAACCGTGTGCTGTAGGATGCAAACAGGAACACCAGGACATCCCCTGGGTTAGGATGCCTAAGGTGCCATCTGCATAGTGCGGTGCCTTGGTTTTCCTCGGAAGCACTCACGGTGCATTTAGCTCCTTCACCTTCTGCTCGACCTGGCCGCGGTCTGCCTTGACTTCACTTAATTCACCAGCCAGGCAAAGAAGAACGGTGGGGCGAAATCCTCACCCTGAGCTCCTCAGGGGTTCCTCTCTGGCCTGAAAAGACGATCAGCCAGTATGGCTGACCCTCTTCTTCTCCAGCTTCTTCGTGAGCTCTCCTCCGTGTTGCCTTGGCAAGACCTGTCCCCTTCGGTAATACTGCAGGCCCCTCCCTTAGAGTCCATGGTGCTGGTTCCTGCCAGAACTTTTAACACCTAGCTCCAGGCCGGACAAGACTGTCTGGTCCATCAGTTCAAAGGAGAAGTGCTACGGTGGTTCCCCATAGTCCAGAAAAAGCTGCAGAGTCATAAGGCTCCTCCTTTTCTCAAAGTGCACGCTGTCTGTCTGTTTTAAGTCTGACGGCACGCGGCCTGCCATGAAGGCCGTGAAGTCGCCTGACTATGGAGGTGGTCTTTTGAAAATGGCTCGCTCAGTGTTTCGCCTTGAGGGGCAGTTTTCACCATTGATCAGTGGTTTTTTTTTTTTGGCACCTGAACGTGCGTGCCAGTTGCTACCACACGAGGTTATCACAGTGAAGGTGCCAGAATTAGCATGTCGGTCACTGAGTACCACAGGGCCAAATGTCCTGAGTTCACCTGTCTTAGCGCCAGTCGTAGATACGCCACAGCACGTGCAGTTGGACGTGTCTACAACTGCGCTACGTGTCACGGGCTTGATGAACACAAGCGTACCCTTCTGCCGTGGCAGGCGATTCATTAACCACTGAATTGCTCGCTCAGGCTGAATCCCACTTAAGTTCAACTGGTGTCCTTGTCCACCACGTTTCGTAGGATGTGAACACAGGATCACTTGTGTGGCCACTGTGTGGGGACGCTGAAGGTGCCACCCAGAGAATATGGGAAGTGAGTTTTCCTCGCAGTTGCTCTGTCTGCTTTCACTGTCTTCAGCTTCTACTGTCTCTGCACCAGCCCTCGCTAATGACAGTGACGTTCTCGTTCAGAAAATGGTGGGTGATCTGTGAGTAACAGTATATCGCTGGTTAGCGGTTGTTGTGTCTCCCCCTGGAATCTCCGTGAAGCCGCTTTCCCGTACCCTCTGTTCACCGACCTCCCATAGGAGTCCAAGATGGCGGATCCGTGCTGTCTTAGCTGACAGGGGACCTCTGCGTTGTCTCTCTCCTCACTCTCTGTTCTCTGTCGGTTTCTTAATCCGCTTGGTGCTTGGCTGTGTTGGTTACCTCTTCATTTGACTCTTAGGGTTTCAGCATTGATATCTTCTCTGTTTGGCTCAGCTCTTCGGATCTTTGCTGTGGAGCGACACACCGTAGTGCTTCCGTCTGTAGCGCCCTGTTGCTTGGAAGTCTGATTGTGGGCGTGCCAGATGGAATACACAGGACTCGAGGGGCTTGTATCTGCAGATTTCCAATTGTGTGGGATTGTGTCTCCGTTGTCTGCGAGGTAATCTTCACTGTCTACCTCAGTTGGGTTGCCATTTTCGTTTGTACTTGAGGCTACCTAGTCATCAGATGAGACCTCTTCATCTGTCTTGTGCAGATGAATTATCTCCGGTGAATCGTCACGAGGAACTTGGCATTCGATGGAGCCTCCACCTCTACCTTAGCATTTGCAGGTTTCTCAAAATTCCCCAGCAGGAGGATCTGGTATTGCGTGGATGTGCGCGATGGTCGCCCTCAGGCCCCTGCTGCCAAGACTGGACTGGCTCCTCCTGTGCCACTCCTGGGACTCAGCCTTGTGGGATTGTCCCTCCGAGCGAGCCTCTTGTGGCTGGACAGGAAAACCCTGCCAGGCGTTTTCACGCCTAGCTCCCGGCTAGACAAGACTGCGCCTGGTCCATAAGTTCGAAGGATTAGTGCTACAGTGGTCCCCAATAGTCCCGAAAGAACTGTAGAATGATAAGGCTCCTCCTTTTCTCGAAGTCCTCCCTGTCTACTTGTTTTAAGTCTCATGGCATGCGGCCGGCCATGAAGGTGATGACGTTGCCCGACCTCTAACCCATTGGATGTGCTGTTTTGAAAATGGCTTGCTCGGTGGTTAGCACTGAGGGACGGTTTCTCCGCTGATCACTTGTTTTCTGGCACCTGAACATGCGTGCCCGGTGATACCACACAAGGTTATTACCGTGAAGGTGCCGGGATTGGCATGTCAGTCATTGGTTACCTCAGGGCCCAGTGTCCTGAATCCACCCACCTGTCTTAGTGCCACTCGTAGATGTGGTACGGCACAGGCGGTTGGACGTGTGTGCAGCTGCAGTACGTGTCCCGGGCTTGCTAAACACAAGTGTACCCTTCTGACAGGGCAGGCAATTCATTAACCGCTGAATTGCTCACTCAGGCTGAATGCCACTTAAGTTCCGATGGTGTCATTGTCCACCACGGTTTGTTGGATGTGAACGCAGGATGACCTGTGTGGCCACTGCGTGGGGACGGTGAAGGTAGCACAAAGAGAATGTGCGGTGCGTGAGTTTTCCTCGCAAGCGCTCTGTCTACTTTGACGCTCTTCAGCTTCTACTGTCTTTGCACCAGCCCGCACTAATGAGAATTACCTTCTCGGTCACCAGCCAATGGCTGATCTACGAGTGAACATGTTAGTGTTTCGGCGGTTACTCAGGTGTCTGTAAGAAGACCGTGGTCTGTCCGTTCACCGCGCAGCTCCTTCGGGGGTTCCTCATTGGCCTAGCAGGAAGCTGAGCCAATGGAGGTGATCCTCTTATGTGCTTCAACTTCCGTGAATGGTCCCATTGTAAGATGTTTCCTTGGAGGACGCTGAGAGTCCTCTGCCTAGAGTGGATGGTGCTGGTTCCCCACAGAAGTTTAAAAGTGTGTCCGACCCAGTCACCGGACAGGAAAGTATATGTGGTCTGTCAGTTCCATAGATTGCGACTTGAGTGGTTCCTCCCAGTCCTGAATGAATTTCAGAGTCACGAGGCACATTCTGTGTCTTCAGAGCACAGGCTGAGACTGCTTTGAAGTCTTCCTCGCGTGCTGCCTCTCACGAAGGCCATGAAAGTGCCTGGCTCCTGCTAGAGCCGCTGGCTGCCCTTTTCCGGTTGTGCCGTAGGACTCTAGCACGGGCCCGCTCAGCTCCACTCCCTCGGATGACAGTGCACGTGCCAAGGTTGGCCTTCTAGTCGTTGCTTTCTCAGCTCTATCAAGGCAAGTTGTTTCCGTCGTCCGGCTATGATGACAGTTCCCATGGGATGCCACCTCCTTGTAGTGACTGAATGTGCCGGTGTTCCCCGCAAGGGGTTTGCTTTGCACGGAAGAGCTCCCCCGGTGTCAGTCCCCACTCGGGGCTATTCCTAGCCCTTTTTTGAACCGTGTGCTGTAGGATGCAAACAGGAACACCAGGACATCCCCTGGGTTAGGATGCCTAAGGTGCCATCTGCATAGTGCGGTGCCTTGGTTTTCCTCGGAAGCACTCACGGTGCATTTAGCTCCTTCACCTTCTGCTCGACCTGGCCGCGGTCTGCCTTGACTTCACTTAATTCACCAGCCAGGCAAAGAAGAACGGTGGGGCGAAATCCTCACCCTGAGCTCCTCAGGGGTTCCTCTCTGGCCTGAAAAGACGATCAGCCAGTATGGCTGACCCTCTTCTTCTCCAGCTTCTTCGTGAGCTCTCCTCCGTGTTGCCTTGGCAAGACCTGTCCCCTTCGGTAATACTGCAGGCCCCTCCCTTAGAGTCCATGGTGCTGGTTCCTGCCAGAACTTTTAACACCTAGCTCCAGGCCGGACAAGACTGTCTGGTCCATCAGTTCAAAGGAGAAGTGCTACGGTGGTTCCCCATAGTCCAGAAAAAGCTGCAGAGTCATAAGGCTCCTCCTTTTCTCAAAGTGCACGCTGTCTGTCTGTTTTAAGTCTGACGGCACGCGGCCTGCCATGAAGGCCGTGAAGTCGCCTGACTATGGAGGTGGTCTTTTGAAAATGGCTCGCTCAGTGTTTCGCCTTGAGGGGCAGTTTTCACCATTGATCAGTGGTTTTTTTTTTTTGGCACCTGAACGTGCGTGCCAGTTGCTACCACACGAGGTTATCACAGTGAAGGTGCCAGAATTAGCATGTCGGTCACTGAGTACCACAGGGCCAAATGTCCTGAGTTCACCTGTCTTAGCGCCAGTCGTAGATACGCCACAGCACGTGCAGTTGGACGTGTCTACAACTGCGCTACGTGTCACGGGCTTGATGAACACAAGCGTACCCTTCTGCCGTGGCAGGCGATTCATTAACCACTGAATTGCTCGCTCAGGCTGAATCCCACTTAAGTTCCAGTGGTGTCCTTGTCCACCACGTTTCGTAGGATGTGAACACAGGATCACTTGTGTGGCCACTGTGTGGGGACGCTGAAGGTGCCACCCAGAGAATATGGGAAGTGAGTTTTCCTCGCAGTTGCTCTGTCTGCTTTCACTGTCTTCAGCTTCTACTGTCTCTGCACCAGCCCTCGCTAATGACAGTGACGTTCTCGTTCAGAAAATGGTGGGTGATCTGTGAGTAACAGTATATCGCTGGTTAGCGGTTGTTGTGTCTCCCCCTGGAATCTCCGTGAAGCCGCTTTCCCGTACCCTCTGTTCACCGACCTCCCATAGGAGTCCAAGATGGCGGATCCGTGCTGTCTTAGCTGACAGGGGACCTCTGCGTTGTCTCTCTCCTCACTCTCTGTTCTCTGTCGGTTTCTTAATCCGCTTGGTGCTTGGCTGTGTTGGTTACCTCTTCATTTGACTCTTAGGGTTTCAGCATTGATATCTTCTCTGTTTGGCTCAGCTCTTCGGATCTTTGCTGTGGAGCGACACACCGTAGTGCTTCCGTCTGTAGCGCCCTGTTGCTTGGAAGTCTGATTGTGGGCGTGCCAGATGGAATACACAGGACTCGAGGGGCTTGTATCTGCAGATTTCCAATTGTGTGGGATTGTGTCTCCGTTGTCTGCGAGGTAATCTTCACTGTCTACCTCAGTTGGGTTGCCATTTTCGTTTGTACTTGAGGCTACCTAGTCATCAGATGAGACCTCTTCATCTGTCTTGTGCAGATGAATTATCTCCGGTGAATCGTCACGAGGAACTTGGCATTCGATGGAGCCTCCACCTCTACCTTAGCATTTGCAGGTTTCTCAAAATTCCCCAGCAGGAGGATCTGGTATTGCGTGGATGTGCGCGATGGTCGCCCTCAGGCCCCTGCTGCCAAGACTGGACTGGCTCCTCCTGTGCCACTCCTGGGACTCAGCCTTGTGGGATTGTCCCTCCGAGCGAGCCTCTTGCGGCTGGACAGGAAAACCCTGCCAGGCGTTTTCACGCCTAGCTCCCGGCTAGACAAGACTGCGCCTGGTCCATAAGTTCGAAGGATTAGTGCTACAGTGGTCCCCAATAGTCCCGAAAGAACTGTAGAATGATAAGGCTCCTCCTTTTCTCGAAGTCCTCCCTGTCTACTTGTTTTAAGTCTCATGGCATGCGGCCGGCCATGAAGGTGATGACGTTGCCCGACCTCTAACCCATTGGATGTGCTGTTTTGAAAATGGCTTGCTCGGTGGTTAGCACTGAGGGACGGTTTCTCCGCTGATCACTTGTTTTCTGGCACCTGAACATGCGTGCCCGGTGATACCACACAAGGTTATTACCGTGAAGGTGCCGGGATTGGCATGTCAGTCATTGGTT
Source organism: Dugong dugon (assembly GCA_030035585.1). NCBI lineage: Eukaryota > Metazoa > Chordata > Mammalia > Sirenia > Dugongidae > Dugong > Dugong dugon. Next base: position 149,625,860 of record CM057483.1, read on the forward strand.
ACCTCAGGGCCCAGTGTCCTGAATCCACCCACCTGTCTTAGTGCCACTCGTAGATGTGGTACGGCACAGGCGGTTGGACGTGTGTGCAGCTGCAGTACGTGTCCCGGGCTTGCTAAACACAAGTGTACCCTTCTGACAGGGCAGGCAATTCATTAACCGCTGAATTGCTCACTCAGGCTGAATGCCACTTAAGTTCCGATGGTGTCATTGTCCACCACGGTTTGTTGGATGTGAACGCAGGATGACCTGTGTGGCCACTGCGTGGGGACGGTGAAGGTAGCACAAAGAGAATGTGCGGTGCGTGAGTTTTCCTCGCAAGCGCTCTGTCTACTTTGACGCTCTTCAGCTTCTACTGTCTTTGCACCAGCCCGCACTAATGAGAATTACCTTCTCGGTCACCAGCCAATGGCTGATCTACGAGTGAACATGTTAGTGTTTCGGCGGTTACTCAGGTGTCTGTAAGAAGACCGTGGTCTGTCCGTTCACCGCGCAGCTCCTTCGGGGGTTCCTCATTGGCCTAGCAGGAAGCTGAGCCAATGGAGGTGATCCTCTTATGTGCTTCAACTTCCGTGAATGGTCCCATTGTAAGATGTTTCCTTGGAGGACGCTGAGAGTCCTCTGCCTAGAGTGGATGGTGCTGGTTCCCCACAGAAGTTTAAAAGTGTGTCCGACCCAGTCACCGGACAGGAAAGTATATGTGGTCTGTCAGTTCCATAGATTGCGACTTGAGTGGTTCCTCCCAGTCCTGAATGAATTTCAGAGTCACGAGGCACATTCTGTGTCTTCAGAGCACAGGCTGAGACTGCTTTGAAGTCTTCCTCGCGTGCTGCCTCTCACGAAGGCCATGAAAGTGCCTGGCTCCTGCTAGAGCCGCTGGCTGCCCTTTTCCGGTTGTGCCGTAGGACTCTAGCACGGGCCCGCTCAGCTCCACTCCCTCGGATGACAGTGCACGTGCCAAGGTTGGCCTTCTAGTCGTTGCTTTCTCAGCTCTATCAAGGCAAGTTGTTTCCGTCGTCCGGCTATGATGACAGTTCCCATGGGATGCCACCTCCTTGTAGTGACTGAATGTGCCGGTGTTCCCCGCAAGGGGTTTGCTTTGCACGGAAGAGCTCCCCCGGTGTCAGTCCCCACTCGGGGCTATTCCTAGCCCTTTTTTGAACCGTGTGCTGTAGGATGCAAACAGGAACACCAGGACATCCCCTGGGTTAGGATGCCTAAGGTGCCATCTGCATAGTGCGGTGCCTTGGTTTTCCTCGGAAGCACTCACGGTGCATTTAGCTCCTTCACCTTCTGCTCGACCTGGCCGCGGTCTGCCTTGACTTCACTTAATTCACCAGCCAGGCAAAGAAGAACGGTGGGGCGAAATCCTCACCCTGAGCTCCTCAGGGGTTCCTCTCTGGCCTGAAAAGACGATCAGCCAGTATGGCTGACCCTCTTCTTCTCCAGCTTCTTCGTGAGCTCTCCTCCGTGTTGCCTTGGCAAGACCTGTCCCCTTCGGTAATACTGCAGGCCCCTCCCTTAGAGTCCATGGTGCTGGTTCCTGCCAGAACTTTTAACACCTAGCTCCAGGCCGGACAAGACTGTCTGGTCCATCAGTTCAAAGGAGAAGTGCTACGGTGGTTCCCCATAGTCCAGAAAAAGCTGCAGAGTCATAAGGCTCCTCCTTTTCTCAAAGTGCACGCTGTCTGTCTGTTTTAAGTCTGACGGCACGCGGCCTGCCATGAAGGCCGTGAAGTCGCCTGACTATGGAGGTGGTCTTTTGAAAATGGCTCGCTCAGTGTTTCGCCTTGAGGGGCAGTTTTCACCATTGATCAGTGGTTTTTTTTTTTTGGCACCTGAACGTGCGTGCCAGTTGCTACCACACGAGGTTATCACAGTGAAGGTGCCAGAATTAGCATGTCGGTCACTGAGTACCACAGGGCCAAATGTCCTGAGTTCACCTGTCTTAGCGCCAGTCGTAGATACGCCACAGCACGTGCAGTTGGACGTGTCTACAACTGCGCTACGTGTCACGGGCTTGATGAACACAAGCGTACCCTTCTGCCGTGGCAGGCGATTCATTAACCACTGAATTGCTCGCTCAGGCTGAATCCCACTTAAGTTCCAGTGGTGTCCTTGTCCACCACGTTTCGTAGGATGTGAACACAGGATCACTTGTGTGGCCACTGTGTGGGGACGCTGAAGGTGCCACCCAGAGAATATGGGAAGTGAGTTTTCCTCGCAGTTGCTCTGTCTGCTTTCACTGTCTTCAGCTTCTACTGTCTCTGCACCAGCCCTCGCTAATGACAGTGACGTTCTCGTTCAGAAAATGGTGGGTGATCTGTGAGTAACAGTATATCGCTGGTTAGCGGTTGTTGTGTCTCCCCCTGGAATCTCCGTGAAGCCGCTTTCCCGTACCCTCTGTTCACCGACCTCCCATAGGAGTCCAAGATGGCGGATCCGTGCTGTCTTAGCTGACAGGGGACCTCTGCGTTGTCTCTCTCCTCACTCTCTGTTCTCTGTCGGTTTCTTAATCCGCTTGGTGCTTGGCTGTGTTGGTTACCTCTTCATTTGACTCTTAGGGTTTCAGCATTGATATCTTCTCTGTTTGGCTCAGCTCTTCGGATCTTTGCTGTGGAGCGACACACCGTAGTGCTTCCGTCTGTAGCGCCCTGTTGCTTGGAAGTCTGATTGTGGGCGTGCCAGATGGAATACACAGGACTCGAGGGGCTTGTATCTGCAGATTTCCAATTGTGTGGGATTGTGTCTCCGTTGTCTGCGAGGTAATCTTCACTGTCTACCTCAGTTGGGTTGCCATTTTCGTTTGTACTTGAGGCTACCTAGTCATCAGATGAGACCTCTTCATCTGTCTTGTGCAGATGAATTATCTCCGGTGAATCGTCACGAGGAACTTGGCATTCGATGGAGCCTCCACCTCTACCTTAGCATTTGCAGGTTTCTCAAAATTCCCCAGCAGGAGGATCTGGTATTGCGTGGATGTGCGCGATGGTCGCCCTCAGGCCCCTGCTGCCAAGACTGGACTGGCTCCTCCTGTGCCACTCCTGGGACTCAGCCTTGTGGGATTGTCCCTCCGAGCGAGCCTCTTGCGGCTGGACAGGAAAACCCTGCCAGGCGTTTTCACGCCTAGCTCCCGGCTAGACAAGACTGCGCCTGGTCCATAAGTTCGAAGGATTAGTGCTACAGTGGTCCCCAATAGTCCCGAAAGAACTGTAGAATGATAAGGCTCCTCCTTTTCTCGAAGTCCTCCCTGTCTACTTGTTTTAAGTCTCATGGCATGCGGCCGGCCATGAAGGTGATGACGTTGCCCGACCTCTAACCCATTGGATGTGCTGTTTTGAAAATGGCTTGCTCGGTGGTTAGCACTGAGGGACGGTTTCTCTGCTGATCACTTGTTTTCTGGCACCTGAACATGCGTGCCCGGTGATACCACACAAGGTTATTACCGTGAAGGTGCCGGGATTGGCATGTCAGTCATTGGTTACCTCAGGGCCCAGTGTCCTGAATCCACCCACCTGTCTTAGTGCCACTCGTAGATGTGGTACGGCACAGGCGGTTGGACGTGTGTGCAGCTGCAGTACGTGTCCCGGGCTTGCTAAACACAAGTGTACCCTTCTGACAGGGCAGGCAATTCATTAACCGCTGAATTGCTCACTCAGGCTGAATGCCACTTAAGTTCCGATGGTGTCATTGTCCACCACGGTTTGTTGGATGTGAACGCAGGATGACCTGTGTGGCCACTGCGTGGGGACGGTGAAGGTAGCACAAAGAGAATGTGCGGTGCGTGAGTTTTCCTCGCAAGCGCTCTGTCTACTTTGACGCTCTTCAGCTTCTACTGTCTTTGCACCAGCCCGCACTAATGAGAATTACCTTCTCGGTCACCAGCCAATGGCTGATCTACGAGTGAACATGTTAGTGTTTCGGCGGTTACTCAGGTGTCTGTAAGAAGACCGTGGTCTGTCCGTTCACCGCGCAGCTCCTTCGGGGGTTCCTCATTGGCCTAGCAGGAAGCTGAGCCAATGGAGGTGATCCTCTTATGTGCTTCAACTTCCGTGAATGGTCCCATTGTAAGATGTTTCCTTGGAGGACGCTGAGAGTCCTCTGCCTAGAGTGGATGGTGCTGGTTCCCCACAGAAGTTTAAAAGTGTGTCCGACCCAGTCACCGGACAGGAAAGTATATGTGGTCTGTCAGTTCCATAGATTGCGACTTGAGTGGTTCCTCCCAGTCCTGAATGAATTTCAGAGTCACGAGGCACATTCTGTGTCTTCAGAGCACAGGCTGAGACTGCTTTGAAGTCTTCCTCGCGTGCTGCCTCTCACGAAGGCCATGAAAGTGCCTGGCTCCTGCTAGAGCCGCTGGCTGCCCTTTTCCGGTTGTGCCGTAGGACTCTAGCACGGGCCCGCTCAGCTCCACTCCCTCGGATGACAGTGCACGTGCCAAGGTTGGCCTTCTAGTCGTTGCTTTCTCAGCTCTATCAAGGCAAGTTGTTTCCGTCGTCCGGCTATGATGACAGTTCCCATGGGATGCCACCTCCTTGTAGTGACTGAATGTGCCGGTGTTCCCCGCAAGGGGTTTGCTTTGCACGGAAGAGCTCCCCCGGTGTCAGTCCCCACTCGGGGCTATTCCTAGCCCTTTTTTGAACCGTGTGCTGTAGGATGCAAACAGGAACACCAGGACATCCCCTGGGTTAGGATGCCTAAGGTGCCATCTGCATAGTGCGGTGCCTTGGTTTTCCTCGGAAGCACTCACGGTGCATTTAGCTCCTTCACCTTCTGCTCGACCTGGCCGCGGTCTGCCTTGACTTCACTTAATTCACCAGCCAGGCAAAGAAGAACGGTGGGGCGAAATCCTCACCCTGAGCTCCTCAGGGGTTCCTCTCTGGCCTGAAAAGACGATCAGCCAGTATGGCTGACCCTCTTCTTCTCCAGCTTCTTCGTGAGCTCTCCTCCGTGTTGCCTTGGCAAGACCTGTCCCCTTCGGTAATACTGCAGGCCCCTCCCTTAGAGTCCATGGTGCTGGTTCCTGCCAGAACTTTTAACACCTAGCTCCAGGCCGGACAAGACTGTCTGGTCCATCAGTTCAAAGGAGAAGTGCTACGGTGGTTCCCCATAGTCCAGAAAAAGCTGCAGAGTCATAAGGCTCCTCCTTTTCTCAAAGTGCACGCTGTCTGTCTGTTTTAAGTCTGACGGCACGCGGCCTGCCATGAAGGCCGTGAAGTCGCCTGACTATGGAGGTGGTCTTTTGAAAATGGCTCGCTCAGTGTTTCGCCTTGAGGGGCAGTTTTCACCATTGATCAGTGGTTTTTTTTTTTTGGCACCTGAACGTGCGTGCCAGTTGCTACCACACGAGGTTATCACAGTGAAGGTGCCAGAATTAGCATGTCGGTCACTGAGTACCACAGGGCCAAATGTCCTGAGTTCACCTGTCTTAGCGCCAGTCGTAGATACGCCACAGCACGTGCAGTTGGACGTGTCTACAACTGCGCTACGTGTCACGGGCTTGATGAACACAAGCGTACCCTTCTGCCGTGGCAGGCGATTCATTAACCACTGAATTGCTCGCTCAGGCTGAATCCCACTTAAGTTCCAGTGGTGTCCTTGTCCACCACGTTTCGTAGGATGTGAACACAGGATCACTTGTGTGGCCACTGTGTGGGGACGCTGAAGGTGCCACCCAGAGAATATGGGAAGTGAGTTTTCCTCGCAGTTGCTCTGTCTGCTTTCACTGTCTTCAGCTTCTACTGTCTCTGCACCAGCCCTCGCTAATGACAGTGACGTTCTCGTTCAGAAAATGGTGGGTGATCTGTGAGTAACAGTATATCGCTGGTTAGCGGTTGTTGTGTCTCCCCCTGGAATCTCCGTGAAGCCGCTTTCCCGTACCCTCTGTTCACCGACCTCCCATAGGAGTCCAAGATGGCGGATCCGTGCTGTCTTAGCTGACAGGGGACCTCTGCGTTGTCTCTCTCCTCACTCTCTGTTCTCTGTCGGTTTCTTAATCCGCTTGGTGCTTGGCTGTGTTGGTTACCTCTTCATTTGACTCTTAGGGTTTCAGCATTGATATCTTCTCTGTTTGGCTCAGCTCTTCGGATCTTTGCTGTGGAGCGACACACCGTAGTGCTTCCGTCTGTAGCGCCCTGTTGCTTGGAAGTCTGATTGTGGGCGTGCCAGATGGAATACACAGGACTCGAGGGGCTTGTATCTGCAGATTTCCAATTGTGTGGGATTGTGTCTCCGTTGTCTGCGAGGTAATCTTCACTGTCTACCTCAGTTGGGTTGCCATTTTCGTTTGTACTTGAGGCTACCTAGTCATCAGATGAGACCTCTTCATCTGTCTTGTGCAGATGAATTATCTCCGGTGAATCGTCACGAGGAACTTGGCATTCGATGGAGCCTCCACCTCTACCTTAGCATTTGCAGGTTTCTCAAAATTCCCCAGCAGGAGGATCTGGTATTGCGTGGATGTGCGCGATGGTCGCCCTCAGGCCCCTGCTGCCAAGACTGGACTGGCTCCTCCTGTGCCACTCCTGGGACTCAGCCTTGTGGGATTGTCCCTCCGAGCGAGCCTCTTGCGGCTGGACAGGAAAACCCTGCCAGGCGTTTTCACGCCTAGCTCCCGGCTAGACAAGACTGCGCCTGGTCCATAAGTTCGAAGGATTAGTGCTACAGTGGTCCCCAATAGTCCCGAAAGAACTGTAGAATGATAAGGCTCCTCCTTTTCTCGAAGTCCTCCCTGTCTACTTGTTTTAAGTCTCATGGCATGCGGCCGGCCATGAAGGTGATGACGTTGCCCGACCTCTAACCCATTGGATGTGCTGTTTTGAAAATGGCTTGCTCGGTGGTTAGCACTGAGGGACGGTTTCTCCGCTGATCACTTGTTTTCTGGCACCTGAACATGCGTGCCCGGTGATACCACACAAGGTTATTACCGTGAAGGTGCCGGGATTGGCATGTCAGTCATTGGTTACCTCAGGGCCCAGTGTCCTGAATCCACCCACCTGTCTTAGTGCCACTCGTAGATGTGGTACGGCACAGGCGGTTGGACGTGTGTGCAGCTGCAGTACGTGTCCCGGGCTTGCTAAACACAAGTGTACCCTTCTGACAGGGCAGGCAATTCATTAACCGCTGAATTGCTCACTCAGGCTGAATGCCACTTAAGTTCCGATGGTGTCATTGTCCACCACGGTTTGTTGGATGTGAACGCAGGATGACCTGTGTGGCCACTGCGTGGGGACGGTGAAGGTAGCACAAAGAGAATGTGCGGTGCGTGAGTTTTCCTCGCAAGCGCTCTGTCTACTTTGACGCTCTTCAGCTTCTACTGTCTTTGCACCAGCCCGCACTAATGAGAATTACCTTCTCGGTCACCAGCCAATGGCTGATCTACGAGTGAACATGTTAGTGTTTCGGCGGTTACTCAGGTGTCTGTAAGAAGACCGTGGTCTGTCCGTTCACCGCGCAGCTCCTTCGGGGGTTCCTCATTGGCCTAGCAGGAAGCTGAGCCAATGGAGGTGATCCTCTTATGTGCTTCAACTTCCGTGAATGGTCCCATTGTAAGATGTTTCCTTGGAGGACGCTGAGAGTCCTCTGCCTAGAGTGGATGGTGCTGGTTCCCCACAGAAGTTTAAAAGTGTGTCCGACCCAGTCACCGGACAGGAAAGTATATGTGGTCTGTCAGTTCCATAGATTGCGACTTGAGTGGTTCCTCCCAGTCCTGAATGAGTTTCAGAGTCACGAGGCACATTCTGTGTCTTCAGAGCACAGGCTGAGACTGCTTTGAAGTCTTCCTCGCGTGCTGCCTCTCACGAAGGCCATGAAAGTGCCTGGCTCCTGCTAGAGCCGCTGGCTGCCCTTTTCCGGTTGTGCCGTAGGACTCTAGCACGGGCCCGCTCAGCTCCACTCCCTCGGATGACAGTGCACGTGCCAAGGTTGGCCTTCTAGTCGTTGCTTTCTCAGCTCTATCAAGGCAAGTTGTTTCCGTCGTCCGGCTATGATGACAGTTCCCATGGGATGCCACCTCCTTGTAGTGACTGAATGTGCCGGTGTTCCCCGCAAGGGGTTTGCTTTGCACGGAAGAGCTCCCCCGGTGTCAGTCCCCACTCGGGGCTATTCCTAGCCCTTTTTTGAACCGTGTGCTGTAGGATGCAAACAGGAACACCAGGACATCCCCTGGGTTAGGATGCCTAAGGTGCCATCTGCATAGTGCGGTGCCTTGGTTTTCCTCGGAAGCACTCACGGTGCATTTAGCTCCTTCACCTTCTGCTCGACCTGGCCGCGGTCTGCCTTGACTTCACTTAATTCACCAGCCAGGCAAAGAAGAACGGTGGGGCGAAATCCTCACCCTGAGCTCCTCAGGGGTTCCTCTCTGGCCTGAAAAGACGATCAGCCAGTATGGCTGACCCTCTTCTTCTCCAGCTTCTTCGTGAGCTCTCCTCCGTGTTGCCTTGGCAAGACCTGTCCCCTTCGGTAATACTGCAGGCCCCTCCCTTAGAGTCCATGGTGCTGGTTCCTGCCAGAACTTTTAACACCTAGCTCCAGGCCGGACAAGACTGTCTGGTCCATCAGTTCAAAGGAGAAGTGCTACGGTGGTTCCCCATAGTCCAGAAAAAGCTGCAGAGTCATAAGGCTCCTCCTTTTCTCAAAGTGCACGCTGTCTGTCTGTTTTAAGTCTGACGGCACGCGGCCTGCCATGAAGGCCGTGAAGTCGCCTGACTATGGAGGTGGTCTTTTGAAAATGGCTCGCTCAGTGTTTCGCCTTGAGGGGCAGTTTTCACCATTGATCAGTGGTTTTTTTTTTTTGGCACCTGAACGTGCGTGCCAGTTGCTACCACACGAGGTTATCACAGTGAAGGTGCCAGAATTAGCATGTCGGTCACTGAGTACCACAGGGCCAAATGTCCTGAGTTCACCTGTCTTAGCGCCAGTCGTAGATACGCCACAGCACGTGCAGTTGGACGTGTCTACAACTGCGCTACGTGTCACGGGCTTGATGAACACAAGCGTACCCTTCTGCCGTGGCAGGCGATTCATTAACCACTGAATTGCTCGCTCAGGCTGAATCCCACTTAAGTTCCAGTGGTGTCCTTGTCCACCACGTTTCGTAGGATGTGAACACAGGATCACTTGTGTGGCCACTGTGTGGGGACGCTGAAGGTGCCACCCAGAGAATATGGGAAGTGAGTTTTCCTCGCAGTTGCTCTGTCTGCTTTCACTGTCTTCAGCTTCTACTGTCTCTGCACCAGCCCTCGCTAATGACAGTGACGTTCTCGTTCAGAAAATGGTGGGTGATCTGTGAGTAACAGTATATCGCTGGTTAGCGGTTGTTGTGTCTCCCCCTGGAATCTCCGTGAAGCCGCTTTCCCGTACCCTCTGTTCACCGACCTCCCATAGGAGTCCAAGATGGCGGATCCGTGCTGTCTTAGCTGACAGGGGACCTCTGCGTTGTCTCTCTCCTCACTCTCTGTTCTCTGTCGGTTTCTTAATCCGCTTGGTGCTTGGCTGTGTTGGTTACCTCTTCATTTGACTCTTAGGGTTTCAGCATTGATATCTTCTCTGTTTGGCTCAGCTCTTCGGATCTTTGCTGTGGAGCGACACACCGTAGTGCTTCCGTCTGTAGCGCCCTGTTGCTTGGAAGTCTGATTGTGGGCGTGCCAGATGGAATACACAGGACTCGAGGGGCTTGTATCTGCAGATTTCCAATTGTGTGGGATTGTGTCTCCGTTGTCTGCGAGGTAATCTTCACTGTCTACCTCAGTTGGGTTGCCATTTTCGTTTGTACTTGAGGCTACCTAGTCATCAGATGAGACCTCTTCATCTGTCTTGTGCAGATGAATTATCTCCGGTGAATCGTCACGAGGAACTTGGCATTCGATGGAGCCTCCACCTCTACCTTAGCATTTGCAGGTTTCTCAAAATTCCCCAGCAGGAGGATCTGGTATTGCGTGGATGTGCGCGATGGTCGCCCTCAGGCCCCTGCTGCCAAGACTGGACTGGCTCCTCCTGTGCCACTCCTGGGACTCAGCCTTGTGGGATTGTCCCTCCGAGCGAGCCTCTTGCGGCTGGACAGGAAAACCCTGCCAGGCGTTTTCACGCCTAGCTCCCGGCTAGACAAGACTGCGCCTGGTCCATAAGTTCGAAGGATTAGTGCTACAGTGGTCCCCAGTAGTCCCGAAAGAACTGTAGAATGATAAGGCTCCTCCTTTTCTCGAAGTCCTCCCTGTCTACTTGTTTTAAGTCTCATGGCATGCGGCCGGCCATGAAGGTGATGACGTTGCCCGACCTCTAACCCATTGGATGTGCTGTTTTGAAAATGGCTTGCTCGGTGGTTAGCACTGAGGGACGGTTTCTCTGCTGATCACTTGTTTTCTGGCACCTGAACATGCGTGCCCGGTGATACCACACAAGGTTATTACCGTGAAGGTGCCGGGATTGGCATGTCAGTCATTGGTTACCTCAGGGCCCAGTGTCCTGAATCCACCCACCTGTCTTAGTGCCACTCGTAGATGTGGTACGGCACAGGCGGTTGGACGTGTGTGCAGCTGCAGTACGTGTCCCGGGCTTGCTAAACACAAGTGTACCCTTCTGACAGGGCAGGCAATTCATTAACCGCTGAATTGCTCACTCAGGCTGAATGCCACTTAAGTTCCGATGGTGTCATTGTCCACCACGGTTTGTTGGATGTGAACGCAGGATGACCTGTGTGGCCACTGCGTGGGGACGGTGAAGGTAGCACAAAGAGAATGTGCGGTGCGTGAGTTTTCCTCGCAAGCGCTCTGTCTACTTTGACGCTCTTCAGCTTCTACTGTCTTTGCACCAGCCCGCACTAATGAGAATTACCTTCTCGGTCACCAGCCAATGGCTGATCTACGAGTGAACATGTTAGTGTTTCGGCGGTTACTCAGGTGTCTGTAAGAAGACCGTGGTCTGTCCGTTCACCGCGCAGCTCCTTCGGGGGTTCCTCATTGGCCTAGCAGGAAGCTGAGCCAATGGAGGTGATCCTCTTATGTGCTTCAACTTCCGTGAATGGTCCCATTGTAAGATGTTTCCTTGGAGGACGCTGAGAGTCCTCTGCCTAGAGTGGATGGTGCTGGTTCCCCACAGAAGTTTAAAAGTGTGTCCGACCCAGTCACCGGACAGGAAAGTATATGTGGTCTGTCAGTTCCATAGATTGCGACTTGAGTGGTTCCTCCCAGTCCTGAATGAATTTCAGAGTCACGAGGCACATTCTGTGTCTTCAGAGCACAGGCTGAGACTGCTTTGAAGTCTTCCTCGCGTGCTGCCTCTCACGAAGGCCATGAAAGTGCCTGGCTCCTGCTAGAGCCGCTGGCTGCCCTTTTCCGGTTGTGCCGTAGGACTCTAGCACGGGCCCGCTCAGCTCCACTCCCTCGGATGACAGTGCACGTGCCAAGGTTGGCCTTCTAGTCGTTGCTTTCTCAGCTCTATCAAGGCAAGTTGTTTCCGTCGTCCGGCTATGATGACAGTTCCCATGGGATGCCACCTCCTTGTAGTGACTGAATGTGCCGGTGTTCCCCGCAAGGGGTTTGCTTTGCACGGAAGAGCTCCCCCGGTGTCAGTCCCCACTCGGGGCTATTCCTAGCCCTTTTTTGAACCGTGTGCTGTAGGATGCAAACAGGAACACCAGGACATCCCCTGGGTTAGGATGCCTAAGGTGCCATCTGCATAGTGCGGTGCCTTGGTTTTCCTCGGAAGCACTCACGGTGCATTTAGCTCCTTCACCTTCTGCTCGACCTGGCCGCGGTCTGCCTTGACTTCACTTAATTCACCAGCCAGGCAAAGAAGAACGGTGGGGCGAAATCCTCACCCTGAGCTCCTCAGGGGTTCCTCTCTGGCCTGAAAAGACGATCAGCCAGTATGGCTGACCCTCTTCTTCTCCAGCTTCTTCGTGAGCTCTCCTCCGTGTTGCCTTGGCAAGACCTGTCCCCTTTGGTAATACTGCAGGCCCCTCCCTTAGAGTCCATGGTGCTGGTTCCTGCCAGAACTTTTAACACCTAGCTCCAGGCCGGACAAGACTGTCTGGTCCATCAGTTCAAAGGAGAAGTGCTACGGTGGTTCCCCATAGTCCAGAAAAAGCTGCAGAGTCATAAGGCTCCTCCTTTTCTCAAAGTGCACGCTGTCTGTCTGTTTTAAGTCTGACGGCACGCGGCCTGCCATGAAGGCCGTGAAGTCGCCTGACTATGGAGGTGGTCTTTTGAAAATGGCTCGCTCAGTGTTTCGCCTTGAGGGGCAGTTTTCACCATTGATCAGTGGTTTTTTTTTTTTGGCACCTGAACGTGCGTGCCAGTTGCTACCACACGAGGTTATCACAGTGAAGGTGCCAGAATTAGCATGTCGGTCACTGAGTACCACAGGGCCAAATGTCCTGAGTTCACCTGTCTTAGCGCCAGTCGTAGATACGCCACAGCACGTGCAGTTGGACGTGTCTACAACTGCGCTACGTGTCACGGGCTTGATGAACACAAGCGTACCCTTCTGCCGTGGCAGGCGATTCATTAACCACTGAATTGCTCGCTCAGGCTGAATCCCACTTAAGTTCCACTGGTGTCCTTGTCCACCACGTTTCGTAGGATGTGAACACAGGATCACTTGTGTGGCCACTGTGTGGGGACGCTGAAGGTGCCACCCAGAGAATATGGGAAGTGAGTTTTCCTCGCAGTTGCTCTGTCTGCTTTCACTGTCTTCAGCTTCTACTGTCTCTGCACCAGCCCTCGCTAATGACAGTGACGTTCTCGTTCAGAAAATGGTGGGTGATCTGTGAGTAACAGTATATCGCTGGTTAGCGGTTGTTGTGTCTCCCCCTGGAATCTCCGTGAAGCCGCTTTCCCGTACCCTCTGTTCACCGACCTCCCATAGGAGTCCAAGATGGCGGATCCGTGCTGTCTTAGCTGACAGGGGACCTCTGCGTTGTCTCTCTCCTCACTCTCTGTTCTCTGTCGGTTTCTTAATCCACTTGGTGCTTGGCTGTGTTGGTTACCTCTTCATTTGACTCTTAGGGTTTCAGCATTGATATCTTCTCTGTTTGGCTCAGCTCTTCGGATCTTTGCTGTGGAGCGACACACCGTAGTGCTTCCGTCTGTAGCGCCCTGTTGCTTGGAAGTCTGATTGTGGGCGTGCCAGATGGAATACACAGGACTCGAGGGGCTTGTATCTGCAGATTTCCAATTGTGTGGGATTGTGTCTCCGTTGTCTGCGAGGTAATCTTCACTGTCTACCTCAGTTGGGTTGCCATTTTCGTTTGTACTTGAGGCTACCTAGTCATCAGATGAGACCTCTTCATCTGTCTTGTGCAGATGAATTATCTCCGGTGAATCGTCACGAGGAACTTGGCATTCGATGGAGCCTCCACCTCTACCTTAGCATTTGCAGGTTTCTCAAAATTCCCCAGCAGGAGGATCTGGTATTGCGTGGATGTGCGCGATGGTCGCCCTCAGGCCCCTGCTGCCAAGACTGGACTGGCTCCTCCTGTGCCACTCCTGGGACTCAGCCTTGTGGGATTGTCCCTCCGAGCGAGCCTCTTGCGGCTGGACAGGAAAACCCTGCCAGGCGTTTTCACGCCTAGCTCCCGGCTAGACAAGACTGCGCCTGGTCCATAAGTTCGAAGGATTAGTGCTACAGTGGTCCCCAGTAGTCCCGAAAGAACTGTAGAATGATAAGGCTCCTCCTTTTCTCGAAGTCCTCCCTGTCTACTTGTTTTAAGTCTCATGGCATGCGGCCGGCCATGAAGGTGATGACGTTGCCCGACCTCTAACCCATTGGATGTGCTGTTTTGAAAATGGCTTGCTCGGTGGTTAGCACTGAGGGACGGTTTCTCCGCTGATCACTTGTTTTCTGGCACCTGAACATGCGTGCCCGGTGATACCACACAAGGTTATTACCGTGAAGGTGCCGGGATTGGCATGTCAGTCATTGGTTACCTCAGGGCCCAGTGTCCTGAATCCACCCACCTGTCTTAGTGCCACTCGTAGATGTGGTACGGCACAGGCGGTTGGACGTGTGTGCAGCTGCAGTACGTGTCCCGGGCTTGCTAAACACAAGTGTACCCTTCTGACAGGGCAGGCAATTCATTAACCGCTGAATTGCTCACTCAGGCTGAATGCCACTTAAGTTCCGATGGTGTCATTGTCCACCACGGTTTGTTGGATGTGAACGCAGGATGACCTGTGTGGCCACTGCGTGGGGACGGTGAAGGTAGCACAAAGAGAATGTGCGGTGCGTGAGTTTTCCTCGCAAGCGCTCTGTCTACTTTGACGCTCTTCAGCTTCTACTGTCTTTGCACCAGCCCGCACTAATGAGAATTACCTTCTCGGTCACCAGCCAATGGCTGATCTACGAGTGAACATGTTAGTGTTTCGGCGGTTACTCAGGTGTCTGTAAGAAGACCGTGGTCTGTCCGTTCACCGCGCAGCTCCTTCGGGGGTTCCTCATTGGCCTAGCAGGAAGCTGAGCCAATGGAGGTGATCCTCTTATGTGCTTCAACTTCCGTGAATGGTCCCATTGTAAGATGTTTCCTTGGAGGACGCTGAGAGTCCTCTGCCTAGAGTGGATGGTGCTGGTTCCCCACAGAAGTTTAAAAGTGTGTCCGACCCAGTCACCGGACAGGAAAGTATATGTGGTCTGTCAGTTCCATAGATTGCGACTTGAGTGGTTCCTCCCAGTCCTGAATGAATTTCAGAGTCACGAGGCACATTCTGTGTCTTCAGAGCACAGGCTGAGACTGCTTTGAAGTCTTCCTCGCGTGCTGCCTCTCACGAAGGCCATGAAAGTGCCTGGCTCCTGCTAGAGCCGCTGGCTGCCCTTTTCCGGTTGTGCCGTAGGACTCTAGCACGGGCCCGCTCAGCTCCACTCCCTCGGATGACAGTGCACGTGCCAAGGTTGGCCTTCTAGTCGTTGCTTTCTCAGCTCTATCAAGGCAAGTTGTTTCCGTCGTCCGGCTATGATGACAGTTCCCATGGGATGCCACCTCCTTGTAGTGACTGAATGTGCCGGTGTTCCCCGCAAGGGGTTTGCTTTGCACGGAAGAGCTCCCCCGGTGTCAGTCCCCACTCGGGGCTATTCCTAGCCCTTTTTTGAACCGTGTGCTGTAGGATGCAAACAGGAACACCAGGACATCCCCTGGGTTAGGATGCCTAAGGTGCCATCTGCATAGTGCGGTGCCTTGGTTTTCCTCGGAAGCACTCACGGTGCATTTAGCTCCTTCACCTTCTGCTCGACCTGGCCGCGGTCTGCCTTGACTTCACTTAATTCACCAGCCAGGCAAAGAAGAACGGTGGGGCGAAATCCTCACCCTGAGCTCCTCAGGGGTTCCTCTCTGGCCTGAAAAGACGATCAGCCAGTATGGCTGACCCTCTTCTTCTCCAGCTTCTTCGTGAGCTCTCCTCCGTGTTGCCTTGGCAAGACCTGTCCCCTTCGGTAATACTGCAGGCCCCTCCCTTAGAGTCCATGGTGCTGGTTCCTGCCAGAACTTTTAACACCTAGCTCCAGGCCGGACAAGACTGTCTGGTCCATCAGTTCAAAGGAGAAGTGCTACGGTGGTTCCCCATAGTCCAGAAAAAGCTGCAGAGTCATAAGGCTCCTCCTTTTCTCAAAGTGCACGCTGTCTGTCTGTTTTAAGTCTGACGGCACGCGGCCTGCCATGAAGGCCGTGAAGTCGCCTGACTATGGAGGTGGTCTTTTGAAAATGGCTCGCTCAGTGTTTCGCCTTGAGGGGCAGTTTTCACCATTGATCAGTGGTTTTTTTTTTTTGGCACCTGAACGTGCGTGCCAGTTGCTACCACACGAGGTTATCACAGTGAAGGTGCCAGAATTAGCATGTCGGTCACTGAGTACCACAGGGCCAAATGTCCTGAGTTCACCTGTCTTAGCGCCAGTCGTAGATACGCCACAGCACGTGCAGTTGGACGTGTCTACAACTGCGCTACGTGTCACGGGCTTGATGAACACAAGCGTACCCTTCTGCCGTGGCAGGCGATTCATTAACCACTGAATTGCTCGCTCAGGCTGAATCCCACTTAAGTTCCACTGGTGTCCTTGTCCACCACGTTTCGTAGGATGTGAACACAGGATCACTTGTGTGGCCACTGTGTGGGGACGCTGAAGGTGCCACCCAGAGAATATGGGAAGTGAGTTTTCCTCGCAGTTGCTCTGTCTGCTTTCACTGTCTTCAGCTTCTACTGTCTCTGCACCAGCCCTCGCTAATGACAGTGACGTTCTCGTTCAGAAAATGGTGGGTGATCTGTGAGTAACAGTATATCGCTGGTTAGCGGTTGTTGTGTCTCCCCCTGGAATCTCCGTGAAGCCGCTTTCCCGTACCCTCTGTTCACCGACCTCCCATAGGAGTCCAAGATGGCGGATCCGTGCTGTCTTAGCTGACAGGGGACCTCTGCGTTGTCTCTCTCCTCACTCTCTGTTCTCTGTCGGTTTCTTAATCCACTTGGTGCTTGGCTGTGTTGGTTACCTCTTCATTTGACTCTTAGGGTTTCAGCATTGATATCTTCTCTGTTTGGCTCAGCTCTTCGGATCTTTGCTGTGGAGCGACACACCGTAGTGCTTCCGTCTGTAGCGCCCTGTTGCTTGGAAGTCTGATTGTGGGCGTGCCAGATGGAATACACAGGACTCGAGGGGCTTGTATCTGCAGATTTCCAATTGTGTGGGATTGTGTCTCCGTTGTCTGCGAGGTAATCTTCACTGTCTACCTCAGTTGGGTTGCCATTTTCGTTTGTACTTGAGGCTACCTAGTCATCAGATGAGACCTCTTCATCTGTCTTGTGCAGATGAATTATCTCCGGTGAATCGTCACGAGGAACTTGGCATTCGATGGAGCCTCCACCTCTACCTTAGCATTTGCAGGTTTCTCAAAATTCCCCAGCAGGAGGATCTGGTATTGCGTGGATGTGCGCGATGGTCGCCCTCAGGCCCCTGCTGCCAAGACTGGACTGGCTCCTCCTGTGCCACTCCTGGGACTCAGCCTTGTGGGATTGTCCCTCCGAGCGAGCCTCTTGCGGCTGGACAGGAAAACCCTGCCAGGCGTTTTCACGCCTAGCTCCCGGCTAGACAAGACTGCGCCTGGTCCATAAGTTCGAAGGATTAGTGCTACAGTGGTCCCCAGTAGTCCCGAAAGAACTGTAGAATGATAAGGCTCCTCCTTTTCTCGAAGTCCTCCCTGTCTACTTGTTTTAAGTCTCATGGCATGCGGCCGGCCATGAAGGTGATGACGTTGCCCGACCTCTAACCCATTGGATGTGCTGTTTTGAAAATGGCTTGCTCGGTGGTTAGCACTGAGGGACGGTTTCTCCGCTGATCACTTGTTTTCTGGCACCTGAACATGCGTGCCCGGTGATACCACACAAGGTTATTACCGTGAAGGTGCCGGGATTGGCATGTCAGTCATTGGTTACCTCAGGGCCCAGTGTCCTGAATCCACCCACCTGTCTTAGTGCCACTCGTAGATGTGGTACGGCACAGGCGGTTGGACGTGTGTGCAGCTGCAGTACGTGTCCCGGGCTTGCTAAACACAAGTGTACCCTTCTGACAGGGCAGGCAATTCATTAACCGCTGAATTGCTCACTCAGGCTGAATGCCACTTAAGTTCCGATGGTGTCATTGTCCACCACGGTTTGTTGGATGTGAACGCAGGATGACCTGTGTGGCCACTGCGTGGGGACGGTGAAGGTAGCACAAAGAGAATGTGCGGTGCGTGAGTTTTCCTCGCAAGCGCTCTGTCTACTTTGACGCTCTTCAGCTTCTACTGTCTTTGCACCAGCCCGCACTAATGAGAATTACCTTCTCGGTCACCAGCCAATGGCTGATCTACGAGTGAACATGTTAGTGTTTCGGCGGTTACTCAGGTGTCTGTAAGAAGACCGTGGTCTGTCCGTTCACCGCGCAGCTCCTTCGGGGGTTCCTCATTGGCCTAGCAGGAAGCTGAGCCAATGGAGGTGATCCTCTTATGTGCTTCAACTTCCGTGAATGGTCCCATTGTAAGATGTTTCCTTGGAGGACGCTGAGAGTCCTCTGCCTAGAGTGGATGGTGCTGGTTCCCCACAGAAGTTTAAAAGTGTGTCCGACCCAGTCACCGGACAGGAAAGTATATGTGGTCTGTCAGTTCCATAGATTGCGACTTGAGTGGTTCCTCCCAGTCCTGAATGAATTTCAGAGTCACGAGGCACATTCTGTGTCTTCAGAGCACAGGCTGAGACTGCTTTGAAGTCTTCCTCGCGTGCTGCCTCTCACGAAGGCCATGAAAGTGCCTGGCTCCTGCTAGAGCCGCTGGCTGCCCTTTTCCGGTTGTGCCGTAGGACTCTAGCACGGGCCCGCTCAGCTCCACTCCCTCGGATGACAGTGCACGTGCCAAGGTTGGCCTTCTAGTCGTTGCTTTCTCAGCTCTATCAAGGCAAGTTGTTTCCGTCGTCCGGCTATGATGACAGTTCCCATGGGATGCCACCTCCTTGTAGTGACTGAATGTGCCGGTGTTCCCCGCAAGGGGTTTGCTTTGCACGGAAGAGCTCCCCCGGTGTCAGTCCCCACTCGGGGCTATTCCTAGCCCTTTTTTGAACCGTGTGCTGTAGGATGCAAACAGGAACACCAGGACATCCCCTGGGTTAGGATGCCTAAGGTGCCATCTGCATAGTGCGGTGCCTTGGTTTTCCTCGGAAGCACTCACGGTGCATTTAGCTCCTTCACCTTCTGCTCGACCTGGCCGCGGTCTGCCTTGACTTCACTTAATTCACCAGCCAGGCAAAGAAGAACGGTGGGGCGAAATCCTCACCCTGAGCTCCTCAGGGGTTCCTCTCTGGCCTGAAAAGACGATCAGCCAGTATGGCTGACCCTCTTCTTCTCCAGCTTCTTCGTGAGCTCTCCTCCGTGTTGCCTTGGCAAGACCTGTCCCCTTCGGTAATACTGCAGGCCCCTCCCTTAGAGTCCATGGTGCTGGTTCCTGCCAGAACTTTTAACACCTAGCTCCAGGCCGGACAAGACTGTCTGGTCCATCAGTTCAAAGGAGAAGTGCTACGGTGGTTCCCCATAGTCCAGAAAAAGCTGCAGAGTCATAAGGCTCCTCCTTTTCTCAAAGTGCACGCTGTCTGTCTGTTTTAAGTCTGACGGCACGCGGCCTGCCATGAAGGCCGTGAAGTCGCCTGACTATGGAGGTGGTCTTTTGAAAATGGCTCGCTCAGTGTTTCGCCTTGAGGGGCAGTTTTCACCATTGATCAGTGGTTTTTTTTTTTTGGCACCTGAACGTGCGTGCCAGTTGCTACCACACGAGGTTATCACAGTGAAGGTGCCAGAATTAGCATGTCGGTCACTGAGTACCACAGGGCCAAATGTCCTGAGTTCACCTGTCTTAGCGCCAGTCGTAGATACGCCACAGCACGTGCAGTTGGACGTGTCTACAACTGCGCTACGTGTCACGGGCTTGATGAACACAAGCGTACCCTTCTGCCGTGGCAGGCGATTCATTAACCACTGAATTGCTCGCTCAGGCTGAATCCCACTTAAGTTCCACTGGTGTCCTTGTCCACCACGTTTCGTAGGATGTGAACACAGGATCACTTGTGTGGCCACTGTGTGGGGACGCTGAAGGTGCCACCCAGAGAATATGGGAAGTGAGTTTTCCTCGCAGTTGCTCTGTCTGCTTTCACTGTCTTCAGCTTCTACTGTCTCTGCACCAGCCCTCGCTAATGACAGTGACGTTCTCGTTCAGAAAATGGTGGGTGATCTGTGAGTAACAGTATATCGCTGGTTAGCGGTTGTTGTGTCTCCCCCTGGAATCTCCGTGAAGCCGCTTTCCCGTACCCTCTGTTCACCGACCTCCCATAGGAGTCCAAGATGGCGGATCCGTGCTGTCTTAGCTGACAGGGGACCTCTGCGTTGTCTCTCTCCTCACTCTCTGTTCTCTGTCGGTTTCTTAATCCACTTGGTGCTTGGCTGTGTTGGTTACCTCTTCATTTGACTCTTAGGGTTTCAGCATTGATATCTTCTCTGTTTGGCTCAGCTCTTCGGATCTTTGCTGTGGAGCGACACACCGTAGTGCTTCCGTCTGTAGCGCCCTGTTGCTTGGAAGTCTGATTGTGGGCGTGCCAGATGGAATACACAGGACTCGAGGGGCTTGTATCTGCAGATTTCCAATTGTGTGGGATTGTGTCTCCGTTGTCTGCGAGGTAATCTTCACTGTCTACCTCAGTTGGGTTGCCATTTTCGTTTGTACTTGAGGCTACCTAGTCATCAGATGAGACCTCTTCATCTGTCTTGTGCAGATGAATTATCTCCGGTGAATCGTCACGAGGAACTTGGCATTCGATGGAGCCTCCACCTCTACCTTAGCATTTGCAGGTTTCTCAAAATTCCCCAGCAGGAGGATCTGGTATTGCGTGGATGTGCGCGATGGTCGCCCTCAGGCCCCTGCTGCCAAGACTGGACTGGCTCCTCCTGTGCCACTCCTGGGACTCAGCCTTGTGGGATTGTCCCTCCGAGCGAGCCTCTTGCGGCTGGACAGGAAAACCCTGCCAGGCGTTTTCACGCCTAGCTCCCGGCTAGACAAGACTGCGCCTGGTCCATAAGTTCGAAGGATTAGTGCTACAGTGGTCCCCAGTAGTCCCGAAAGAACTGTAGAATGATAAGGCTCCTCCTTTTCTCGAAGTCCTCCCTGTCTACTTGTTTTAAGTCTCATGGCATGCGGCCGGCCATGAAGGTGATGACGTTGCCCGACCTCTAACCCATTGGATGTGCTGTTTTGAAAATGGCTTGCTCGGTGGTTAGCACTGAGGGATGGTTTCTCCGCTGATCACTTGTTTTCTGGCACCTGAACATGCGTGCCCGGTGATACCACACAAGGTTATTACCGTGAAGGTGCCGGGATTGGCATGTCAGTCATTGGTTACCTCAGGGCCCAGTGTCCTGAATCCACCCACCTGTCTTAGTGCCACTCGTAGATGTGGTACGGCACAGGCGGTTGGACGTGTGTGCAGCTGCAGTACGTGTCCCGGGCTTGCTAAACACAAGTGTACCCTTCTGACAGGGCAGGCAATTCATTAACCGCTGAATTGCTCACTCAGGCTGAATGCCACTTAAGTTCCGATGGTGTCATTGTCCACCACGGTTTGTTGGATGTGAACGCAGGATGACCTGTGTGGCCACTGCGTGGGGACGGTGAAGGTAGCACAAAGAGAATGTGCGGTGCGTGAGTTTTCCTCGCAAGCGCTCTGTCTACTTTGACGCTCTTCAGCTTCTACTGTCTTTGCACCAGCCCGCACTAATGAGAATTACCTTCTCGGTCACCAGCCAATGGCTGATCTACGAGTGAACATGTTAGTGTTTCGGCGGTTACTCAGGTGTCTGTAAGAAGACCGTGGTCTGTCCGTTCACCGCGCAGCTCCTTCGGGGGTTCCTCATTGGCCTAGCAGGAAGCTGAGCCAATGGAGGTGATCCTCTTATGTGCTTCAACTTCCGTGAATGGTCCCATTGTAAGATGTTTCCTTGGAGGACGCTGAGAGTCCTCTGCCTAGAGTGGATGGTGCTGGTTCCCCACAGAAGTTTAAAAGTGTGTCCGACCCAGTCACCGGACAGGAAAGTATATGTGGTCTGTCAGTTCCATAGATTGCGACTTGAGTGGTTCCTCCCAGTCCTGAATGAATTTCAGAGTCACGAGGCACATTCTGTGTCTTCAGAGCACAGGCTGAGACTGCTTTGAAGTCTTCCTCGCGTGCTGCCTCTCACGAAGGCCATGAAAGTGCCTGGCTCCTGCTAGAGCCGCTGGCTGCCCTTTTCCGGTTGTGCCGTAGGACTCTAGCACGGGCCCGCTCAGCTCCACTCCCTCGGATGACAGTGCACGTGCCAAGGTTGGCCTTCTAGTCGTTGCTTTCTCAGCTCTATCAAGGCAAGTTGTTTCCGTCGTCCGGCTATGATGACAGTTCCCATGGGATGCCACCTCCTTGTAGTGACTGAATGTGCCGGTGTTCCCCGCAAGGGGTTTGCTTTGCACGGAAGAGCTCCCCCGGTGTCAGTCCCCACTCGGGGCTATTCCTAGCCCTTTTTTGAACCGTGTGCTGTAGGATGCAAACAGGAACACCAGGACATCCCCTGGGTTAGGATGCCTAAGGTGCCATCTGCATAGTGCGGTGCCTTGGTTTTCCTCGGAAGCACTCACGGTGCATTTAGCTCCTTCACCTTCTGCTCGACCTGGCCGCGGTCTGCCTTGACTTCACTTAATTCACCAGCCAGGCAAAGAAGAACGGTGGGGCGAAATCCTCACCCTGAGCTCCTCAGGGGTTCCTCTCTGGCCTGAAAAGACGATCAGCCAGTATGGCTGACCCTCTTCTTCTCCAGCTTCTTCGTGAGCTCTCCTCCGTGTTGCCTTGGCAAGACCTGTCCCCTTCGGTAATACTGCAGGCCCCTCCCTTAGAGTCCATGGTGCTGGTTCCTGCCAGAACTTTTAACACCTAGCTCCAGGCCGGACAAGACTGTCTGGTCCATCAGTTCAAAGGAGAAGTGCTACGGTGGTTCCCCATAGTCCAGAAAAAGCTGCAGAGTCATAAGGCTCCTCCTTTTCTCAAAGTGCACGCTGTCTGTCTGTTTTAAGTCTGACGGCACGCGGCCTGCCATGAAGGCCGTGAAGTCGCCTGACTATGGAGGTGGTCTTTTGAAAATGGCTCGCTCAGTGTTTCGCCTTGAGGGGCAGTTTTCACCATTGATCAGTGGTTTTTTTTTTTTGGCACCTGAACGTGCGTGCCAGTTGCTACCACACGAGGTTATCACAGTGAAGGTGCCAGAATTAGCATGTCGGTCACTGAGTACCACAGGGCCAAATGTCCTGAGTTCACCTGTCTTAGCGCCAGTCGTAGATACGCCACAGCACGTGCAGTTGGACGTGTCTACAACTGCGCTACGTGTCACGGGCTTGATGAACACAAGCGTACCCTTCTGCCGTGGCAGGCGATTCATTAACCACTGAATTGCTCGCTCAGGCTGAATCCCACTTAAGTTCCACTGGTGTCCTTGTCCACCACGTTTCGTAGGATGTGAACACAGGATCACTTGTGTGGCCACTGTGTGGGGACGCTGAAGGTGCCACCCAGAGAATATGGGAAGTGAGTTTTCCTCGCAGTTGCTCTGTCTGCTTTCACTGTCTTCAGCTTCTACTGTCTCTGCACCAGCCCTCGCTAATGACAGTGACGTTCTCGTTCAGAAAATGGTGGGTGATCTGTGAGTAACAGTATATCGCTGGTTAGCGGTTGTTGTGTCTCCCCCTGGAATCTCCGTGAAGCCGCTTTCCCGTACCCTCTGTTCACCGACCTCCCATAGGAGTCCAAGATGGCGGATCCGTGCTGTCTTAGCTGACAGGGGACCTCTGCGTTGTCTCTCTCCTCACTCTCTGTTCTCTGTCGGTTTCTTAATCCACTTGGTGCTTGGCTGTGTTGGTTACCTCTTCATTTGACTCTTAGGGTTTCAGCATTGATATCTTCTCTGTTTGGCTCAGCTCTTCGGATCTTTGCTGTGGAGCGACACACCGTAGTGCTTCCGTCTGTAGCGCCCTGTTGCTTGGAAGTCTGATTGTGGGCGTGCCAGATGGAATACACAGGACTCGAGGGGCTTGTATCTGCAGATTTCCAATTGTGTGGGATTGTGTCTCCGTTGTCTGCGAGGTAATCTTCACTGTCTACCTCAGTTGGGTTGCCATTTTCGTTTGTACTTGAGGCTACCTAGTCATCAGATGAGACCTCTTCATCTGTCTTGTGCAGATGAATTATCTCCGGTGAATCGTCACGAGGAACTTGGCATTCGATGGAGCCTCCACCTCTACCTTAGCATTTGCAGGTTTCTCAAAATTCCCCAGCAGGAGGATCTGGTATTGCGTGGATGTGCGCGATGGTCGCCCTCAGGCCCCTGCTGCCAAGACTGGACTGGCTCCTCCTGTGCCACTCCTGGGACTCAGCCTTGTGGGATTGTCCCTCCGAGCGAGCCTCTTGCGGCTGGACAGGAAAACCCTGCCAGGCGTTTTCACGCCTAGCTCCCGGCTAGACAAGACTGCGCCTGGTCCATAAGTTCGAAGGATTAGTGCTACAGTGGTCCCCAGTAGTCCCGAAAGAACTGTAGAATGATAAGGCTCCTCCTTTTCTCGAAGTCCTCCCTGTCTACTTGTTTTAAGTCTCATGGCATGCGGCCGGCCATGAAGGTGATGACGTTGCCCGACCTCTAACCCATTGGATGTGCTGTTTTGAAAATGGCTTGCTCGGTGGTTAGCACTGAGGGACGGTTTCTCCGCTGATCACTTGTTTTCTGGCACCTGAACATGCGTGCCCGGTGATACCACACAAGGTTATTACCGTGAAGGTGCCGGGATTGGCATGTCAGTCATTGGTTACCTCAGGGCCCAGTGTCCTGAATCCACCCACCTGTCTTAGTGCCACTCGTAGATGTGGTACGGCACAGGCGGTTGGACGTGTGTGCAGCTGCAGTACGTGTCCCGGGCTTGCTAAACACAAGTGTACCCTTCTGACAGGGCAGGCAATTCATTAACCGCTGAATTGCTCACTCAGGCTGAATGCCACTTAAGTTCCGATGGTGTCATTGTCCACCACGGTTTGTTGGATGTGAACGCAGGATGACCTGTGTGGCCACTGCGTGGGGACGGTGAAGGTAGCACAAAGAGAATGTGCGGTGCGTGAGTTTTCCTCGCAAGCGCTCTGTCTACTTTGACGCTCTTCAGCTTCTACTGTCTTTGCACCAGCCCGCACTAATGAGAATTACCTTCTCGGTCACCAGCCAATGGCTGATCTACGAGTGAACATGTTAGTGTTTCGGCGGTTACTCAGGTGTCTGTAAGAAGACCGTGGTCTGTCCGTTCACCGCGCAGCTCCTTCGGGGGTTCCTCATTGGCCTAGCAGGAAGCTGAGCCAATGGAGGTGATCCTCTTATGTGCTTCAACTTCCGTGAATGGTCCCATTGTAAGATGTTTCCTTGGAGGACGCTGAGAGTCCTCTGCCTAGAGTGGATGGTGCTGGTTCCCCACAGAAGTTTAAAAGTGTGTCCGACCCAGTCACCGGACAGGAAAGTATATGTGGTCTGTCAGTTCCATAGATTGCGACTTGAGTGGTTCCTCCCAGTCCTGAATGAATTTCAGAGTCACGAGGCACATTCTGTGTCTTCAGAGCACAGGCTGAGACTGCTTTGAAGTCTTCCTCGCGTGCTGCCTCTCACGAAGGCCATGAAAGTGCCTGGCTCCTGCTAGAGCCGCTGGCTGCCCTTTTCCGGTTGTGCCGTAGGACTCTAGCACGGGCCCGCTCAGCTCCACTCCCTCGGATGACAGTGCACGTGCCAAGGTTGGCCTTCTAGTCGTTGCTTTCTCAGCTCTATCAAGGCAAGTTGTTTCCGTCGTCCGGCTATGATGACAGTTCCCATGGGATGCCACCTCCTTGTAGTGACTGAATGTGCCGGTGTTCCCCGCAAGGGGTTTGCTTTGCACGGAAGAGCTCCCCCGGTGTCAGTCCCCACTCGGGGCTATTCCTAGCCCTTTTTTGAACCGTGTGCTGTAGGATGCAAACAGGAACACCAGGACATCCCCTGGGTTAGGATGCCTAAGGTGCCATCTGCATAGTGCGGTGCCTTGGTTTTCCTCGGAAGCACTCACGGTGCATTTAGCTCCTTCACCTTCTGCTCGACCTGGCCGCGGTCTGCCTTGACTTCACTTAATTCACCAGCCAGGCAAAGAAGAACGGTGGGGCGAAATCCTCACCCTGAGCTCCTCAGGGGTTCCTCTCTGGCCTGAAAAGACGATCAGCCAGTATGGCTGACCCTCTTCTTCTCCAGCTTCTTCGTGAGCTCTCCTCCGTGTTGCCTTGGCAAGACCTGTCCCCTTCGGTAATACTGCAGGCCCCTCCCTTAGAGTCCATGGTGCTGGTTCCTGCCAGAACTTTTAACACCTAGCTCCAGGCCGGACAAGACTGTCTGGTCCATCAGTTCAAAGGAGAAGTGCTACGGTGGTTCCCCATAGTCCAGAAAAAGCTGCAGAGTCATAAGGCTCCTCCTTTTCTCAAAGTGCACGCTGTCTGTCTGTTTTAAGTCTGACGGCACGCGGCCTGCCATGAAGGCCGTGAAGTCGCCTGACTATGGAGGTGGTCTTTTGAAAATGGCTCGCTCAGTGTTTCGCCTTGAGGGGCAGTTTTCACCATTGATCAGTGGTTTTTTTTTTTTGGCACCTGAACGTGCGTGCCAGTTGCTACCACACGAGGTTATCACAGTGAAGGTGCCAGAATTAGCATGTCGGTCACTGAGTACCACAGGGCCAAATGTCCTGAGTTCACCTGTCTTAGCGCCAGTCGTAGATACGCCACAGCACGTGCAGTTGGACGTGTCTACAACTGCGCTACGTGTCACGGGCTTGATGAACACAAGCGTACCCTTCTGCCGTGGCAGGCGATTCATTAACCACTGAATTGCTCGCTCAGGCTGAATCCCACTTAAGTTCCAGTGGTGTCCTTGTCCACCACGTTTCGTAGGATGCGAACACAGGATCACTTGTGTGGCCACTGTGTGGGGACGCTGAAGGTGCCACCCAGAGAATATGGGAAGTGAGTTTTCCTCGCAGTTGCTCTGTCTGCTTTCACTGTCTTCAGCTTCTACTGTCTCTGCACCAGCCCTCGCTAATGACAGTGACGTTCTCGTTCAGAAAATGGTGGGTGATCTGTGAGTAACAGTATATCGCTGGTTAGCGGTTGTTGTGTCTCCCCCTGGAATCTCCGTGAAGCCGCTTTCCCGTACCCTCTGTTCACCGACCTCCCATAGGAGTCCAAGATGGCGGATCCGTGCTGTCTTAGCTGACAGGGGACCTCTGCGTTGTCTCTCTCCTCACTCTCTGTTCTCTGTCGGTTTCTTAATCCACTTGGTGCTTGGCTGTGTTGGTTACCTCTTCATTTGACTCTTAGGGTTTCAGCATTGATATCTTCTCTGTTTGGCTCAGCTCTTCGGATCTTTGCTGTGGAGCGACACACCGTAGTGCTTCCGTCTGTAGCGCCCTGTTGCTTGGAAGTCTGATTGTGGGCGTGCCAGATGGAATACACAGGACTCGAGGGGCTTGTATCTGCAGATTTCCAATTGTGTGGGATTGTGTCTCCGTTGTCTGCGAGGTAATCTTCACTGTCTACCTCAGTTGGGTTGCCATTTTCGTTTGTACTTGAGGCTACCTAGTCATCAGATGAGACCTCTTCATCTGTCTTGTGCAGATGAATTATCTCCGGTGAATCGTCACGAGGAACTTGGCATTCGATGGAGCCTCCACCTCTACCTTAGCATTTGCAGGTTTCTCAAAATTCCCCAGCAGGAGGATCTGGTATTGCGTGGATGTGCGCGATGGTCGCCCTCAGGCCCCTGCTGCCAAGACTGGACTGGCTCCTCCTGTGCCACTCCTGGGACTCAGCCTTGTGGGATTGTCCCTCCGAGCGAGCCTCTTGCGGCTGGACAGGAAAACCCTGCCAGGCGTTTTCACGCCTAGCTCCCGGCTAGACAAGACTGCGCCTGGTCCATAAGTTCGAAGGATTAGTGCTACAGTGGTCCCCAGTAGTCCCGAAAGAACTGTAGAATGATAAGGCTCCTCCTTTTCTCGAAGTCCTCCCTGTCTACTTGTTTTAAGTCTCATGGCATGCGGCCGGCCATGAAGGTGATGACGTTGCCCGACCTCTAACCCATTGGATGTGCTGTTTTGAAAATGGCTTGCTCGGTGGTTAGCACTGAGGGACGGTTTCTCCGCTGATCACTTGTTTTCTGGCACCTGAACATGCGTGCCCGGTGATACCACACAAGGTTATTACCGTGAAGGTGCCGGGATTGGCATGTCAGTCATTGGTTACCTCAGGGCCCAGTGTCCTGAATCCACCCACCTGTCTTAGTGCCACTCGTAGATGTGGTACGGCACAGGCGGTTGGACGTGTGTGCAGCTGCAGTACGTGTCCCGGGCTTGCTAAACACAAGTGTACCCTTCTGACAGGGCAGGCAATTCATTAACCGCTGAATTGCTCACTCAGGCTGAATGCCACTTAAGTTCCGATGGTGTCATTGTCCACCACGGTTTGTTGGATGTGAACGCAGGATGACCTGTGTGGCCACTGCGTGGGGACGGTGAAGGTAGCACAAAGAGAATGTGCGGTGCGTGAGTTTTCCTCGCAAGCGCTCTGTCTACTTTGACGCTCTTCAGCTTCTACTGTCTTTGCACCAGCCCGCACTAATGAGAATTACCTTCTCGGTCACCAGCCAATGGCTGATCTACGAGTGAACATGTTAGTGTTTCGGCGGTTACTCAGGTGTCTGTAAGAAGACCGTGGTCTGTCCGTTCACCGCGCAGCTCCTTCGGGGGTTCCTCATTGGCCTAGCAGGAAGCTGAGCCAATGGAGGTGATCCTCTTATGTGCTTCAACTTCCGTGAATGGTCCCATTGTAAGATGTTTCCTTGGAGGACGCTGAGAGTCCTCTGCCTAGAGTGGATGGTGCTGGTTCCCCACAGAAGTTTAAAAGTGTGTCCGACCCAGTCACCGGACAGGAAAGTATATGTGGTCTGTCAGTTCCATAGATTGCGACTTGAGTGGTTCCTCCCAGTCCTGAATGAATTTCAGAGTCACGAGGCACATTCTGTGTCTTCAGAGCACAGGCTGAGACTGCTTTGAAGTCTTCCTCGCGTGCTGCCTCTCACGAAGGCCATGAAAGTGCCTGGCTCCTGCTAGAGCCGCTGGCTGCCCTTTTCCGGTTGTGCCGTAGGACTCTAGCACGGGCCCGCTCAGCTCCACTCCCTCGGATGACAGTGCACGTGCCAAGGTTGGCCTTCTAGTCGTTGCTTTCTCAGCTCTATCAAGGCAAGTTGTTTCCGTCGTCCGGCTATGATGACAGTTCCCATGGGATGCCACCTCCTTGTAGTGACTGAATGTGCCGGTGTTCCCCGCAAGGGGTTTGCTTTGCACGGAAGAGCTCCCCCGGTGTCAGTCCCCACTCGGGGCTATTCCTAGCCCTTTTTTGAACCGTGTGCTGTAGGATGCAAACAGGAACACCAGGACATCCCCTGGGTTAGGATGCCTAAGGTGCCATCTGCATAGTGCGGTGCCTTGGTTTTCCTCGGAAGCACTCACGGTGCATTTAGCTCCTTCACCTTCTGCTCGACCTGGCCGCGGTCTGCCTTGACTTCACTTAATTCACCAGCCAGGCAAAGAAGAACGGTGGGGCGAAATCCTCACCCTGAGCTCCTCAGGGGTTCCTCTCTGGCCTGAAAAGACGATCAGCCAGTATGGCTGACCCTCTTCTTCTCCAGCTTCTTCGTGAGCTCTCCTCCGTGTTGCCTTGGCAAGACCTGTCCCCTTCGGTAATACTGCAGGCCCCTCCCTTAGAGTCCATGGTGCTGGTTCCTGCCAGAACTTTTAACACCTAGCTCCAGGCCGGACAAGACTGTCTGGTCCATCAGTTCAAAGGAGAAGTGCTACGGTGGTTCCCCATAGTCCAGAAAAAGCTGCAGAGTCATAAGGCTCCTCCTTTTCTCAAAGTGCACGCTGTCTGTCTGTTTTAAGTCTGACGGCACGCGGCCTGCCATGAAGGCCGTGAAGTCGCCTGACTATGGAGGTGGTCTTTTGAAAATGGCTCGCTCAGTGTTTCGCCTTGAGGGGCAGTTTTCACCATTGATCAGTGGTTTTTTTTTTTTGGCACCTGAACGTGCGTGCCAGTTGCTACCACACGAGGTTATCACAGTGAAGGTGCCAGAATTAGCATGTCGGTCACTGAGTACCACAGGGCCAAATGTCCTGAGTTCACCTGTCTTAGCGCCAGTCGTAGATACGCCACAGCACGTGCAGTTGGACGTGTCTACAACTGCGCTACGTGTCACGGGCTTGATGAACACAAGCGTACCCTTCTGCCGTGGCAGGCGATTCATTAACCACTGAATTGCTCGCTCAGGCTGAATCCCACTTAAGTTCCACTGGTGTCCTTGTCCACCACGTTTCGTAGGATGTGAACACAGGATCACTTGTGTGGCCACTGTGTGGGGACGCTGAAGGTGCCACCCAGAGAATATGGGAAGTGAGTTTTCCTCGCAGTTGCTCTGTCTGCTTTCACTGTCTTCAGCTTCTACTGTCTCTGCACCAGCCCTCGCTAATGACAGTGACGTTCTCGTTCAGAAAATGGTGGGTGATCTGTGAGTAACAGTATATCGCTGGTTAGCGGTTGTTGTGTCTCCCCCTGGAATCTCCGTGAAGCCGCTTTCCCGTACCCTCTGTTCACCGACCTCCCATAGGAGTCCAAGATGGCGGATCCGTGCTGTCTTAGCTGACAGGGGACCTCTGCGTTGTCTCTCTCCTCACTCTCTGTTCTCTGTCGGTTTCTTAATCCACTTGGTGCTTGGCTGTGTTGGTTACCTCTTCATTTGACTCTTAGGGTTTCAGCATTGATATCTTCTCTGTTTGGCTCAGCTCTTCGGATCTTTGCTGTGGAGCGACACACCGTAGTGCTTCCGTCTGTAGCGCCCTGTTGCTTGGAAGTCTGATTGTGGGCGTGCCAGATGGAATACACAGGACTCGAGGGGCTTGTATCTGCAGATTTCCAATTGTGTGGGATTGTGTCTCCGTTGTCTGCGAGGTAATCTTCACTGTCTACCTCAGTTGGGTTGCCATTTTCGTTTGTACTTGAGGCTACCTAGTCATCAGATGAGACCTCTTCATCTGTCTTGTGCAGATGAATTATCTCCGGTGAATCGTCACGAGGAACTTGGCATTCGATGGAGCCTCCACCTCTACCTTAGCATTTGCAGGTTTCTCAAAATTCCCCAGCAGGAGGATCTGGTATTGCGTGGATGTGCGCGATGGTCGCCCTCAGGCCCCTGCTGCCAAGACTGGACTGGCTCCTCCTGTGCCACTCCTGGGACTCAGCCTTGTGGGATTGTCCCTCCGAGCGAGCCTCTTGCGGCTGGACAGGAAAACCCTGCCAGGCGTTTTCACGCCTAGCTCCCGGCTAGACAAGACTGCGCCTGGTCCATAAGTTCGAAGGATTAGTGCTACAGTGGTCCCCAGTAGTCCCGAAAGAACTGTAGAATGATAAGGCTCCTCCTTTTCTCGAAGTCCTCCCTGTCTACTTGTTTTAAGTCTCATGGCATGCGGCCGGCCATGAAGGTGATGACGTTGCCCGACCTCTAACCCATTGGATGTGCTGTTTTGAAAATGGCTTGCTCGGTGGTTAGCACTGAGGGACGGTTTCTCCGCTGATCACTTGTTTTCTGGCACCTGAACATGCGTGCCCGGTGATACCACACAAGGTTATTACCGTGAAGGTGCCGGGATTGGCATGTCAGTCATTGGTTACCTCAGGGCCCAGTGTCCTGAATCCACCCACCTGTCTTAGTGCCACTCGTAGATGTGGTACGGCACAGGCGGTTGGACGTGTGTGCAGCTGCAGTACGTGTCCCGGGCTTGCTAAACACAAGTGTACCCTTCTGACAGGGCAGGCAATTCATTAACCGCTGAATTGCTCACTCAGGCTGAATGCCACTTAAGTTCCGATGGTGTCATTGTCCACCACGGTTTGTTGGATGTGAACGCAGGATGACCTGTGTGGCCACTGCGTGGGGACGGTGAAGGTAGCACAAAGAGAATGTGCGGTGCGTGAGTTTTCCTCGCAAGCGCTCTGTCTACTTTGACGCTCTTCAGCTTCTACTGTCTTTGCACCAGCCCGCACTAATGAGAATTACCTTCTCGGTCACCAGCCAATGGCTGATCTACGAGTGAACATGTTAGTGTTTCGGCGGTTACTCAGGTGTCTGTAAGAAGACCGTGGTCTGTCCGTTCACCGCGCAGCTCCTTCGGGGGTTCCTCATTGGCCTAGCAGGAAGCTGAGCCAATGGAGGTGATCCTCTTATGTGCTTCAACTTCCGTGAATGGTCCCATTGTAAGATGTTTCCTTGGAGGACGCTGAGAGTCCTCTGCCTAGAGTGGATGGTGCTGGTTCCCCACAGAAGTTTAAAAGTGTGTCCGACCCAGTCACCGGACAGGAAAGTATATGTGGTCTGTCAGTTCCATAGATTGCGACTTGAGTGGTTCCTCCCAGTCCTGAATGAATTTCAGAGTCACGAGGCACATTCTGTGTCTTCAGAGCACAGGCTGAGACTGCTTTGAAGTCTTCCTCGCGTGCTGCCTCTCACGAAGGCCATGAAAGTGCCTGGCTCCTGCTAGAGCCGCTGGCTGCCCTTTTCCGGTTGTGCCGTAGGACTCTAGCACGGGCCCGCTCAGCTCCACTCCCTCGGATGACAGTGCACGTGCCAAGGTTGGCCTTCTAGTCGTTGCTTTCTCAGCTCTATCAAGGCAAGTTGTTTCCGTCGTCCGGCTATGATGACAGTTCCCATGGGATGCCACCTCCTTGTAGTGACTGAATGTGCCGGTGTTCCCCGCAAGGGGTTTGCTTTGCACGGAAGAGCTCCCCCGGTGTCAGTCCCCACTCGGGGCTATTCCTAGCCCTTTTTTGAACCGTGTGCTGTAGGATGCAAACAGGAACACCAGGACATCCCCTGGGTTAGGATGCCTAAGGTGCCATCTGCATAGTGCGGTGCCTTGGTTTTCCTCGGAAGCACTCACGGTGCATTTAGCTCCTTCACCTTCTGCTCGACCTGGCCGCGGTCTGCCTTGACTTCACTTAATTCACCAGCCAGGCAAAGAAGAACGGTGGGGCGAAATCCTCACCCTGAGCTCCTCAGGGGTTCCTCTCTGGCCTGAAAAGACGATCAGCCAGTATGGCTGACCCTCTTCTTCTCCAGCTTCTTCGTGAGCTCTCCTCCGTGTTGCCTTGGCAAGACCTGTCCCCTTCGGTAATACTGCAGGCCCCTCCCTTAGAGTCCATGGTGCTGGTTCCTGCCAGAACTTTTAACACCTAGCTCCAGGCCGGACAAGACTGTCTGGTCCATCAGTTCAAAGGAGAAGTGCTACGGTGGTTCCCCATAGTCCAGAAAAAGCTGCAGAGTCATAAGGCTCCTCCTTTTCTCAAAGTGCACGCTGTCTGTCTGTTTTAAGTCTGACGGCACGCGGCCTGCCATGAAGGCCGTGAAGTCGCCTGACTATGGAGGTGGTCTTTTGAAAATGGCTCGCTCAGTGTTTCGCCTTGAGGGGCAGTTTTCACCATTGATCAGTGGTTTTTTTTTTTTGGCACCTGAACGTGCGTGCCAGTTGCTACCACACGAGGTTATCACAGTGAAGGTGCCAGAATTAGCATGTCGGTCACTGAGTACCACAGGGCCAAATGTCCTGAGTTCACCTGTCTTAGCGCCAGTCGTAGATACGCCACAGCACGTGCAGTTGGACGTGTCTACAACTGCGCTACGTGTCACGGGCTTGATGAACACAAGCGTACCCTTCTGCCGTGGCAGGCGATTCATTAACCACTGAATTGCTCGCTCAGGCTGAATCCCACTTAAGTTCCACTGGTGTCCTTGTCCACCACGTTTCGTAGGATGCGAACACAGGATCACTTGTGTGGCCACTGTGTGGGGACGCTGAAGGTGCCACCCAGAGAATATGGGAAGTGAGTTTTCCTCGCAGTTGCTCTGTCTGCTTTCACTGTCTTCAGCTTCTACTGTCTCTGCACCAGCCCTCGCTAATGACAGTGACGTTCTCGTTCAGAAAATGGTGGGTGATCTGTGAGTAACAGTATATCGCTGGTTAGCGGTTGTTGTGTCTCCCCCTGGAATCTCCGTGAAGCCGCTTTCCCGTACCCTCTGTTCACCGACCTCCCATAGGAGTCCAAGATGGCGGATCCGTGCTGTCTTAGCTGACAGGGGACCTCTGCGTTGTCTCTCTCCTCACTCTCTGTTCTCTGTCGGTTTCTTAATCCACTTGGTGCTTGGCTGTGTTGGTTACCTCTTCATTTGACTCTTAGGGTTTCAGCATTGATATCTTCTCTGTTTGGCTCAGCTCTTCGGATCTTTGCTGTGGAGCGACACACCGTAGTGCTTCCGTCTGTAGCGCCCTGTTGCTTGGAAGTCTGATTGTGGGCGTGCCAGATGGAATACACAGGACTCGAGGGGCTTGTATCTGCAGATTTCCAATTGTGTGGGATTGTGTCTCCGTTGTCTGCGAGGTAATCTTCACTGTCTACCTCAGTTGGGTTGCCATTTTCGTTTGTACTTGAGGCTACCTAGTCATCAGATGAGACCTCTTCATCTGTCTTGTGCAGATGAATTATCTCCGGTGAATCGTCACGAGGAACTTGGCATTCGATGGAGCCTCCACCTCTACCTTAGCATTTGCAGGTTTCTCAAAATTCCCCAGCAGGAGGATCTGGTATTGCGTGGATGTGCGCGATGGTCGCCCTCAGGCCCCTGCTGCCAAGACTGGACTGGCTCCTCCTGTGCCACTCCTGGGACTCAGCCTTGTGGGATTGTCCCTCCGAGCGAGCCTCTTGCGGCTGGACAGGAAAACCCTGCCAGGCGTTTTCACGCCTAGCTCCCGGCTAGACAAGACTGCGCCTGGTCCATAAGTTCGAAGGATTAGTGCTACAGTGGTCCCCAGTAGTCCCGAAAGAACTGTAGAATGATAAGGCTCCTCCTTTTCTCGAAGTCCTCCCTGTCTACTTGTTTTAAGTCTCATGGCATGCGGCCGGCCATGAAGGTGATGACGTTGCCCGACCTCTAACCCATTGGATGTGCTGTTTTGAAAATGGCTTGCTCGGTGGTTAGCACTGAGGGACGGTTTCTCCGCTGATCACTTGTTTTCTGGCACCTGAACATGCGTGCCCGGTGATACCACACAAGGTTATTACCGTGAAGGTGCCGGGATTGGCATGTCAGTCATTGGTTACCTCAGGGCCCAGTGTCCTGAATCCACCCACCTGTCTTAGTGCCACTCGTAGATGTGGTACGGCACAGGCGGTTGGACGTGTGTGCAGCTGCAGTACGTGTCCCGGGCTTGCTAAACACAAGTGTACCCTTCTGACAGGGCAGGCAATTCATTAACCGCTGAATTGCTCACTCAGGCTGAATGCCACTTAAGTTCCGATGGTGTCATTGTCCACCACGGTTTGTTGGATGTGAACGCAGGATGACCTGTGTGGCCACTGCGTGGGGACGGTGAAGGTAGCACAAAGAGAATGTGCGGTGCGTGAGTTTTCCTCGCAAGCGCTCTGTCTACTTTGACGCTCTTCAGCTTCTACTGTCTTTGCACCAGCCCGCACTAATGAGAATTACCTTCTCGGTCACCAGCCAATGGCTGATCTACGAGTGAACATGTTAGTGTTTCGGCGGTTACTCAGGTGTCTGTAAGAAGACCGTGGTCTGTCCGTTCACCGCGCAGCTCCTTCGGGGGTTCCTCATTGGCCTAGCAGGAAGCTGAGCCAATGGAGGTGATCCTCTTATGTGCTTCAACTTCCGTGAATGGTCCCATTGTAAGATGTTTCCTTGGAGGACGCTGAGAGTCCTCTGCCTAGAGTGGATGGTGCTGGTTCCCCACAGAAGTTTAAAAGTGTGTCCGACCCAGTCACCGGACAGGAAAGTATATGTGGTCTGTCAGTTCCATAGATTGCGACTTGAGTGGTTCCTCCCAGTCCTGAATGAATTTCAGAGTCACGAGGCACATTCTGTGTCTTCAGAGCACAGGCTGAGACTGCTTTGAAGTCTTCCTCGCGTGCTGCCTCTCACGAAGGCCATGAAAGTGCCTGGCTCCTGCTAGAGCCGCTGGCTGCCCTTTTCCGGTTGTGCCGTAGGACTCTAGCACGGGCCCGCTCAGCTCCACTCCCTCGGATGACAGTGCACGTGCCAAGGTTGGCCTTCTAGTCGTTGCTTTCTCAGCTCTATCAAGGCAAGTTGTTTCCGTCGTCCGGCTATGATGACAGTTCCCATGGGATGCCACCTCCTTGTAGTGACTGAATGTGCCGGTGTTCCCCGCAAGGGGTTTGCTTTGCACGGAAGAGCTCCCCCGGTGTCAGTCCCCACTCGGGGCTATTCCTAGCCCTTTTTTGAACCGTGTGCTGTAGGATGCAAACAGGAACACCAGGACATCCCCTGGGTTAGGATGCCTAAGGTGCCATCTGCATAGTGCGGTGCCTTGGTTTTCCTCGGAAGCACTCACGGTGCATTTAGCTCCTTCACCTTCTGCTCGACCTGGCCGCGGTCTGCCTTGACTTCACTTAATTCACCAGCCAGGCAAAGAAGAACGGTGGGGCGAAATCCTCACCCTGAGCTCCTCAGGGGTTCCTCTCTGGCCTGAAAAGACGATCAGCCAGTATGGCTGACCCTCTTCTTCTCCAGCTTCTTCGTGAGCTCTCCTCCGTGTTGCCTTGGCAAGACCTGTCCCCTTCGGTAATACTGCAGGCCCCTCCCTTAGAGTCCATGGTGCTGGTTCCTGCCAGAACTTTTAACACCTAGCTCCAGGCCGGACAAGACTGTCTGGTCCATCAGTTCAAAGGAGAAGTGCTACGGTGGTTCCCCATAGTCCAGAAAAAGCTGCAGAGTCATAAGGCTCCTCCTTTTCTCAAAGTGCACGCTGTCTGTCTGTTTTAAGTCTGACGGCACGCGGCCTGCCATGAAGGCCGTGAAGTCGCCTGACTATGGAGGTGGTCTTTTGAAAATGGCTCGCTCAGTGTTTCGCCTTGAGGGGCAGTTTTCACCATTGATCAGTGGTTTTTTTTTTTTGGCACCTGAACGTGCGTGCCAGTTGCTACCACACGAGGTTATCACAGTGAAGGTGCCAGAATTAGCATGTCGGTCACTGAGTACCACAGGGCCAAATGTCCTGAGTTCACCTGTCTTAGCGCCAGTCGTAGATACGCCACAGCACGTGCAGTTGGACGTGTCTACAACTGCGCTACGTGTCACGGGCTTGATGAACACAAGCGTACCCTTCTGCCGTGGCAGGCGATTCATTAACCACTGAATTGCTCGCTCAGGCTGAATCCCACTTAAGTTCCACTGGTGTCCTTGTCCACCACGTTTCGTAGGATGTGAACACAGGATCACTTGTGTGGCCACTGTGTGGGGACGCTGAAGGTGCCACCCAGAGAATATGGGAAGTGAGTTTTCCTCGCAGTTGCTCTGTCTGCTTTCACTGTCTTCAGCTTCTACTGTCTCTGCACCAGCCCTCGCTAATGACAGTGACGTTCTCGTTCAGAAAATGGTGGGTGATCTGTGAGTAACAGTATATCGCTGGTTAGCGGTTGTTGTGTCTCCCCCTGGAATCTCCGTGAAGCCGCTTTCCCGTACCCTCTGTTCACCGACCTCCCATAGGAGTCCAAGATGGCGGATCCGTGCTGTCTTAGCTGACAGGGGACCTCTGCGTTGTCTCTCTCCTCACTCTCTGTTCTCTGTCGGTTTCTTAATCCACTTGGTGCTTGGCTGTGTTGGTTACCTCTTCATTTGACTCTTAGGGTTTCAGCATTGATATCTTCTCTGTTTGGCTCAGCTCTTCGGATCTTTGCTGTGGAGCGACACACCGTAGTGCTTCCGTCTGTAGCGCCCTGTTGCTTGGAAGTCTGATTGTGGGCGTGCCAGATGGAATACACAGGACTCGAGGGGCTTGTATCTGCAGATTTCCAATTGTGTGGGATTGTGTCTCCGTTGTCTGCGAGGTAATCTTCACTGTCTACCTCAGTTGGGTTGCCATTTTCGTTTGTACTTGAGGCTACCTAGTCATCAGATGAGACCTCTTCATCTGTCTTGTGCAGATGAATTATCTCCGGTGAATCGTCACGAGGAACTTGGCATTCGATGGAGCCTCCACCTCTACCTTAGCATTTGCAGGTTTCTCAAAATTCCCCAGCAGGAGGATCTGGTATTGCGTGGATGTGCGCGATGGTCGCCCTCAGGCCCCTGCTGCCAAGACTGGACTGGCTCCTCCTGTGCCACTCCTGGGACTCAGCCTTGTGGGATTGTCCCTCCGAGCGAGCCTCTTGCGGCTGGACAGGAAAACCCTGCCAGGCGTTTTCACGCCTAGCTCCCGGCTAGACAAGACTGCGCCTGGTCCATAAGTTCGAAGGATTAGTGCTACAGTGGTCCCCAGTAGTCCCGAAAGAACTGTAGAATGATAAGGCTCCTCCTTTTCTCGAAGTCCTCCCTGTCTACTTGTTTTAAGTCTCATGGCATGCGGCCGGCCATGAAGGTGATGACGTTGCCCGACCTCTAACCCATTGGATGTGCTGTTTTGAAAATGGCTTGCTCGGTGGTTAGCACTGAGGGATGGTTTCTCCGCTGATCACTTGTTTTCTGGCACCTGAACATGCGTGCCCGGTGATACCACACAAGGTTATTACCGTGAAGGTGCCGGGATTGGCATGTCAGTCATTGGTTACCTCAGGGCCCAGTGTCCTGAATCCACCCACCTGTCTTAGTGCCACTCGTAGATGTGGTACGGCACAGGCGGTTGGACGTGTGTGCAGCTGCAGTACGTGTCCCGGGCTTGCTAAACACAAGTGTACCCTTCTGACAGGGCAGGCAATTCATTAACCGCTGAATTGCTCACTCAGGCTGAATGCCACTTAAGTTCCGATGGTGTCATTGTCCACCACGGTTTGTTGGATGTGAACGCAGGATGACCTGTGTGGCCACTGCGTGGGGACGGTGAAGGTAGCACAAAGAGAATGTGCGGTGCGTGAGTTTTCCTCGCAAGCGCTCTGTCTACTTTGACGCTCTTCAGCTTCTACTGTCTTTGCACCAGCCCGCACTAATGAGAATTACCTTCTCGGTCACCAGCCAATGGCTGATCTACGAGTGAACATGTTAGTGTTTCGGCGGTTACTCAGGTGTCTGTAAGAAGACCGTGGTCTGTCCGTTCACCGCGCAGCTCCTTCGGGGGTTCCTCATTGGCCTAGCAGGAAGCTGAGCCAATGGAGGTGATCCTCTTATGTGCTTCAACTTCCGTGAATGGTCCCATTGTAAGATGTTTCCTTGGAGGACGCTGAGAGTCCTCTGCCTAGAGTGGATGGTGCTGGTTCCCCACAGAAGTTTAAAAGTGTGTCCGACCCAGTCACCGGACAGGAAAGTATATGTGGTCTGTCAGTTCCATAGATTGCGACTTGAGTGGTTCCTCCCAGTCCTGAATGAATTTCAGAGTCACGAGGCACATTCTGTGTCTTCAGAGCACAGGCTGAGACTGCTTTGAAGTCTTCCTCGCGTGCTGCCTCTCACGAAGGCCATGAAAGTGCCTGGCTCCTGCTAGAGCCGCTGGCTGCCCTTTTCCGGTTGTGCCGTAGGACTCTAGCACGGGCCCGCTCAGCTCCACTCCCTCGGATGACAGTGCACGTGCCAAGGTTGGCCTTCTAGTCGTTGCTTTCTCAGCTCTATCAAGGCAAGTTGTTTCCGTCGTCCGGCTATGATGACAGTTCCCATGGGATGCCACCTCCTTGTAGTGACTGAATGTGCCGGTGTTCCCCGCAAGGGGTTTGCTTTGCACGGAAGAGCTCCCCCGGTGTCAGTCCCCACTCGGGGCTATTCCTAGCCCTTTTTTGAACCGTGTGCTGTAGGATGCAAACAGGAACACCAGGACATCCCCTGGGTTAGGATGCCTAAGGTGCCATCTGCATAGTGCGGTGCCTTGGTTTTCCTCGGAAGCACTCACGGTGCATTTAGCTCCTTCACCTTCTGCTCGACCTGGCCGCGGTCTGCCTTGACTTCACTTAATTCACCAGCCAGGCAAAGAAGAACGGTGGGGCGAAATCCTCACCCTGAGCTCCTCAGGGGTTCCTCTCTGGCCTGAAAAGACGATCAGCCAGTATGGCTGACCCTCTTCTTCTCCAGCTTCTTCGTGAGCTCTCCTCCGTGTTGCCTTGGCAAGACCTGTCCCCTTCGGTAATACTGCAGGCCCCTCCCTTAGAGTCCATGGTGCTGGTTCCTGCCAGAACTTTTAACACCTAGCTCCAGGCCGGACAAGACTGTCTGGTCCATCAGTTCAAAGGAGAAGTGCTACGGTGGTTCCCCATAGTCCAGAAAAAGCTGCAGAGTCATAAGGCTCCTCCTTTTCTCAAAGTGCACGCTGTCTGTCTGTTTTAAGTCTGACGGCACGCGGCCTGCCATGAAGGCCGTGAAGTCGCCTGACTATGGAGGTGGTCTTTTGAAAATGGCTCGCTCAGTGTTTCGCCTTGAGGGGCAGTTTTCACCATTGATCAGTGGTTTTTTTTTTTTGGCACCTGAACGTGCGTGCCAGTTGCTACCACACGAGGTTATCACAGTGAAGGTGCCAGAATTAGCATGTCGGTCACTGAGTACCACAGGGCCAAATGTCCTGAGTTCACCTGTCTTAGCGCCAGTCGTAGATACGCCACAGCACGTGCAGTTGGACGTGTCTACAACTGCGCTACGTGTCACGGGCTTGATGAACACAAGCGTACCCTTCTGCCGTGGCAGGCGATTCATTAACCACTGAATTGCTCGCTCAGGCTGAATCCCACTTAAGTTCCACTGGTGTCCTTGTCCACCACGTTTCGTAGGATGTGAACACAGGATCACTTGTGTGGCCACTGTGTGGGGACGCTGAAGGTGCCACCCAGAGAATATGGGAAGTGAGTTTTCCTCGCAGTTGCTCTGTCTGCTTTCACTGTCTTCAGCTTCTACTGTCTCTGCACCAGCCCTCGCTAATGACAGTGACGTTCTCGTTCAGAAAATGGTGGGTGATCTGTGAGTAACAGTATATCGCTGGTTAGCGGTTGTTGTGTCTCCCCCTGGAATCTCCGTGAAGCCGCTTTCCCGTACCCTCTGTTCACCGACCTCCCATAGGAGTCCAAGATGGCGGATCCGTGCTGTCTTAGCTGACAGGGGACCTCTGCGTTGTCTCTCTCCTCACTCTCTGTTCTCTGTCGGTTTCTTAATCCACTTGGTGCTTGGCTGTGTTGGTTACCTCTTCATTTGACTCTTAGGGTTTCAGCATTGATATCTTCTCTGTTTGGCTCAGCTCTTCGGATCTTTGCTGTGGAGCGACACACCGTAGTGCTTCCGTCTGTAGCGCCCTGTTGCTTGGAAGTCTGATTGTGGGCGTGCCAGATGGAATACACAGGACTCGAGGGGCTTGTATCTGCAGATTTCCAATTGTGTGGGATTGTGTCTCCGTTGTCTGCGAGGTAATCTTCACTGTCTACCTCAGTTGGGTTGCCATTTTCGTTTGTACTTGAGGCTACCTAGTCATCAGATGAGACCTCTTCATCTGTCTTGTGCAGATGAATTATCTCCGGTGAATCGTCACGAGGAACTTGGCATTCGATGGAGCCTCCACCTCTACCTTAGCATTTGCAGGTTTCTCAAAATTCCCCAGCAGGAGGATCTGGTATTGCGTGGATGTGCGCGATGGTCGCCCTCAGGCCCCTGCTGCCAAGACTGGACTGGCTCCTCCTGTGCCACTCCTGGGACTCAGCCTTGTGGGATTGTCCCTCTGAGCGAGCCTCTTGCGGCTGGACAGGAAAACCCTGCCAGGCGTTTTCACGCCTAGCTCCCGGCTAGACAAGACTGCGCCTGGTCCATAAGTTCGAAGGATTAGTGCTACAGTGGTCCCCAGTAGTCCCGAAAGAACTGTAGAATGATAAGGCTCCTCCTTTTCTCGAAGTCCTCCCTGTCTACTTGTTTTAAGTCTCATGGCATGCGGCCGGCCATGAAGGTGATGACGTTGCCCGACCTCTAACCCATTGGATGTGCTGTTTTGAAAATGGCTTGCTCGGTGGTTAGCACTGAGGGACGGTTTCTCCGCTGATCACTTGTTTTCTGGCACCTGAACATGCGTGCCCGGTGATACCACACAAGGTTATTACCGTGAAGGTGCCGGGATTGGCATGTCAGTCATTGGTTACCTCAGGGCCCAGTGTCCTGAATCCACCCACCTGTCTTAGTGCCACTCGTAGATGTGGTACGGCACAGGCGGTTGGACGTGTGTGCAGCTGCAGTACGTGTCCCGGGCTTGCTAAACACAAGTGTACCCTTCTGACAGGGCAGGCAATTCATTAACCGCTGAATTGCTCACTCAGGCTGAATGCCACTTAAGTTCCGATGGTGTCATTGTCCACCACGGTTTGTTGGATGTGAACGCAGGATGACCTGTGTGGCCACTGCGTGGGGACGGTGAAGGTAGCACAAAGAGAATGTGCGGTGCGTGAGTTTTCCTCGCAAGCGCTCTGTCTACTTTGACGCTCTTCAGCTTCTACTGTCTTTGCACCAGCCCGCACTAATGAGAATTACCTTCTCGGTCACCAGCCAATGGCTGATCTACGAGTGAACATGTTAGTGTTTCGGCGGTTACTCAGGTGTCTGTAAGAAGACCGTGGTCTGTCCGTTCACCGCGCAGCTCCTTCGGGGGTTCCTCATTGGCCTAGCAGGAAGCTGAGCCAATGGAGGTGATCCTCTTATGTGCTTCAACTTCCGTGAATGGTCCCATTGTAAGATGTTTCCTTGGAGGACGCTGAGAGTCCTCTGCCTAGAGTGGATGGTGCTGGTTCCCCACAGAAGTTTAAAAGTGTGTCCGACCCAGTCACCGGACAGGAAAGTATATGTGGTCTGTCAGTTCCATAGATTGCGACTTGAGTGGTTCCTCCCAGTCCTGAATGAATTTCAGAGTCACGAGGCACATTCTGTGTC
The DNA here is from genome assembly GCA_030035585.1 of Dugong dugon. Lineage (NCBI taxonomy): Eukaryota > Metazoa > Chordata > Mammalia > Sirenia > Dugongidae > Dugong > Dugong dugon. Next base: position 149,668,403 of record CM057483.1, read on the forward strand.
TTCAGAGCACAGGCTGAGACTGCTTTGAAGTCTTCCTCGCGTGCTGCCTCTCACGAAGGCCATGAAAGTGCCTGGCTCCTGCTAGAGCCGCTGGCTGCCCTTTTCCGGTTGTGCCGTAGGACTCTAGCACGGGCCCGCTCAGCTCCACTCCCTCGGATGACAGTGCACGTGCCAAGGTTGGCCTTCTAGTCGTTGCTTTCTCAGCTCTATCAAGGCAAGTTGTTTCCGTCGTCCGGCTATGATGACAGTTCCCATGGGATGCCACCTCCTTGTAGTGACTGAATGTGCCGGTGTTCCCCGCAAGGGGTTTGCTTTGCACGGAAGAGCTCCCCCGGTGTCAGTCCCCACTCGGGGCTATTCCTAGCCCTTTTTTGAACCGTGTGCTGTAGGATGCAAACAGGAACACCAGGACATCCCCTGGGTTAGGATGCCTAAGGTGCCATCTGCATAGTGCGGTGCCTTGGTTTTCCTCGGAAGCACTCACGGTGCATTTAGCTCCTTCACCTTCTGCTCGACCTGGCCGCGGTCTGCCTTGACTTCACTTAATTCACCAGCCAGGCAAAGAAGAACGGTGGGGCGAAATCCTCACCCTGAGCTCCTCAGGGGTTCCTCTCTGGCCTGAAAAGACGATCAGCCAGTATGGCTGACCCTCTTCTTCTCCAGCTTCTTCGTGAGCTCTCCTCCGTGTTGCCTTGGCAAGACCTGTCCCCTTCGGTAATACTGCAGGCCCCTCCCTTAGAGTCCATGGTGCTGGTTCCTGCCAGAACTTTTAACACCTAGCTCCAGGCCGGACAAGACTGTCTGGTCCATCAGTTCAAAGGAGAAGTGCTACGGTGGTTCCCCATAGTCCAGAAAAAGCTGCAGAGTCATAAGGCTCCTCCTTTTCTCAAAGTGCACGCTGTCTGTCTGTTTTAAGTCTGACGGCACGCGGCCTGCCATGAAGGCCGTGAAGTCGCCTGACTATGGAGGTGGTCTTTTGAAAATGGCTCGCTCAGTGTTTCGCCTTGAGGGGCAGTTTTCACCATTGATCAGTGGTTTTTTTTTTTTGGCACCTGAACGTGCGTGCCAGTTGCTACCACACGAGGTTATCACAGTGAAGGTGCCAGAATTAGCATGTCGGTCACTGAGTACCACAGGGCCAAATGTCCTGAGTTCACCTGTCTTAGCGCCAGTCGTAGATACGCCACAGCACGTGCAGTTGGACGTGTCTACAACTGCGCTACGTGTCACGGGCTTGATGAACACAAGCGTACCCTTCTGCCGTGGCAGGCGATTCATTAACCACTGAATTGCTCGCTCAGGCTGAATCCCACTTAAGTTCCACTGGTGTCCTTGTCCACCACGTTTCGTAGGATGTGAACACAGGATCACTTGTGTGGCCACTGTGTGGGGACGCTGAAGGTGCCACCCAGAGAATATGGGAAGTGAGTTTTCCTCGCAGTTGCTCTGTCTGCTTTCACTGTCTTCAGCTTCTACTGTCTCTGCACCAGCTCTGACTTATGAGAATTACTTTCTAGGTCACAAATCAATTGCTGAACTTTTAATCATCATATTACTGTTTCTGCAGTTTCTCAGGTGTCTGACAGAAAACTGTGGTTTGTCATTTCACTTTGTAGCTCCTTCAGGGGTTCCTCATTCGACTACAAGGAAGGTAAGCCAATGTATGAGATCTACGTATGTGCTTGTTCACTTCCTTGAATGGTCCCCATCGTAAGATGTTTCTTTCGAAGACACTTAAGTTCCCCTGCCTAGAGTTGATTGTGCCAGTTCCTTCTCCTTCTGTTTGACCTGTCCACAGTCAGCTTTGATTTCACCTATGTTTCCAGCCCCAGGAATTATGATTAGGCTACAGACTTACCGTAAGCTCCTTCAGGTTTCCTGAGTCACCTGAGAAGATTATTACCTAATGTGGTAGATTCTCTTATTCTCATGCTGCTTTATGACCTCTCTTGAGTATTCTCCTTTCAAGACATGCTCCTATGACACTGAAGATGCCTAGCTTTGTATTTGTTGTTTTGTTTCCTTACAGAATTTTTCAAAGTATGTTACCCCAATAACCTGGCCTGGGACAGTTACCTGGTCTATCAGTTCAGTGTATTGATGCATCAGTTTTTCTCCACATTCCTATCTTCTATTCCGTACTTTCAGTGTCTGCTCTTTGCAACTTCACTGTACCTGTGGCTATTGCTGGCCTTTTGCGACATTGTATTTTAGTTTTCGTGGTCACTCAATGAACTGAGAGAATCTCATGCTAAAGATACTGATTCTCCTTTTCTCAAAGTACTTGATAAACTTTCCTTTATGTCCTGACTACATGTCCCTCGGATTAATGGCACTAACATTACTGAACTTAGAATCCATTGGATTGATTTCCACTAGAATTATTTGCCCTGTTTTCACTGTACTTAGTGCTGGTTGCCATCATTTTCTAACATCTGTAGAATGTCATTGCATACCCCACTGGATATCCCTGCATAGAGGAAATTTTGGTGCCAGTATTAGAATGCAGAACAACTGTTTATTCAAATTCACTTGCTACCCCACTCAAAGCCACTTGTTGTTATTGTCAAGCTTGTGATGTATGATTTGAATATTTGTCCAAATTAGTATCCCCATTGCAAGGGGATATTACACTGAATGTATTACAGTGGTTTCTCCAGGATCACTAACTACATCTGCATTTTCTATCCTATGTTTTTGTGTAACTGGGCTATAATCCACTTTGAGGTCATGGAAGTCACTAGGCCTAGGAAGAATGGCTGGTCTTTCTGGTCATTTTATTGCTGCTGTTTTAAGGATTCTTCTCATGCCTAAATGTTAGCCCATGAAGCCGATTTTTTTCTTCTCAAAGTGCTTGGATAGCTGTCTTTAGCCCCATTGAATGCCTCCAACAGCTGCTGAACAGTTGTCACAGCCAGTCCTAAATTCACATACTTCGCCAGCCTTTTGAAGAATGACAGCCCCTCAAGCAAATGTATTATTGATTACAGTGTTCCTCACAAGTCCAAAGAAAAGTCATGGACATTAGGCTTGGCCCTAAGCAAGGAGCATGGTGGGCAAATTCCACCTTCATTGTTAACTCCGTGGTAAGGATTAACATGAATCCAATTCCCACTTAGAAATGGATCCAGTCTTCACTTTCCCACTTCTCCAGTCTTTGTCATTAGCCACTCCGGGTGATACTCTCTTATCTCCAGCCACCCAGAGCTAGGTTGGGAGGTATAGGCCACAAGCTCCAGGAGTATACATGAATGCCTCCTCTTCAGATCAACTGCCCCTTCTCTCTCTCATCCCTAGCCACCCGGGGCAAGGTTAAAGCACACAAGTTAAAAGAGCATAGTCCTTCATACTGCTAAATAGGCAGATTCTAGCCCCTGCTATGTCTCACTGCCCCTGTAGTATTTTAGATAATTCCCTGGAATGACTCAGAGAATTTGCGAAGAGCATAGCATACTGTATGCTATTTATGTATGTTTGTACATAGGGTTGTTATTAGTCAGAGCCAACTCAAGAGCACCTAACAACAACAACATACCATACTGATTTATTATAACCAGAAACGATATAAACAAAGAAGTTCATAGGGTGAGGTCAGAGAGGTGTCCCAGCACAGAGCTTCCATGCCTCCAGGGGATGTGCTTACCCTCTAGTGCTGGGAAGAATGGCTGGTCTATCATTTCAAGGTAGAGTTGCTTCTTGTGTTTCTCATGGGCCTGAAAAAAATGTCATGGCCATTAAACTGAAACCTTTCTTCTCAAAACGCCTCTTGACATCTCTCATTTCTTTCTGCTCTGTGCAAACTAACTTGGTAACAGTGAAGTTGCCTGACTGAGAATCCATTGCATTGTTCACCCGTGCATCACTCACCCTTTGTTCCCCTCCTCCATGAAATGCTGCACATTTGCAACTACAGGCCCTTCATTCGTGTATTTCACCAGCTTTGAGAAGAATGGTTGGTGAATCAGATGAGTGTACACTTCTAAAGGGTATCCTCACGGATTTGAATGAATGCAATGGCAGTGATTCTCTGTCCCTTTTCCTAAAGTCCTTGATGACCTCTTCCATAATGCCCTACTGGATGCACCCTGGATTAATGGCAATGAAGTTGCCCGTTTTATAATCCTTTGGATGGGTCTTCACAAACATCACTCAGCCTGTGTCAACCTCTTTCAGCACCTGCTGGTAATGGTCACAACTGCTCAAATTTAATGTACTTCACCAGCCCTGGACAAATGAGCATTCTATCAAATCAATGTAGTGCTATTTCTGTTGTTCCTTACACGTCAGAAGGAATGTTATAGCCATGAATTTCAATCACTTCTGCTCAGAGGCTTCACACCTATCTAATTAAATGCCCACTGGATACAGCATGGCTTTATGGCAGTGAAAGGGCTTGGTTTGTAATCCATTGCATTGGTTTTCCCAAGAATCACTAATATTCACATCCTACAGAACCTACTGAATAACGCTAAGTCTGGCATGCACTTCAGTCGACCTGGGAAGAACGGGCAGTCCACAAGTTCGGTGTAGTGCAGATTCTGGTATGCCTCAGAGGTTTAAAGCAATGTCAAGTTCATGAGGTTGAAACCCTTCTGCTCAAAATGTGTGATGCCCTCTACCATTAACTGCATGCTTTTGCTGCCTAGTTTGATAGTAATAAAGTGTCTTACATTACAATGAATTGGAGTGGTCAACCCCATAGTCACTTAACCTATGGTAAAATTTTTTGGCATTGACTGGACAATGGCCACAATCCACCTGAGGAAACGTACCTCACCAGTCCTGAGAAGAATGGCTAGTGTATCATTCCAATATAGTACTGCTTCACATTGTCCTTATATCCTAAGGGAATTCCATGCCCACGAAGCTGAATCCCTTCTTCTCAAGCCACTTGATAGCCTTTCCCATAATGGGATGTGTGATTTGAATACATGCCCAAATTAATATCCCCTTTGTAAGGGTTTGAAGGTGCCAATCTTAGAATGTGTATTGCAGTGGTCCCGAGGATCACTCTGCTTACGTTTACTATCTACTGCTTCTGTAGAACTTGGCCAGTACCCACTTTGAGTGGATTGTCCTGCTGTATGGCAGTTACGGTGCCTGACTGAGAACTCAATAACTGAGTATCCCAAGCATCACTTTCACTGTGTTCACCTACTACAGCACCTGCTAGACTGTCTCCACAACCAAACATTTGTTCATGTACATCTCCAGCCCAGGGAAAAGTGACTGGTCTGTCAGGTCGATGAAATGCTGCTTCATATGTACCTCACAGACCCGAAATTATCTCTTGGCCATGAGGCTGGATCCTTTCTGAAAATGTGAAATGACTTCTCCCATAAGGCCCCACCCTAAGCATTGCTGCCTTTGTGTTCACATCCTTCAACAAGTGCTGCTCAATGACCCTAACTGACACTGTATTGATGTAATGCACCAGCACTAAAAGAATGGGCAATCATTTCAATGCAGGGTTTGTTTTCATATCTTTGGAGTTAATCCAATGACAACATCATTTTTTATATATGCTTTATTATGATTAATATAAGTGAATTGAATGTCCCATTAATGTTTCCCTTGCACCTTGTGTTACTTTTGCACATTATAGATGCTCAAACATATTGGTTGGTTGGCTGAATAAATGAATGTTTGAAGGATTGAATGAATGTCTAAAGAGTGTAAATTTTCATTTAATTGGAATGTATTTAAAATACCTGAATCTGAAATCATACTTGGTTCTGAGTGTTGTAATGCCTAGGGCTCATGATTTTAATTGTGATGGTCAATGGACAGTATGCATACATGTTATGCTTATGTTCATAGTAAAGGAGATTGGATTGGGGAGATATTTTTCCAATCATATATCCTGAAAGGTTTTTGTTTGATTTTATTAAATCTCTTTTGTTGACTTGTTCTTCAATTTAATATTTCTGAATGAATAAAAGTTAGCATGCAGAATGTGTAAAAACAAAATGCTGTTTATTTTTATCTTTCTATATTCTTTTGTTTTCTAAATAAAGTTTATTGAACTAATGAAAAGTGTCAACAATTTTTGTATAATAATAAAAGTGACAAAAATAAATGACCTTTTATTTTCTATATGCAATTTAAATACAAATAGAAATTATTTCCAAAGAGAATTTCCTTGCCAAGAAGAAATAAGGTTTAAAGGGAGAGAATATTCTGTCTCTCTTTTTCTCTTCGAGTTGTTTCAGTATACCAGATTTATAAAGCCAACATCTCTCCTCTAAACTTATGTCAGAAATAACCAAACACTTTTATCTTTAGTAACTGGTCTTTGTGTGTATAACTGAATGGATTCTCTTCTCCATTCTTTTTAAAAATCTTTTGCATGCTGATCTTAGGTAATGTACTAAACATTTATTAATTTTTTATTTGGTAATTTCACAGGATAATGAGAAATGCAGTTAGCACTATGTCATAACACTGTCTAGACATTAGCCAAAATTAAGTCAGTGGTAGATATAGAGTTAAAATATTAAACTTCAATTCTTTAGGAAATTACTTAAGTTATATCTTTTAAAAGTTTAGAAAACTAATGTCAATTGAATTTGTGATAAATTAATGTTCAGCAAGAGTTTTAGCATAGTTGACTTTGTATTAAGGATCTTCTACATAAATTTTATTTCTACATTTTGGTGATACTTTTATTTATAATTTTTTCTTTCATTTTCACAAAAGATAGTCTGTGACATTTGGGATTTGTAGTTATATCCTACCCCCAAAACATGCTTATTTATCATATATCAAATATGCAAATTTGCCTTGTTTACTAGTATTGCAAATACTCAAAGCTCAAGTAGCATAAATTAGAAATGTTATAAATCTTATTTTTTCCACACAAATATCTTTGAAACAAGTTTAATAATGAGAATAGTATTTGAAAATTCAAAACACTATCACTCTATGTGCTGTCAGTAGAGGGAGAACAACTAGGGTCACAAAACAATGTATGTATAAATTTTTGTATGAGAGATTAACTTGAATTGTGAACTTTCACTTAAAGCAAAACAATAAAAATAAAAGACAAAGGAATTTAAAAAAAAAAAACCCCACTATCACTCTAAACTCTAAAGTCAGGTAGTATTTAAGTACTGAGAAAAATCGAGCAATAAGCATCAATTGAATAAAAGCCAGTTTGAATATTATTCTCTCAGGGTTATGGTAGAATAGGGATTGTAAAACTGGATCGACCTCCTTCAATAAGTAGAAAAATCAGGTTAATTTAAGGAATTTAATCATCTAGTGGAATATTGTAAATTATGTTGAAAAAGTTAGCCTCACATTTAATTGTCTAAGAACTCTTATCATGGATCAGAATACAAATTTTTGAAGACCACACTTCAAGAAATATAATGCTTAATTTTTAATTATTTATTAAGTTCATACATTTGCAGCAGGCAATAAGCGATATACTGGAAAGTTAATTTGCTGTTTGCCTCTAGTGGCAGTATAGCCCCTTAAGCTAAATTATTTGCAATGATAATTTGTTGTATTTCACTAGGAAAAATTCCCATAATTTACATATGTGACTGGACAATTGAATTTGAGTCTATTACAGCAAGATGAAAGTTCAGGCCTTCATTAGATTTAAAAAAAAAATCACAAACAATCATCTTGTTTATCAAGTGTCTTTGCCTTCAGAGAACATGCAGCGGCAAAGCTTTCAGGAAAAATCCTCTTATAGACAGCTGATAATAGATGGTGAAACTTCTATTTTCCTAAAATTGAGGGAGTCATGAAAATAATGGTTATACCAAGGTTTTCTAGGTCATCAGTGATTCTGTCAGATGAAATTGCGCCCCAAGTACCTCACCTCCGGTTGAAGGTAGCAGCAGTTGTGCCATTTTAATTTTCAATCCAGTATGTTTTTCTTTCTAAGAACTTCGTGAATTGTAATGTTAGAAAATCCTAATGTAACGAAAAAGAAAAACAATAGTGTATATGGTTGTAGGACTATTCTAATAGAAAAATGCAGTGACCAAAAGGAATTTTCCAAGAAACACAGTTCAGGTGTAACAGAAGTATTTTGTGACCATAATATAAATCTACATGTACTGATTTACTTATTTATTGGGAAATCCCCATTGTCATTGTATTTGATGGGCTTCTCAGAGAAACACTGATCTCTGGAAATCCAGCCATCTGTTCATTTAAATGTAGAAAAGCTTCAGAAATATTTTGTAATGAGATTGGTGTTTGCAGGAAATAATATACTTGGACTGAGAGAACTGATAAATGCTATCAGTTCACAGTTGTCACGTCTATATAATTTCACTGAAAAATAGAGGTTAAGTAGGACATAAATATTAACTTCTTTTCATTTCCCCCAATGTTTCATGCTGTCATAAAAATGAACACTTTTACAGTCTCCCCACATTGCACTTTAAAGTTTATAATTAAGGCATGAAGATGTAAAACTGAAGGAAAATTCCCTTTGCTGATTCAGAGGAGTCTCGAAGAGGACCAATTTTCATGTTCCCAACACCTTGAAACCAATGACACTAAGGAGACACTGACAATGAAATATGATGGCTCACAATTATCTCCTCCACTTCTCTTCCTAGCAGGACCCTTGGAGATTGTGGTGAAGAGTGGGGATGGAGATCCCCATTGCCTTGATGAGATCAATAAAACTATAGACCATAAATTCCGTGGGATTAGACCCCACATGTCTTGCTAAATGATATATCTCCATCCCTGATCTCTTTGCCAGGCACACAGTAGATTCCAGCAGTCAACCAGTTGGATATGTCCACAGCAACTGCTCTGCAACCTGAAATAAACTTTTAATCAAAGATGATAATGAACAGTTATAAGACCATGCCTACAAAGAGCATAGTGCAGCACCTGGTACATTGACATCACTCAAATAACTAAAAAGAATGCAGTAATAATGAAGCATATTAAAATGCAAATATACAATGAACATATACTTTCAGTTTCTTAATATGAATTATAATTTTAGATTCATAGCAGTGACCTGATTACTTCATTAGGCTCATTATCACAAGGATATTTGAAAGCCTGTTATATGATTTAATTTGCTGTCAATCAGATATGTTTTCATTTTAATACTACCGAAGATAGAAATTTGATTTTTAAAAATGCCAGCAGGAAGAAGAGAAAGGAAACAAAAAGTTATTGGAAGTTTTAAAATGCTGTACAGAACTGGGTTACATTTTAAACTCATTTGAATTAAAACACATTTTTTTAGTTTGAAATTTTTCAGTATTTCAGTATTTCTTGCATGGCAACATAGGTAAAAAAGAAAAAAACTTTGATAATACAGTACACGTGCTATAGGCAATTAATGCTTTTAATATTTGTGACATTGCTTACAGTTCTTAAATCTAGCTCCTGGTTCAGCACTTTGTGGGATTAACAAATTGCAAAAGCTCTTCTACCTCTAAGTCAAACCCTACTTGTAACAAGTAGATGAAATTACTGGATTGTATCCATCATCATTTTAGCTTTGATCATTGCCTTTTTTATTAGTGTATATTATCTTGCTTTGATTATACTTAATTTTGAAGTATTTTACAAACACATACGACATGACATGATGTGTATTCTCTTATGTTAAATGTATACAAATAATTCCTGTTAATTTGGTAAATACTTGCTGTGCTCCACACATGAAAAAGCAGCTTACAGGAGAACAATGGTTAAGTGCTCAGCTGCTAACCAAAAGGTTGGTGGTTGGAAGCCCCCAGTGGAAGAAAGACCTGACGATCTGCTCCCATACAGATCACAACCAAGAAAACCCTATTGGGCAGTTCTACTCTGTCACATGAGGTTGCTATGAGTCAGAATCTATTCAACGGCACCCAACAACAACAACCTTGGAAGAAGTTGAAAGACTGCTCCAAACACCAAGGAGGGTTTTCATTGTTATTTTCGATCTCCTTTCACACTGTATTCCCTTCAGAGAGTGTCCATGAAACTAGGAGATACAAGGGAAGCTGGGACAAAAATATCCTTCCCATGATTACTGTGCTATTTTGTTCTAAGTAATAAAGAGTGAAAGCATGATATTTGTAGTATGTAGTTGAAATCTGTTGAACAGAACCAGTACTCAAATATATGACTTTAGAGGAGTGGTTGACAAACTTTTTCTGTAAAGGACCAGATAATAAATATTTTATAATTTGTGGACCATACAGTCTCTGTCACAACTACTCACTCTGCGCTTCTGGCATGAAAGCAGCCATAGATCATACATAAACAGATTTTTTTTTAAAAATTATTTACAAAATCAAGTAGCAGATTCAATTTGGTCTGTGAACTATGGTTTGTCAATCACTGGTTTTGAGGGTGGATTTCCATGCCCGTATTTCCCAAGGCAAATTTCATTGGCATGAAATCAGAACCAAATTTCAGATAATTATTTTCCCCAAGTTATTCAGTGATGTATGAAAATTAAATGTTTATAACTAAAATTTGACAATACTCTGATAGTAACTAGATTACCTGAGTATTAAGTAATAATTAATCACAGGACACATTGGACTAAAAAATAGTGGAAGTTCAAGTGAAGAAATGCCTATACACATAATATCAACACTAATTTAGGGATAATTTAAATATGTTACAGATATATTTTGCATAAAACAATTGTGTATGCTATAAGGGTGGATTCATTCAGTTGTGGCCTATTAAGTTGACAAATACCACCTAGAACACAAGTACTTAACTTTGAATGCACATCTGAATAGGGAGTTTTAAGAATCACAGATGGAGCACTCCTACATAGGATTATGGCAGAATAACTGGTAATAAAATTGCCCCCATGCCATAAGCTACTAGAAAAATGGACAAAGTATGTGAAACAACTCTTTTCAGACTTGGGCAACTGGATCCCTGAGAGAAAGGAATGAGGTGAGCCCTCCAATAGCCCCCGATTTCTGCCTGGAGGCGTTCACCAGATCTGGCAGAGGCAGGGTGATTACAAACAAAGCACAGTGGACTTGACAGGCTTAGGAGACAGAGATAAAAATTTGGAAGGCCAACATGGCTGAGGTTTTCGGAGTGCGATGAGTGGGAATCGACTCTACACAACGGATTAGGTTTTTGGTTTGATACAAGAGCAGAGGGAGTTCTACACTGAAGGAGTTGTATAAATCTGAATAAAGGTCCTCTTGGATGTTTGAATAAGAAGTGTCACATGCATAAGGTGAGACCACAAGATCTGGCAAAGAATGGCTACCAGGTACCTAGCTGTAAGCTGAACAATTCCCAAAATTCACACAGGGCAGGGACATAGTCAAAGTGAAGTAGCCTCATTGATCACCCTGGGACTTGAGAAGGACCCCAGAAAGACCACATTATAGGAGGAAGGCTATACTAGCCCTAGAATACCAACTAACCTAAACCCATCCTAAACAAGTTTAGAAAAAAGCCTCAACAGGAAACCACTGAAAGGCAAGTACACAAAGTGCTAAAATGAAACAACAGTCTTTCAAGGAAAACAACAAAATCTAGTTCACTCGACAACAAAATTTTCAGTGTCCAGCGTCCAGTCAACAGTTATTAAGCATTCATGTAGCACAACAATATGACTTATAACCAAGAGAAAAAATAAGTTAAAAAGACCCAGAATCGACGGAAATGATAAAATTAACAAAGAATTTAAAACCACTAATATAGACATGTTTAAGGAGTTAAAGAAAACATGAATATAATGAAGAGAGAAACAGAAACTGTAAAAAAAAAAAAAGAGGAAAGAAGGAAGGAAATAAAAACAGAAAACAAAGGAACTTGTAGAACTAAAAATTATATTATTAGACATTACCTAGTTGTATGGCTGTGGCTGCATTTGTTCTATCTTTCCTTAGCCCACTTGCCCTTGACTTGTTAGTAATAAGGCAAAAAATATAGCTAACTCTCTGCTGATAATTTTGCCTCAATTGTAAGTGAAATATTCTTTATACTGAATATTACACTAACCGATAAAACTCATACAATTAATAACTGCTGAGATTATTTAAAAGAACTGAACTTTGACTCTTAAAAATCTTTAAAAATAGGAAAACACTCAGTATTTCTTACATAAAATACAATATGTATTTATTAAAGTTCCAATGAAATTAAAAATAAAATATCATTCCAAATTAATAAAGTATATAGCCGTGGTACATACTTGAAAGTCAAATCTGAGTCTGATTAGAGGATGTTTCTCCTTAATTCACTTTCATTTTCCCTTTCAAAAAGATTTGCATACCTGTTCTAAATTTGACAAGGATAATTTACTATATTTTCTCAAGCAATTTCTGGATGTTCCAAAGATGTATTAGTAACCAACACATGCTCTCATAATTAATGCCAGAGTTGAGTCAGCATACAGAAAGTGTGGCCTTTGGATGGCAACTCTTGGCTGAATTCTTAATGTTCTGTTTCAATTTCTGATGAGGTGATGAAGTGGAAAGCTTGTACAATGTAATTTCCCCGTATGTTTCTTTTGGGATTTTTGAAAGAGGATCAACGGCTTACAGTCACCAGATGAAACATTTCAGCTTTTCAGAGTGAGGAAGGTCAACGCTAATGTTGTGTCAGCTATGTTTTTTTCAGCAAATATATATTTCTCACCACAGATATTTCTGAGTTAAAGATTGGCTTGGAAACTGCTTTGTTATTACAAAAGTATTGCCTTTTTCAGACTTGTGCCTTCATGAACTTTTTTAAAAAATGATTTTTCAGGGCAGGGTGTGGTTCTTGTTATCACCTGCAAAGTACTTTGCACAATTTAATCTGGCTTATTTTTTCTCAACATTTGAGGATGAACATTTCCAAACATACAGAAAATTTGAAATACTTGTACAGTGACCACCCAGACAACCACCACTTAGATTCTACAATTGTTAGCATCCTGCTGTATTTATCACATATTGCAGATTTATCCATCCCCATATCCATCAATCCATCTTCTTCATGGATTTTACCCCTAAACACATTAGCATGCATATCTTTATCTAGAGTTCAATATTTGTTTTTGGACCATATATTCTTTTTTTTTTAATTGTTATAAAACTGTAGATAACACAACACTTGCCAATTCAACATTTTTTCATGTGTACAATTGAGTGACACCAATTACATCAATCATGTTGTGCAAGCATCACCAATAAATAGAAACTCAATGCCCCCTAATCGCTATTCTTAAAGGTAAAATTCACAGTCAAGGATACAAATCTTAAGTGTACTATGCCATGAATTTTGAGAAATGCATACACCTGTGTAACTCCTCAAGCTATGAAACAAAGGCAAATCCCTAACAAGATATGAAATATTTCCATCACTCCAAAGAGTTCCTGCATGTCCCTTCTCAATCAATTCCTCTGAGAAAATCCCAGTTCTGGATTTTCTCACCATAGTTTTGTTTACTGTATTTTTACACGAATAACAGAAGCCTTCTACGTTTGTTTGCCAACTGCACCCCCTGCCCCAAAGTATTTTCATAAGGGCGCCAAATTTACGGTAGTTTGGGGCTTAGCCTAATGACTCTTGCTTCAAGTTTCTCCACACTCAAGAAGCTCATTTTTCACATTCTGCTAGATTATACCACTTTTATAATAAAATGCAAGCAAAACAAAAACAAAACAATATAAACTTAAAATAATTGACTCTCCATTAAACATTGGGAAACCAAAAACCAAACTTGTTGTCTTCCGGTAGATTCCAACTCATAGTGACCCCACGTGTTACAGAGTAGAACTGAGCTCCATAAGGTTTTCTTGGATTCAATCTTTATGGAAGCAAATTGCCAGGCCTTTCTTCTGTGGTGCCATTAGGTGGGCTCAAATGGCCAAACTTTCAGTTAGTAACCAAGAGGAAACCATTTGCACCACAGAGGGACCTTAAACAATGGGAAGATCATGATATTCAAAGTCCAGCACGATCTGACCTCAAACTTCCTTTCTTGTTTGACCTCAAACTTGGCTTTACTTATGGCATCCCCAATAAATTTCATCGATTTCTGTAATTGCACTGAACTATTTCTTATTGCACAAATAAACCATAAATGTTCTACTGCTATTTTTTGGTCAGACATCAGCATTTAATAAATTTAATAGTCATGGTTTTGCCTATCTGAGCATCCATGACATGTAGTAAATTTAAATAAAGCTGAATGACAGATTTGAATCACACATCCTGCAGAACTGGTGTGTGGAAGCCAGTCCCACAGTCAGTGAACTAACACAGACAACCACATGCATCTGTCTCTCAATGTAATGACATTTGTTACATGTCAAATTCACTAAGATTTTAATGGAATCACTTATTTTTTCCACTGTGTTTTAAAGGGTACATTGTAAGCTCTAAGGAAACACACAACTTACAGGATTCACAGTCTCAGGATTTATTCCTCAGAAATATCAATGTTCTACCCTAACTAATTCTCTGTGCTGCAAGTAATAGGAAAATAAACTTTTATTCTAAATATATTAATTTCTATCATAGCCTTTTGCCTTTTCTTAATTACCTATTTACATGCTAATTCTTCCTTACAAATTAAAGTTAGAAAGCATTCCGCACACTTGAAATGCTGTAGATTGCTTTTTAGAATATGTAATTGAGCTATTTGTAGGCAAGATGAAAAGTATTTTTTAGAGACCATGAATTGGTTATATATAGAAACTATTTTCTTTTCATCCATTTTGAATATTTTCCTTCCTTATACTACCTCATGCACTACATTCACAAAATTCAAGAACAAAATAAAGAAGTATGCATTTTTTCCTTCATACTAACAATTACACTTAATCATACATGAGATGAACGATCGTTTGTTGCCGTTGAGTCAACCCCAGCTCATGGTGACCTTTTAACAGAAAGAAATATTGCCCAGTCCTGCATCATCTTTGATTTGAGCCCATAGTTGAGGATATTGTGTCAGTCCATCTTATTGAGGATTTCCCTCGTTTTCGCTGACCTTCAACTTTACCAAACATGATGTCCTTTTCTAGTGATTGGTCTTTCTTGATGATGTATCCAATGTAAGGATGATGAAGTCTCACCATCCCCACTTCTAAGTAGCATTCCAGTTGTATTTCTTCTAAGGCTGATCTGTTCATTCTTCTGGTTGTTCATGGTATATTCAATATCCTTTCCCAACACCACAGTTCATATTATCCACAGACAGTATTTACACTAAATCTGAAAGGATCAGCTAGAATCTCAGAAGCTCAACATAGCAAAAGTTTATTTCTCATTTAGGCATGGATCCAATGCATTTTAGCAGGAGGCTCTGCACTTCATATTCACTCAGGGCACAGCCTGATGGAAGCTCCAAAGTGAAATGTTGCCATGATCTCTCAGAGTGAGGGACTGTGGTGAATCATGCAGTCACTTATAAAGATTCCTCTTAGAGTAGGGACATATCTTTTCCATTGATCTTTAATTGGCTAAACCAAGTCACATAGCCACATTCAACTTTAAAAGACTCATGGAAATGCAAACCTACCAGGTACCTGAAAGGAGAAGACCATCAGAATGTAAACAGCCTCGGTGACCACTTCATTATTCTTGGCAGTTGATGATAAACTGGTTTTGTGAAGGCCTAGAACTTTTTTTTCTTTTTGTATTTGTAGCTGGGACTTTGCATCACCACTGAAAACAACAGTGTGCTTGTGTATGTTATACCCCTCTTACTATGGCAAGTAACTACTATCATTCATACTTCCTTAGCTTCCCATATCCTCAGCAACTGAGGAAGGGTGGCTAATTTAAGGGCCCACCCCATTAATTGAGCAGTAACAAAGAATTGGCAGTGTCATTGTGCCTCAAAAACTATGGGCTATATACTTTATGTGCCTTCCTCATTCCCATGAGATGCAAGGTGGAACCATCAGGTCCACCTTGGTGCCTTGTTACCTTTAAGTTTTTCTTTCTGGGTTCCTTGAGGCTAGGTAGAAAAGTGGACTCAGTCTCCATTTATGCCTGATAGTTTCTTGGTTTCTTTCTCCACAGGCACATTTTATAATACTGACCCTAAGATTTAGATTCTGGAAGAAGACACTATGTTTTGTCATTGAATCTATTTGATGTAACTTGTCCCTTTAATAGAATGCTCATACAGTAACTAAAAAACAAAACAAAACAAAAAACACCAGTTGCTGTCAAGGTGATTCTAACTCATGCTGACCCCAACCATGTATGTCAGAGTAGAACTGTGCCCCACAGGGTTTTCAATGGCTGATTTTTCAGAGTAGATTGCCAAATCCTTCTTCCAAGTTTCTCCTGGGTGGACTGGAACCTCCAACTTTTTGGTTAGCAGCTGAGTGCTTAACCGTTTGCGCCACCCAGGGACTCCATACAGTAACTAGTGATGCTTTTTTAGAGGCTATTCTTTCTTGCATATCTCTCCTTTGGACCTTTGTGGCAGGATAGTGATGACAGACAGGGAAAAACTGGACATTTCTGCACTCCTGGCAGACAAAAAGAATATTTTAAGTGATACAAGTACATTTTGTTAATTACTTAACACAGATTATTAATTAAAGAGGAAACATATTTTACTGATAATTGGATATTATCAAATGTCAGAAAAATTATAAATTACCACAAAAAAAGAAAACTTTTTTGTACAACACAGAAGAGTAAGGTTAAATCTTCCAAAAGGACCAAAATTCTAGGTAAACCACATTCATTCGTATGACAAGCATTTATTTTTAAAATGTATGTCAGTTCCTGTAAAATCATGAAAACACAAAGTCAAGTCAAGGACAGTTCCTGCCGTTAAGGAATTCAGTCTGTACTGAATAGTCACAAAATCAGCTAACAACAGTTTAAAATAATAGGTACAATGTTATAAATATACACAGATTCTTGGGAAATGGAACTGTGTACTAATAATAACATACAATGAAAGTTTCAAGAAAAGATAATGGCCCAAATGCATCTGAAATTAGAAGTTAGAAAGGTCAGATGGTGTTAGGTTTGAAGGGCATTCTAGGACCTAAACAGAAGCAAAAACTAATACGTCTTTTACCAAAGCACCATAAGCAACTAAGTATAAGTCAGGGAGGGCCAGGAGAGACAAGAACTATATCATGACATGTCTTATATGTCATGCTACGAATTTTGAATATTATCCCATAAATGAGACTACAATAAGAAGAGCATGTTTTAGACATGTTGAGTGTATCTGGTTGGACATTGCCGTTAGGCAGTTGGATATTTGAGGTGAAGCTGTGGAGATAGCTTATTGCTGGAGAAAAGCCTTGAATGTGATCAGTACATAGATGGTGGTGAATAGCAAGGATTGGATAATTTACCCCTGGGAAAATTATAGAGGTACAAAAGCAGTGGACAAAAGATGAAACCAGAGATTCTGAAATATATTTCTAGTTTCCATTTGTACCAATTATTGGGAAAATTAGCTTATTCTTCACTATAGAATCTACTGATTACAACTCTGAAAAATACTGTCAAGAAGAAGTACAGGGTGCTATAAAGGCTGTAATAATAGGTACAGGGAGAAGAGAGAGTGAGTGACTTAAGTCAAATAACAAAGAAATAATAGCCAAAGGCTTTTATACAGTGCTTATTATTATTTGGAAACCCTGGTGGCATAGAGGTTAAGAGCTACGGCTGCTAACCAAAAGGTCGGCAGTTCAAATCCACCAGGCCCTCCTTGGAAACTCTATGGGGCAGTTCTACTCCATCGTAGAGGGTCGCTATGAGTCAGAATTGACTTGACCTCAATGGGTTTGGTTTGTTTTTGTTTTTGTTTTTTTTACTATCATTTAACCCTCAGAACAAAATGGAGCAGAGAAAGGTTAAGTAACTTGCCAAGCTAATGAGAGTTAGAGTAGGGATTTTTTTTTTTTTAAGAGCAGAGATTTTTTACCCAGTTTGCCCTAGTGGCACAATGGTTAAGCGCTAGGCTGCTAACCAAAAGGTTGGAGGTTCGAACCCACCAGCCACTTCGAGGGAGAAAGATGTGGCAGTCTGCTTCTGTAAAGACTTACAGCCTTGGAAACTGTATGGGGCAATCCTACTGTGTCCTATAGGGTCGCTATGGGTTGGAATCGACTCAATGGCAACAAGTTTCATTTGCTATCTTCGTTTATTCTAGTTCCAGCGTCTTTGCTCTAAACCATGATGTTACTCTATCTCTGCTTAAACTCGTTCCATAGTTTTCAGAATTTAGTTGTGAGGGCACGGTGATCTTTAAAGATTTTATAACCTCAGCTATAGTCGTCCCAGCCTCGTCTTAGAAGCATCTATATTTCCTTGCTTCAGTTTTTACAAGAGTAGGTTCTGGCTTCTACTAACTTCTATAGTGAAATTAACCATGCAAATGGAAGGCTATTTATTAATTTAATTATCATTTATTGGGAAAGCAGCAGACTTTTAAATTATTTTTTGAATGAAAAGTCCATAAAGGGAGTAGAAATATTAAGAGAATTTAGAATAAAAATACATTTTGATATAGATATCCAGCTATTTTATCTTCCTGAAATCAGTTCCCTCGTTTGTAAAATTGTATCTACATTATAGAATAGTTGTGGGACTCAGGTTGATGTACATAAAACATCTAGCATAAAGTCTGAAAAGTAACTTCTCAATATTTGGCATACATCATCTTAAAAAACATTCAATGAATGTACAACTCAAATGAAAGTTATTTTTCAACCATGAGTACATCTGTAAGGAAGAGAAACATTGTTGTCTGGCCATTAGCAGAATGTTAAATTGTCTTGCCTTCATTCATTCCACAAAATCTAATTTGCTATAAAATTTAAAACTTAGAATAATGATATCTTATTGTCAGGTTTACAGTACATTGAAATTTTAGGTTTGAGTATTCTAAAATTATACATCTAAATCGTACAACCTCAAAGTATGCTCTTAAACACTTTCATATTCCTAGATAAAGGGAAAATAAATTTCTCAAAAATACGGATATGGAAAGAATAAAATCACTGAAATGAAAATCCCTTCACATAATAATTTCTTACTGTATCATAAATAAAAAAATTAAAAACTAATGTGGGCTTTAGAAGTCTAAGAAAAATATTCCCATTCAGACATAAGCTGCTTATAATGAACCGGGGAAGATGAAATAGGAGGCTTTATTTTTTTTCTAGTCCTGTGTAATGTCTGTTAGCATTTTTGAATTTGCAAGCATATTGAAGTATTACTTTGAGTAAATCGACAAAACGTTTCCTAAACACCTACGCTATGTGTGGCACTATGTTAGGTTCTGAAGATATAAAGGATAAATGGTCCCTACCAGTGGACTACTCACAACCTACTGGGAGAGAGTCAGTCAGAAAATCAATAACTGCAAGAGCAGCAAGAAGAAATTACTGTGGCAACAGAGAGGAATGAGAACTATATTCTTATGGAAGAGATTAGAAGAAGCTTAATAAATGAAGTAGCATTTTACTTGAGCATATAAGTTTTCAATAGGAGAGAATAGGTGTATAGTGAGGTGATCATGAGTAATAGTAGACAGGAAGAAAAATGATCACAAGAATCTAGATAATAACTGAAAATTATAATTTAAGCAATTAAAATGTCCATGATACCTATGTCTTTATGCAATATATACCTGTACCCGTTGCTGTCGAGTGCATTCTGACTCATAGAAACCCTATAGGACAGAGTAGAACTGCCCCACAGGGTTTCCAAGGAGCGACTGGCGGATTCGAACTGCGGAACTTTGGTTAGCAGCTGTAGCTCACCATAGCTCTTAACCATTGTGCCACCAGGGCTCCAGTATTTATCTATAATAGCTATTTTATTAGTTACATGCAAGATTATTTTAGTTACTAAAACTCTTTCAATGGTTTCATAATATGTTGGTTTTGATTTACCAAAATTATTTTACTGATTTACAAAGCATTGTTTGGATAACGTGCAGAAAATGAGAGGAGCAAAACGGGCAAAAACAAAAATACTTTCTAATAAAATATTTTTTTAAGTAAGATTTTGTCATCTCTTTATACTTTGATATCCCTAGTGTGTTTGTGCGCACACACGAACACCTGTGGATGTAATGACAAATTTTAAAAAGTTGTATAATCATATTGAGATTTTGTAAGTAATACTAGAATGTTTTCAGGTTTTTCTCACCAAAAAATGAACAAATGT
This sequence comes from Dugong dugon, assembly GCA_030035585.1. Lineage (NCBI taxonomy): Eukaryota > Metazoa > Chordata > Mammalia > Sirenia > Dugongidae > Dugong > Dugong dugon. Next base: position 149,688,524 of record CM057483.1, read on the forward strand.
ACACTGTATGGTCATTGACAGTTGTTGTTGTCAGGTGATGTCGAGTTGGTTCTGACTCATGGCGACCCTATGTACAACAGAACAAAACACTGCCCTCCTGCGCCACCCTCTCAATTGTTACGTTTGAGCTCATTGTTGCAGCCACTGTGTCAATCCATCTTGCTGAGGGTCTTCCTCTTTTTCGCTGACCCTCCACTTTACCAAGCATGATGCCCTTCTCCAGGGACTGGTCCCTCCTGATAACATGTCCAAAGTACGTGAGACAAAGTCTCGCCATCCTTGCTTCTAATAAGCATTCTGGCTGTACTTCTTCCAAGATAAATTTGTTCATTCTTCTGGCAGTTCGTGGTGTATTCAATATTCTTTGCCAACACCATAATTCAAAGACATCAATTCTCCTTTGGTTTTCCTTACTCATTCTCCAACTTTTGCGTGCATATGAGGTGATTGAAAACACCATGGCTTGGGTCAAGCTCACCTTAGTCCTTTAAATGACATCTTTGCTTTTTAACACTCTAGAGAAATCTTTTGCAGCACATTTGCCCAATGCAATATGTCATCTAATTTCTTGACCGCTGCTTCCATGGGTGTTGATTGTGGATCCAAGTAAAATGAAATCCTTGACAACTTCAATCTTTTCTCTGTTTATCATGATGCTGCTTATTGTTCCAGTTGTGAGGATTTTTGTTTTCTTTATGTGGTGATGTAATCCATACTGAAGGCTGTGGTATTTGACTCTCTTCAATTTCAGCAAACAAGGTTGTGTCATCTGCATATCGCAGGTTGTTAATGAGTCTTCCTCCAATCCTGATGCCACATTGTTCTTCATATAGTCCAGCTTCTCAGATTATTTGCTCAGCCTACCTATTGAAAGTATACAACCCTGATGCACACCTTTCTCGACTTCAAACCATGCAGTATTCCCTTGTTCTGTTCAAACAACTGCCTCTTGGTCTATGCACAGGTTCCTCAGGAACACAATTATGTGTTCTGGAATTCCCATTCTTCGCAATGCTATCCATAATTTGTTATGATCCACGCAGTCGAATGCCTTTGCAGCGTCAATAAAACACAAGTATTCTTTCTGGTATTCTCTGCTTTCAGCCATGATCCATCTGACATCAGCAATGATATCCCTTGTTCCATGTCCTTCTGAATCTTGCTTGAATTTCTGGAAGTTCCCTGTCAATGTACTGCTCCAACCGCTTTTGAATTATCTTTAGTAAAATTTTACTTGGGTGTGATAGAAACAATATTGTTTGATAATTTCCACATTCAGTTGGATCACCTTTCTTTGGAATAGGCATAAATGTGGCTCTCTTCCAGTCGGTTGACCAGGTAGCTGCCTTCTAAATTTCTTGGCATAGACTGGTGAGCACTTTCAGTGCTGCCTCCATTTGTTGAAACATCTCAATTGATATTCCATCATTTCCTGAAGCCTTGTTTTTCGCCAACAACTTCAGTTCAATTTGGACCATTTCCTTCAGTACCATTGGTTCTTGATCATATGCTACCTCTTGAAATGATTGAATGGCCACCAATTCTTTTTGGTACAGTGACTTTGTGTATTCCTTCCATCTTCCAGTGGGAAACTATTTTAACAAAACCACCTGCTTTGGGCCTAGATATAAAATTGAGAATTACTGACCTGACTTGTTAGAATTAGGTCGTGACATGCAACTGCTGCTGATGGCTAAGAATCCCATAGGAAAGCAATTACATCTAAACTTTCTAGCACATATGATTTTTTGAATGTCTGCTAGGGCTTTAGACATTGTAATTGCACTGAGACAATTGCTATATGTAATGCGGCTCTAGACAATGTCTTTGCATGTTATTCCTCTCCTCCTCCTACTCCTTCTCTACTTACTACTCTTCTTCCTCTATCTTTTAATTCTTTTGTTTTCTCCTCAGAGTCATGTACCAGATAGTTACCTGGGACTCTTAACTCATGTTATTTTCTCATATCCCAACCCCATCCCCTTGCAGATGGCTTGTACTGAAAGGCATTTCAGTCATTAGTGATGATGGAATCACAGGACATCATCCTAGAAACACAGTTCCTTGATAATTTCGTATCCAAATCTTAAGAAAGCTCTTAGGAAGAACTAGGTGGAACTAAATAGATCCATTACTATTCTCATAGGGTTAAGATACTTTCATCAAAATAATCTAGAAGAAAAAGCACTATGCTAAACCCTTTATGTATACTGTTTAACATGCAAAACATATAGACAAGTTTCCAAACCACACACCAAATATTTTGCTTTTGGAATATGCACATTTATTATTTCCTCTTTCTGAATAAAAACTGGAAACAGCAAAAATATTTGGCTTAACAAATTGAGTTTTTCCAAACATGAATGTTGAGTGCAAGTCAACTCTTAATTTCACTGTATTTCCAAATGTAAGTATCTGGATGTAGGTGTATTAACAAGAATCATCTTTCTATTTAAAATAGTTCAAATATTAATATATGATGTTACACAGATTTTAATATACAGAACTATTATAACCAGTCTATCTTATCTAAGACACAGACAAACTTTAACATCCAACTTTAACATACCGTCTTCATCCTTCAAACTGTGATAGATGATGTCTGTTGCCTTATAGTTGCCTCATTGACATTCTATACTATACCGTGTACTGCAGGGATTGGTACCCTACAAAAAATATTCTCCAGACCCATTTGATAATTACTGGGAGACAATTCTCTATGGGTCTCTTGTATTTCTAAACATTTTGCAAGCAAGGAACTAACTGCTGTATTTTACAGATTCTGTTTTCAAGGATGTTTATATAGCAAAAAGCCTTGAAAGATAAAGGCTAAAGCTGCTCCAAGAGGAATATTCATCCTTGTAAAACTAACTTTAATATGAAGCTGATTGTACAGTACAGTTAGAGAATTTTTAATTAGCAAAATTATAAAGTCAAACGTAATAATATACATCTTCAACAGTATTTTAATAGCAATTCCAACTTGCTATTGTATTCCAGCTAAATTAAACTTCCTTTGTTCTTTTTCATGAAAATTTTACGTATCTGCTTTTATTATGGTGTTCAAAGTTTCATTAGGCAAAGTCATATTTTATTTAGTGGTAAGTTGAAGCAAAACGAATATGAAATAAGAAGCATAAGATCTGGCTTACATTTTGATTTTCACATCGTAATCAAATGTCTAATCCATATTACCCAAATATCTTTGAAGTTTACTTCTCCATAAAGTTGGTGATAAAAAAATCTACCTGACTACTTCTATCTCACATCATTGTGGTGTGGATTAAATGAAATAAAGTAAATCACATAGTTTTCAAACAATACATTTCTCTATAAAAAAATTTATTGATTTACTTATGTATATCTTGCCTTAGTACAAAAAGAATTTGAGGCCGCTTACAATCATAGCAGATTAAACTGATGTAAATCCCTTTTGACACACATCCACCTCTACCACTAGCAGTTACAAGCACAGAGAAATGTTGGATCAAATACATTTAAAATATATTCATATATTTTTACCATTTCAAGCTAATCTCAAAATAAATGAAGGGTTAATCCGAAAAGTATCAGCAAATAGTAAATAACTAAAATACGATAATAAGGGAATGATCTTATGCCACAGGGGCTTAAATAATTAATTTTTGATCCTGAAGCTAGAACTGTATAATAGATCTTTTCATAACAGCAAGATTTTGGATACATACTATAACATGGATGAAACGCAAAAGCATTATGATAAGTGAAAGAAGCCTGACTCAAAGGATTACATACTGGGCTTCTGGTTCCAGACAAGATGGAGTAGACTCATTATTCCCTACTCCTCCCTGTGAAGTACAACTAAAAACCCTGAATATAAAATATCAGGGCTCTGAAATGTAGAAGGAGGAGGGAAGACTGGCTAGGGAGTCTCAGGTCTTGAGGAATGACACGATGGTGAGTTCTGTTTTTCCTTTTCTTTCTCTTTCTCTTTCTTCTTCTTTTTAATTCTATATATCCTAGACTGGGCAGTGGAGTAATCTGCAATACAGAACTGCAAACAGGCACAAACAAAGAAAAGTCCCCCTCCTTCCCACCAAAAAAACCTGATTTCTCTAGCCAAAACACTAGAAAAAGGCAGCCCAGGACAACAGACTGAGTCTAGCATAACACAGTTTATAAAGACAATGTTCTATATTCTACCTTGGTGAGTAGCGTCTGGGGTCTTAAAAGCCTGTGAGCAGCCATCTAAGATACTCCACTGGTCTCACCCCTTCGGGAGCAAGGGAGAATGAAGAGAACAGGATACAAGGAAAAGATTAGTCCAAAGGACTAATGGACCACAGCTACCAAGGCCTCCACCAGACTGAGTCCAGTACAGCTAGATGGTGCCCGGCTACCACCACTGACTGCTCTGACCGGGATCACAACAGAGGGTTCTGGACAGAGCTGGAGAAAGATGTAAAATAAAATTCTAACATATAAAAATAGACCAGATTTACTGGCCTGACAGAGACTGGAGAAACCCCAAAAGTATGGCCCCCAGACACCTTTTAGCTCAGTAATGAAGCCACTCCCAAGGTTCACTGTTCAGCCAACAGTTAGACAGACCCATAAAACAAAAGACTAAAGGGGCACACCAGCCCAGGGGCAAGGACTAGAAGGGGGGAGGGGACAGGAAAGCTGGTAATGGGGAATCCAAGTTCAAGAAGGGGAGACTGTTGACACGTCATAGGGTTGGCAACCAATGTCACAAAACAATATGCGCATTAATTGTTTAATGGGAAACTAATTTGCTCTGTAAACCTTCATCTAAAGTGCAACAAAAATAAAAATAATTTAAAAACAGAAAGAGAAAATCAGAATAAAAATAGAAAAAATATTTAAAATGAATCGCTTAAAAGGAACCATTCAGAAAAAGCATTGGGCTTACATGGTTTTATATTACTGTTCAAGGAAACATAACCTCTATCTTATACAAAGTGATTCAGAAATAAAAACAGGAAAAGCATCATTACAGTTAGGCTATATATGTGTGTATATATATATATATATATATATATATATATATATATACATATATATGTTTTTAGTTTTCAACTTAAATTTCAGTTATAGAAGAAGTACAAATAATTTATTTCCAAATAATGAAATGTCAAATTCAACCTCTACAAAATGCTTAACACCCACTTATCTTTTAAGCGTTATTTCTGACAGTAATTAAAGAGTGGGTTCGGTTTTCTGTTACCACCACTGACATATATGACTACAAAATCATCTTTCAGTTTATGAGAGAGGGCTCACCCTTCTATTTCATATACCATAAAAACCAGTTGCCATTGAGTCGATTCTGACTCATAGCGACCCTATAGGACAGAGGAGAACTGCCCCATAGAGTTTCCTAGGAGCGGCTGGTGAATTCGAACTGCCGAACTTTTGGTTAGCAGCCGTAGCTCTTAACCACTGTGCCACCAGGGCCCCTCATATACCTGAGGCAGGACAAAATGAGAGTTCACGAGTGCATGCACAGTTTATTCAAAACTGTTACAAAATCTGAAAATCACAGTTAGAGAGACGTAGCATGGGTGGATATGGGATAAATTCCTGTCTCACCTTGTTGTTGTGTCAATTCCGACTCGTAGCGACTCTATATGACACAGTAGAACTGCCCCATAGGGTTTTCTAGGCTGTGATCTTTGCTGAAGCAGATGGCCATATCTTTCTCCTGCAGAGCAGCTGATGGGTTTGAACTGCCAGCCTTTCGGTTAGCAGCTAAACTTTTAGCCACTGCACCACCACGGCTCCTCTGTTTCACCTTAGAACCAAACCAAACCCATATTGCCCACAAGTTGATGCCGACTCCAAAGGGTTAAGGCATAGATTCTAATAATCATCAGTGACTGAAAGTCTGTTTTGGGTTCTTTATTACTGTTTTACATAAAACCAATTCTTGCCCTTGGAGAGAAATGCTGAATAAATATCAATAAAAACGTCACTGTTGGTGAGACTGTAAATTGGTATTGCCTTTCTGTAGGCAATTGGATAGCATATATTGAAATTTAAATGTGCATGCAGTTTGATCCAGTAGTTTTACTGTTTGAAAGAAAGGAGTAGAGAGCCATTGTTAAGGTCATCTACCCTGGGGCTAGACAGGTTGTGTGGAAATTCCAGATCTGAAAGGCGTTTTGCCTTCAGTGCAATGAGAATAATAATACTTTCTCACGTAACACAGTACTTGACACACATTACCTCAAAGAAATTACCGTGCAAGTGCACCAAGAGACACATACCAGGGACTCCCTTACAGCATTTTTCTGAAAGCTTAAAACAGTAAACAACTGAAATGGCACCTAGCATAGAAATTGCTAAATATTTGCATATGCATATATTGGATCATTGTGCCCCTGTAAATAAGTTAGATAAACTGCATACTTGGGATGACAATAGCTATGTTACAAATTGTAAGTGGGAGTAATTGCAATCATTTATTTCCCCCTAAATATTAAAAACATCAATTTGTCTTACAGTTATTTCTATAAGTGTATTTAATCCCCTAGGAAGAGAGCTGGAGTGATAAATACCAAATTAAATAACAGTAGATACTTTTGGGAGAGAACTAGAATTTTGGTGAGATCAAGAGAAACATTTTTTTGTATGTAAAGTTATAATTTTTATAATGAGATATATGCATATGTTGCTTATTTAAATGACAAAAATTAAATTTAGAATTAAAAAAATTTAAGTGCAAAAAACGTGTTACTGATTTTTTTTTTTTTACCACAGTGTGATAAAGTAAAGGAATATTGACCAGAGACAACCAATGATGCATTTCAAAAATAAATATTTAATATGCTTTTAAATGGAATGCTTGTTTATTAAGCCAATAGGCCCATGCTTTGGGATGAATAGAGGAATAGAATTTTTAAAAACAAGACATATTACCCTTTGGGTCCAACCTGTGTGGACATTAGCCATAGAGTTAATAAACACCCTTAACATTTGAGGTATAGAAAACCCTTTCAGGACGCTTTATATAGTTTAAGCTTTTAAATCTGATACATTATGTGAAAGGACATTTCTATATCCCAGGTAGAAGAAGTGTTTGGTCTATAAAGTTCAGTGTATTGGTTTTGCCTTATAAAATTGGTTTTGCCAGTGTGTGAACAGCTAATAATTTAGATCTGAGCTCCTAAGCCCTCATTCACTGATGCCACATGACTGATAACCTTGTCCCCAAACCTACTGTTAGTCCTGGGCTTATCTCCTGCACTTCACTCTGTGCAGCTATGTTACCACAATAACGCAGATTGGAGCGGCTTGCTGCAATAGCCAATTTTGAGACAAGGGTGAGGTGAGCAGCAAGAGTTTTATTATATATCGATATATAGGAGACAGAAGAGAATAGATACCTCCAAAAAAACCCGTCTGCCCAACTGGAGATTGGCTGAAGGCTTTTATAGGGACAGGATTATGGGTTTTAGAAGTTTGTGTTAGTTCTCCCTTGAGGTGGTCATGTCTCAGATGAGTTAATCTTTTACTGGTATTCTCGGGGATTATCTGGCGACATTCTTGGGGATTATCTGGTGACATCCTTGGTTTTCCTGTCACAAGACAGGTGCTTTGTTAGGTTTTTCATCCTTAGATCATTATCACTTGTTTTCCACCCTCCAAAGAGGAACATCGGTTAATCTTAAACCTTTTGTAGAGACTGGAGCCGAAGGGAAAAACAAGATCATGAGACAATGTGGCGGTTAGCAATGGGTAGTAAATAATAGTGAGCCGGACCTATGCAGCCTCTTCCAGATACATAGAAGGTATCCACTATATGTTGGTCCGAATTTAGTTCATCAAAAGTTTAGTGGAAAAAAACAAGACTGGGTCAGATATCTGTCAACAAGTTTAGAGATGCTGACTAACTGAACTCATATCTATTCATCCACAATTATCAGAATATTTTAAGCCAACCTAAATATATCCAAATATACATTTTCTTTATCTTGATGTCCTGGAGAATTTGAATATGAGCATGTTTGTAACCCTCAATTACTGATGTAATTATGGTTGTGTCCTGACCTGGCTAGAAGAGTAGTGATTTGGGGCTCCCATTACCTTGACATCTGTTCTGAGTTAGTAAAAATAAGATTCAGCACTGCTTCTTGTTTGTTTGGTTTGGTTTTCTTGTTTTGCCCTTGCACACCTGCAAATCTGACCATAGAAAATCTTATTCAGAGCTGTGAAAAACTTTATGAGAAATCAATAAGTACTAGTAACATTTACCAGTTTCATTGCCTCATAATCGATATCTACCTGAACTTTATCAGCCTCCTGAAAGTTGATGAGGAAAACGATAGTAAACCAGAAAAATGATCAAGTAACACTTGAAATGAGAGTTCTATACAAAAAACAATAGATATATTTTCAACATGGTCAAACTCTAGGGAAAAATTTAAAATTCTCCAAAACTTAATTGTAATCACATACTATGGAACGCAGATGACCTTTGCAAGCAGAAAAAGATCAATCTAAATTTTGTGTCTGTTCAAGGAGTCTTTAAATACTTGGTTGCACTTCAAAGCTTGTGTCTTGCTTATGTATTACTGCGTACCAAACCATCTTAAGTTTAATGGTGCAATACAACAATCGTTTTATGATGCTCATGGATTCTGCGGTTCAGGTATTTAGAGAGGGCACAGCAGGAGCAGCACGTCTCTGTTCCATAATAACTAAGGCCTCACCTTGCAAGATGAAGGCTGGAGGTGAATCAGGAGCCTGAGGCTGGGAGTGAATAAAACTTTCATTATTCACAAATCTGGTGGTTAATGTTGGCTTTTGTCTGGGACTTTAAAAGGGGCTGTCAACTGGAACACTGACATTTGGCTTCTCCATGCAGCTGCTGGTGTTTCCTCACTGCATGGTGGCTGGATTCCAAGAGCAAGCACCTCAAGAACACTAAATGTAAGATGCATCACCTTTTACCCCTTTAAAGACCTAACCTAGCTGGTTGAATGGACACAGGAAATCAGAGGTGGTAAGAAGGAGTGTGCTGTCACAGTATAGGGAGAGCAATTAGGGTCACATAACAATGTATGTATAAATTTTTGTATGAGAAACTGACTTGAATTGTAAACTTTCACTTAAACTGCAACGGTAAACAAAAAAAAAAAAAGACTTAAGCTCACAAGTTATGAGACTGCCCAAATTCAAAGGAGGGGAACATACACCCCACTTCTCTGTGGCTGGCATGTTAAAGTCACATTGTAAGAAAAGCATATGGGACAGGAGATATTGTTGTGACTGTTTTTGGAAAATACAATCTGGCGCAAGCAGATTGAACAGACACTTCACCAAAGAAGATATACAAATGGCCCAATAAACACATGCAGAGATGATCAGCATCACTAATCATCACGGAAATGCAAACTGAACCACAATACAATATTACTACCCACCTACTAAAAATGGCTAATTGAAAAGATAGATAATACTTAGAATGTGGAGCAACTGGAACACTTGTATACTGTTGGTGGGAATGCAAAGGGTACAACCACTTTGGAAAATATCTTGGCAGTTTCTTACAAAGTCAAAAATACACTTACCATATGATCTCTAGAAAATGTACTCCAAGTTATTTACCCAAAAGAAATGAAGACATATGTCAACACAAAGATTTGCATATGAATGTTTATAGCAGCTTTATCCATATTAGCAAAAAGCTGGAAACAATTCAAAACCAATCAATAGGTGAATAGATAATCAAATTTCGATATATCTACATAAAAGGAAAAAAATTACTGATACATACAACAACATGGAAACCTCTCGCAGCCGACAGGAAAAGAATACATACTCTTTTTTATGATTCCATTTATATGAAACTCTAGAAAACATAAAACTGATCTATAATGACCAAGAGCAGACCAGTGGTTGCCTGAGGCTGATTTTGAGTGGGTGGAATATTCCCTCTTCCAACCTTCTGGCAACTCAAGTGTAAGCCTGTGATTTAGTTTCAGCCAATCATTCACTCCCCTTCAGGAATTTGATTTTAAGTTGATGGAAAGGTAGTGGAGAATTTAGTCATGCTGCGATGACATGCTGATAGCATCTAAATCCAACAGAGTGATGGCAAATTAACACCCCTATCCTGGAAGTTTCTGCAGTATGACATTGGTTATGTTTGCATAACCCAGACTCCTTTTGTTTTCAACTCATCTCCTGAGCTTGGTTCTTAAGCCTTCCTATTGATTCTGTGAGCTAGAGATAGTCTTCTAATAAATTTACGTTTGGCTCAAGTTACTTGGAGTCAGCTTTTGTCACCTTAAAACAAACAAACAAACAAACCTGACTGAAACAGACTCCTTGGTGCCAAATAATGGAAATTTTTCTTATTATGCAACAATAAAATCTTTAGTGGGGAATTCAATAGGAAAATACTTTCACGTTCAACATACCTAATGATAACTGTTTTGAATATGCATTGACTTCCATTACAATCACTTCACCTCAATTTTGCAGATGATGGTAATAAATGTTCTGACTCCTTGCTCCTTCAGTTATCAAAGTCACTCATTTGGTGTCACAATTTCAAAACTCAGGCTCAAACCAATATCACCCTCAGGAATAATCTTCTTTCTAATGGTGGGTTTCTTGCTGTCACAGTTGAGAGCTCTGTTGATCAGCTTCAAATAAACTTTGATGCTGATTCCGCTCTGTTATCGTACCTTATTTCTAGTAACCGGACTCTTGACTATATTCTTGGCAAAGTCCTCTCCTTCTTACTCTAATTAATTCACTAAATCCTTGCAGATTCCCTATCGCAGACATCTTAGGACCCTGGTCCCTTTAACTGCCTAGGTATTACCTTCAGCCAGGCCTTCATCCTGTCAAGCATTGCCTTTTAGTAATTCTATTGATTGTCAGTCAAACAGATTTCCCTAACACCATTTTCCTGCCAGAACATCCACTGGCTGCCCTCCAGTGGACATTGCTGATTACATGGGCAGGGTGCCTGCTTGCTCATCTTTCTGCCTTCTGCCTACTGCCTACTGGCTAATTCCCCTAAACACTCCACTTGCCAGCCCAGACTCTTACGACTAACCACCAGAAACTTCTCAGACCATGTTTCCCACGGTTGATAAAGTCTTCGGTTCCTAGGCCTTTTGGTGTGTCTACTCAGTTGCAGCAGTACATAGACAAGGAACTGCCAGAAATTTAAGCCAGATTTAGAACAGGACATGCAACATTGCTGACTTATCTTGGTTGAAAGCAGAGAATACCAGAAAGATGTTTACCTGTGTTTTATTGACTATGCAAAGGCATTCGACTGTGTGGATCATAACAAATTATAGATAACATTGCAAAGAATGGGAATTCCAGAACACTTAATTGTGCTTATGAGGAACCTGTACATAGACCAAGAAGTAGTCGTTCAAAGAGAACAAGGGGATACTGCATGGTTTAAAATTAGGAAAGATGTGCATTATAGTAGTATCCTTTCATCATACTTATTCAATCTGTATGCTGAGCAAATAGTCCAAGAAGCCAGACTATGTGAAGAAGAGCACTGCATCAGGATTGGAGGAAGACTCATTAACAACCTGCGATATGCAGATGACCCAGCCTTGCTTGCTGAAAGTGAAGAGGACTTGAAGCAGTTACTGACGAAGATAGAGGACTACAGCCTTCAGCATGGATTTCATCTCAACATAAAGAAAACATAAATCTTCACAACTGGACCAATAAACAACATCATGATAAATGGAGAAAATATGAAGCTGTAAAGGATTTCATTTTACTTGGATCCACAGTCAGTGCCCATGGAAGCAGCAGTCAAGAAATCAAACAACGCATTGCACTGGGCAAATCTGCTGCAAAATACGTCTTTGAAGTGTTAAAAAGAAAAGATGTCACTTTGACAACTAAGGTGCACCTGACCCAAGCCATGGTATTTTCAGTCACCTCATATGCCTGCAAAAGCTGGACAATGAGTAAGGAAGACCGAAGAAGAATTGATCCTTTGAATTATAGTGTGGGCGAAGAATACTGAATATTCCATGGACTGCCAGAAGAATGAGCAAATCTGTCTTGGAAGAAGTACAGCCAGAATGCTCCTTAGAAGCAAGGATGGCGAGACTACATCGCACATACTTTGGACATGTTATTAGGAGGGATCAGTCCCTGGAGAAGGACATCAAACTTGGTAAAGGAGAGGGTCAGCGAAAAAGAGGAAGACCCTCAACAAGATGGATTGACACAGTGGCTGCCAACAATGGGCTCAAGCATAACAACGATTGTTGAGGATGGCACAGGATCTGGCAGTGTTTCGTTCTGTTGTACATAGGGTCACTATGAGTCAGAACCAACTCTATGGCATCTAACAACAACAACAACTCAGTTCTGATGAATGATTTAGTAAACTTTTTACTGCTTTTTAGTGTGCTTAAAATCCATTATTCTTACATTTGGCCTAGTTAGATTAGATTTCTAATATTACCTCTCTCTCTCTTTTTCTCTCACTGTATCTCTTTAAACGTAGTTAGAGAAACTTTCATTGTTACTGAAGCCATCTGGGAAATTTCTGGAAACACTCTCCAGATTTAAATTTATACAAGAGGTACTCTCAATAGAATCTTTGCAACACTGTGAATTTACTTCCTCTGTTTGAAAAGAGGTATATAACAGAGACTGAGTTTCAACAGAGGGAGAGATTACATTTTCTCAGGTTCCTACATATAGGTTTTTATTATGTTTTAAATCATATTTATTATTTGATAAGATCAATATTAATTGCAAAGTGTGCTGATCAAAACAAGTAATATCAATATTTGGGAACAAAGCTTTTATTTTTCTCCTATTGCCTCACAGAATAATTATTTTTAAAGACCATCTCTTTAATGTATGTAACTGTGGAAGCAAAAACTACCTAAGCATTTTATGTTTTTCAAAATATAAAACCACTTGGATCTGGGACCCTGCCAGGTTTATAAATGCATTTGTTTCTGGATTGGTACCTTAGAATGTTTATCAGGATAGATGTATGCTCTGTGCATCTTAATGAAAGATAGGCAGATGTGGGAATAGATCATGGACCTTTTATATTTAAGATTAATAAAAATACATGGTTATAGGTATTAGAAACAAGTTTAATTATATTTCATTTCAAAGAGCGTTCAATTCTTGTTCTTTGGAACTTTATGAGAAAAGTTATCAAACTTATATCATGTACACAGTTATGATTAATCTCTTTCACATAATTTATCTTTTTTTTAATTCATGCTCTAAAGGACAAAAAGTATAAAAACAAACTGTCCATGACTGTATATGTATGAATATGTATATAGATATCTATATCTATATATACAGTCCTGGTATGTTAATATGATACCTAATGATCCCCAGTGTCCTGTGTATTTGGGTTGGGTCTTAATATCCCAAACTAGAAATGACCTAAGGAACAGATTTTAGTTCACTTTTACCAAAGTAAGTTGCAAAATTATATTTTGACAAAACGGTTATGCTTATATTAAAACCAATGCATTGGGCAAGCATGCTTCATCATTGAAATGAAGATGGTAAACAATTCCATCATGCAGATGTTTAGGGGTATGTCATGGTTTGAATTATGTCCCCCCAAAAATGTGTATATCAGTTTGGCTGGGCCATGATTTCTGGTACTGTGTGATTTTCCTGTATGTTGTAAACCTGCCTCTATGATGTTAATGAGGGAGGATGGGTGGCAGTTGTGTTAGTAAGGCGGGACCTGATCTACAAGACTGGATTGTGTCCTGAGGCCATCTCTTGAGATATAAAAGACAGAAGTGAGCAGAGAGACAGGGGGACCTCATACCATCAAGAAAACAGTGCTGGGAGCAGAGTGCGTCCTTTGGACCGGGGTCCCTGCGCAAAGAAGCTCCTAGTCCGGGGGAACACTGAAGAGAAGAAGGCCGACAGAGAGAAAAAACCTTCCCCTGGAGCTGACGCCCTGAATTTGGACTTTTATCCTACTTTGACTGTGAGGAAATAAATTTCTCTTTGTTAAAACCATCCACTTGTGGTTTTTCTGTTATAGCAGCACTAGATGACTAAGACAGGGTATGATCTGCAGCTAATTCATTCTGAGAGGCCCACCTTAAGGCAATATTTTTTCTTTTTCTCCCTTCCAACACTAAATCAGCTGCTTTTTATTCCCTGTTGTTTTATTTTCATGTGGGTGATTTTGTTCACTTGCTCTTTCAAGTTATTGAGTCTTCCACGTCTCTTCTTTCTGTCTTGTGCCGTGGTATCTAAACCCAAAAAAAAAACCCAAAGCCATTGCCATCGAGTCATTCCAACTCATAACAACCCTATTGGACAGAGTAGAACTGCTCCATAGGATTTCCAAGAAGCGGCTGGTGGATTCCAGCTGCTGACTTTTTGGTTAGCAGCCATAGCTCTTAAACACTGTGCCATGAATGGAAATCCAAATTTATTTTTAAGGAAATTGTTCACTACAATCGTATTTGTGACATTTTTCCGTGTGAGGATGTGGTAAATTATGGAATGAGAAATGTGCTAAGTGCCTCGATTTCACAAAAACCCTAAACCAAACTCATTGCCACTGAGTTGACTTTGACTCATAGCAACCCTGTAGGACAAAGTAGAGCTGCCCCATAGTGTTTCCAAAGAACGGCTGGTGGATTCGAACTGCCAACCTTTTGGTTAGCAGGCTGAACTCTTAACCACTGTGCCACCAGAGCTCCAGTTTCATAAGAGAAAGTTATATTTTTTATCCATTTTCCTGAGGAGCTAAAGTATTTTCAGTAAATGCGGATTTGCATTTTAGGCACACATACAACTTTTAGTTAATGTCCTTAAGGGCTTGAGAAAAGTAATGTTCACAAAATTTACGTTACAGAGGCAGTTTAAGACATAATTGGCTATTCTGGGTGCTCTAGTTTAGACCTCCAAAAATCAGTGTAGTTGGACTATATTAACTCAACTCCTTGAACAATGGTTTTGTTTTCATAGAGGGTTAGGTAAACATCTTCATCTGATAATATTTCTTCATTCTCTGGTACCTTTGTGTGTCTCTTTATTCTAAATAGTTTCTGATCTTTATTTTCATCTTTATTTCACTTCATTAGTTTTAATTGCATAACAGTTTCAAAAATTTCTAAATATATAGATAGAAAATTTTGGGTCAATACGCTTTTCTCTATGTTTGGAGGATTGTATTATCCTATCTAATCTTATGTGGGAGAAAGATGTGGCAGTCGGCCGTAAAGATTACAGGCTTGGAAACCCTATGGGGCAGTCAAACTAATCAAAAGAAAGAAGTAGAATAATACAAAACTAAACTAAAACTTGAAATATGCTAATATACTGGTGGGCCAAGTCTACAGTTTCTGTCATCTCAAGTTTACTATCCTTTCCAATAACTTGAACCAAGTACAACTGGAAGCAAGGGATGGGTGGCTGAGTATTAGTTGTTCCTACATATCATTATCTAGGCATTGAAAATTTAAATTTCCCTAAGGGCTATTAGAAGCCTTGGTTGCACAGTGTTTAAGAGCTCGGCTGCCAACCAAAACGTCAGCAGTTTGAATCCACCAGCTGTTCCTTGGAAACCGTATGGGGGCAGTTCAACTCTGTCCTATGGGGTCGCTATGAGTCGGAATTGTCTCGATGGCAGTGAGTTTGGTTTGGTTTTAGTTTATGTTATACTAAACCTTCCAGTACATTAACTGACTCAATGCAGTATAAGCCAATGTAGCTTGGGTCCATAGATGCCATATTTTTGCATATTTTAACTTTTCTATTTTTAGAATCTATATTATAATCAATTTGAATCTTTAATGTAGTGGAATTTATACTGTACCTCCTTTATTCAAGGCATGAAAGGCTGTTATTAAGTTGAAGTCACAGCATCTTGAAAAAAAAGAAATATATTAAAATTTGTAATCCACCCTACCCATCATCAAATGTTAGACATGAGTTGACAGTCATTTAACTAAAACACAGTGAAGGAAGTCGATTGCTTATGTCTTTTTAAAAACTAAAACGATTAGGTAGCAAATGTTGCTTTTTGTTGTTGTTAGGTGCCGTCGAGTTGGTTTCAACTCATACAGACCCTATGTACAGCAGAACAAAACACTGCCTGGTCCTGTGCCATCCTCACAATCTTTGCCGTGTTTGAGCCCATTGTTGCAGCCACTGTGTCAATCCATCTCGTTGAGGGTCTTCCTCTCTTTTGCTGACCCTCTACTTTACCAAGAAAGATGTCCTTCTCCAGGGACTGGTCCCTGCTGACAACGTGTCCACGGTACTTAAGAAGTCTCGTCATCCTCCCTTCTCAGGAGCATTCTGGCTGTTCTTCTCCCAAGACAGATTTGTTCGTTCTTCTGGCAGTCCATGGTATATTCACTATTCTTCACCAATACCATATTTCAAAGGCATCAATTCTTCTTTGGTCTTTCTTACTCATTGTCTAGCTTTTGCATGCATATGAGGTGATTGAAAATACCATGGCTTGTGTCAGGTGCACCTTAGTTGTCTAAGTGACATCTTTTTTTTTTTAACACTTCAAAGAGTTATTTTGCAGCAGATTTGCCCAATGCAATATATCGTTTGATTTCTTGACTGCTGCTTCCATGGGCACTGACTGTGGATCCAAGTAAAATGAAATCCTTTACAGCTTCATATTTTCTCCATTTATCATGATATTGCTCATTGGTCCAGTTATGAGAATTTTTGTTTTCTTTACAGTGAGGTGTAATTCATACTGAGGCTGTATGTAGTCTTTGATCTTCATCAGTAACTGCTTCAAGTCCTCTTCACTTTTAGCAAGCAAGGTTGTGTCATCTGCATATTGCAGGTTGTTAATGAGTCTTCCTGCAATCCTGATGCCACGTTCTTCTTCTTATTTTCCAGCTTTTCAGATTATTTGCTGAACATACAGATTGAATAAGCATGGTGAAAGGATACAACCCTAACCCACACCTTTTCTGATTTTAAACCATGCAGTATCCCCTTGTTCTGTTGGAATGACTGCTTCTTGGTCTTGTGTTCCTCAGGAGCACAATTAAGTGTTCTGGAATTCCCATTCTTTGCATTTTATCCATAATTTGTTATGATCCACACAGTTGAATGCCTTTGCATAGTCAATAAAACATAGGTAAACATCTTTCTGGCACTTCCCGCTTTCAGCCAAGATCCATCTGGCATCAGCAACGATATCACGTCCTCTTCTGAATCCAGCTTGAATTTCTGGCAGTTCTCTGTTAATGTACTGCTGCAACCATTTTTGAATTATCTGTAGCAAAATTTTACTTGCAGTGATATTAATGATATTGCTCCATAATTTCCACATTCTGTTGGATCATCTTTCTTTGGAAGGGGCACAAATATGCATCCCTTCCAGTTGGTTGGCCAGGTAGCTGTCTTTCAAGTTTCTTGGCATAGACGAATGAGCACTTCCAGCACTGCATCCATTTGTTGAACCATCTCAGTTGGTATTCTGTCAATTACTGGAGCCTTGCCTTTCACCATTGCCATCAGTGCAGCTTGTACGTCTTCCTTCAATACCGTTGGTTCATGATCACATGCTACCTCCTGAAATGTTGCCTACTAACCCAATTATCTATCTTTTTTAGCCAACACAAGTTCTGCTCAACAATAGATGAATTACAACATACTTCTAATAAATAGCTATTACAGATTTCTGCTTTGCAAAAATGAAATTAAAATACCTTTGTCATTAGTTTACATAGGGATTGCATCATGTAAAAATAATATTTACTTAATAAATAGTGTTGCAAGATCTGAACTATAGCAGAACTAACTGAATTGTGATTCAGGAAATATTTACAATTTAACTGCCCATAAGAAAACAAACAACCCTCTTCCTTTAGATGTCTACTTAAAACAGTATCTTCTAGCTGGCAATATCTTCAAGTGAAAACATCTTTCTTTCCTTTTTCTCTAATGCAAAACAGAGTGATAATTTCCCATCTGATGCCATATTGACTACTTCTTTAAGTCATATTAAAAATCCCCACCTTGTTTGCAGAATAGTTGTGACTAGGGAACATCTTGAACACAATATAAATTATAACAAGAAGCAAAAATGTATTTTTAATTTTGTAACATCAGATTTCTGATGGGCAAAATTTGTTTTTTTCAACATTCACCGTGCTTACAAACATTACATATAGCTGAAAAGGAAAGGAAGGGAAAACACAACAGGCTGGCTTCTCTAGTCTATATAAATTCCCATCGCAACCTCTGGGACTAGCTTACATATAGCGGTGCTCCGTAAATATTTGTTGATGATGATGATAGATTGCACATTTTTTATGCACTAATGTTAGTGCATGAGCACATTGCTTGTGTTTCTACAGCTGAAGCAAGCAATCATGTTGACAAACGACTGCATTCTCAGGTGCTTCTAAGTATTGGTAGTTCAAAGTCAGGGGGACCTCATCCATTTATCAAGACTGTAACTGAAATTCACTTGCAATGTATTTGTCCAACTGGAACATTTATGCATAAACACCATTTATCTGGAGTCACTTCCATTCTCTTTAGGTAGGTCTTGGGGTCAGACTTTCTTCTCAAAGCACGCTGGACATACTCAGAAGCACTGATCTCCATATGAAGTATGAGGTTTCTATACCCTAAAAAATGAAAATGATAATTTAGGGGAAAAAAAACAACAACCTCCATTCCATTTCGTGAAGTTAAACTAGTTTATTTCAGCAGTGTAGCTCTCAGTTTATGGAGCCAGAGGAGGCCGTACTGGTCCTTGGACACATGGCTAAAGCTTGCTAAGTCTAGGGAAAATTAACATTGTTACTAAGAATTCCTACCTCATAGAGTTTTTGTAAGAATTGAACGCAATAATGCATATTGTCTTAGTCATAGTGCTGCTACAACAGAAATACCACAAGTGGATGGTTTTAATGAAGAGAAGTTTATTTCCTCATAGTCAAAATAGGCTAAAAGTCCAAATTCAAGGTGTCAGCTCCAGGGGAAGGCTCTCTCTCTCGGCCTTCTCATCTTGTTCCCCCAGACTAGGAGCTTCTCGGTGCAGGGACCCCCGTCCAAAGGACGTGCTCTGCTCCCAGCACTGCTTTCTTGATGGTATGAGGTCCCCCTGTCTCTCTGCTTACTTCTGTCTTTTATATCTCAAGAGGTTGCCTCAGGACACAATCCAGTCTTGTAGATCAAGTCCTGCCTTACTAACACAACTGCCACCCATCCTCCCTCATTAACATCATAGAGGCAGGTTTACAACACACAGGAAAATCACACAGTACCAGGAATCTTGGCCTAACCAAATGGATACACACATTTTTGGGGGGACATAATTCAAACCATGACACATACTATACATTTAACAAATTATCTGGTATATATTAAGTGCTCAAAAATATTAGCTAAAATAGCAATTTTGCAGATGTTTGAATTAAAAATTTCCACCTCAGATGACGATTTTCTGTCATATTAGTACATTTTTTATGTTTGGTTATTTCTTATGTTTACCCAGTTCTTTTCTTGCTCACAAAAATGAGGGAAACCCTCAATAAACAGAACAATGGAGTCAAACATACAAACGATCATGAAGATGGTTCAGGACTGGGCAGTGTTTCATTCCGTTTTACATGAGGTCAGCATGAGTAGAAGCCAGCTCAATCGTAATTAACACCACCACCACCATTTCTTGCCCAATCTTTTGTAACCAATTATTTCTTCAGTTTTCTAAATATTCATCCTTAACTATGTGTCATCCTTAAATTTGATTAAAACAGAATATCTCATCTTTACTACTTTTAGAAAGCTTTTCATTATGGGAATTTTCAAATAAACGCAGAACTATAGAGAAAAGTAAAATGAACTGCCTCTCTATACCTTCAACAGTCATTGATATTTTGCAAATCTTGTTTTATCTATTTCCTGAGAACAAAGATCATCTATGTCAATATGATTTACTTATTTATTTTTTCCCACCAGAAAACGTTTGCTCTGGAAAGATAAGACTGTAAATTAATAAATAACTTCATTGCTTGCTTCATGAAATTCCTACAGATCAATTTAAGGGATAATAGTCTTCTCATCTGGGAAAGCTGTTCACTTAAATAACAATTTACTTATGAAGGATTTCTTTAAGATCCTTGCTACCTCACTGTGTCCACTAGCCCTAAATTATTACATCATGAACTTTGCCCAATCCCAATCAGTTTCCTGCCTTAAGCCACTGGAGTCTGAGACACTGCTAAGACTCTGTCAAGATGATGCTCTCCCTTTCTGAAATGACTTGGAACGAACTTAGTGTCACTCTATTAACAGGTTGTCTGGTGATATTTTGGGGAAATAAGTGCCCATATGGATGACTTTGAAGGACCCCTCGTGGCGCAACGGTTAATCACTCAGCTGCTATCCTAAAGGTTGGTGGTTTGAACCCACCCAGTGGCACCACAGAAGAAAGGCCTGGTGATCTGCTCCTTTGAAGATTACAGCCTAGAAAACCCGATGGGGCAGTGCCAGTCTGTCTCACGGGATGGCTATGAGTAGAAAATTGACTCCACATCACCCAACAACAACATGTATGATTTGTGTGTGGGTGTGTGTGTGTATGTGTGTAGTTTTATTTTGGCTAAGTGAAAAGCAAAATCAAGACTTAATATCATTTCAACTATAAATTTTTCAGTATGCATCTCTAACTGATCAGGGCTTTTTCAATAACACAATCACTATGCCATCATCATACGTAACATAATTAACAACTATACCTTCATATCAACAAATACCCAATCCATATTCAACTTTCCCTGAGTAACTCAAAGGTGACTTTTTATATATACAGTTTTAATTTAAATTAGCATTCAAATAAATTCCATACATTGCATTTGGTTAGTAGGTCTCTAAAGTCTCTTTTAAAAGGAGCTCTGGTGGCACAGTGGTTAAGCGCTCAGCTGCTAACCGAAAGCTGGGTGGCTTGAACCCACCAGCCACTCCACAGGAGAAAGATGTGGTAGTCTTCTTCCGTAAAGATTTACAGCCTTGGAAACCCCATGGAGTAGTTCTACCCTGTCCTATAGGGGTAACTATGAGTCAGAATCTACTTGATGGCAACAGGTTTGGTTTTATTTGGTTTGGTTATCTTTACAGAAGCAGCTTGACAACTCTTTTCTCCCATGGAGCTGCTGGGTGGGTTCAAATCACTGATCTTTCAGTTAGCAGCTGAATGCTTAATCATTCTGCCACCAGGGTTCCTTCTTATAAAGATTAAGCCTAGGAAACCTTATGGGGCAGTTCTACTCTGTCACATGGGGTCAGTATGAGTCGAAATCGGTTCGATGGCACCTAATAACCTAAAAACAACAACTTTTATAACTTCTTCCTTACCAAAGGTAACCAGTATCATGATTTAACAGCATAGATTAGTTTTCCTTATTTTTGAACATGATATGAAGGAAAGATTCAGTGTATATCCTTTTGTGGCTGGTTGTTTTGCTTAACATTATGTGTGAGATTCATTTTGATTGCATTCATCCATTGCATAGATACATTAGTCTATTCATTTGCCAGTATCACACTGTCCTATATACTTTCACTCTGTAAGTCTTGATATACAGTAAAATAAGTCCACCTACTTTGTTCTTCAAGATTAATTTGGATTTTCATTTCCACATAAACTTTAGAATCAGATGGTTAATTTCCATATGCAAAAAAAAACTGAGTTAAAATCTACTGGGATTTTGATTGTAATTTTAATGGATCTAAAGATCAATTTTGGGAGAATTGACATATTTATAATACTGGATATTCTGATTTAGACCAATTTTGATTTATAGAAAATCTCAGTCACACACCCTTCTTTGTTAATAACTATTTTAAGAATTTCTAAGTGCTAAAGTGATTTTGTCCAATTTTTCTTTTATATACAGCATCATAAGTCCGTTGATACTTACTTTTGTTTTTAAACATAAAATTATACTCTAATAATCACTATGATTTTCCACCTACACATGGCTTTCCCGTAGTCCCCAAATAATACCCACGCTTACACCCCAGACCCTTTCGGATTATTGCACTAAAGCTAATGATAGATAATGATGATACACTTAGAATTTTATTGAGACCGAGTGTACATTCCCCAAACAACTCTGTTAAAGTTTATGGTATATCTGCCTGTTAGATTGGTATGCCATACTGTATATGGCTATAGCTATTTTTAGTACAATGTGACTTTTTGTGGCGCCCTGGTGGTGTAGTGTTAAGAGCTTGGCTGCTAACCAAAAGGTTGACAGTTCAAATTCACCAAGTACTCCTTGGAAACCCTACTCTGTCCTATAGGGTCTCTATGAGTCGAAATCAACACTATGGCAACAGGTTAAGGGTTACTTTTTGTCTCATGGTATATTCACATGATTCCAATGTTGTTTGACTTTATTTCACTAAATTGATTGTCTCTGAAGCCATATCGTTTCTGGCATCATATCTATACCCCTTTTCTCACTTTATATTCCTTTCCTTCCCTCCTTCTGCTCTTGCTTAGCACAGATTAATGCTGAGTTATTCCAACTAATGCTTGACAGAATAGGGAAAGAGAAATTTTAAAAAAAGCAAGTATTTAAACTTGCCTGAAACGATTTTCAGTAAATCTATTTTAGTTATCAGTTAATAGATTTATCTGTTTTATGTTATTATGTTGTTATCACTTGGTAAAAAAGCTTTTACAGCTATTTAGCAGATAAAAGTCTGTTCTTTTTCAAACTTGAGCTGCCACAAAAAGGACAAGTTCAGAGGGGAAGACTTGACTTTTTTCCTCAGGTTAGCATGTCTGAGAGCAAATGTTATTTGTCACTTTCGAAATGTTTTCTCCAACCAAACTGTCATTTCAGTTCTTTGAGAACATCCTGCCTAATCTTCGGAGACATCACAGAAATTTTATTTAAAATAGAGTGAACTTTGATCTCTCAAGCCCTGTCTTTGTTGAAGATTTCAATAAAGCATTTGATCAAAAGGTCTAAACAGTTTGAAATGGACAATGAATTGTTTTCAGAATCTGTACAATCAGGAGGGAAATTTCCAAAGGCAAAGATAATCTATGTGGAGCCTCAGTTCCTATTCATGCACAAGTATTTTAACCCCCACCCCCACCCCCAATTTCTTCTTAAAGCAGTTAAGGTAGAGAAGAACAATAAGCTCTAGAAAAGCGTTTCTCAATACTGGCACTTGCTGGGGAAAAGTTACTAAAAACAAAATCTACTGGCAACCCAGAAAGTCTCTCCACAAAAACAGAAGAGAAAGAAAACTTGTATTATTGAATGAGCATTAAACCATAATGGGCTGCATCACAGGGGATCAGCTAAAGACACTGCAAAGACAGAAAGGAATCTGAACCATTATACAGCTAAGTGGATACAACCCATTACATTTATATTTTCAAGATAATATTGTTAGTTTTCTAGTATCCTTAAGGTTTGTTGTCGTTGTTGTTAGCTGCTGTCGAGTTGGTTCCGACTCATAGCAACCCTACATACAACAGAACAAAACACTGCCTGGTCCTGCGCCACCCTCACAATCCTTGCTATGCTTGAGCCCATCGTTGCAGTCACTGTGTCAATCCATCTCAATGAGGGTCTTCGTCTTTTTTGCTAATGCTCTACTATCAAGCATGAAGTCCTTCTCCAGGGATTGGTCCAAAGTATATGAGATGAAGTCTTGCTATTCTCATTTGTAAGGAGGATTCTGATTGTACTTCTTCCAAGACAGACTTGTTCGTTCTTCTGGCAGTCCATGGTATATTCAGTATTCTTCCCCAACACCATAATTCAAAGGCATCAATTCTTCTTTGATCTTCCTTATTGACTGATCATCTTTTGAATGCATATGAGGCAATTGAAAATACCATGGCTTGGGTCAGGCAGGACTTAGTCCTTTAGTCCTCAAATGACATCTTTCCTTTTTAATGCTTTAAACAAGCCTTTTGAAGCAGATTTATCCAATGCAATACATCGTTTGATTTCTTGACTGTTGCTTCCACAGGCTTTGATTGTGAATCCCAGTAAATGAAGTCCTTGACAACTTCAATATTTTCTCTGTTTATCATGATGTTGTTTATTGGTTCAGTTAGCATCAAAAGAAGTTGGAAGGAATACACAGAGTCACTGTACCAAAAAGAATTGATCGACGTTCAACCATTTCAGGAGGTAGCATATGATCAAGAACTGATGGTACTGAAGGAACAATTCCAAGCTGCGCTGAAGGCGTTGGCAAAAACAAGGCTCCAGGAATTGATGGAATACCAACTGAGATGTTTCAACAAATGGATGCAGCACAGGAAGTGCTCACTCATCTATGCCAAGAAATTTGGAAGACAGCTACCTGGCCAACTGACTGGACAAGATCCATATTTGTGCCCATTCCAAAGAAAGGTAATCCAAAGGTATGCAGTAATTCTTGAACAATATCATTAATATCACACACAAGTAAAATTTTGCTGAAGATAATTCAAAAGTGGTTGCAGCAGAACATTGACAGTTAACTGGCAGAAATTCAAGCCCGATTCAGAAGAGGACATGGAATGAGAGATATCATTGCTGATGTCAGACGCATCCTGGCTGAAAGCAGAGAATATCAGAAAGACGTTTACCTGTGTTTTATTGACTCTGCAAAGGCATTTGACTGTGTGGATCATAACAAATTATGGATAACATTGCGAAGAATGGGAATTCCGGAACACTTAATTGTGCTCCTGAGGAACATGTACATAGACCAAGAGGCGGTCCTTTGAACAAAACAAGGGGATACCTGGTGGTTAAAAATCAGAAAATCTTTTAAGACTAGATACCTTGAAGTTTTACTAATCTCCTTTTCAGAAACTGAGAGGCAGGGTGTGATCTTCCTTGATGATTACATTTCAAAAGAGATGGCTTCCAAGCCCTTGAGGAAACACCATTGATTTACATACCATTGAAGAGACAGAGGAAGAATTTACAATGACAAGTTATCTAAAGTGAATTTTGAAAGAACAAGGGAGAAGGGGAGCCTCTTTATTTTCAACAGGGAGAATTAAAACTCTTATTTTCAATTTCAACCATGCAGTATCACATTCTTTTGTTCTAACGACCGCCTCTTGGTTTATGTACAGGTACCACATGAGCACAAATAAGTGTTCTGGAACTCCCATTCTTAGCAAAGCTATCCATAATTTGTTGTGATCCACACAGTCAAATGCCTTTGCATAATCAATAAAACACAGGTAAACATCTTTCTGGTATCCTCTGCTTTTAGTCAAGATCCATCTGCTATCAGCAAAGATGAAATTGCCCAACGTGGGGCTTGAACTCACAAACCTGGGATTAAGAATCCCATGCTCTACCAACTGAGTTAGCCAGGCAATCAGAAATTACCCCATTGTTGTATCCTTTCACCATACTTACTCAATCTGTATGTTGAGCAAATAATCTAAGAAGCTGTACTATATGAAGAAGAATGCAGCATCAAGATTGGAGGAAAACTCATTAACAACCTGCAGATGGCACAACCTTGCTTGCCATAAGGGAAGAGGCCATGAAGCACTTACTGACGAAAATCAAAGACTACAGCCTTAGGTATGGATTCCACCTCAACACAAAGAAAACATAAATCCTCACCAATAAGCAACATCATGATAAACAGAAAAAAAACTCAAGCAGTCAAGGATTTCATTTTACTTGGATCCACAATCAACACCCATGGAAGCAGCAGTCAAGAAATCAAATGAGGGAGCTATATATACAGCTGAGTTGAAGAGTAGCAGCTAAGTCTATCTGGAAGAAGGGATTTTTGGGAGAGTTAAATATACTGTAAATTCTTTGTCCCCAACCCAGCCTACCCCTGTGGGAGAAAGGAAGGATAGGTGGTCCTATAAGTACATTCTTATTAAGAGGGCAAACAATCCCAAAAGCTCAAAAATAGAGCACACAGTCGTAAATAATGGATCACATTAATCAGGCCAACATTTTAGAAGTGTTTAATATTCACAAAGAATGCAAGAAGACAAATTTTATATGATGAAGTATAGAAAATGTGGATCTAATTAGGTGAAACAAGACGAAGTTAAAATAAGAAAAAAATGTAGGGCAAATAAAATGAAGTAGCAGTTTATAATTCCATTTTGGAAAAAGAAAAGTACAGCATAGACACTATTATGCGCACACACACGCACACACAGCATTTATTCAGTCACAGGCCTCTGCCTTGTATCTGTTGTATTATTTAATTTTCACATCTATCTATGAATTAGACTATATGAACTAAGGCAGTGCTAATCAATGGTAAAGCCAGATTTTCATTGTAATGCGCCATGTTTGAGTCCATTGTTGCAGCCCACTGTGTCAATCCATCTCGTCGAGAGTCTTCCTCTTTTTCACTGACCCTCTACTTTACCAAGCATGATGTCCTTCTCCAGGGACTGTTCCCTCTTGACAACATGTCCAAAGTATGTGAGACGTAGTCTTGCCATCCTTGCTTCTAAGGAGAATTCTGGCTGTACTTCTTCCAAGACAGATTTTTTGCTCCTCTGGAAGCCCATGGTATATTCAATATTCTTCACCAACACCATAATTCAAAGGCATCAGTTCTTTATTCTTCCTTATTCATTGTTTTGACTCATAGGGACCCTATGTACAACAGAACAAAACACTGCTCTGTCCTCCGCCATCCACACAATTGTTGCTATGCTTGAGCTCATTGTTGCAGCCACTGTGTCAGTCCATCACGTTGAGGGTCTTCCTCTTTTTCGCTGACCCTCCACTTTACCAAGCATGATGTCCTTCTCCAGGGACTGATCCCTTCTGATAACATGTCCAAACTCTGTGAGATGAAGTTTTCCCATTCTTGCTTCTAAGGAGCACTCATCTTTGTCATTAGTGGTGGGTGAGTAAATTTAAATAATAGTCTTATTTACTGGGTTTCCGTGGGTATTGTCCTATCTTGACATTGTTGTACTTCAGCATAGATCTTGAAATGTTGTTTTTTTTTTACCATAAATGCAATGCCATTCCTCTTCAATTTGTCATTCCTGACATAGTAGACCATGTGACTGTCTGATTTAAAATGGCCAATACCAGTCCATTGCAACTCACTAATGCCTAGGATATTGATCTTCATGCATTCCATTTCATTTTTTTACAACTTAAAATTTTCCTAGATTCATACTTCATACATTCCACCTTCTGATTATTAATGGCTGTTTGCAGCAGTTTCTTCTAATTTTGAGTCATGCAATATAGGCAAATGTAGGTCCCGAAAGGTTGACTCCATCCACATCATTAAGGTAGACTCTACTTTGAGGAGGCAGCTCTTCCTCAGTCTTATTTTGAGTGCCTTCCAACCTGAGAGGCTCATCTTCTGGCACTATATCAGACAATATTCCACTGCTATTCATAAGGTCTTCACTAGCCAATTTTTTCAGAAGTAGATTGCCAAGTACTTTCCTAGTCTGTCTTAGTCTGGAAGCTCTGATGAAACCTGTCCACCATGTGGCATAGCTTCCAGCATCACAGCAAGACACAAGCCACCACAGTACAACAAACTGACAGATGTGTGGTGGCTGGGTAATGTAAATACGAAGTATGGAAGTAGGCAGAGAGAACTAGGACAAATGGCACAGAAACAGTAACCGATTGATCAATGTTACACTTCATGACTGCTTGTGGCAAAGTGGTTAAGAGATTGGCTGCTAACCAAAAGGTTGGCAGTTCAAATCTACCAGCCACTCCTTGGAAACCCTATGGGGCAGTTCTTCCCTGTCCTATAGGGTCGCTATGAATCCGAATCGACTCGACAGCAGTGAGCTGGGTTACTAAGCAAAAGGTTGGTGGCTCGAACCCCTTCAGTGGTGCCACAGAAGAAAGGCCTGGTGATCAGCTTCAGTAAAGATTACAGCCATGAAAGCTCTATAAAGCAGTTCTACTCTGTAACACATGGGGTCACCGTGAGTCTGAATGTACTTGAAGGCAATGGGTTTGTTTTGTTGGTTTGAATAATTGATAAATAGTTAATCTTGAACATCTTTAAAAAAAGAGAAAGAACCTGAGGGTAAAGATCAAAATGGTCACTGAACACCAGCAAAATCAACAAAAGAAAAGCTACCACTATATACTTTGTCAAAGTATGGGTTACATTACAAAGTTGAATATAAAAGGCTATAAACATTCAGGAAGAAGAAAAAGAAAAGGCTACCTAGAGAAGAGTGAAAACAAGACTACGCTTAGACATTTTCTTTCAATATGAATCACCAAAAGACAATGGGCTTATGCTTTTAGACTTTCTAGGGGGGAAACTATCCAGTCTGCACCATGTTGTTATGTTCTCTGTTCTGTGCTTTTATTCCTTGCCTCTCCTAATTGCCCCCCAAACCCCCTCCCACACAAATTTGTTGCCTTTATGAGGTGATTTTCCTACCTATGGAAGCCAATGAAAGACTAAGTGTAGGAAACACCATGCCTCTCCTTACTGGTCTTTCCACATCTCTAAGACACAAAGCAGCCTTACCACCTCCTGATGATTAGGGTCAAGTATCCCTGTCTGTTGATGACTCTTCCTTGCCTGCCAGAAGCAAGCAGGCATCAAGCATAGCTTAATGTTAAATTGATTCCTTAGGAAAGAGATTCCAAGGCAAGGAGGGAGGAGGCAGAGGAGAAGAGTAAGAGGGACAGGAAAGATCTTATTTATACAGCAACCCCCCACCAACACATACACTCTAGGCACATGGTAGGCTGGGTTGCTGGTGAACGATAAAACTGTAACAATATACTCTGACAAAGAGTTATGCAAAAATAAAATTAATAGCCCTTCTAAAAAAAAAAAAAAAGCAAACAAACCCACTTCCATGGAGTCGATTCCAACGCATAGTGACCCTATAGGACAAAGTAGAACTGCCCCCATAGGATTTCCAAGGAGCTGTCGGTGAATCCAAACTGTTTACCTTTTGGTTGGCAGCCGAGCTCTTAACCACTGCGCCACAGGGCTCCTAACAGCCCTTAGGGAAATTTAAAATTTCAATGCATAGATAATAATATATAGGAACAACTACTATCCACCCACCCACCCCTTGCTTCCAACAGTACTAGGTTCAAGTTACTGGAGAGGATAGTAAACTCCAGATGACGGAAAACTCTAGACTCGACCCACCAGTATATTGGCATATTTCAAGTTTTAGTTTAGTTTTGTTTTATTCTACTTCTTTCTCTTGATTAGGCTACCTTGATTTGGTTAGTTAGTACATGTTGCTTGGACATTATTTTTCAATTTTATTGTTTTATATGTTGTAAATAAAAGATATACATGTTTATCTGTGTTAAATCCGTATTAATACTTTTCTTCTGAATACCATATTTCATTTTACTGTATAGCTTCTGACATTTTGAAATTAAATCTTAATAGTTTGTTTTGTAGTGTCTTCATTAGTATTGGAAGTGTTTAGTGTTTTAACTTTCTTCTCTATATAGAATGACATCCTCTTAGATATTAATATATAACATCCTCTAAGGTGTTAATATGTGTGCTCTTATTCCCACCATTTTTTAAGATATTCTTCAATGGTGGTTTTGACATTTTCTTTAACTTATCATTTATTTAGGATCTTATTTCTTAGGTTTCTTTCATCTTTGCATGCTTGTTGAATCTTTATTTATATTTTGATCAAAAAGTTTTACCTGCATCCTGTTTACTTTTTGAAATTCATTGCAATTGTGTTTGGACATATTATATGGTCTTTTGTGTCTGTACATGTCTCATTGCTGTTTGAAAAATAGTTTATTCTAATTTTGTAGGGTGTTGAGTTTAAACATAAATATTTTACATAAAGTTATATTACTATTACTTAGGTCTTTATATTCTGTTTTATTTGTTTTATTATCTATCAAGAATTGGGAAGCTGGTATAAAAATCACCAAAAAAGTATAATGTTTCAGTGAATCTTTTCTTGTACTTACAGGTACTTTGCGTTACTACTGTGATGTTAAATGTGCATTGTCCCCACATCATCATCAAATGAGTTCATTGTCCCATTTGGTGAATTCTACCTTGAGTTTATTGTTGATGTTAATGATGTGAGTACATATTTTCATTTCATTGGCATGGTGTGTCTTTTATTGTTTTCATTTACAGTCAATGGTTCTAATACAACATAATCTTGCCTTGTTAGTTTTTTGCTTTGTTTGTTTCCCTTGACCTGGAGCGTCATCTTAATGTTTACATGTAAATTGTATCCCTTTTGTGTTTGTTGTTAAAATTGACAGGACTGATCTTGTTTTTGAAAGGTCCATTTATTTTATTCTGTGCGTTTAAGTTTCCTTTGTTTGGTTTTCTATTGCTATGCTCTAAATTGTGGGGGTTTTTTTTTTTTTAAATATTTTTATATCATAAAGATTTTTTTCAAGAATTGAGACACATACATCCTGCTTGGTATCCATAGTTTACAGATATTAAGAATGAATTCTTGTTTATATCCAGTCAGCCTTTTCCTTGTCATCTACGCAATTGGTGTTCTTTTTATTTTAATTCTAGATTTTTTTAAATTATCTTCTCATGGTACAAAATGATAAATTGTTTGAATCCTTACAGATTAAGATTATGTTTGTATTTCCTTCATTTATGAAAGGCTACTCAGAATAGAATTTCCTGGTGAATGCTTTCTTGTTATAACTGTACTGTAGAAATTGCTCCATTAACATATAGCAGTTATAGCTGCAGAAAAGAGAGCCTTGAAGTTAATGCAATTTTTTTTTTCTATTCTTCCCTTGGTTAATGTGATTCTCTCTGTGTGATTATAGCATTCACTTTTTAATATTGGAGTTGCATAACCTTATAATATAGGTTTTGAGTGTAGTTTATGTTGGCGTGCTGGTTAAGGGCTTGGCTGCTAACCAAAAGGTCAGCACTTGGAATTCACCATCCGCTCCTTGGAAACCCTACGGGGTGGTTTTACTCTGTCCTACAGGGTCGCTATGAGTCGGAACCGACTCGACAGCACCTAACAACAACAACAATGTTTATTAAGTAATCCTAAGTGTTGAGGCCTTCAGTTGTGCATATTTATGTTTTCCTTCATTTTAAGAAAATTATCCCACTATATCTGTGTAATTAAAAGAAAGAAAAAAATATTTGGCCTGGTCTCTTCTTTAAGCATAATGATTCTCCTATGGTCCTCTGTCTAGGAGTATTTGCCTTTACTGAATTCCATGTGATCTTCACTAGTCCACCTTAAATATCACTGATTTTTCATTTTTAGAAAGATTTGATATTACTTATTTATACTTTTAATATGGTTTTTAGTTTCCTAATGTTATGATTTTTCTTCTTAAATATATTTCATAATTTGCCAATTGCCTTTCTCTCTAAGTTAATCGTTAACTCACCATTGTCTGTTTTATGTCCAGAAGCAGAGAATCAAAAATCTTCTTCCTCTGTTTTTTTCATGGAGTTTTCTTTCCCTTGCATTATTGGTTTAGTCTTCTTTAAAGTGGAACAATCATTTTAGGTTTACTTCTTCCAAATCCATTCCACAAAAATATAGGTGGCATCTGCTTGATTCCTCTTCCAAGTAATGCAAACTATTTTAAAGATCAAATACTTTGAATTTGAGGCCAGAGATTGGAAGCTGATGATTTACTTTCCATGTTTAGCCACTGAGTTGCCCAATGTCAGTGAGAATAGGCTTGGCTATCTGGCAGCTTCCAGTTGGGTTCTTGGTCTTCTTATATTTTCCCCCTGAATAATTTGCAATACCAGCCCTCTGTTAAATAACTATTTTATCACAGAGTGTCCTGTGCATTTTAGTCTTTTTATCTTTCTACTAAATTGGTTCAGTTTGTTGGCTGCTTTGACAAGAGGTCAGATTAAAACAATACATCTTGATTTGTGGACTTTTTCTTAAAGGATGGCATGTATTTTTTCCAACATTGTATTATAAAATTTTTTCAAAGCTTAAGGTTTGAAAAATTTCACAGTGAACTTCCATATTACAATACCTAGATTCTGCGATTAAGTTTTTAAAATACTTTGTTTTAACCACACAGTTGTCTATCTATCCAGTCATCATCTGCCCAATTAATCCTTCTTATTTTTTATAGATTTCATAGTGAATTTAAGACATCGCTACCAACCCAAACCAAACCAAACCCATTGCCGTCAAGTCGATTCCGACTCATGACGACCCTAACTTCCCTCTAAATACATCAGTAGCTATATCATTAACTAGAGTGAAATTTTTTTGCCATGGTTTTTTTTAATGTAAAATTTACATACAAGAGAGTGTATTGATCTTAAATATACATTTACCGAGTTTAACAAATGCACACACCCATGTAACCCAGACTTCTATCTAGATATAAAACATTACCTCACCCCAGAAAGTTCTCTTGTACCCCTTCCTAGAAAATCCTGGCCCTTATGCTGCACAGGCAAACCATATTCTGATATTTTTCTCTGCATGTTAGTTTTGCCTGTTCTAAAATTTCATATAAATAGAATAAATAATACAGTATATGTTATTTCACTTATGAATGCAGTAAAGAGTATGTACTCTTTTGTAGAAGGCCTTTTTCATTCAGCATAATGGTTCTGAGATTTATCCATGTTGGTGACTCTATCAGTAATTTGGTCCTTTTTACTGCTGAGTAGTAGTATTCTCTTATTTGAACATACCACAGTTGTCCATTCTACTATTGATGGACACCTGAGCTGTTTACAGTTTTGGCTATTATGACTAAAACTATTGTGAACTTTTTTTTCAAGTCTTCTTTTATGTCATATGGGTAGTTTTATAAGAAACTCCCAGTTCTTTTTCTAAAGTGGTTGTATATCATTTTACACCCCCACCAACAATGTTTGAGAGTTCTCGTTGCTCACAACCTCTTCAACATTTGGTTTTGTAATTCTTTTCATTTTAGCCATTCTCCTGGATATGCAGTAGAAGAATCTCATTGTGTTAAATGGCATATATTTTTCAAAGAACATTCACCTCTGGTTTATAGTTGTAAAGTGGTTTTGCTTCCAGACTTCAGGAAGTAGTACTGATCAGCCTTGTGTTTTTCATGCATTAAACTGCTTTCACTGTTGATGTATGGTTGGGAATGAATCCCTATATGGCAAGAAACCTCAGCCCTCCAATATCGAAGATGCCAGCAGGGTCCTTCAGAACTAATTCTGCTAGATTTCCTCAACACAAACTTTTGTATCAGCTCCCAATATCCTCTTTCTACTGAGACCAAGTTGTATTGTATTTGGTGAACATACTCCTTTCTTGATGATTTGGTCCTTTTCCTGTTTTACCATAGATTATGTTTTAGTCCCTATTTTTCATTAATGTTGTTAATTTTGGGTGGAAATGAGAGTCGTATATGGACATTTACTTCATCTTTTCCCCAGCTTTTCATGGAGAAGTGTTTAAAAGGAAAAAAAACAACAGGTTTGTCGTAGTCATCTAGTGCTGCTAAAACAGAAATACCACAAGTGGATGGCTTTAACAAACAGAAATTTATTTTCTCACAGTTTAGGAGGCCAGAAGTCCAAATTCAGGGTGCCAGCTCTAGGGGAAAGCTATCTCTCTCTGTTGGCTCTGGAGGAAGGTCCTTGTCTCTTCTGAGCTTCTGCTCCTGGGCGATCATTATGTGGCTTGGCATCTCTCTTCTCCCATCTCTGCAGCTTTCCCTTGCTTGTTTAGTGTCTTTTATATCTGAAAAGAGATTGACTCAAGACACACCTACACTAATCCTGTGTTATTAACATAACAAAGACAACTCATTCCGAAATGGGATTATAACCACAGGCAAAGAGGTTAGGATTTACAACACATACTTTGGGAGAGACACAATTCAGTCCATAAAAAGATTGTATACAGAGGTCTTAAAAGCCTGTGAGCAGCCATCGAAGATACTCCACTGGTCTCATCCCTTCGGTAGCAAGGGAGAATGAAGAGAACAGGATACAAGGAAAAGATTAGTCCAAAGGACTAATGGACCACAACTACCAAGGCCTCCACCAGACTGAGTCCAGTACAGCTATATGGTGTCCGGCTACTACCACTGACTGCTCCGACCAGGATCACAATAGATGGTCCTGGACAGAACTGGAAAAGGATGTAGAACAAAATTCTAACTCACAAAAAAAGGACCAGATTTACTGGCCAGACAGACGAGACATCCAGAGAGTATGGCCCCCGGACACTCTTTTAGCTCAGTGGTGAAGTCACTCCCAAAGTTTACCGTTCAGCCGGGCATTGGACAGCTTCATAAAACAAAACAGGACTAATGAGGCACAGCAGTCCAGGGACAAGGACTAGTAGGCAGGAGGGGACAAGAAAGCTGGTGATAGCAAACCCAAGGTTGAGAAGCGACAGTGTTGACATGTCATGGGGTTGTTAACCAATGTCATAAAACATACGTGTACTGACTATTTAATGAGAAACTATTTGTTCTGTAAACCTTCATCTAAAGTACAATAAAAAAAAAGAAAAAAAGATTATATGCAGTTTTTTAATTATGAAGCACCATTGAGAAAAGGCTCATTAATTCCTAAGTCCATTTTTGTCATCGTATGCTAGTAGTGAAAATGTAACTGTCTGCAATCCATTTTTCATCACTATATTAATGAGTTTTGGATGATTTTGTTTTATTTTAATCTCTAACTGAAATTTCACCCCAAGCAGGGTTTTCTTATTGGAAATTATAATAAGGAGGTTTTCCATGTAGTTGGTAGATTGTTTTCAAGGCTTTTTAATTTATTGTTTTTTTCAGCTGGGAACAATCAGTTTCTAAGCTGTGACCTAACAAAAGATTCTACCAATTCTAATGTACTGCGAATACAATTGAAGTAACTTGCAGGCCTGGAGGGAAAAAGAAAAAACTAAATAAATGTGCATTATGATATTAACTTATCATTTTTCAAGGCAGAGATTAGAGTTTATGTCTAGAAATTATGTTCTGTTACTAAATATTCTGATATCTAGGCAGTTTTCTAATTCAAAAGATCAACTACTTTTCAGTGCTTGTCCTAAAAAAGGACTGTCCAACAAACTTTTCCTTTGCTTCCTTTTTTCCTCCTTCCCTCCCTTCCTTTGTCCTTTTCTTCCTTCTTTCCTTCCTTCCATCCTTTCTTCCTACCTGTCACCCTCCTTCCTTCCTACTTTTCCTTATTTCCTTCTTTTTGCTTGCTTACTTGTTTTCTTTCCTTCCTTATTCCTTTCTCCCTCCCTCTCTCTCTCTCTCTTTTTTTTTTGGCTCATTTCTATGTGCTAGGCCCTGGAGGAACTTTAATGCCTCTTCATAAAATAACATCTTGATTAAAAAAATAATAATCTGGTGATGAGTTGGCTGCACTGAGGCCTGGTGAGGGGTGAGGTGCCCAGGATACCACTTCTGTGAACAGGCCCAGACATGCCTGTCCTTGTAAGCCTTATGGTGGAGGAGCTGTTTCACCCATTTGAACTGAAGGATAGAGGCTCTGCAAATGGAACATTCCTACCATTATGTAAACAATGCAGCACTTTGAACAAACTCTAAAAACAGCGCTCATCTCAAAGATCCCAACTCGTGCGCTGCAACATGAGAACTGAGTTTTGGGGAACAGCAGATGAACAAAGCCATCCAATCTGGCTGTTTGGCAGAGGAGCCTAGCTTTTGGCCTATCTCAGCTTTCGACATGCCTTCCTCCCTAAGCTTAATCATTGCTAGCTTTTGATTTAAAGTGAGAGACGTGGGACTCTTCCTTTCCCTTGAACACTTTGAGGCCATTGTAGGGTTATTAATTGGCCTAATTTCAATATTGTTGTGTCTCGGGGAATAGGGTGGCCTGAGGAGAGGGAGAGAGACAGCGGAACGGCCAGTTGATGGAGCAGTCAGAAGACAAGCAACATTTATTGATTAAGTTCACCGTCTTATACGGGCACAGTTCATAGCGTCCCCAAACAATTATAACAGTATCATCAAAGATCA
This sequence comes from Dugong dugon, assembly GCA_030035585.1. Lineage (NCBI taxonomy): Eukaryota > Metazoa > Chordata > Mammalia > Sirenia > Dugongidae > Dugong > Dugong dugon. The sequence goes on from CM057483.1 coordinate 149,724,466, forward strand.
CTGATCACAGATCACCTCAACAGATATAATAATAATGAAAAAGTTTGAAGAATTACCAAATTGTGACACAGAGACTCCAAGTGACCACATGCTGTTGGAAAAATGGCACCGATAGATTTGCTCAATGCAGGGTTGCCATAAACCTTCAATTCGTAAAAAACTCAATATCTATGAAGTGCAATAAAGTGAAGCACAATAAAGTGAGGTGTCATGGGTTGAATTTGTCCCTCCAAAATATGTGTCAACTTGGCTAGGCCATGATTCCCAGTATTGTGTAGTTGTCCTCCATTTTGTGATGTGATTGATGTGATGTAATTATCCTATGGGTTATAAATCCTAACCTCTACAATGTTAATGAGGCAGGACACAATTTACAGGATTAGGTTGTATCCTGAATCAGTCTCTTTTGAGACATAAAAAAGAGAAGCAAGCAGAGAAGAGAGAGACCTCATTACCACCAAGAAAGAATAGCCAGGAGCAGAGCACATTGTTTGGACCTGGGGCCCCTGTGCTGAGAAGCTCCTAGACCAGGGGAAGATTGATAATGAGAATAAATTTCTGTTTGTTAAAGCCATCCACTTGTGGTATTTCTGTTATAGCAGCACTAGATAACTAAGACACAAGGTATGCCTGTACGTTCAATATTCTTCACCAACACCATAATTCAAAGGCATCAGGTCTTCTTATTCTGGCCCAAAGCCTGAAATCCCTTGAGGGAGCGTACGAGAAAGCCCCGCCGCTCCCAGGGCTATAGCAGCCTGAGATGAGAATGTCCGGGAAAGTTCTGCCCGCGGAAAAGCCCCGCCACTCCCGGGGCTGTAAGAGTAGCCCGAAATGGACACGTCCTGTACTTACCACCTTCAGGGATTGAGTGCGAGGATGTCTACAGCACCCTCACACGGGGCACCATCTGTCGCAGTGGCGGCGAATGTCAGGACGGCGGAGACAGTAACCAAACACAACTCTTACAGAGAAGTGAGGCCAGGAGGGTCACTCTGAGGAGTCAACCCTCAGCTTCAGTCCCAGGAGTTTATTTATAGTCAATACAGCAAGCAGTGAAGCAAATAACAGAACAACGGGCTTTGGGTGAGTAACATTAAGTTTCGGGCGAGGGAGAAGGAATTCAGGTAAACAAGCCAATCAGTAACGGGACAATAGGTTTGGGAAAACAAGTCGTGACAAGTCTCAACATGTTGGGGACAAGTCTCAACATGCTGTGCAGCATAGAGGCCTGTGGGAGCTGCAGTTGTCAATAGTGCAGCCATGTTTAAATGGCATATATCCCCACATCTTAGGTCTTCCTTATTCATTGTCCAGCTTTCACATGCATATGAGGTGATTGAAAACACTATGGCTTGGGTCAGGCACACCTTAGTCTTCCAGGTGACATCTTTGCTTTTTAACACTTTAAAGAGATCTTTTGCAGCAGATATGCCCAATGCAATGCTTCTTTTGATTTCTTGACTGCTGTTTCCATGGGTGTTGATTGTGGATCCAAGTAAAATGAAATCCTTGACAACTTCAATTTTTTCTCCGTTTTTCATGATGTTGCTTATTGGTCCAGTTGTGAGGATTTTTGTTTTCTTTATGTGAGGTGTAATCCATACTGAAGGCTGTGGTCTTTGATCTTCATCAGTAAGTGCTTCAAGTCTTTTTAGCTTTCAGCAAGCAAGGTTGTGTCATTTACATATTGCAGGTTGTTACTGAGTGTTCCTCCAATCCTGATGCCCCGTTCTTCTTCATATAGTCCACCTTCTCGGATTATTTGCTCAGCATACAGGTTGAATAAATATGGTGTATAGATACAACCCTGGTGCACATCTTTTCTGATTTTAAGTCAGAATTTTATGTCCACAGTTTCCTAAAAAAGAGAGTGTGAGAGAAAAGCAGTATGAGCAATTGTATGTCTAACATATTTTTGTTCTCTTTTCATCCTTGATGGATGGTTTGGTTGAATATAGTTTGAAATGACTGTCCCTCAGACTTTCTTTCTCCCATTTTCCTCTAGCTTCTTTCATTTCTGTTGAAAAGTTCATTAATGTCATATTGGGGAAAAAAAATTTTATTCACATAAAAACACTTAGAATATTTTCTGTAAGCAGTATTCACTTCTTTTGCAAATTGCTTTGGTTATTACCAACAAAGCAATATTAATTAACAGTAGTGACCATGGACACCTTTCTTCTTGTATATTATTTTGGTGGAATGCTTTTAGGTTTCCTCATGTTAAAAACCTAAATGTGCAGAGAAATGCCAGAAATTAGTATAACAGAATATATTTATTTTGAGTAGATACGATTCGAAATGGGCAGCATTAACCTGAAAGTCTTGGAACTGTGCTCTGAAGAGGGGACAGTAAAAGCAGGTTATATAGGTCATCGGGTGATGATTGGATATATCATTACAGCATCTATTTGTCAAGTATCAGGTAAGTTGATCCTCAAGGTGGTCAGTTCTTAAGAATGTAAAGTATCTGGGTAGGGCAGGGTGGTCTCCAGAAGATCATTGTCATGATAATTTCTCAAGAGATAGCATCAAAGCACATGCAGAATTTCAGGGTCCCTTCATTGTAGAAACAGAGTCATTAAGGACATGTCATGTATCAAAGGATATATGGAATTTTAATCACCAAGGAATTTTGCTTTAAAGGAGTGGTCTTACTCCTTATCTTGAGTCTATCTCTTTCAGCTTAGCCCAGTAAAGCCTGTTTTAGGATTTTGGGGTATTCACACTCATTCATCATATTAATCACAACATCACCTTTGTTCACACTGTCTTTCTTCTTTTGATGCAATGGAACTAGTGATCCTCTTTAATGTAGCTAAATTCTACATCTATGCTCTGGCTCCCATCTATTCTCATTTCTCTGAAAGATCACTCTCTTATTTATTTATTTTTTCATCTGGGTCCTTAACCTTTTCCTCTATAAGCCAGTAGGATTTTAAAACATTCAAGTTTCTCACATATTTTTAAAAAAATAAAATGAAAGTCCCTTCCTCTCATGTAACTCTCCATAGCTTTCTCTGTTGAACAGCTTAGATACACTTGCCGTTTCTGCTTCACAAATCCATCTAAATTCAATAAATTATATTCTATCCTCCATCCACACTACTCTGATTTCACTATTCTTGTCGAGGTTATTAACAGCCATCTTGCTGATTAACCAATGGATTTTTCAGACCTTATTTTATTTGATAAAGTGGCAGCATTCAAAAATGTTGACCACTTCCTTTTCCTTTAAAAACTTTTCCTTCAATTTTATCAACATATTACTCAGTTTTTGTTCTACATTTCTGGTTGTTCCTTTTTGCTTTTTTCATGTGGATGTTAAAAAATCATAATCATACATTAATTCAAAACAATAACACAATATTTGATTGTGCTATAATTTAAGAAACAATTTGCAAATTGGGGGAATATTCCCCACAGGCAAGACGAATTCACTTACAGAGAATGGAGAATTCACAGAGACTTACATAACTTTTGCTTAAAGAATATAGGTTTCCATAGTGATGAAGTACTTAATGGCTACTGAGTTAACAATAAAAAAGTAACTTCCAGGATCATTTGGTCCTCCATCCACCTTCAGTCCTGAGGCCTTTAGAAATTTAAATTAACCCAGGACTTTAAATCATAAGTTAATGGTATTGTTATCATCTGATCTTGGAACAGGAAGAAAAAGTCTGTTAGCAACTTTGGGGTGCAAGAGTGAAAAAACCACTGGTGGATTAATTTTGGGTTAGGAATTTTTAAGTTGGAGGATAAGAAAGGGCTTCTTGCGATAGAAGTAAAATATTTATTTTTAATATAAATTTGATTCCACACGTATGAATTTTACTCTGCCCAGCCATTGAACGTTGGAGTTCTTCAGATTTCAGTCCTAACAAGTACTAATCAGTTGCTGTGGGGTGAACTCTGACTCATGGAGAACCCATGTGTTCCATGGTAGAATTGAGCTCCATAGCGTTTTCATGGCTGTGACCTTTTGGAAGCAGATCATCAGGTCTTTCTTTTGAGGTAGCTCTGGGTGAGTTTGCACTGCCAACCTTTCAGTTAGTAGCTGAGCACTTAAACTTTTGCGCCACCCAGGGACACCCAGTTTGTTCCTTTTAGTTTTTTTTTTTTTTCTGTGGATGTATTTCACTCTGCCCAGTCCTTGAATGTTGGACTTCTTCGAGTTTCAGCCCTAGGCTGCTACCTCCTTTTCTTGGTGGACAATTCTGAGCAATTCTACTACTCCCAGGACATGGTCATCTGACATATAAGCTGACATCTCCTAAATGTGTACCGCCTGCGCAGGACTTTCTCTTCGTTTCAGGTACAAGAATCCAAGTGCTTTATAGATCTGTCCACTTAGATTTTCCACAGGAACCCCAGACTGATAATATCCAGACGATAGGATTATCTTTACCACGAGAACTGCTCCCCACAATGTATCTCTCATTGACTAATAAATTCAGTTGCCTAAACAATAAAAGTATATATTTTTCTTAACTCTTTTCTGTTTTATCCCAGCTTCTAGTAAATCACTGTCTGTTGATTATACATTTAAAACGTCTTCCTAAATCTGCCTTCTTTTTTCTTAATATTTACTGCCTAGAGGAAACAAACATCCTTCCCATGATTTGATGATTCATGCCCAGATTCAAACTGAGATTTTAACCTCTTCTTGAAAATTTCTGGCTCCCTTGTTTTCTTAAGCACCAAGGCCTTTTATATTACACTGTGCATTGCACTGTATGGCAAGCACTGATTTATTGTTTGTATCTTCCACTAGATTGTAAACTCTGTAAATAGCTCAGTCTTTCTTGTTAGTCATGAAAAAACAGCAACTAGCAAAATGGTGGGAATAGCATGCTCAATCAAAATAACTCAAATTAATTATGTAATGAAAATATCTTGGAAACCCTGGTGGTGTAGTGGCTTAGAGCTACGGTTGCTAACCAAAAGGTTAGCAGTTCATATCCACCAGGCACTCCTTGGAAACCCTATGGGGCAGTTCTACTCTGTCCTATAGGGTCGCTATGAGTTGGAATCAACAGCAATGGCTTTGATTTTTGTTCTTTTTTTAATGAAAATATCTTAGGTAATTTATTGAGTGTTGTCGACATCAGTCACTGTCAATGATTATCTCACCACCCAAAAGACAGAACATACTTTATTTCCTTAATAAATTTTTCGCCTAGAAAATAAAACCTAAAAAATGAATAGGAGGAATTCTTAATATATTATTGGAAAACTTATTGACCAATGTGTATTTAAAAGTTATTTTTGTTTAATCATAAGTTCATATGAAATTTTTATTATTTGTTGTACAATTAAGGTAAATTTAATAATGATGTAGTTTATTTGACCAAAACTACTACTGTGAGTTAAAAAAGAGCATTGTTACTGTTGTTAGCGGCCTTTGAGTCAGCCCCCAACTCATGGTGACCTAATGTGTGACAGAGTAGAACTACTCCTTAGAGTTTTCCTGGCTATGATCTTTATAGAAGCAGATCGCTAGGACTTTTCTTCTGTGGAACCACTTGATGGGTTCCAACTGCCAACCTTTACGTTAGCAACTGATCAAAAGCCACTTGCGCTATCTGGGGTCCTTACTCATCCTCAATTTTGGCATACTCTGATGTTGAGTTTCCTTATATATAAAACTGAATGTGAAGAAATTCAGTTCATACATACAGTGACATCTTAAGGAGTAGACAATTATTGGTTGTCTTTACTGAAGTTTAAATATGTTTCTTATATTTATTTATTTTATTTCAGAGCATGCATATGTGTGGTAGATAGCATTGATTTCCTCATCCTCTCCCTCTGCCTATATCCATGCACTTTGTCATGTTATTTGTAGCCTTCCCCCTCTTGACTTTCTTTGGCCAATGGAATGTTAGCACATTTGATTTAAGTAGTGGCTTAAAATGAGCATACCCATAAGTGTATGTAGTCTCTTGCCTCTGCCATTGCCTTGAAAACATTACTGAGTCTACTGGAGGATTGGAGGCATTTAGGCAGAGACAAGTAACCCAGGTCACCTCAGCCAAAGTCAGCCTAGATCAGGTGGCAGTAGCTCACCCCAGAACATGTGAGCAAGCCCAGTCAAGATAGGCAGAGATGCTTAGCTGACTTACAGTTGAGCACATGAGCACATAAACACATGAGCAGTGCATGTTTACTGTTGTATACTAACTAGGTTTTGTAATTTTTGTTATGTAGTACAAGATAACTGGTCCATTACAATTTTACTGTTCTTTCTGTATTCAGGGTTCATTTAAAATAGTTTCTGAGGAAACGTTGAAAAGTTACACTCATGTAAGTGGCAAACTTGAAATCAATTTCTTTAAATAATTGAACAGAGTGATAAAAGCATCCTGACTCTATCAATAAACCATAAAGAATAGAAACTCAAGCAATATTTAATAGCACAGTGTTTTCTCTCTGAACATATGTTAAACGTTGCTCCTTTACTACTATGGCTCTAAATCAGAAGTCAGGTGGCAGTGGCAATGTTACCTGTTAAACACATCATTTCCTCTTTCTAGATTCAGAAGAGTTCATTTCCCAGCCTCCCTTGCCGTTTGACTATGTCCCATGTACTTGAGTTTTTTCCAATAAGGATATGAGAGAAGAGATGTGTTATTTACAGTCCAAGGCAGTTTAAAGGCAGGCATGAGTTCTCCATGCTCACTACCTCTCCCTCACGTACAAATGAAAGTGCGTATGTTTCAGTAGTGGGGTTTTAAGAAGAAAGCACCCAGATCCACATGCACTTCTTGGGGGAAAGTCACCAAACAGAGCTACTAGATCTGAATTGGACTATAATAAAACAAGAAATAAATCTTTGCTCTGTTTGTGCATTGTGGCAGCTAACATTAACTGTCGTAAGTAATACAAGGTTACATTCTTAATCCCTAGGTGGCGCAAACAGTTTGCACTGGACTGCTAACCTAAAGGTTGATGGTTCAAACCCATTCAGTGGTACTGCAGAAGAAAAGATCTGGCAATCTGCTTCTGTAAATTCTACAGCCTTGAAAAACCCATGAAGCAGTTCTGCTCTGCACACATGGGGTGGCCATGAGTCAGAATCAACCTGATGGCAGCTAATGACAATAACTAACAGAAACAATCTCAAAACCCTTCAAAGACCATGCAGGTGAATACTCTAGGTATAATATTATATTCATTATCTATTGCTGTGTAACATTTTACCTCCAAAACATAGTAGTAGCTCCCAACAACAGCATTAATTAGCCTACAGTTTCTGTAGGTCAGGAATTTAGGCATGGTTTAGGTGGATGGTTCTGGCTCAGGATCTCTCATGAGGTTACATTCAACTGTAGATTGGGCTGCAGGCATCCAAGCTCACTCATGTGGTTGTTGGCGGATTTGCCATGCAGGTCTCCATAAGCTTCTACAAGTGTGCTCATGACAAAATAGCTGGCTTCCCCCAGAATGAATGATTTCAGAGAGGGAATGCCACAGTGTTTTTTTTTTTTTTGCTTTTTTTTAATTTAAGAGTAGTTCCAAATATATTTTCAAAATACACATTCTGATACCCAAGAAAAAAATTCTTAAAACTCACTTTCTTTCAAAGATTTTATTTGAGTAAAAATATGTATATTTTCTTGGCCTTTGAAGTTGTCTATTTTCAAACTCAGAGTTAAGTAAAAATTGACAATCCAATGACCATATCTTCAGGAATTTCAAAATCATGTATCTACGGCCTGTAGATTTTACCTTCTTGTTTTATGACACATATCACTAGGCTCATGGCAAGTACACACTAAATACTTATTAAACAGAATGAATTGACAAACACCACTGGTTACACCATTTCTTTTATAGCCTAATCTCAGAAATCACATACCATCACTGCTGCTGTATCCTATTGGTCCCACAGAGCAACCCTGATACAATGTGGACATGGATATCAGGAGATGGAGATCACCAGGGGCCATCTTGGAGTATGGTTACCACAAATACAGTACAGAATGGAGAGGGCTGCAGTAAACGAGAGGGTGCATACTCTACTAAATGAATTCTATTTCAACTTTTTAGAACACTGTATGAATTTTAAAAAAAAGGGCAAGTCTGCAGGCCTGATTACAACTGAAAGGAAGCACTCTTTCAAAAATGCTATATGTATTAAGGAAAGAAGTGGATAGTAGGATTTTTCAGTGAAAGCGAAAGTGATATGCAATTCTAATATGTGTCATTTTCAGGCTTTATCAAGAGAGAAAGGAGAAGAATGTCCTTTCTGTGTATCTTTGATTTGAAATGGTAAGGTGTTCTTTAATTTCAGTTAGTGTTGAGGAGCAGGTGGTATATTAGTCTGTTTCAAGCTGAAGTACTTAGTAGCTATCATTATATACTCATTAAGATAATGTAAAAATGTGACTTACATAAAATGTAATCATAATAATCTTTAAGTCATTTTGCTCACTGTGAAGAGGACCCCAAACAAAGCCGTCTGGCTAAAATTTTAGTTCTCACTACTTGCTTTTCAAATACTTACGAAAAAGAATTGTGTCCATACCCTGATTCTTATGAATACAGGTTTTCATTTTTTACCATATATTCCATTTTTGTAAAGAAAATGTGGGAGTTGGAAGAATATAACTATAAAAATAACTCCCATGTAGGTGTCCCACCAGTTGGGGTGGGGGGAGGAAGTGGCATGAATACTAAGGTATATAAAAGGAAAACCCTGTATGTATTACAAACTCTGGAACTTGGAGAAAAAAGAGGTACGTTTCTAACACGGATTAATTTAATGGTACCAGATAATGACACCTGTAGTTGATAGAGGCAGAAAGAAGAATTCAGAATCTGAGAGAGAAAGGCAAGAAAATTGGATAATAAATTTTGTTCTATTTGAAATATCACAAAATGCTTTTTTTCAGTTTACAGATAGATCCTATATCCTTATTATTACTGATGTGTGTGTTTGTGTGTATGATCTTTAATCACATACACACATCACACAAACAGAACTGTGTTCATCTTTCAGTTGTGACAGAGTTTATTGCCATTTTTGTAGAGAAGTTGCCAAAGCTCTGTGTTGGAAAAATTCACAGGGCAGATGAAGAAAATGGATTATACCCCATACTGATGTTCACCTAAAGGAGTTCTCCTAAGATGGACATGTCCATCAAAGAGATCCAGATTAAATGAAAATACAAAAATTTAAAAAAGGCAGCGTCACGATTTTTATTTGGTATTATGAATAACTACTTCAAATTTCAATAATGGTACATTGCCTGTCAGTAATGGCAGGAGAGCTAGTCAATACAAGAGAAATGTTAAGATATCTGAAATATACATGTGTATATGCAAACTGCAATAAATTATTTTAGAAATCAACATGTAGTATTAATTATATGTCCTTTAGACAGATGAGGCCCTGCAGTGGCTAAGAGCTTGGCTGCTAACCAAAAGGTCAGCAGGTCGAATCCACCAGCGGCTCCTTGGAAACCCTATGGGGCAGTTCTACTCTGTTGCATAGGGTTGCTAGGAGTAGAAATCGACTCAATGACAATGGGTTTGGTTTGATTTTTTAAACAGATAATATTGTTCATAACAAGTTGTGGGTCATCATTAGGGACTGTGTGGTAAATGGGCAGAATATTAACCTTGGGTTTTAGACCTAGACCTCCACTTCTATTATTGGCTATGTAACTTTTGTCAATCTGAGGCTCAGGGCATCAATTGTGAAGTGGGGACAATAATGCCTGTTTCAAAGGGCATTTGTAAGGATTAAATGAGCAATACATTTGAAAAAAATTTAAACCTGAAAAGCACTACTACACAAATGTTGGTTATTAACACTCTTCTCTATCCTATACTGGAATGTAGTTTCTCTCCTTCTATGCTTTACTCTCTCCTTTTCTGCCAAGTTTTCCACTGTCACTACTCCTGCTATCTTAGTTGTTGTTGTTAGCTGCTGTTGAGCAGGCCCCCAACTCATGGCAACCCCATGTGTTTCAGAGTAGAACTGGGTGTTTTCTTGGCTATAATCTTTATGGAACCAGGCTTTGCTTCCATGGAGCCACTGGGTGAGTTCCAACCGCCAGCCTTTAGGTTAGCAGCTGATTGTAAACTGCTTTCGCTCCACCCAGGCTTCTGCTATACTAGTAAACCCAAACTCAAACCAAACCCATTGCCCATTCGACTCATAGTGACCCTATAGGGCAGAATAGAGTATAGGACAGAGTAGACCTGCCCCCCATAGGGTTTCCAAGGAGCAGCTGGTGGATTTGAACTGCCAACCTTTTGATTAGCAGCCCTAGCTCTTTACTGTGCCACCAGGGCTCTGCTGTCCTAGTACTGGTCTCTGAGTAGTTCCTTCACTTGTAGCCTGCTTACAGTTTGCTGTTCCTGATATGCTGGGCACTAAAATAAATAAATAAAACAAAGAAACCTCCTGAGCAGTTTGTTGAAATGTTTGCATTTAGTAAATAATACTGTATTTTAAGAACTCTGCTGTAAAATGAGTGGCAATAAGTCAAGTAATTAGGTGGTAGCCTTGTTTAGAATGCTCTTAATCATCTACTATTTATTTACTCCCTAGTTCCTGGTTGAATTCCTGAAAGATGAAATCTTAGAAGGCTGAAACTAGAATAAATGAAGTGTTAAATACTATTACAGATATGTGATGTCTGTCTGTCTATCTCACAGCTCTTCTCTAGAAAATATGTCCACATGGAGTTTGCTTACTATCTCTCAAATCCACTGCTTTATCTGTTGCTTGAAATGCGCTCAAGAAAAAGAAAACATAACTTTATTTCTAGAATAATTCTCATGTGCTGCTACACTAAAGGGGCAGAATAATAGCAATGTATCATTCATAATAGACTGAAGCGTACGATATGTTTAACACATATTTAATCAAGTAAATGGTATAATATAGGTATGAAGAACAAGTCCTTCCATTGTCTCCTTTAGCTCTTGTGCATGTCAATATCACTGAAGCTAACAAACTGTCCCCTAATTGCTGATTTACTTGAAAGTCTCCCACACTAGTCTACACGTGCCGTTAGAGCACAAATCATATCCTTGTGCTCCTTGTATCCCAAGTAACTATTATTTATTTTAGTGCCCAGCGTATCAGGAACAACAAACTGTAAGCAGGCTACAAGTTAAGGAACTACTCAGAGAGCAGTATTAAGACAACAGAGCCCTAGTGGCACAGTGGTTAAGAGCTCGGACTGCTAACAAAAGGTTGGCAGTTCAAATCCACCAGCTGCTCCTTGGAAACCCTACCGGGGCAGTTCTGGGGTAGTTCTCAATAAATGTTTTTTGACCAGATGAATAAAATATGTGAGCAAAGAAGAAGGATGACTAATTCAGCCAAAAGTAGTCATATATATAAACTAACTCTCTCTTTTCTCTGTTTGTTTCATTTTCGTTTCTTGTTTTTTGCCTTTGTGTTTAAAATTTTTTCAATTGTTTAGAGGTATCATTTATGTGCCATTGAATCTACCCATTGTAAGTGTACAGCTGAATGATTTTTACTGAATTTAGGCAGTTGTGAAACTATCATGGCAATCCAGTTTTAGAGCACTTCCATCACACCAAAAGGTTTCCATGTGAATAAATTTGCAAAAATTTGAAACCTTCACTCCCACCCCCAACTTCAGGCGATGTCTTTTCTGCTTTCTGTATCTATAGCATATGTTTTTTCAAATAAGTTCATATAAATGGACTCATAGAGTATGGTCCTTTGTGACTGGCTTCTTTCATTTAGTATAATGTTTTCAAGGTTCAGATATGCTGTGGTATGTCTCAGGCCTTCATTGCTTTATGCTGTTGAATAGTATTCCATTGAATACCACATTTTCTCCATCCATTCTTCTTGCCGTTGCAGACTTACCTTTCTGGGGAGTTTAATCTTCTTTTGAGCTCTGCTTGTTTTAGGATTAATTTCTGGGCCTGGCTGCCTTCCAGCTGCAAAAGAGAACCTTTTTATATGCTACCTAGGAGGATTTCTGGTTTTCACACTGAGCTTTTCATTGTCAATTAATCATTCTAAGATTTTTTAAGAAACTTTTTCTCCAAGTGTCAATTATGCTTAACATTATCTACCTAATGCCACTGTTTCTATAGCTACTATTTTCCTCAAGGAGCCCAGGTGGTACGGTGGTTAAAGCAATCAACTGCTAACTGAAAGGCTCAGCAGTTCAAAACCACTAGTGGCTCCTCGGGAGGAAGACGTGGCAGTCTGCTTCCATACGCATTTACAGCCCTGGAAACCCTCTCGGGTTGCTATGAGTCGGCATCGACTCAATGGCAGTGGATATTCTCCTCATATTTCTCAAATACCTGTTATAGCATCACACTTCTGGTTCATTTTCTTTCTTTAGAATACCACCTCTGTTCACCACTGTAAAAAATTTAACAATTTCACTGCTACCTTGTGTCATGGTATATCGGTGCTCTATCTGCCATTAGTGATGGAACCCTCATTGCCAGCTAAACAGTTTAACATCCCATGTTAGTATCTGTTCTCTTTGACCATTTCTGGCACCAATTATCAGAGGCAGGATTCTCCAAGAAGCAGACTCAAAGATAAAGATTAGTGTGCAGAAAGTTGATTAGGGAGCACGCTTGGCATCAACGCACGTCAAAAGGAAGGGAAGGAAGCCTCATACTGCTGCCTGGGGGGCTCTGAAGCTGAGAAGATCCTCCAGAGTTGTCTCAAGTTGCGGCAAGGGAGTCGGGCCTTTAACTCTTGTATTGATCAGTGAGAGCGACTTTAAGGAAGGTAACTTTAAGGTAACTGCTGCACTGCAGTGAAGGCAATTCTTGAAGACAGCTGGTAGCTGAGGGCTGTTTAGCAGCACCTCTCCTAGCAGCTGGGGGAATAAGCCCTTCAGTCCTGAAGGGGGGTCAGGGTGGGACATCCACTATATAGAGCCAAAAGGATTTTCTGACTGATAGCATGAGGGGTGTGGAGCAAAATGAGATGTCAAGGATGACCCCAAAGTTTATGGCCTGAGCAATTGGGTGGGTGGAGTTGCCTTTAACTAAAATGACAAACACTACAGATAAAGCTTTTCATGAGGGGGATTACAGGAATTCAGTCTGGGTCATGTGTGTGAGATGTCGATTAAACATCCAAGTAGATATGTCAAGTTGACAGTTGGATATATGAGTCTGTCAAAGACTCAGGGTGATTTTGTTAATAACCGCCAGTATTGTTTGATTGCACTTTCCAAATTCTTGTGTTGTTATTTTGTTTTTGTTTTCTGGTGACCTTTGAAAACATTTTCAATCAACTTCCTTAGCATGAATACATGGTTGTTATGTTGACCGAAATCTTGGAAATCTAGGAATAACTTTTTTTCCTTATGTTTCCACTCTTGAATGGCAACTTCAGTATATGTCAAATCATGTGGAATGCTAAACTGTTCTTTAATATCACCATCTTTTTCATGTATGCATATTTATGACTATTTCTAGACTGCTCCTCTTTAGCGGTATCCTTTTTTTCCCACAAAATTCATGTTTGAGTTATTGTTTGTTGACTCATTCTTGAACATCAGCAGCAAAAATCTATGCTCGGTGTTTAAATACACTTAAGATGACTTGACTGGATTCAGCTCTTTCTCAATCCCCAGACTTGCAAGAACTTACTTATCTTCTTAAGATGGCACATATGCTGAGATTTGAAAAACTTGATAGTATTCTTACTTAACATTGTTGTCCCAATTATGTAAATTTTCCATGGATGGTTAATATCAAATCAGCTGCTAACATATTTTTTTTAATAACCTCTGTTATCACCGAAGTAGTATAAAATACTTTTGATTTTAGAATATGCTCTTTTCTAATATGTAGTTTCAGAGATGCCTTTTGCTGGGCTATTATGAGTAAGGTTAGCAAATCTCTCAGTCACTCAAATACTTTATAATATCAACCTAGATTTTTTTTGATTTGTGTATTAAAGGTGAATAAAATTTATCACATGGATAAGAGCAAGGAATCCAATAAACCAAGAACAATAAGTCCAAAATAATAATATCACAAGAGGTTATATACAAAGAAGTAGGTAGTCAGTGTGAGCATATGGGAAGAAGAGTGACCTATTTTTATACCTACGATTTCCAAAGAGTGGCTGGTGGATTTGAATTGCCAACCTTTTGGTTAACAGCCAAGCTCTTAACCACAGCACCACTATAGCTCCATTTATAAAATATATTATTGAAAAATATATTTGGCTTTAGGTTTACACAGAATCTTTTTCTATGCCCTACAGTACTGGCAAAGGAATAAGAATTCTTATATGTTGAACATGCTCTCACGCATATTTCTGCTATTAAGTTTAACAACAATAAAAAAAACCCCATAACTTGGTAGACAGAATCTAGGATTTGGAAAGATTACTGGCAGTAATTATAGTGGATCTGTTCCTACAGCTTGTATCCTGTTGTCCTCTCTTAGAAATATGCATTCAGTGAATCTCCAGTAACAAGATCACGAATTCATTTTGGAAGAGAAACTAAGCATTTAAAAAGGTGCTGTTTTTTGAAAGACAATGATAATAGCTAAATTGGACTCGAACCCTGTGCCTTGAGCATCAGTTCAGAGCTATTTCCAATATACTTCATGACCGCAAAATTCAAGGCTTCAATTTGACACTTATTTTCTGTTGTGGATATTGATTTCCTAGGGAAAAAAATGAAATGTGCTGTTGTGGTACTGTGTGCTTTATTGACCAAATAAATTCTAATTGATTAAGAGGGCTTGTGTACTACCTTTTAGTTTGTATATTACTGCAAATTTATTTCAATAAAGCTTCTTCAGTGATGGCTGATTGCAACTACATATATTAATAAACAGCACTACTAATGTACAGTTATTGCAGATCTGTCTGGTTTATAGGTCTGCCTTGGCCCAAATAAAACCCTCAGTATATTTTATAGTACATCATGAAGAACCTGATAATTGCACTCATGTGTAAATGGGAAAAGGCATGAAAATTGAATGCAGTTCCTTGAATCCTTCCATTTTTGTTGATTGCATTGAAAACCAGAGAAGCCAAAGAAAGTTATCAGATATATTTATGACTGTGTCATACATGATAGTTTCTATAAATGTTTTTTTTTTTAAATGTAGTATCTTGGTCAAGTTTCAAATATTTTTTAATCTACTCAAGATAGGGATGACTCAAAAGCCATCACGTTTCTCTTCAAGATTTCTTTTTTTTTTTTTGATTAAAAAAGTCTTTATTCTGTCTTCATACTGATTAATAGCTTCAAAAATCAAAATCAAACCCATTGCCATCAAGTCGATTCCAACTCATAGTGACCCTATAAGACACAGTAATACTGCCCCATGGGTTTTCCAAGGCTGTAATCTTTAAGGAAGCAGACCACTACATCTTTCTCCCACAGAGCAGCTGGTGGGCTCAAACCGCCGATCTATATATTCTAGGTTCAAAATAATTTTCTCTAAAAATTTTGAAGTTATACTTCTAATGTCAATGTTGCTGATGGGAAGTAAATGCCAATCTGATTCTTACTTCTTTGTAACGTTCTCCCCCTGTCTGAATACTATTAGCATTTTCTCTTTATCTTTTGTGTTCAAAATTTTCTAAGAATTTGCTCTTTCAGTCTGAAGGCTTTTCGCCTCCCTCAGCTCTGGGAAATATTCTATTCTTTCTTTTTTTTTTTTCCTACTGTTTTTTTTTATTCTGAGTTCAAAGTTAGGATGGATTATGAACCATTATTTATGGTTTTAAATATTTTGGTAATTTTTTTTCAGATACTCAAGTTAAATATATTTTATATTATATATGGTTACATATTTTATATAACATATCAATATATCATATAATTATAGCACTTAGCAGTATGTATTATGCATTATATACCATATATTCTATTTTATATTAAGTTGATACACATTACTGCATTACATCATCAAGGTCATGTAAACATTAGTAGAATTAATATTTTTTAATCTTCTAAATTATTCAATTTGAATATATTCTCATAGAATTATTCATTTGAAAATACTATTTTTAAGCTAACTTTAGTAAAATCTTCAGTTTACAGTAAACATTAAAGCATTACCATGATCTAAAGTAGGTGTTTTTCATTTTCTTTAGTAAGGTCCTTTTATGCTCTTTGTCTTTTTTTTTTTTTTTTTTTTTTGTACTTTAGAGGAAGGTTTACAAAACAAATAATTTCTCATTAAACACTTAGTACACATATTGTTTTATGACATTGGTTAACAACTCCATGACATGTCAACACTCTCCCTTCTTGACCTTGGGTTCCATATCACCAGCTTTCCTGTCCCCTCCTGCCTTCTAGTCCTTGTCCCTGGACTGCTGTGCCCCATTAGTCTCGTTTTGTTTTATAAGCCTGTCTAATCTTTGGCTGAAGGGTCAACCTCGGGAGTGACTTCTGAGCTAAAAGGGTGAAAGGGTGTCTGGGGGCCATACTCTCAGGTCTCTTCAAGATTTCTTACCCTCACATTCATTAAATTTAGTTTAGTTATTTTTTTCCTGTACATTGATTATTATCAGCAACTTAGGTATAATTTAGTTTACTCTGAGTTGCTAAATTCACCATTTTTGGCTCCAAACAAAATTAATTACATGCAAACACTTTTTGTACGAGAGAGGGGATATACTAAGGACTAAATGAAAACAATAATTAATTCCCTTATGATTTTCCTAGTTCCAACTGACAGTGTCAACTGGAATAGTAGAAAACTTTATGGAAAAATGACTTGTTACCTTGTACAGCCTTGACCATTGCCTCTTATTTTATCTCCCAAAAAGTTGGATTAAATGCGGTAGTGAGGATAGGATTTTTAAGCAGCAAAATAAAATATATATTGTTTTTGGATGTTTCAAACAAGAGCATGAATATGACAATCATGGCAAATTGTATTGCTGATATAAATTATGCATCAAGTTTCACATTGTAAAGCAAAACAAGGTACTCAAACCATTTTTTGCTCAACCAATCTGTATTTCAAGGACTCCTAATGAATTGCATGCTTAGGTCTATCCATTTCATTGAAGAATAGCATCAACCAACAGGATTAAATCAACATCTATAGAAAACTCCACCCAACAATAGCAGAATACATGTTTTTTGGGAACATATACCAAGATAGACCATATCCTGGGCCATTAAACAAACTTCAAAAATTAAAAAAAAGTAAGTTGAAATCATATAGAGTATTTGACCATAATGGAATCAAAGTAGAAATCAATAACAAGAAAATCTCCAAACACAAATTAAACAGCACACTTCTAAGTAATTCATGGGTCAAAAAGGAAGTCTCGAGAGAAATAAAAAAAAAATCAAACTTAATAAAAATGAAAATACAGTATGTCAAAATCTGTGGGATGCAGCTAAAGTAGTGCTGGGAGTGAAATTTATAGCACTAAATGCTTGCATTACAAAAAAAGGAAGTCTTGACTTAATAATCCATGCACTCACCATAAGAAACTAGGAAAGAGTGAAATAAATCTAAAGCAAGCAAAAGGAAATAGTAAAGATAAGAGGAGAAATCAATGAAATTGAAAACACAAAAATTAGAGAGAAAAGCAATGAAGCTAATAGCTGGTTCTTTGAAAAGATTTATAAAATTCATAAATCTTTAGCAAGGGTGAGAGGAGTGCCTAGATGGTGCAAATGGTTAAGCACTCAGCTACTAAACAAAAGGTCCACAGTTCAAACCCACCCAGAGGTGCCTGGGAAGACAGGCCTATTGATCTGCTTCCAAAAGGTCACAGCCTTGAAAACTTTGTGAAGCAGTTCTACTCTGCATACATGGAATCACCATTAGTCGGAATTGACTCAATGGCACCTGGTTTGCTTTTTATTTTTAGCAAGACTGACAACTATCAAATGGAGAGGACATAACTTATCAATATCATGAATGAAGGAGTAGATATCATTACAGACTGTACATCCATTAAATGAATAGGGAGATACTAAAAAAAGCTACCAGAATATTTGCAGCATACTCTGACAGGGATCACAATAGACAGTCCTAAACAGGGCTGGAGAAAAATGTAGAACAAAATTCAAACTCATAAAAAAAAGACCAGACTTACTGGTCTGAGAGACTGGAGAAACCCTGAGAGTACAGCCCCCAGACACCCTTTTAACTCAGTATTGAAGTCACTCCTGAGGTTCATCCTTCAGCCAAAGATTAGATAGACCTATAAAACAAACAGTAATACACATAGCTCAACCATGTATATGAGACTAAATGGGCACACCAGCCCAGGAGCAAGGACAAGAAGGCAGGAGGGGACAGGAAAGCTGGACAAATGGAAATAGGGAACTCAAGGTCAAGAAGGGGAGAGTGCTGACATGTTGCAGGGTTGGCAACCAGTGTCACAAATCAATATGTGTATTAATTGTTTAATGAGAAACTAATTTGCTCTGTAAACTTTCATCTAAGGCACAATAAAATATATATATATGAAGCATATATGTGGGAAATTACAAAACTCGATGAAATAACTCAAAGAAGGTCTAAATAAATGGAGAGACACACCATGTTCATATATTGGAAGACTCACCATAGTAAAGATGTCAGTTCTCCCCAAATTTTGATCTATAGGTTTAATGTAATTGAGTCTATAACTATTTCAAAATAAAATTAAAACACTTACACATACACACACTAAAACTTATCTGTGCCCTCCATATTGCCATGTCAAATACAAGTTTTTTCCATTTTTTTCCTTAATTAACTTTTTTGTATGATGATTATTAAATTATCTGATACAGTCATGGTGAACAACTGTAGTTTCTCAAATGCTCTGTTTTGTTTTCTCACAATTTCTTCTTTAGTTTCATTCATCAGATTTAGCTCATACTAACATCACTTTGGAGAGGTTTCCTGAGCCTCATTCTCATTTAAACACTCCTCATAGGTGTTCCTCTAGCACATTCGACTTAAACCTACTATCAAATTTGTCACACTGTGTTATTGACTTATTGAACTCCTAATGTTTCTAATTCCCTATTCAGGTTTCATTCATTCATTCATCCAGCAAACGTCTTCTCTTTGCATGCATTGTGCTATGTAGTGGGTATACAAAGACTTGTAACAACAATCTTAAGTTCCTCACTCTGCTGTAATTCACATATTAGTTTGAGGGTAACAGGAAATTCATTTATATATTTTGTCTCACTTACTTTTAAATATAGCAAGTTCCTCCACTATTTTTTGTTCTTGTTGTTTCACAAAATTTAAGCCAATGGGTTTTTAGTGTAATTGGCAAATATATGTAGCTCAATCCTTTGTTCAACAAATACGTATTGAAGAAGCCACCACGTGCCATACTTTTTGATATGCATTGAAAAACATTTATCCGGTTTGTGTGTTTTTATGGACCTTAATACTATATGATATGGGGCAGGTTTTTAGGGATTTTTTTTTCTGTCTTTGATAGATACAAGCAATAAACATATGCTGTCGTTAGTTGTCATCGAGTGGTCTCCAGCTCATGGTGACCTTATGTACAACAGAACAAAACATTGTCCGGTCCTGCGACATCCTCATAATCTTTGGTATGTTTGAGCCCCCTTTTGCAGCCGCCATGTCAGTCCATCTCATGGACAGTTTCCCCTTCATGTTGTCAAGGATTTCATTCTACTTGTATCCACAAGCAATGCCCATGGAAGCAGCAGTCAAGAAATCAAAAGACGCATTGCATTGGGCAAATCTGCTGCAAAAGACCTCTTTAAAGTGTTGAAAAGCAAAGACGTCACCTTGAAGACTAAGGTGCGTCTGACCCAAGCCATGGTATTTTCAGTTGCATCATATGCATGCGAAAGCTGGACAATGAATAAGGAAAACCGAAGAAGAATTTATGCACTAGAAATGTGGTGTTGGTGAAGCATATTGAATATGCCATGGATTTCCAGAAGAACAAACAAGTCAATTTTGGAGGAAGTTAAGCCAAAAATGTTCCTTAGAAGTGAAGATGGAGAGATTTTGTCTTGCTTACTGTCTTAGTTACCTAGCACTGCTATAACAGAAATACCACAAGTGGATGGCTTTAACAAACAGAAATTTATTTTCTCACAGTTTAGGAGGCTAGAAGTCCTAATTCAGGGTTCTGGCCGTAGGGGAGGGTTTCCTTTTCTGTCGGCTCTGGAGGAAGGTCTTTGTATTGTCAGCTTGTTTCCTGGTTCCTTGGAGATCTCCGTGTGGTTTGGCATCAATCTTGCCCCATTTCTGCCTGCTAGCTTGTTTGTTTAACCTCTTTGATATTTCAAAAGAGATTGACTCAAGATACACCCTACACTAATCTTGTCTCATTAACATAACAAAGACAACCCATTCTCATAACCTGTTGCAGTCAAGTCTATTCGGAGTCCTAGCAACCCTATAGGGCAGAGTAGAACTGCCCCATAGGGTTTCCAAGGAGGGCCTTGCAGATTCGAACTGCTGACCATTTGGTTAGCAGCCATAGCACTTAACCACTACACCACTGCGTATAGAGGCTAGGATTTACAACACATATTATTGGGGGGCACAATTCAACCCATAACACTTACTTTGTTTTGTTTTGTTATTTATAATTATTTTATTTTATTTTTTTACTGTACTTTAGATGAAGGTTTACAGAATAGTTTCTCATTAAACAGTACAGATATTGTTTTATGACAATGGTTAACAACCCCACGACATATCAACACTGTCCCTTCTCAAATTTGGGTTCCCTATTACCAGCTTTCTTGTCCCCTCTTGCCTTCTAGTCCTTGTCCCTGGACTATTGTGCCCCATTAGTCTCGTTTTGTTTTAGGGGCTGTCTAATCTTTGGCTGAAGGGTCAAATTTGGGAGTGACTTCATTACTGAGCTAAAAGGGTGTCTGGGGACCATATTCTTGGGGTTTCTCCAGCCTCTGTCAGGCCAGTAAGTCTGGTCTTTTTTTTTGTTAGTTAGATTTTTGTTCTACATTTTTCTCCAGCTCTGTCCGGGACACTCTGTTGTGATCCCTGTCAGAGAAGTCAGTGGTGGTAGGCCAGGCACCATCTAGTTGTACTGGACTCAGTCTGGTGGAGGCTGTGGTAGTCGTGGTCTGTAAGTCCTTTGGACTAAACTTTTCCTTGTATCTTGTTTTCTTCATTCTCCCTTGCTCCTGAGGGGGTAAGACCAGTGGAGTATTTTAGATGGCTGCTTACAGGCTTTTAAGACCCCAGACGCTACTCACCACGGTAGAATGTAGAACATCTTCTTTATAAACCGTGCATAACACTTACTTTGAACATGTCATCAGGAAAGACCATCATATTTGTTTGGTAAACATATGAGGAATGCGACTTCTGGCAAAATGGCACTCTAGGCAGAAGCACCACGCCACCCCTCCACAGCAAAGATCTGAAAAACAAAGTCGAACAGAGAAAACAACAATCCTGAAACCCTAAAACATCAAATGAAGAGATAAAGAACTCAGCCAAGCACCAAATGGAGTGAAAAAACTGACAGAGAACGGAGAGCGAGGAGGGATTCATGCAGAGGTCCCCTGTCAGCTAACGCAGTGCGGATCCACCATCTTGGACTCTTATCGGAGACCAGCAAACAGGGGGCATGAGAAAGCAGCTTCACGGAGCTTCCAGTGGGAGACAAAACAACTGGTAATTTGCGATATACGCTTTCCCACCCCCCACCCTTCTTCACCCCCACTCAGACTCCTCTGCTTCCTGCAGACACAGTCTCTTGTCTGGGAAGCACTAGTTGCTTGGATTCCACCAGCCCGCACCAGCTGGCTCTCTGATTGCCATTTGTTGGCTGCTGGTGTTGCTTTTTTTCCGCTTCTTTTGATTTCTTCCTTACCTCTCACCACCTCCCCCTACTTTCGCTCAAATACCTGGATTCGTGTGCCATCTTTGCTTCTTCCTGAGGGGCTGTGGCGCTGTAATCAAATGTGGAGCTTCTTCCCGGTCTGGGCTGCCGTGCTGGTGGGATCCCGGGGCTTTGGTTCGTTTGTTTGTTTACTTTCCTTTTCTTGAGTTGGGAGCCCGTTCTGGCCGGGTGGTGCTGCGTGACTTGGAACCTACCCCCTCGGCTTGCACAGAAGTGCAGAGGGATCCCTGAGGGCATTTCTTTTTTCGTTGATTTTTTTTTCTTTTTTGGGGGGCTTTTCTTGTTGTTGTTGTTTTTTAATTTGCTTTATTTTCTTTTCCCTTTTTGTCTTTCTTCATTACTCAGTTTCTCTTCTCTCTGTATCTTCCTTCTCTTTCTGTTCCCTGAATACCTGGCATAGTATACCTCTATGCCTTCTAGCCAGGCTGTACTGCAACACCTGAGAACAAGTTCCCCAGAAATCATATCCACACTGGTTGGATCCCTGGGAACTTTGCTGTTCTATTCCCTTTCTGATTTTTATTTATTCATTCTTTTCTTTTTTTTCTTTCTCTTCCCCTTTTTGTTTTTCTCCGTTTCATAGTCTCTCATCTCTCCACTCAAATGGAAAGCTCCCCTAGCATTCTTTTTTGTTTGTTTGTATGTTTTTGGCTCCTGTTCCTCTCTCCTATCTCTCATATCCATCTTAGCGCCACACATAACAATCTTCCCACTACATCCTGCCTACCTGCACGGTGTGCTTAACATCACACCACCAAGCAGCACAGGCACTGCCTACTGGAACCTGCCCTGCACTGATTACTGACCTGCCCTGGTGGCTGTAGTAAGTGCCACAAACAACCCGTCCCAGTAACTCCTCAAAAGTATTGTGCCCACAGACGAGCAAACAACAAAGAACACACTGCCCGCCTGCTCAGACATAGCCAAATTTTAAAAAAAAGGGACTAAACAAATAAATCTACAATCAATAAATGAGAAAAATAACTACTGAATGCCCCAAAGACAGCAGACAATATCAAAACATTTACAAAAACAGGACAGGATGGTTCCAGTAGGCATCCAAAATAAAACACCAGATAACTTTCCAGTGGAAGACAAGCCACTAGAACTATCTGATAGGGAATTCAAATCTCTAATACTCAGAATTCTCCAACAGCTGAAGCAAAAAGCAGACAAAACTGAGGAAAAAATATACAAATTCATGGAGAATACAGACAAAAAATTGGAATAATTCAGGAAAATAATGCAGGAACAAAATGCCAAAATAAATTCACAACTAGAAATTGTACAAAAACAACAATTATAAATCCAAAAGATAAACAACAAGATTTCAGAAATGAACGGTGTCATAGAAGGGCTGAGAAGCAGATTTGAAGTGGTGGAAGACAGGATCAGTGGAATTGAAGACAAACACTTGGATACAACTCTGTTTCAGGAAAACTCAGAAAAAAGAACAAAGAAAAATGAAGAGACCCTGAGAGTTATGTGGGATACAATCAAAAGCAAAATTTTCGAGTGATTGGAGTTCCAGAACAGGGGGAGAAAACAGAAAACACAGAGAGGATCATTGAAGAACTGCTGACAGAAAACTTCCCCAATGTCATGAAAGATGAAAAGGTGGGCATCCAAGAAGCTCAACGAACCCCATATAAGAGAGACCCCAAAACAAAATCACCAAGGCATATCATAATCACACTCCCCAAAACCAAAGACAAACAAAGAATGCTGACAGCAGCTCGTGAAAAACAAGAAGTCACATACAGAGGAGAAACAATAAGACTAAGCTCAGATTATTCGGCAGAAACCATGCAGGCAAGAAGGCAATGGGAGGACATATACAAAATCTTGAAAGAAAAAATTGCCAGCCAAGAATAATATATCCTGCAAAACTCTTGTTCAGATATGATGGTGAAATTAGGTCATTTCCAGACAAACAGAAATTAAGCGAATACGTAAAAGCCAAACCAGACTTACAAGAATTATTAAAGGGAGTTCTTCGATCTAATAACAAACAACTTCAGCTCACAGGCAGAATCTAGGACGCAGTATCATATCAGCCATATACCAATCTAGGAAATGAACTCTCAAGGACTATGCAAAACCAGAAGAAATACAACAGGGAGTCAGAGCAGTTAATCAGTAATGACAACAACCTCAAAACAATAAAAGAGGGAATAAATGGCCTAGGTATAGAACCTTCTAATGGAGAGGAAGACAATGTGTGATGGTTTGAATTATGTCCCCCCAAAAATCTGTGTATCAGTTTGGCTGGGCCATGATTCCTGGTACTGTGTGATTTTCCTATATCTTGTAAATCCTGCCTCTATGATATTAATGAGGGGGGATGGGTGGCAGTTGTGTTAGTAAGGCAGGACTCAGTCTACAAGATTGGATTGTACCCTGAGGCAATGTCTTGAGATATAAAACACAGAAATGAGCAGTGAGATAGGGGTCCCTCATACCATCAAGACAGCAGTGCTGGGAGCAGAGCATGTCCTTTGGACTGGGGTCCCTGAGCCGAGAAGCTCCTAGTCTGGGAGAACACTGAAGAGAAGAAGGCCGACAGAGAGAAAAAGTTTCCCCTGGAGCTGACACCCTGAATTTGGACTTTTAGCCTACTTTGACTGTGAGGAGATAAACTTCTCTTCATTAAAACCATACACTTGTAGTATTTCTGTTATGGCAGCACTAGATAACTAAGACACAAGGTGATACCAAGTAATGGTAGACTGCTTCAAAATTAGAAAGGTAAGGGTAAAATTCATGGTAACCACAAAGAAAATTAACAAACCAACTCATAAAAATAAAGAGGAAAAACATAAAGTCTCAGGAAAAACAAAACCTACAAGAACAAAAGAAATGAAAAAAAATCCACAAACGAAAGTAACTCAGCACAGGAGACTAAGAAGAACAAACAAAAGTTCAGCACCACAGAAAAAAGCACTACAAAATGACAGCAACAAACTCACATCTATCAATAATTACGCTGAATGTAAATATACTCAATGCACCTATAAAGAGACAGAGAGTGACAGAATGGATAAGAAAACAGAATCCATCAATAAGCTGTCTACAAGAGACACACCTTAGATACAAAGTGTGAATTTATTAAAAGTCAAAGGTTGGAAAAAAATATATCAAGCTAACAACTACCAAAAAAGAGCAGGAGTGGCAAGAATAATCTCAGATAAAATAAACTTTAAAATAAAATCCACTATAAAAGACAAGAAGGACACTATATAGTGATTAAGGGGACAATCCATCATGAAGACATAACCATAGTAAACATCTACGCACCCAATAACAGTGCTCCAAAATACATATAACAAACTCTAACAACACTGAAAAGAGAAATTGACAGTTCCACAATAATAGTAGGAGACTTCAAGACACCACTCTCAGTAAAGGACAGAACAACTAAGAAGAAACTCAGCAAATATACAGAAGACCTAAAGGGCACAATCAGCCAACTTGACCTCATAGACATTTATAGAACACTCCATCCAACCGCTGCAAACTACACATTCTTTTCCAATGCACATGGAACGTTCTCCAGAACAGACCACATCTTAGGCCACAGAGCAATCCTCAACAAGATCCAAAACGTTGAGATAATTCACAGTATCTTCTCTGACCACAATGCCATCAAAGTAGAAATTAACACTAGAAAGAGCAAGGAAAAAATAATCAACTACATGGAAACTGAATAATACCCTGCTTACACATCAGTGGGTAAAAGAAGAAATCAGAGATGGAATCAAAAAATTCCTGGAATCAAATGAGAATGAAAACACATCATACCAAAACCTTTGGGACACAGCAAAGGCAGTCCTCAGAGGACAATTTATAGCAATAGATGCACATATCAAAAAAGAAGAAAGGGACAAAATCAAAACATTAACTACAGAACTCAAACAAATAGAAAGAGAACAACAAAAAAGGCCCACAACCACTAGAAGAAAGGAAATAGTAAAGATCAGAGCAGAAATAAATGAAATAGAGAACAGAAAAACAATAGAAAGAATCAACAAAACCAAAAGTTGGTTCTTTGAAAGAATCAACAAAATCGACCAACCACTGTCTAGACTGACGAAAGAAAAACAGGAGAGGACACAAATAACCCAAATAAGAAATGAAATGGAGGACATTACAACAGACCCAACTGAAATAAAAAGGATTATAACAGAATATTATGAAAAACTATATGCCAACAAATTTGAAAACCTAGAGGAAATGGATAAATTTCTAGAAACACATGGCCTACCCAAACTACAACAAAGTGATGTTGAAAACCTGAACAGACCCATAACAAGAGAAGACATTGAAAGGGTAATAAAAAAACTTCCAACCAAAAAATGCCTGGCCCAGATGGCTTCACTGGAGAATTCTACAAAACATTTACAGATTATCTTGTGTCAGTACTACTCAAGCTATTTCAGAGAATAGAAAAGGAAGCAACACTTCCAAATTCATTCTATGAAGCCAGCATAACGCTGATACCAAAACCCGGCAAAGACATCACAAAAAAAGAAAATTACAGACCAGTATCTCTCATGAATATAGATGAAAAAATTCTGAACAAAATTCTAGCCAATAGAATTCAGCATCATATAAAAAAAATAAAACACCACGACCAAGCAGGATTCATACCAGGTATGCAAGGATGGTTCAACATTAGAAAATCAATCAACGTAATCCACCACATAAATAAAAGGAAAGAAAAAAATCACACCATCATCTCAATTGATGCAGAAAAGGCATTTGACAAAGTCCAACACCCATTCCTGATAAAAACTCTCAATCAAATAGGTATAGAAGGGAAACTTCTCAACATAACAAAGGGTATCTATGCAAAACCAACGGCCAACATCATTCTTAATGGAGAGAGGCTGAAAACATTCCCCTTGAAAACAGGAACAAAACAAAGATGCCCTTCATCACCACTCCTATTTAACATTGTGCTGGAAGTTCTAGCTAGAGCAATAAGGCAAGAAAAAGAAATAAAGGGCATCCAAATTGGTAATGAAGAGGTTAAACTGTCCCTGTTTGCAGATGATATGTTACTATACACATAAAACCCTAAGACTCCAAGAGAAATCTACTGGAACTAATAGAAAGAGTCAGAAGTAGCAGGATACAAGATAAACATTCAAAAATCAGTTGGATTCGTATACACCAATGAGAACGATGAAAAGGAAATCAGGAAAACAATACCATTTTCAATATCCCCTAAAAAGATAAAATACTTAGTAATAAATCTAACCAGGGATGTAAAAGACCTATACAAAGAAAACTACAAAACACTACTGCATGAAACCCAAAGGGATCTACATAAATGGAAAAACATACCATGCTCTTGGATAGGTAGACTCAACATTGTGAAAATGACAATTCTACCCAAAGAAATTTGGTAATACAATGCAATCCCCATCCAAATACCAACAACATTCTTCAAAGAGATGGGAAAACTAATCATTAACTTTATATGGAAAGGGAAAAAGCCCCGAATAAGTAAAGCACTACGGAAGAAGAAGAATAAAGTGAAGGACTCACACTACCTGACTTCAGAACCTACTATACAGCTACAGTAGTCAAAACAGCCTGGTACTCATACAACGACAGATACATTGACCAATGGAACAGAATTGAGAATCCAGATGTAAATCCATCCACCTACGGTCATCTGATCTTCGACAAGGGCCCAAAGTCCATCAAATGTGGAAAAGACAGTCTTTTTAACAAAATGGTGCTGGCAAAACTGGATATCCATCTGCAAAAAAATGAAACAGGACTCATACCTCCCACCGTATACAAAAACTACTTCAAAGTGGATCAAAGACCTGAATATAAAGCCTAAACGTATAAAGTTCATAGAAGAAAAAATAGGACCAACACTTCAGGCCTTAATACACAGCATTAACAGGATACAAACCTTAACCATTAACCCACAAACCCCAAAAGATAAGCTAGATAACTTGGATCGTCTAAAAATCAAACACCTATTCTCTTCAAATTTTCACCAAAAGAGTAAAAAGAGAACCTACAGAATGGGAAAAAAGTTTTGGACAGTACAAGTCAGACAAAGGTCTAATCTCCATAATCTACAAGAAAATCCAACACCTCTACAACAAAAAGACAAATAATCCTATTAAAAACTGGGCAAAGGAAATGAACAGACACTTCACCAAAAAAGACATTCGAATGGCCAACAGACACATGAGGAAATGCTCGCGATCACTAGCCATTAGAGAAATGCAAATTAAAACCACAGTGAGATACCATCTCACCCCGGCATTACTGGCACGAATCAAAAACACTGGAAATAACAAATGTTGGAGGGGCTGCTGGGAGATTGGAACCCTTATGCATTGCTGGTGGGAATGCAAAATGATACAACCATTTTGGAAAATGATATGGCGCTTCCTCAGAAAGCTAGAAATAGACATACCATTCGATCCAGCAATCTCACTCCTAGGAATATATCCTAGAGAAATAAGAGTCTTCACTCAAATAGACATATGCACACCTATGTTCATGGCAGCATTGTTCACAATAGCAAAACGATGGAAACAACCTAGATGCCCATCAACAGATGAATGGATAAACAAACTATGGTACATACACACAATGGAGTACTATGCAATGAAAAAGAACAATGATGAATCTGTGAAGCATCTCATAACATGGATGAAACTGGAGGACATTATGCTGAGTGAAATAAGCAATCACAAAAGGACAAAATTGTATGAGACCTGTATTTTAAAAACCCACAAAAAAGTTCACACACAAAATGTAACAATCTTTGTTGGTACCAGGGATGTGAGGGGTGGGGTGGAAATACTAAATAGGCAATAGATAACTGGTATCTTGGGTGAAGGATGAGACAGTACACAATACAAGGGAAACCAGCACAACTTGTACACGGAAAGGTCATGGAAGTCCCATAGACACATCCAAACTCCCCGAGGGACTGAATTGCTGGGTGGGGGGTTGTGGGGACCATGGTATGGGGAGCATCTAGTTCAATTGGCATAACACAGTTTATAAAGCCAATGTTCTACATTCTACCTTGGTGAGTAGCGTCTGGGGTCTTCAAAGCCTGTGATTAGCCATCTAAGATACTCCACTAGCCTCATCCCTTCGGGAGCAAGGGAGAATGAAGAGAACAGAATACAAGGAAAAGATTAGTCCGAAGGACTAATGGACCACAGCTACCAAGGCTTCCACCAGACAGAGTCCAGTACAGCTAGATGGTGCCCGGCTACCAACACTGACTGCTCTAACCAGAATCCCAATGGAGGTCCTGGAAAGAGCTGGAGAAGGATGTAGAAAAAATTCTAACACACAAAAAAAGACCAGATTTACTGGCCTGACAGAGACTGGAGAAACACCGAGAGTATGGCCCCCAGACACCCTTTTAGCCCAGTGGTGAAGTCATTTCCGAGGTTCACTGTTCAGCCGGGGAGTGGACAGCCCCATAAAGCCAAATGTGACTAATGAGGCACAGCAGTCCAGGGACAAGGGCCAGAAGGCAGAAGTGGACAGGAAAGCTGGTGATAGGGAACCCAAGATTGAGTAAGGATAGTGTTGATGTGTTGTGAGGTTGTTAACCATTGTCATAGGGCAACATGTGTACTAACTGTTAAATGAGAAACTATTTTGTTTTGTAAGCCTTCATCTGAAGTGAGAATAGCAGCACAATTGGAAGAGCGCAGTCGATGTCACTGAACTGTGCATGTAGAAATTTTTGAAATGGTGTATCTTTGGCTACGTGTATTTTCACCAAAAAAAACAAAAAAGGTCGTGAAGGGAGAGGGTTGACATGTTGTGGGGTTGTTAACCAATGTCATAAAACAATATGTGTACTACTGTTTCATGAAAAACTCTTTGTTCTGTAAACCTTCACCTGAAGTACAATAAAAAAATGCAAAAGAAAAAAAATACGAGGATTCCTTTAAATATATTTGTACATTTTGACAAACAGTTTTAATAGTACAGCTGCCCGCTAAAAGTGATGTTGTGCCTCAAATGACTTCATTGGAACAGTAATTTGAATGAATAATACGCTTATCTTGTTTTATATTCTTTGTCATTTTTGTGAATATTAAAGAATTTGGACCTACATTTATCTGAATAGAATTTTGTGCTTCATGTCTTTTGCAGTTCTAGAATGGGTTAATTTCTAAAACGTTGATATTTTAAGATTCCTGTTAGTATTTTAGTCAAGTGATAGCAGAAAAGATGTGACAAAACCATAAAATGGTTTTATCTGTAGCTAAAATTATTCTGTAATCGGAACACTCATCAAAATAGCATGCTGATCTCTCGGTAGTATTTATCATTTGAACTAGGCAAGGCCATTTGCACTGAATATGGGAGAACAGAATCATTTTCAGATCAACTTCTTACATTTACTGAATAGAAATACATAGGAGTCAAAATATCATAATACTATTTGAGTAATATTTTGTTTTTTAGGATATTAGGAATGTATTTCTTTTCTTTCAGTGTGCTATCTGCAGTACACTTTTTTGCTGTAATTATATTGGTTTTACTTTTATATTTTTTCTATCTATCTTGTGTACTTATTATAACTTTATGTTCTGTGGCATAGTCAGAGTCACCATTCATATTGCATGGCTACTGGAAGGTAGCTTTAAATTGCTCTTTAATGTCTCACTCAGTTCCACATTTTGATAGCTTTATTATGAGTGACAAATCTTTATTTGGGGCTTTGAGTCTGAGGACAGATTTCCCAGTTATTGTTTTTAGCTATAGTTAGCTAAAAATTACTCAGTAATATTTTAAAGGCATACCATGGCCATAATATTAAGAAATAGAAATGAAATGAAATGCATTTTGTCAAATAAACCAGTTTGTGATTTGTTTATTTCATTGTGCACTCTTTCTAATATTTGAATTTATAATGCCATAATAAGAGTAAAGAGTGGAAAAATAACCAAATCTGAAATATCAGTGAAGTCCAGAGCTTCCTTGCTGTAAGCTACTTCTGCAAATGTGCAATCAAATCCATGAATCTTCATGTACGAACTTTACGAGACTCATTTCTATCTATCACTGAGGAATTTTATTTCTAACTTGAGTATAGAGAATCTTCCTAAAAAAGTCATAAGAGTTTTTGATAGGTTTGCTAAAAAATGGTAATTGCAAGTTTGTCTCCTTTTCTAAACCATCAGAAGAAGCAACTGGCCTGTATTCATTTAGAAAAGTTTGATGCACATTTGACAACCTCTGAAACTTCATATGGAAGGAGTCCTTGGTAGTGCAAATTGTTAACACACTTGCTGCTAACCAAAAGGTTGGAAGTTCAAGTCCACCCAGAAATGCCACAGAAGAAATGCCTAGTGATCTACTTCTGGAAAATTAGCCATTGAAAACCCTACGAAGCACAGTTCTACTCTGGCACACATGTGGTCGCCATGATTTGGAATCAACTTGAGGGTAAATGGTAGTAGCAGTAGTAATGGTAGTATGGATAGCTCATTTTCCATCATTATCCCAGCATATACTCAGTTTCTGCACCCTCAGACAAATTACCGAGGCACATTGGATAGTGATGTGCTATACTTGAATAATTTGAGTTTGCTTGTGTTTCGGCAATGTATTGCACATAAACAGCAGATAACTGAGGATGTGTTATTTTTTATTTTATTCTCAACACCAAGTGATATAAATATTTTTAAAGGGAATGTATAAATTAATATTTTTCTAGCAATTTGACATAGTAAACTCTTCTCTAATCTCTTCTTTAAAAGTAATATATACATATGCAGATGGATAGGCACACATATAATCATAAACTTTTATGTTATATGTACATGATTAAAAGCATATGAAATTACAATTAAAAACTTTAAACTTCTCTATGATGCTCTCTACAAGGATCCTTAACTTCTTTCCTTAAATATATTGTTAACATTTTCTGTATATAACTGTATGGAAAACAATCAGCTTGTGGAACTCTCTCTAAGTTTTTTTTTTAGTTTTTATTCTGTTTTAATAAATGGCTGCACATAAGCTGTTAATCATTCCCAAGTTGTTGGACATGTGGGTTGATTTTTGCTGTTAAAATCAATACAAAATTAAATAACTTTATAGTTATTTCTTCTAATACGTTTTTGAATAGGCCTATGGGGTAATTTCCCAGGCGGGAATTGCTGGATCAAAGTTTCTGTGTTTTAAATTTTCTTAGACGTTGAAAAATTGGCCTCCAAAAATGTTAAAGTTATTTAAACACTCACTAGCAGTTTTTAAACTGCCTGTTTTCCCACACCTTTGCCAAGTCTCACCATTATTTAACTTTATATGAAATTTACTAATCTGATAGTTGAAGAATGTTGTTTGCATTTCTTTAACTGTAAGTTAAACATACCTCTATATTTTAATCCATTTGTATCTTCCTTTTAACTTCCTGATGGTAAACTTTGCACATTGTTTTCTATTTGATGGCCTGTCCTTTCTTCCTCATTGATATATATGAATGCTGGTTATATATGGAATTACTTAGCAGTTTAGAACTCATTTAAATAATAGCGTTATTCACAGCTCTTTAGTTTTTCTACATTTTCATGGAATTACTATAGTGCTTTTTCATTAAGTATGATACTGTCTTTGGATTGCAATATAAGTAGACACAATTATTTTATAATTTTAAGCTTGTATTTGTCTATTTCTTTTCTATGATTTTTAAAAATTCAGGACTGAATATTATTTTATATGTGCTTTTAATGTAACATGATAATCATATTTTCCTCCTCTGATCTATTTAAATTATGTATATGTCTTAGTCATCTAGTGCTGCTCTAATAGAAATACCACAAGTGGATGGCTTTTAACAAGAGAAATTTATTCTCTCACAGTCCAGTAGGCTATAAGTCCAAATACAGGGCATCAGCTCCAGGAGAAGGCTTTCTCTCTCTCTCGACTCTGGAGGAAAGTCCTTGTGATGCATCGGTCTTCCCTTGGTCTGGGAGCATCTCAGTGCAGGAACCTCAGGTCCAAAGGACACACTCTGCTCCTGGCGCTGCTTTCTTCGTGGTATGAGGTTTCCATGTGTCTCTGCTCGCTTCTCTCTTTTATATCTCAAAACACTTTGGATTAAGACACTTTACAATCTTGTAAACCTCATCAGTATAACCTCATCACGGTGATAGAATTTACAACACGTAAGGAGATCACATATAACCTCATCATAGTGATAGAGTTTACAACACATAAGGAAATCACGTCAGATTACACAATCATACAATGCTGGGAATCATGACCCAGCAAAGTTTACAGATATTTTTGGGGGACACAATTCAATCCATGACAATATATACTTATAATTTTAGTAACATATATAACCTGTTTAAAAAAAAAGTTGCTGTCGAATCGATTCCGACTCGTAGTGACCCTATAGTACAACTGCCCCATAGGGTTTCCAAGGAGCAGCTGGTAGATTTGAACTGCTGACCTTTCAGTTAGCAGTCCTAACTCTTAACCACTGTGCCACCAGGGCTCCATTATATTACCAAAAGTAATATATGTGTTATTAAATTACCAATTTTGAATCACCCTTGTACTCCTGTCATTATTTATTCATACAAACAATATTTATTGTGTTCCTAAAATGTGGCAGACCTGTTCCCAGGTGCTAGGGATTCAGAAATAAACAAAACATGTAAAACTCTTGCCCTAAAGTCATATAGTTATTTTAAAGTATTACATCTTCTCTTTTCTAACACTTGATTTCTTACCTGGGAATTGATATTAAAAAATTATACTTATCTACAGTTTGTTATCAGCATTATTCTGACATCATAAAAAATATTTTTAAGCATCCCCATAATTAATGCTCTGGAAAATTTTAAATTGCATTGGAATTAACTGTTTGGTTTGAAATCACTTACTATGAAACCATCTGAGCCTTATAATTCGTAGTGAGGTATTTTCTCAGTATTTTTAAATCAATTCACGCACAATTACTAGCTTGTTTGGATTTTCCGTCTCTTCTGGGATTGATTTTGGTAATTTATTTTATATCTAGAATACTTTACATTTAATCCTGGCTTTTGAGTAATTTTACATATGCTATTTTAAAGAATTTTCATATATGTCTTCTAATATCCTCTGTATCTGTTTTTCCTTTCCTCATTTCTAATTTTGCTAGCATAGCATTTTACCTTTTTTCATATATTAAACTAGCTAGTGATTTTTAAAATATTCTGTTTAATATACACAATAACTAGCTTTGGGTTTTAAAATAATATCTTTTATTTAAGCCTTTTAATTTTTCTTCTTTGTTATTGTCATGGCTATATTTTGTTTTTTCCAAAAATTTTAAAGTTGAAAACATAACAATTTTTTTTAATATTAGTTCATATTTAGGATTATAAGAGTTAAAGATTATAGATTTTTGTTCACTAAGAGTAGCTTTAGCATTATCCATTTTTAAAACTTGTATATCCTTCCTTAATCATTACTGTCTTCTCTAATCAGCAAATTTCATTGTCGTTCTTGTCTTAGGACCTGCTTCTGGGGGAATTCAAAATAAGAAAATGGCCAATGTTTTTAAAACATTTTTTTTTTCTGGTCATTTATATGGTTAATTTCTCAACAAGATTTCGTGACTTTTTCTTTAGCTGTTTATAGTGGGTTAAAGTCAGTTTTTCGTTCTTGTAATTTTGTCTATGCTTCATTTTTTGACATTTGTTCTTCAGTACTTAAGTATTAATGACAGAGTTTTATTGTGAGTGTAGACGGTGTTTTTTATCATGATGACGCGACTTGATTCATTATTTTATTTTTAAACAGTTTCAGATACACCTATTAGATGCAGCATGTATTTGCTAGTGTTATTTGGTTTGCTCAACCTTTTACTTCTAGTATGTGAACTTATCCCATTTCTATTTATTGATGTACAAAATTTAGTCTTAGTGTTTTCTTTTTTCTGCTGTAGAAAGTGCACATGAGTGCAGATTTCTTTGTTCTGGTGTTTAGTTCTATAGCTTTCAATGACACACGATGAATTCTGAAGGATGGAAAGACCCTCTTCTCTCCAGATTGAAAAGGGGTGAAAGTTCGTGCATGAAGAGAGATTAATGTGTGCCTCTGCACCGGAGGTGAACATTGTTCTAGGGAGAGTGAGAGTAGGTGTAGCCTTAATGAAACACTAGTCCTTTTTCTGTTACTGTCCCTAGGGGGGGAAAAAAAGCATTACTTAAAAGAAAAACACTGTAACGGGGTCCTTGTAGTTCAGGCATTTAAATTCTTTGTGATTTGAAATACCTTAAGATATCAAAAGCCCCACTCTTAACCATTAAAATTAGTTCAAATTCAAGTGCATCTTTTTCAGTTTTGAAAACTCTGATAAAGCTTTCCTTTTTGATGATTCTTGCTTTTATTTTAAGATGGGAGTGGGAGTATGCAGTATTAATGAATTTGACGTGGTGTTTTTGTGTCACTGTTTTTCTAGATAATTGTAATAAAAAATTGTGGGCTGGTTGCACAGTGGTTAAGCATTCTGCTCCTAACCAAAAGGTCGTCAGTTTGAATCCACCAGCCACTCCTTGGAAACTCTCTGGGGAAGTTCTACTCTGTCCTATAAGGTCGCTTTGAGTTAGAATCGGCTGGACAGAGTGGGTTGGGTTGGGTTTGGGTTATAATAAAAATGATACTAATGATATCCAATATATAGTAAGTGTTTACCATGTAACAAACATTGGTCCATATTATTTATGTGTAGTAACGCCTTTAGGGGGCATTGATGGTTCAGTGGTAGAATTCTTGCCTTCTATGCAGGAGACCTGGGGTAAATTTCCAGCCAATGCACCTCATGCACAGCCACCACCTGTCTGTCAGTGGAGACTTGCATGTTACTATGACGTTGACCAGGTTTTAGCAGAGCTTCCAAACTAAGATGAACTAGGAAGAAAGACCTAGTGATCTACTTCCAAATATCAGACAGTGAAAACCCTAGGTTCACAAAGGTCCATTCTACAAACAATCATCAGGATGGCCCAGGACCAAGCAGCATTTTGTTACATTGTGCATGGGGTCCCCATGAGTTGAGGGGCAGAGGTGGATCATCCAATGGGCAAGGTAAGAGCAGTGCTTACCTTGCTTACCAGATCATCTATAGTGAACAATTTCACATTTTTTCACCACATCAAAGATTCTGCTTCAGGCATGGCTGGCATCTATCTCTCTCCCAACCTCACAGCACCTTCCTATAAAATCAAAGCCTCTTTTCAATTTACAATGCCTTACAGGGGCTGATGACCCAGTAAGAAAGGTAAGCATGGGATTACTTGTGCTTACTTACTAATCCACAAAGATGTGGTAAAACCCATGTGAAATTGTTCACTACAGATGATCTGGTAAGCAAGGTAAGCACTGTGCTTACCTTGCCTATTGGATAATCCACCCTGGTTGGGGGGCCAACTAGATGGCAGCTAACAACAAGTAACTACTCATGAGTTAAACGAGGGTTATATTACATACCAAAAAAAAAAAAAAAAAAAAAAAACCACATTGATTTTGAGTCGATTCTGACTCACCACAACCATTTAGGACTGAGTAGAACTGCCCCATAGGGTTTCCAAGGAGTGGCTGGTGGATCTGAACTGCCGACCTTTTGGTTAGCAGCCTGAGCTCTTAACCACTGCAACCAGGGCTCCATATTACATACAGTTGTATATTAATGACGTTACAATTTCCATTTGAAAAAACTGAGTAGCAGGGGTCTGTATTTCCTGCCAAGAATTTCCCATCCCTTGAACAGTAGAGCCAGAAGTTGAATCTATAATCTGTGATACTTGGCTCCTGAACATACACTATTGACCACGGCACTACACATCCAAATGGTTTCACATGGGTCGCCATGAATCAGAATCAACTCTACAGCAACAAACAACAACACATGTCCTCAGACAGGTGCCATCTTTTAAGAATACATCTCTGGGATAGAGTAAGCGATTTCACCTAGTCCTCCCTGCTTACCACACCTAAACCCGGACAATATAAATTAAACAAGCAGTAGAAGGCTCTGAAAGGTAGAGAAAAGAAGGCAGACCCATTTAGGTACCTTGGGATTTAAGGAAGAACTCAGAGTTGAGCTCCTAGGGATTTTTTTCACCTTCTATATATCCCAGCCTGGGCACAGGAGAAGTCTGCAACCCAGAAATGACACCAGGTGCAGAAAACAACAAAATAATAATGGAAAGAAACAAAAACAAAAAACAAACAAACAAACAAAAAAAACCAGAATAAGTCGGTTCTCTAGCCAGGGGCCTGGGAAGGCAGTGACTCTCAACCAGGAGTGATTTTGTCCCCTAGGGGACATTTGGCAATGTCTGGAGACATTTGTGGTTGTCTCTGGGGGGATGGAAGTGCTGCTGTCATCAAGCAGGTAGAGGCCAGCAATGCTACTCAACATCCTCCAGTGCACAGGACAGCCCCTCACAACAAAGAGTTATCTGGCCCCAAAACCCAAACCCACTGCTGTCAAGTTAACCCATAGGGTTTCCAAGGCTGTAAATCTCTGTAGAAGCTGACTGCCAGATCTTTCTCCTGCGAAGCAGCTGGTGATTTGGAACCGCTGACCTTTCGGTTAGCAGTTGGTTGTTTTAACCACTGTGCCACCAGGGCTCCTTTATCTGGCCCCAAATATCAATAATGAGGAGATTGAGAAACCCTGCTCTAAGTAGTGCAAGCAGAGCTCAGCAAACTATGATCCCGCAGGCCAAATTGAGCCATCCAGCCCACCACCTCTTCTTGTAAATAATGTTTTCTTATAACTTTGCTAAAGTAATATATATATACATATGTATATAGAATTATTTTTTGTTCAAAATGACAAAGAGATTAGCACATAAGCAGAATTTTCCTGCAATATACAGAAGGCAAAAAAAAAAAAAAAAAAAGAAAGAAAAGAAAAAGCCAAGCCTCTACTCTATTTTTTGCTGTATTGATTTCCTTCAGATCTGGTGGTGGTGTTTCCCTGATCAGGATCAGCATACTCTAGGGGAAAGATGCTCCGCTATAGGCTTTGAGTGTTCTGGTATATGTCTCCACTCAGCTGTTTTACTTGGCTTTTGCAGATGTACTAATAAAGCATGCAAGAAATAACAACAGCCCATCCTTATAAGTGAATGTTACTAGGGAAAGATATTCTGCTGGCAGGAAAAATGAAATTATATTTTAAGTTATTATTTTTAGTGGAATTATTACTTCCTCATTCATGCTTTCACTGCAATTCATACTTAAAGTCCTTTAATACTTAATATATGTGTGAACTGGTGATGCATTGTGAATTTCCCAATACAAGATTATTTGTACAGTTTTATACCATTCTCCCCTCAAGACACATATTAATTACGAAGGGGAAAAACCGTAATTTTATAGTGGGGAAACTCGACAGACACCACCTTAACCAAGTTTAATGTCACCAGTAATAAGACATATTGACATCATGAAACCCTTAATGTAGTACATTGAGAAAAACTCCCCTTCACTTCTGTGGTATTCTTGACAAAAATGCATAACCAGAATTCATTATGAAATTAAGGGACATTGCACAAAATAACAACTGGCCAGCACTGTTCAAAGGGTTCATGGTCATAACACTGCCCCAGATTGGAAGACTTGGCATCTAAATGCAATGTGGGGTCCTGGTTTGGATCCCGGAACAGTAAAAAGATATAAATGTCTTTTGCTTTTTGTTCCACCAGGTCTATTACAAATTAGGTGTCCCATAAAGCTTGAATCAATACATACGTATCCATTAGTTTAATCTTAAATCTTTTTGTCAATATTTTCTTTTAACCCTTTGTTTCGTAATACCAGATCACACTGTCATCTCCAAAGAAGCCAATTATTCTCTTTTTATATAGAAACTTCCAAAATCCCAATACCCAACTGTGTTCACATTTATTTTCAAATACTGATGGCACAGTGGTTAAGAGCTCGGCTGCTAACCAAAAACGTCAGCAGTTTGAATCTACTCCTTGGAAACCCTATGGGCAGCTCTGCTCTGTCCTATAGTGTCGCTGTGAGTTGGAGTAGACTCGATGACAACATTTTTTTTCTAATGATATAGCACATCTTATTCTAGAATACATGGTGCAGGCAGTCTCTGTAAGTCGATAGAAAAGCATTGATGGTACAGATAACACCAGAAGAACTTTAAGGGACTGATTTGAAATGCATATCATTCATGTTTAGCTTTGGACTCATGAACCTATGTTATTAACTGGAGTATACATTGTTTCTAATGAAATCAAGAGTTTAAAAAAATTATAAAAAAATCTTTGCTCTTTATTTTTATTTTTAAAATTTGTATTGAATCTAGTAAGCACTGAGAAGTCATTATGAACTCATATTGTTACATCTTTCCCATTTTCCTTCATCTATGAGGCACTTAGTTCCCGTGTGGTGCAAATGGTTAAGCACTCGACTACTAACCAAGATGCTGGAGATTCAAACTCACACAGAGGTGCCTTGGAAGAAAGGTCTGGCAATCTGCTTCTGAAAGGTCACAGCCTTGAAAATCTCATGGAGTACATTTCTACTCTGCACACATGGGGTTGCCATGAGTGAGAATCGATTCAATGGCAATAAGTTACTTATAGTAGATGTACAAGATATGAGTAATTCCACAAATCTCACATGAAAATGTCCTCTTGTATGCATCCCGTAGGTTTAATAATTAAAGGGAAATAAAATTAGTTTGTTTTTATAATCTTGAGACATATCTTGACTGTTCTGAAAATATCTGGTGATGCCATTGTTTGAAACATTTGGTTGAAACAAATTAATTGTAACTCGGTAATCCTTTGAATTTTTTTTTAAAAAGAAAAGCATCCAAGAATCTTGCTATTTTGAAGCAGCCAAGTCTATCTTATTGACATGTCAGTATTTTTATTGATACTAGTAATTCCATATTTAAATAGAAATTCATTTTAAATTGAAATGTGCTCTTTTATTGTCAAGCTCAGAACAAAATCTGGCATCATTTTCCTGGAATTAAAAACTCTTATTTTGGAGCCCTGGTGGTGCAGTGGTTAAGTGCCTTAGCTAAATTTATTATATTGAAAAAGATGTTAATAAAGCTACAGTATTATAAGTGAAGGAACTCCCACTCCAAAATTGCCGTAAAATGAAAGGAGGCTTAGTAAGACAATCATAATGGAGTCATAGTGAAGAGAGAGCCTGGACACCTTATTATTTTGGTTAAAATAATGAATCTGCTCTGCTGACATGAAAAAAGTTCTTAAGTAAAATAAGTTAACTTGCATTAAGAGAAAGCCCCTCATGTTCCAGTAGATATGTCTGGGATAAGGTACATATGCGAACATATGCATCTCTATACAATCCATTTAAATAATTGTCAACATTGCAGGTGATTTCTGTAGTGGAAACTAATTTCATTACTATGCTCTTAAGTTTTCCATCTGTAATTTGCAATAGCAACTTTAAATATTGATTTAACTGGAATTAAAATAAAAACTTCTGACATAAAATTGAAAAGAAATCTATTTAAATCAATAATTAGAAGGATTTCTACGAAATCCCATTTGCTACCAAAATATGACACAATTTTTCACAAAGACATTTGTCTAATTGGTCTTCAAATTATTTGCCAGTTCAAGACTTTTTTTCTTACTTGTTAATGATAGTATGCCAAGGTTTTAAAGCTTAATTATTTTATTTTCTCTCCCTAGGAGAATGTAGTGGCCATGTTTTTGTTTTATTCTTGCTTTTTGTTGTTCTTGTTTCTGTTGCTCTTTTGGTGGTTTTCTACTCAGCATGTACTATGTTATTATTGTAAAAAACAAATATAAGAAGTAATAATGGAGAAGATTCAAATCCACATATACCAGGAATTAAAATAACTACAGTCAGACTAAATACTCCAATTAAAAGTTAAAGATTGTTAGGATATATATAATTCTAAAGGCAAACTACATGGCCTATGGGAGAAGATGTACGATGGAACAATTAACCAAAGAAAGCTGGTATTGCTATTCTTTTATCAGACAAGGTAGATTTAAGGAAAGGATTATCACTAGGAAAAAAAGAGAAGGATGTTATAATAAGAGGCTGAACCCAACAGGAAGATATAAACATCTTAACCTTTTATTAACTTAGTAATATAGCCTCAGTTTACAAAACAGAAAGTGGCAGAACTAAAAGAAGATACAAATTATCCCAGTGAAGAATTTAATTCACCTATTTCTGAAAGTAATAGAACAAGCAAAAATAAAACAGCAACAACACATATTCACCCAAGTGCACATGAAAACATTTATAAAAATTGTCTACTGAGTCATTAGGCAAGATTTGACAAAATTCCAATGACTAATTAATACAGAGTATTTTCTATGAT
Organism: Dugong dugon; assembly: GCA_030035585.1. Lineage (NCBI taxonomy): Eukaryota > Metazoa > Chordata > Mammalia > Sirenia > Dugongidae > Dugong > Dugong dugon. The sequence goes on from CM057483.1 coordinate 149,765,709, forward strand.
CAGAGTGGAGTTAAGAAATAAATCAGCTAGAAATCTAGTTACCTCAAAAATGTTTTCAAATTAAGCATTTTTCGTATTTTGCATGTATGAGTTTTTTTTATTATTGCATGCTGAATTTTCTATATGAAACACTATGAAAGGTAATTAGAGGTTCTGGGTCATTTTATCATCCTCCAGGGAGCATTTGCTTTTACTTTTGAGCTACAGTTAGGGTTGGGGCAGTTTATCTCATCTAAATCAGGGATTGAGTCTTTTGAAACTGGTTCTCAGGTTTTGGGAGGCATTTTCTATTTTTCGTTCGTATCTTCAGGATTTGGGTGAGACACTGAAATGGTTTGGGAGCACCAATGGACCTGAAACTGACCAGTTCTTACTAGATACTGAAGCCCAACTTTGAATTATTTGAACCACTGGGTTAAAGGGGTCTTAAAATATAGTGCTGTTAGTTGCTCAAAGTGAAATTAAATTTGAGTCATCTATACAAGAGCTCGGCCACTAATGGAAAGGTCAGCAGTTTGAATCCACCAGCTGCTCCTTGGAAACCCTATGAGGCAGTTCTATTATGTCCTGTAAGATCCCTATGAGTCAGAATTGACTCGATGGCAACAGGTTTTGTGTTGGTTTTGGTTTATACAATTTTCATGTATAGTTTCTGGTATACTGTTAAAAACTACTATGATAAGTTCAAGGGAAGAAAATGTGACCAAAGTCCAGTTGAAACCACATAAAGAAATCAACACACAAAATAACCAGATAATGAAGCTATCAGACATGCAACTAAAAATGCTTAATATGTCTAGAGAAATAAAAAACAAGGTTAAGACTTTCAGCAGAAAACTGGAAATTACAAACAAACAAACAACAACAACAACAAAAAAAAAAAAACGAGTTTTGCTTCATGTACTTTACAGTTCTATTATTAAGCACCTAAACATTTAGGATCATTGTCTTACTGATGAATGGACTTGTTAATCATAGTTATACCCCACTTCTTGAAGTCTATATTGTTTGGCATTAATGTACCTATTCCAGCTTTCTTCTGCTTAATTTTGTATGGTATACAATTTTCCACATTACTACTTTTAACTTAATTGTGTCTTTAAATTTAAATTGCATCTTTTATGAACATCATATAATTGGGACTTGTTTTTTTAACGTGGTCTTGCAAGCTTTGCCTTTTAATTGGGATGTTTAGGTCTTTCACAATTTAATGTTATTAATAACATAGTTTTTTTTTTTAAGTCGACCATCTTGCCATTTGTTTTCTATTTTGCCCATTACTTTTTATTTCTCTGCTCCTCCTTTCTTGCCTACTTTTGTGTTTATCGAATATATTTTGTTTTTATTATTCAATTTAAATCGACTTGACGGCAGTAGGTTTGGTTTACTGCATTTTTATCTGTGGCAGTTTAAAAACATGTTCACACATTTTCTGACATCCCTTCCTTCAAGAGATGTATTCGTGGCCCCTCCCAAAATTCTGGGCAAGACTCTCTCAATAAGAGAATGCAGTAGTTGTGATGCTGCATAAATTCCTGGGCTCAAATTCCGGCTAACTGCCACGACCAACGACCACCAGTGGAGGACGCCATCTTGGCCCTCCTGACGAAAGGCCCATGGCTCTTCTCTCCTTCCGTAGTTCCCAGTTTCCATCAGGAGTCATTTTACTTCAGTCTCAAGAACTTCCGGTAGTTGGGATTTGCCGCTTGTCCGGCAACAAATTGTGTCAGATTTGTTTAGGTTAATGTCTTATTTCACTCTCAGTTTGGAAGGAAAATTTTGCTGGATATAGGATTCTACATTGACAGTTTGGTTTTGCCTTTCAGCACGGGAAAGATTCTGCTCCATTTTTCTACCGTTCTCCATGGATGCTACTGGGAAGTCAGCCATCTTCTCAAAGCCCATGACAACATCTCCTGAATGCTGAATGCTGCGGGTTTCTAACTAGAGGTTAGTCAAACATTTAAATCATTGTTCCTCCGTTGGTAATGTGTCCCCTTATTTTGGTGGATACACATTTGTTGACTTCATTTAATATTCTTTATAGTTTACGTATATGTCAAATATATAGTATGCTAAAATATTTTAAAAAATTTTAGTTATTTTCAATCACAGTTATTTATTTTATGTAAATAAATCTATACCTAATTTGGCAATAAGAACTAAGTAAAGCAAAAAAAAAAAAACTAGCATAAAAATAGCAAAACCAAACCAAAATCTAAATTTCTTGTTATTAAAATACATATGTGAACAAATTATATACAAATTAAAATAATTTAAGCGTATGTCCAAGTAAAATATAAAAATATTAAAACCTTTTTTATTATAATTGACATGGATGGGAAATTGAATGAGAACCGCCAAAACTCTTGGTATAATGAAGTGACACTTGTATTAACTGTAGCAAAATTTTTCATATCTACAATAATTATATGCTATCCAGTAGCATTCAGCTTTGGGAAAAGATTTTATATGTACAGTAGTTTATATAAATATAGTACAAATCAGAATCAATGCAATAACAGACAATATATAGAACATATGTGAAAGCAACAAGAAAATACACATGTATGTAGACTTAATATATAATTTGGTATTTCAAATAATAATGAAATGACAGCCTATTTAACAAATGGTATTATTAAAAAGCACCAAAAAATAGATATAAAGAAGTATAAGGAACCATTAAGTGTGTTAGTTATGCTTAATATTTAATGTAAATTATTTCTATATACTTTTTATATTTTTACCCTAGTACCAGATTTTGGAAGGAGTTTAAAACGTACTTTTTGGAAAGAAATTTGACATTTTTCACCAAAGTTTTAAATTTGCATGCCTTTTTACACAGTAATTCTACTTGTAGGACTGTATCTGGCAGCTGCTTACACATGTGCAAAAATGTTTGGGTACATAAGCAAAACAACAATTGTGAAATAAACCATAGTGTGTCTATATTATGAATACTATGAAGCTTTTACAATCAAGTAAATATATACTTACAGAAAACATCTCCAAGACACATTGCCAATACAAAAGTAAGTTGTAGACTTTAAGATATGTGCAAATATATACTTATGTTTACAAATGGTTTATATATATATATATATATGGCTGATCATGGTTGTTTTTTCAAAGATATCTGCACCTGCATTTTTTGAATTTTTTTGAAGTTTTACACTAAGATCAAGCTATATTTTTAATTAATAAAAATCAAAGAACATGATGGCATATTACTGAAGGTTGTTTTGAAATATATACTGTCCTTCTTGTCGTTATAAAATTGCCTTTTCTGATCATTTCATGTGAATGAATGAATGAAAATAAAGTATATGGTTTCATTTGTCTGGCTTCTTTCATTTAGCATAATATCAAATTCATTGCTTTTCATTGCTGAATTGGAATTCCATTGTATGATTATGCCAGGTATTGTTTATCCATTTACCAATTGATAGAAATTTCAGTTCTTTTCACATTTTGGTTATTATAAATAAAGCTGCTATGAACACTTTTGTGAAGTTTTGTATGGATATATTCTTTCATTCCTCTTCTCTAAATGCCTAGGAGTAGAAGAGCTGGATCATATGGTGGAGGTATGTTTAACTTTTTAAGACACTGCCAAAACGTTTTCCAAAGTGGTGGTATCATTTTGTATTCTCATCCCGTCAACAGTGTAAGAAGTTCCAGTTGCTCAACATCTTTACCAGCATTTGGCTTTGTGACACTTTTTTAATTTTAGCCATTATAGTCTGTGGGGATTGATATCTGTGGATTTTATTTTCATTTCTCTAAAGATTTAAGATTTTGGGAACTTTTTTGTATGCTTATTGAATTTTCTTTAGTGAGGTATTAAGATAATTGTCCATATATTTAATGGATTTTCTTTAGTGAAGTATTAAGATAATTGTCCATATATTTAATGTTGTCTTCTTATTACTGAATTGTAATAATTCTTTGTATATTCTGAATATAAGTACCTTTTTCAGATATATGTATTGTTAATATTTTGTCCTGGTCTGTGACTTGCCTTCTCATTTCTTAACTTTTTAGAAAACAAGGTTTTATATTTGATGAAATACAGTTTATCTTTTTTTTCCCCCTTTTTGTGTCCTATCTAAGAAATCTTTCCCTACACAAAGATGCAAAGATTTTCTTATATATGTTTTAAAGATTTTATTGCTGTATTGAGGTTTAAGATTCATTTCAGGTTAATTTATGTATGTGAGATTGGAGTCCATGTACATTTCTCCATATGGTTATTCAGTTGTTACAGTACTTATTGAAACAACTTTTTCTTCAGTTAGATTACCTTAGCACCTCTGTCAAAAATTAATTGGCCATATTTCTAGACTTCCTATTGTGTTCCATTGACCTCTTTCCTTATGCTAATACTATATTGTCTTGAATATTGGAGCTCTGTAGGAAGTTTTGAGATCAGGTAGTAAAAGTCCTTCAAGATCATTTTTTAAAAAAAATTTTGCAAAAAATGTGTGGACTATCATAGGTCCTTTTCACTTCCATGTTAATCTTAGAATAATTTTCTAAATTTTTACATAAAAAGTGTGGTGACATTTTAATTGGGAGTTAATCTGTGAATCAATTTGGAAATAACTGACATCTTACCACTATTGAGTTTTCCAGTTTAGGAAAATGGTATATCACTCTGTTTCTTTATATCTTTAATTTTTTTCAGCAATGTTTGTAGGTTTTACTTAGAGGTCTTGCACAAATTTTGTTGATTTTCCCTTAGGTATTTCATGTTTCTTGATGCTATTGTACATGATAATGTTTTATTTTCATATTCTAATGCTAGTATATAGATATGCAATTGATTATTGTATACTGATCTTGTATTCTACAAACTTGATAACTTCACTTTTTTAGTTCTGTTTGCTTATTTTATATAGTCCATAGATTTCATACGTTAATTCTATCATTGATAAAAGAAAATTGCAAGTAATCTTCTCAAATCTGTATACAGTTTCTTTCCTTTTCTCACCTTATTAAACTAGCTAGCACTTTCATTTCAGTATGCCTAGAAGTGATAAAAATGAATACTCTTGACTTGTTCACAAACCGATGGGAAATAATTCAGTCTTTTATTTCTAAGTATTATGGTAACTGTAGATTTTTCATTGATATACTTAAGATGAGGAAATTCCCTTCTGTTGCTGGTTTGTCAAATCTCATAGAATTGTACACTTAAAATTGGTGAGTTTCAGTGTATGAAAATTATCCGTCAAGAAAGCTGATTTGAAACAGGGAGATCACCTTGAATATTTGCTTGGAATTTTCCTCAGGTAGTTAAATACCACAGAATATTGACTGGTTTTTCACATTTTATTCAATGCATCTTCTATTCATGCTCATTATTATATATCCACATACGTAATATAGGAAAACAAGTGTCATATCACTGGTTTTTGTTACAGTTAAATGACAGGAAGTTTAGGAAAGTATTTTATAAATTATGGGGAACTATGGAATCATTTTTTCTAGTCATAAAATTGATAAGTGTCTCTGGTATTTCTGAGTATATTTAAGGTTTTGATTTAATTTTTCTTCTCATCATGTATGCAAGTTGATAGCAATTGGGGAATAAGCAAAGCTTCATAGTTGTTGAAAAATGAGTTGAACAATGTTACTGAAACATTATCAGTAGAAATAAATGGGATTTGGAATAGGAACAGGTTAAGAAACAGAAAGAGACCACCATATAGCATCCAACAGTGATAGCTAAGCTCAGAAATAAAGCATTGTTTCCCTCGGAAGCTTCAACAGTGATATATTTTATCCTTTCTAAATTTTACCTGTCTTTAATAGTTAGCAATTATTTCCTGGGCATTCATCCTAGATTGTTGCTAAGCAATGACTACAGGCTTACATCTTCTCATTTTACCATTTTCTGCACAGGATTCCTTGCATGACTCTTTTCCAAAATATTACTTTTCATTGTGAAAATTAGTAAAGTATGCTTATCTTATGTAGAGCTTAATGTAAATTTTTTCTAGGTAAAGCAGTCTTTAGGGATGGGAAAAGAAATTTGTTGGCTCATTGACTCTTATAGAATTTGTTCAATTTGTAATGACTTTTTTCAGTACAGAAACACACACACACAAAGCTGAGTAGGATCTATAAAAGAAAAGCAAACCATGTCTCCACTATGACATATGGTTCATCTGATTTGATTCAGCTCATTTCCCTGGAAGAGATGTCTGCTGGCAACTGAATCTTTCTGCTTGTTTTGAATGCACTAAAAGACCAATTAGGAACACCAGTACAGCGTTTTATAATTTATTTTTAGTTTTCATTTCTATTTTATAAACTTGTCATAGTTTATTTTTCTGTGGATCAACTAAACCATCCAGACTTGATGTCACTGCAGTCATAGTACAAGGGTCCAACCCTTGGATTGAGGCTTAGTGAGTCCTCGAGCAAATAATTAAATTTCTGCAAACTTCAGCTCACTTCTTTTTGAAAAGCGAGGATAATTATTATTTCTCCATAAACCTGAGAAAAATGTAAAATATATATGAAATTCTCCACAACAGCGTTTGTTGTTAAATCTTTGGCCATCATTCTATGATCTCCTTACTAGAACAGGGAAACATCTTTTGTTTCTCTTCCTCTCAATGTGTTTAATAATATTCTTTTTATGCCATTCCAAAGTATTATTTAGTTCTTGTTATTTAGCGATAGGACAATCTCTTACATCCTCTATGTACTTATTAAGGTTTCTTTACAGGTAGGAAGGCATTTTAACCTTAAGTACAAATTTTAAAAGGTAATCATTCTGTAGATTTTATTATCACACTTTGCATCAGGGATCACGTTACTCTGTTTATCTTCATAATTTTCACAAGGAAATACTCCAAGATCCAAAATGATCTTAGAATTTTTGAGGTTCAAAATTCATTGTGATGTATTCATATTTTTATAGTTTTCTCTTCTGGTCTGTTGTCCAAGTATCTAAAATTTAATAATCAGCCATATTTATGTTATGTTATTTATCTCTTTAAGTCACTCAAAAATACATTTTAGTATCTTAGGTTAAGAGTAGATAAATTTTTTTCCAATATTGAACTATTTATCCTAGTGCTATTTAATAAATAATACTTTTTTCCCCCACTGAGTGTGAAGCCACTTAAATGTTAACATTTTACATATACTAGAGTTTATTTCTGGGCTAAGTCTTTCATATCAGCCTATCTATCTATGTATCATTACCCTAGTTTTACTTGTATTAGATGATAATTTTAGTATCTGTTAGGGCAAGGTTTCTCTCAGTCTTAATTTCCAACATTCTGTTATGCTTGCTCTTTATTCTTCCCCCATGCATTTTGCAGTCATTTTAGTTAATAAGAAAGTAATCTTATTGGGACCAAACTACACTTTTCAAAACAGTTATTTGTGAAGCAAATCGGGGAGCAGGAGTAGAAAAGGACAGTGAATCATCTCCTTTTGGAAAAAACATTCTATTTCTCATTTATGTACTGGGCCTTCTTCCATAGGAAAAACAATTAGAATTTAAACAATATAGGTTCTTTCCCCAAAATACCTAAATGACTGAAATATTGAACTTGCCAAGATCAAATAATAATCTAAGTACAATATTACTAAGATTATTATAATTGTGTCACTTTAAATGTTCTTTAAGAAATAAGGACAAAGAAACTTACTATTTTTGGTAACTGAATTGTGGCTCATAACTGTTTAAACATTCTGAGACCGATGCGTGAAGATTTCTGGGTATGTAAGAATTACATTTTTATATTCAAGAAAGAAACACACTTATTAAAATGGAAAGAAATCAGTGAGTGATATTTCCCTGTGATGTTCACATAAAGGTTGCCTTTTTTCAGTGAGTAAGGCAGTATTAGGGGGATTATAAATCAGAAGAGGGTTCTGCTTTATGAATATCTTACTCAGAATTATATGTGCATAAATACTTTAAATGGATAATAGAATGTGGTGAGTGCCAAAATGAAAGGAACTTTAGAGGAATGAGAAATTGCTGTCATAAGAGCAATCTGGCATGACTTCATGGTTGACTTGGAATTTGAGCTACACCTTGACAGATGGTTTAGATTTGGGGATGATGAGACAAAGCCACAGAGGTGCAAAGACTCAGTATATGTTCAGGAGAAACTAGGTAATTTATTTTGGTTGGAACATAAAGTGTGTGAAGAAAAACAGTGGGAGATAATTTTGGAAAGACAATTGGAGGCCAGATGGCAGAATATCTTGAATACTGGCTATTAGAGTATGGACTTATTTTGTTGGTAATTTGGGGCCTGTCAAGTATTTTTTTAAAGGCACTGGTATGATTGGTGCTATGCTTTAGAAAGGTTACAAAACAGATTATCTTCCTGGAAAAGTTAGGCTGGGTATTCATAATACCAGCGAGATTATAAAATTCTCAACTCTTAAGTCGGCAGGTTCAGAAAGATCTACATTAAGTTCTCTTTACCAATGATAGGAAAAGTTCATCCACTATGCCATTTCTACCTGTGTGCTGTAATGTTTGATGTCAAATTCATAATATTTTTCCTCGTCCTTCCCTTTAGTAAAGAAACATGTTAATATCCTTTGAAAGGAGTTAGCTGAAGTATATAATTCTTGCCTTCTAGACTATTAGAATAACAAATGTGATATGAAATATTAGAAATATTTATAGTGAATTACAATAATCATAGAAGATCATGTCATTTGAACATAAATTTGAATTGACTTTGCTTCATATATTACATTTTTCCCTCAATATAGCTACAGATCGGAGTGCCTTAAATATATCCCTGCTATCTCCAGATTGGAGCCCTGGTGGTACAGTGGTTAAGAGCTCAGCTGCTAACCATAAGGTCAGCAGTTCTAATCCACCAGCCACTACTTGGAAACCCTATGGGGCAGTTCTACTCTGTCCTGTAGGGTCACTATGAGTCATAATCGACTCAACGGCAATGGGTTTGGTTTTTTCGTACCCCCAGATTAAGGAACTGGAACCTCACCACAGGCTAATTTAGTGTTTCACATGAGATTATTTTATTTAATTTTAAAATAAAATTCATACTTACAGAATAAAATTTTCATTTTATTTATCATGTGCATTATTTACTGAATCATTGAGACAGTTGGTATTCATTTTCATGAAAACAAAATGTAAATGAAGTCAACTCAGTAACTTGAGTGCTCATGCATTAAAAGAAATGGCTAAAAAGTAGCAAACTCTAGTTGTAACTACTGGTAGTCCATTAGTGGAAACCAAATCAGTTGTTAGTGACACTTAATCTTGTTATATTTCAATAGCTAATGGATAATTTTTATTAAAAGCCAAATTTCTATAGCATCTTAACTATGAATTTTGTTTGGAAAGTAACATTAATGATGTGTAAAAGCCTGTAGCATAAGAATTTTGGAAGCTGACAGTGATCTGGTTTAGTAATTCTTAGGATGTGAGGAGATTGTCAAGGTTTAATGTTTACTAACTTTGCATGTGTGAAATTGCCCATTGTATATTCTACCGTTTGTGTCTTCTCAGTTAAGGTATGGAAATATATGAAAGTTATGTGGAACCTGATAATGGATTGGATACATTAGGTGAGAGAGAGGTATTAAGGTTGACTCCTAGATTTTGGCTTGCATATCAGACTGGCTTGGTGGTTGCCATTCACTGTGATGATAGAGTATAAGAAAAATACGGCTGAGAAAGTAAAATCTCAATTTAGCCTTTTACATAGGATTTTGAAAAACCTGTTATTCAACAAAGTAGAAATGGCAGGAATGCCATTGGCTATCCATATGTGGAATTCAGATATCTAACATTTATTGAGTGATAACTATCTGGCTGGTACTGTTTTACCTGGATTGATTCATTAGTCTTCAGCAAACCATGAGGTGAATACTATTATCTTCATTTTATAGATGAAGAAACCAAGGGTTAGAGAGGGTAAGGAACATGCCCAAGTTAACTAGTAATTGGTTCATGTAGTATCGGAACCCAGGTAGTATGAATCCAGAAATTGTACAGTTTACATATATGCTATATTCCATTCCAAATGGCCTGAAAAAGGCTAATTTACTTTCCTCCCACACATCTGAAGAACAGGAACCTGCCACTGTACAAAGGATTGAAGACAGTCAAATGTGTGACTGGTTCTGCTCATACACCTTAGACTCGATGGAATTAAGGGATAGCGGCTGCACTTGCTGCCTCCAAACTTCAGGAGTCAAGCAAGGATCTGCCAGTGAGAAGACAGCAAAGTAAGTAATATCTCATGTAGGATTCTGGTTAGTTCTCACATTGTGCTGGAAAATTGCATTCCAGTTTTCCTTTGGGAAATTGCTTTTCCTGAAATCTCAGTTTATGAGGCTTAGGTGGAGATAATGCCATTTCCAGCTCCATTGGGGCTACATAAACTGAACTGGTCAAAAGAGTGCCGTATTTAACTGTGATGGATGGATTGATTTTGGCTTCCTTGATATATAAACCCTTTTTTTTTCCAATTTGGAATCTTAACTCTATTAATACAGGAAAAATATTTCTTCTAAATCTGTTGACTTTCTTCTATCAGGTTAATTCCTTGCTACTGTTCAGTTCAGTGGGAATTCCAGTGCTATTCTAGAATATGATAGTATGTTGAAGCAGGAGCATGGGATCAAGGATACCTCAGCAAATCTTTGTTCTGGACTCCAGGTGACTGGGGAATTTGAGGATTACTCCACATCCAACTAGTAATTCCCATTTTATTTGAATTATATGTGTGTTCACATTGCACATCATTTATTCATCGGTGTGCTGCGGGTCCCAAGACCACTTTCAAGTTTGATGAGTTACTAGAAAGACTCAGAACTCAAAAAAGCTGTTATACTCACAGTTATAGTTTATTATAGTGAAAAGATACATAGGGAAAAATCCAGGGGAAACTAGGTGTGTGCTTCAAATCGTCCTCTTGCAGTGGAGTTGCATGGACAGTGATTACTTCTAGCCATGAATGCAGCTATGATAAGCACTGAAAGGATAAACATAAAACATACAAACTAGACAACACTAACAAAAAACTTGGCAATAAAAATTTGGCCCAAACAATGGTTAATTGGCCATCTGTTTGTTCTTCCCACTGTCCAGTTCCCAATTTTCTGATTCTCCTTTTAGGAACCATTCACCTAGAATTTCAGTCTAAGTTGTTTAAGTGAAGCTGACCCTTGCTCAGACTCCACTGATGAGAAAATAACCAAGACTCCATCAGTCAGTCCTCCATCCACCTGGCCAGAGTGCTTGGTATAGGGGTGAGCGTATAACCCGTTAGGTCATGTGAGCCCTTTTCCTGAGATTGCTCGGGAGACAATATCTTTTCTTACTGCGTTTGGTAAAGTTGGGCAGGATATGCCTAGAGCAGTGGATCTCAACCTTATTGTGCTTAGAATTTTTAGGGGAGCTTTTAAAACACCTGTTGCCCATGCCTCCCCTCACCTCAATTTAGTCAGAATCTCTGGTTGTAAAACACGCTTCACTTTGCAGACAGTGTTTTCAGACAATGTTGAAAAACAGTGGTCTTGAGAATAGAGATCCTCAAATTTTGGTATACATTAAAATCACTGGAGGGCTTGTTAAAATCCAGAATGCTGGGCCCCATCCCTCCCTCTGAGTTTCAGATTCTGTAGGTCTGGGTAGGTGGGGTTGAGAACTTGCATGTCTAACAATTGCCCAGGTGATGCTAATCCCAGGAATCACTTTATGAGGGAAGGTCTTAATATGGAAGACAGGTACTTTGCGTCTGGAGACAGAAGCCTGGAAAGTTAAAAAAAAAAACTTAAAATTATCAGGTAACTGAAGTTTTCCAGGTAGGTCTAGCTGGTTGAACCCCTCTGAGAATGTTTGAGCCCATTGTTGCAAAAACTTAGAAACTGCGTTTCAAAGGAGTTTTGTAATAATGGGCTCAAACATAGAAGCAAAGTGAGGATGGCGCAGGACCTGGAAGTGTTTGTTTCTGTTGTACGTAGGGTTGCTGTGAGTCAGAAGTGACTCAGTGACACCTAACGAAAACAAGGGGTTTCTAGGTTATGTCACTGCTGCTATTTGGGGATCACATCTTGATAACTACTGTTGTAGCCCAGCTTCTCTTCTTCCAACATTTTAGACTGAGTCTGACATTTGGTTCATGTGATTAATAATGAGAGCTATATGGTGGGGTACCGGGAGCTGTACTAAGACTTTAACATCTCATTTCAGCTTCACAGCGTGGAGAAGGTACTGAAATATCTCCTGTCTACCAATAAAGAAAATGAGGATCAGAATTAAGTCGCTTCTCAAGACTGTAACCGGACGCTTCCAGGTCTGCTCAGCTCGGCTAGAAAGACATGAAGCGGTGAAAGTGGAAGAAGCAGCTTTATTTAGTTGACCAAGTAAAGGAGTCCACCAGGACTTGTGTCGCCAAGGTGGCTCCCTGAACGGTGGTCTGAGGGGTTTATATGGGCAAATTGGGTCTGGGGTCTTCAGGGATACCTCAAGGTGGAGTCAGCCTGCTGATTGGTTTGGCCCATAAAGGCGCTCCTGGGGTGGTCCGATCTTCTGCGCCTACTCATTCTAATAGGGGGCCACAAACATGGCATTTTGCCCACGTCGGCGCGTGGATGGGGGCGTGTTTTTCAGCCTCTGATGTCAGTAGGTCATCCAAGGGACACGGTTGTCAGTACTGCGCATGTAAGATGGACAAAACCTGGTTCCACATCAGTTTCGACTCGTCTTGAGAGGCCAGTCTCTTTGTTTCTCTTAACTAAGCTGGAACCGGAAGTATATTTAAATAAGGAGACACCTTAAAGACAGGGTTAGTTCCTACATTACCTGATAAGGAGATAGATTACGTGCAAGGAGTTCTCATATCACATAGGAATGGTAGGCACCACACCTTGTTTATTCAAGATGGTGAGCATGCTATTGGCCTCAAGAGCACAGGGACAATAGGTGGCAGAGTTCAGAATGGGACCTCGAAATGCCTGACTCCACAACCTGGTCTCTTAAGTGTGATAGGAAGAGGTTACACCCAAGGTGGAGGTGCCAGCCCCATGTCCTTCTGGGCACATAAATACAAGGCCACAGCAATAAACAGGCACTATCATTTGGTCCCAACCTTCAGGCCTGTGTTTTCACACAGGGCGGGGACTATAAATGGACCCAATTTGCAGACAATGGTTTTCAATATTGTTTGCAAACTGGAACCTCTTGAGGAGGCTTTAAAGGAGTTGAGAGTGAAGGTGCTTTGGGTGAGACATACATTTGAAAGCCTACATTGAATAGGATGTTGAAAGCCAACAATTCCTATCATAGTTTGGGCAGAAGGTCCTAAGGCAAAACAATAAATATAAAAAAAAAGTCCCAATAACAACAACAAAAAACCAAACCCGCTGTAATCAAGTCGTTTCCCACTCATAGCCAACCTGTAAGACAGACTAGAACTGCCCTGTAGGGTTTTCAGCTACCCCCATATTCTAAAGTGAGGTGCTGGATTAAAACTGGTTCCGCTGGACTAAAACTGAAACCAAGTGCTAGCTTCCATAAATCAGACTCATCAAAGAGTGTGCGATGGGGTGATTTATGTTGGCTTTGTTGGTATATAGTTGATATATATATGTATTTAATTTGGAATCCTATCTCTATTAATACAGAAGAAATATCTCTTGTATACATGCTGCCTTGCTTGCTTTCCAGCAGGTGAATTCCTTGCTATACTGCCCTGCTCAGTGCAAATTCCAGTGCTGTTGCTCTGAAATACAATACCATGTTGAAGCAGGGGCCATGGGGTCAAGTATACCTCAACAAATCATTGTTCTGGCCAGATGAGTGACTAGGAAACTTAAGTGAGCATTACTCCACGTTCACCTAGTAATTCCCATGTTACTTGAATTAGACTTGTGTTCACGTTCGCTATCACTTCTTCATAGGTGTGTCAGGGGTCTCCAAGAACATCCTCAGGTTTAATGAGTCACTAGAAAGACTCTACTCAGGAAAGGAGTTATACTCACACTTATGGTTTATAACAGTGAATGGCTACAAATTAAAATCTGCAATGGGAAGAGGCACATGGGGAGGAGTCCATGAGTAACCAAGTGCTGGCTTCCATAAATCAGAGTATTCAAAGAGTACCTGATGGGGTGATTTATAAAGGCTTTGTTGATATATAGTTTTTATATGTGTATGTGCGTGTATATATATATATATATATATATATATATGTACACACACACACACAAACACACACATAGTTAATTTTGAATTCTGACTCTATAAATATAGGAGAAAGGTCTCTTCTGTGCCTGCTGCCTTGCTTGCTTTTCAGCAGATTAATTCCTTGGTACTGCCCTGATAAGTGGAAATTCCAGTTTTGTTGTTCTGGAATATAATAGAATGTTGAAGTAGGGTCCATGGGGTCAAGTTCACCCCAGGACATCTTTGTTCTGGATTCCAGATGACTGTCTAGGAAATTATCATCAGGTTTACTCAAAATTCAGCTAGTAATTCCCATTGATTTGAATTACCCTTGTGTTCACATTGGCATCATTTCTTCATAGGTGTATTACACGTCTCCAACAGCATACTCAGGTTTCATGAGTCACTAGAAGGGCTCTAGTGAGGAGAACAGTCATATTCACGGTTACATTTTGTAACAGTGAATGGCTACAGATAGAACTCTGCAAACGGAAAAAACATATGGGGAGGAGTCCATGAGAAACCAAGTACTAGCTTCCATAAATCCAACTCATCAAAGAGTGCCTAATGGGGTGATTTATATTGGCTTTGTTGATATCTAGTTTTATATATGAGTATATATACATATTTGATTTGGAATCGTAACTCTATTAACATAAGAGAAATGTCTCTTCTGTACCTGATGCCTTGCTTGCTTTCAAGCAGATTAATTACTTGGTACTGCCCTGCCAAGTGGAAATTCCACTTCTTTTGTTCTGGAATATAATAGCATGTTGAAGTAGGGTCCATGGGGTCAAGATCCTCCAAGCACATCTTTGTTCTGGATTCCAGATGACTGACTGGGAAGTTATTGTGAGGTTTACTCCAAAATCAACTAGTAAATCCCATTTATTTAAATTACCCTTGTGTTCACATTAGCATCATTTCTTCATAGATGTATCACAGGTCTCCAAGTCTATCCTCAGATTTCATGAGTCACTAGAAGGGCTCTACTCAGGAAAGCAGTCATAATCACAGTTATAGTTTGTAAAAGTGAATGGCTACAGATAGAAATCTGCAAAGGGAAAAAACACATGGGGAGGAGTCCATGAGAAACCAAGTGTAGCTTTCGTAAATCAAAATCATTAAACTGTTCCTAATGGGGTGATTTATACTGGCTTTGTTGATATATATGTTTATATATGCATATATATACATATTTAATTTACACTCTTAATTAATATAAATGTCTCTTCTGTACCTGCTGCCTTTCTTGCTTTTGAGCAGGTTAATTCCTTTCTACTGCCCTGCTAAGTGCAAATTCCAGTTCTGTTCTGGACTATAATAGCATGTTGAAGTAGGGTATATGGGGTCAAGTTTCCCCAGCACATCTTTGTTCTGGTTTACAGATGACTGACTGGGAAGTTATCGTGCGGTTTACTCCAAAATTAGCTTGTGTTTCACATTGATTTGAATTATGCTTGTGTTCATATTAGTATCATTTCTTCATAGATGTATCACAGGTCTCCAAGACCATCCTCAGGTTTCACGAGACACTAGAAGGGCTCTACCCAGGAAAGCAGTCATATTCACAGTTACAGTTTGTAACAGTGAATGAATACAGATAGAAATCAGCAAAGGGAGAAAACACAAGGGGAGGAGTCCATGAGAAACCAAGTGCTAGCTTCAATAAATGTCTTTAAAGAGTGTCTAATGGGGTGATTTATATTGGCTTTGTTGATATATGTTTTTATATATGCATATATATACAGATTTATTTTGGAATAGTAACTCTTGATATGAGACATGTCTCTTGTGTACCTGCTGCCTTGCTTGCTATCCAGCAGATTAATTCCTTGGTACTGCCCAGCTAAGTGGAAATTCCAGTTCTGCTGTTCTGGAATATAATAGCATGTTTACAAAGTAGAGACCCTGGGGTCAATTTCCCCTCAGCACATCTTTGTCCTGGATTCCAGATGAGTGTCTGGGAAATTTACGTGAGGGTTACTACAAATTCAGCTAGTAATTCCCATTGATTTGAATTTCACTTGTGTTCACATTGGCATCATTTCTTCACAGATGTATCACGGGTCTCCAAGACCATCCTGACGTTTCATGAGTCACTAGAAGGGCTCTATTCTGGAAAGCAGTCCTAATCACAGTTATAGTTTGTAACAGTGAATGGCTACAGATAGAAATCTGCTTAGGGAAGAAACACACGGGGAGGACTCCATGAGAAACGAAGTGCTAGCTTCCATAAATCAATGTGTTTAAAGAGTGCCTAATGGGGTGATTTATACTGGCTTTCTTGATATATATTTTTGTATATGCATAGATATACATATTTAATTTACACTCTTAACTGAATTAATATAAATGTCTCTTCTGTACCTGCTGCCTTTCTTGCTTTCGAGCAGGTTAATTCCTTTGTACTGCCCTGCTTAGCGGAAATTCCAGTTCTGTTGTTCTGGAATATAATAGCATGTTAATGTAGGGTCTGTGGGGTCAAGTTCCCCCAAGCACATCTTAGTTTTGGATTCCAGATGACTGACTGGGAAGTTATCTTGAGGTTTACTCCAAAATTAGCTTGTGTTTCCCATTGATTTGAATTACGCTTGTGTTCACATTAGCATCATTTCTTCATAGATGTATCACAGGTCTCCAAGACCATCCTCAGGCTTCAGGAGTCACTAGAAAGGCTCTACTCAGGAAAGCGGTTATATTCACAGTTACAGTTTGTAACAGTGAATGGCTACAGATAGAAATCTGCAAAGGGAAAAAACACATGGGGAGGAGTCCATGAGAAACCAAGTGCTAGCTTCCGTAAATCAAAGTCATCAAAGAATGCTTAATGGGTTGATTTATATTGGCTTTGTTGATATGCAGTTTTAAAGATGTATATATCTATATACATGTTTAGTTTGATATCCTAACTTTATTGATATCGGAGAAATGTCTGTTGTATATGTGCTGCAGTGCTTGGTTTTGAGCAGATTAATTCATTGGTACTGCCCTCGTAAGTGGAAATTGCAGTTGTGTTGTTCTGGAATATAATTGCATGTAGAAGTAGGGTCCAAGGGGTCAAGTTCCCCCCAGCACATCTTTGTTTTGGATTCCAGATGAGTGTCTGGGAAATTTACGTGAGGGTTACTACAAATTCAGCTAGTGATTCCCATTGATTTGAATTTCACTTGTGTTCACGTTGGCATCATTTCTTCACAGATGTGTCACGGGTCTCGAAGACCATCCTCAGGTTTCATGAGTCACTAGAACGTCTCTACTTAGGAAAGCAGTTATATTCACAGTTACAGTTTGCAACAGTGAATGGCAACAGATAGATATCCGCAAAGGGAAAAAAAAAATGGAGAGGAGTCCATGAGAAACCAAGTGCTAGCTTCCGTAATTCAAAATCATTAAAGTGTGCCTAATGGGGTGATTTATAGTGGCTTTGTTGATATATAGTTTTATATATGAATATATATACAGGTTTATTTTGTAATCGTAAGTCTATTAATATAAGAGAAATGTCTCTTCTGTACCTGCTGCCTTGCTTGCTTTAGAGCAGATTGATTCCTTGGTACTACCCTGCCAAGTGGAAATTCTAGTTCTGTTGTTCTGGGATATAATAGCATGTTGAAGTAAGCTCCATGGGGTCACGTTCCCCCCAGCACATCTTTGTTGTGGATTCCAGATGACTGACCGGGAAGTTATCCCGAGGTTTACTCCAAAATCAGCTAGTAATTCTCATTGATTGAATTACCCTTGTGTTCACATTAGCATCATTTCTTCATAGGTGTATCACAGGTTCTAAGACTATCCTCAGGTTTCATGAGTCACTAGAAGGGCTCTGCTCAGGAAAGCAGTCATAATCACAGTGATAGTTTGTAACAGTGAATGGCTACAGATAGAAATCTGCAAAGGGAAAAAACACATGGGGAGGAGTCCATGAGAAACCAAGTGCTAGCTTCCATAAATGAACGTCTTTAAAGAGTGCCTAATGGGGTGATTTATATTGGCTTTGTTGATATATATTTTTATATATGCATATATATACATATTTAATTTACACTCTTAACTGAATTAATATAAATGTCTCTTCTGTACCTGCTGGCTTTCTTGCTTTCGAGCAGATTAATTCCTTTGTACTGCTATGCTAAGTGGAAATTCCAGTTCTGTTGTTCTGGAATTTAATAGCATGTTGAAGTAGGATCTGTGGGGTCAAGTTCCCCCAAGCACAGCTTTGTTCTGGATTCCAGATGACTGACTGGGAAGTTATTGTGAGGTTTACTCCAAAATCAGCGAGTAATTCCCGTTTATTTGAATTACCCTTGTGTTCACATTAGCATCATTTCTTCACAGATGTATCACAGGTCTCGAAGACCATCCTCAGGTTTCACGAGTCACTAGAAGGGCTCTACTCAGGAAAGCGGTCATATTCATAGTTATAGTTTGTAACAGTGAATGGCTACAGATAGAAATCTGCAAAGGGAAGAAATACATGGGGAGGAGTCCATGAGAAACCAAGTGCTGGCTTCCATAAATCAACGTCTTTAAAGAGTGCCTAATGGAGTGATTTATATTGGGTTTCTTGATATATATTTTTATATATGCATATATATACATATTTAATTTGTAATCTTCACTGTATTAATATAAGAGAAATGTCTGTTCTGTACCTGCTGGCTTTCTTGCTTTCGAGCAGATTAATTCCTTTGTACTGCTGTGCTAAGTGGAAATTCCAGTTCTGTTGTTCTGGTGTATAGTAGCATGTTGAAGTAAGGTCTGTGGGGTCAAGTTCCCCCAAGCATATCTTTGTTCTGGATTCCAGATGACTGACCTGGAAGTTATCCTGAGGTTTATTGCAAAATTAGCTTGTAATTTCCATTGATTTGAATTACACTTGTGTTCACATTAGCATCATTTCTTCATAGATGTATCACAGGTCTTGAAGACCATCCTCAGGTTTCGCGAGTCACTAGAAGGGCTCTACCCAGGAAAGCAGTCATATTCACAGTTATAGTTTGTAACAATGAATGGCTACAGATAGAAATGTGCAAAGGGAAGAAACACAAGGGGAGGAGTCCATGAGAAACCCAGTGCTAGCATCCATAAATCAAGATTACTAAAGAGTGCCTAACTGGGTGATTTATATTGGGTTTGTTGATATATAGTCTTAGCTTTCTCTCTCTCTCTGTGTATATATATATATATATATATATATATATATACACACACACACACACACACACATACATATTTCATTTGCAGTCCTAACTCTATTGATATAGGAGAAATGTGTCTTGTATATTTGCTGCATTGCTTGCTTTTGAGCAGATTAATTCCTTGGTACTGCCCTGCTAAGTGGGAATTCCAGTTCTGCTGTTCTGGAATATAATAGCATGTTAAAGTAGAGACCCTGGGGTCAATTTCCCCTCAGCACATCTTTATCCTGGATTCCAGATGAGTGTCTGGGAAATTTACGTGAGGGTTACTACAAATTCAGCTAGTAATTCCCATTGATTTGAATTTCACTTGTGTTCACATTGGCATCATTTCTTCACAGATGTATCACGGGTATCCAAGACCATCCTCAGGTTTCATGAGTCTCTAGAAGGTCTCCACTTAGGAAAACAGTCATATTCATAGTTACAGTTTGCAATAGTGAATGGCTACAGATAGAAATCTGCAAAGGGAAAAAACACATGGGGAGGAGTCCATGAGAAATGAAGTGCTAGTTTCCATAAATCAACGTCTTTAAAGAGTGTCTAATGGGGTGATTTATTTTGGCTTTGTTGTTATATATTTTTATATACGCATATATATACAGATTTATTTTGGAATCGTAACTCTGTTGATACAAGAGAAATGTCTCTTGTGTACCTGCAGCCTTGGTTGCTTTCAAGGAGATTAATTCCTTGTTACTGTGCTGCTAAGTGGAACTTCCGGTTCTGTTGTTCTGGATTATAATAGCATGTTAAAGTAGGGACCATGGGCTCAAGTTCCCCCAAGCACAGCTTTGTTCTGGATTCCAGATGACTGACTGGGAAGTTATGGTGAGGTTTACTCCAGGATCAGCTAGTAATTCCCATTTGTTTGAATTACCCTCGTGTTCACATAAGCAGCATTTCTTCATAGATGTATCACAGGTCTCCAAGTGTATCCTCAGGTTTCATGAGTCACTAGAATGGGGCTCCTCAGGAAAGCAGTCATAATCCCAGTGATAGTTTGTAACAGTGAATGGCTACAGATAGAAATCTGCAAAGGGAAAAAACACAACACGAGGAGTCCATGAGAAACCAAGTGTAGCTTCCATAAATCAAAATAATTAAACTGTTCCTAATGGGGTGATTTATATTGGCTTTGTTGATATATACTTTTACATAGGAATATATATATATATATATACAGGTTTATTTTGGAATCGTATTAATGTAAGAGAAGTGTCTCTTGGTGTACCAGCTACCTTGCTTGCTTTCGAGCAGATTAATTCCTTGGTACTGCCCTGCTAAGTGGAAATTCCGGTTCTGCTGTTCTGGAATATAATAGCATGTTAAAGTAGAGACCCTGGGGTCAATTTCCCCTCAGCACATCTTTGTCCTGGATTCCAGATGAGTGTCTGGGAAATTTACCTGAGGGTTACTACAAATTCAGCTAGTAATTCCCATTGATTTGAATTTCACTTGTGTTCACATTGGCATCATTTCTTCACAGATGTATCACGGGTCTCCAAGACCATCCTGACGTTTCATGAGTCACTAGAAGGGCTCTATTCTGGAAAGCAGTCCTAATCACAGTTATAGTTTGTAACAGTGAATGGCTACAGATAGAAATCTGCTTAGGGAAGAAACACACGGGGAGGACTCCATGAGAAACGAAGTGCTAGCTTCCATAAATCAATGTGTTTAAAGAGTGCCTAATGGGGTGATTTATACTGGCTTTCTTGATATATATTTTTGTATATGCATAGATATACATATTTAATTTACACTCTTAACTGAATTAATATAAATGTCTCTTCTGTACCTGCTGCCTTTCTTGCTTTCGAGCAGGTTAATTCCTTTGTACTGCCCTGCTTAGCGGAAATTCCAGTTCTGTTGTTCTGGAATATAATAGCATGTTAATGTAGGGTCTGTGGGGTCAAGTTCCCCCAAGCACATCTTAGTTTTGGATTCCAGATGACTGACTGGGAAGTTATCTTGAGGTTTACTCCAAAATTAGCTTGTGTTTCCCATTGATTTGAATTACGCTTGTGTTCACATTAGCATCATTTCTTCATAGATGTATCACAGGTCTCCAAGACCATCCTCAGGCTTCAGGAGTCACTAGAAAGGCTCTACTCAGGAAAGCGGTTATATTCACAGTTACAGTTTGTAACAGTGAATGGCTACAGATAGAAATCTGCAAAGGGAAAAAACACATGGGGAGGAGTCCATGAGAAACCAAGTGCTAGCTTCCGTAAATCAAAGTCATCAAAGAATGCTTAATGGGTTGATTTATATTGGCTTTGTTGATATGCAGTTTTAAAGATGTATATATCTATATACATGTTTAGTTTGATATCCTAACTTTATTGATATCGGAGAAATGTCTGTTGTATATGTGCTGCAGTGCTTGGTTTTGAGCAGATTAATTCATTGGTACTGCCCTCGTAAGTGGAAATTGCAGTTGTGTTGTTCTGGAATATAATTGCATGTAGAAGTAGGGTCCAAGGGGTCAAGTTCCCCCCAGCACATCTTTGTTTTGGATTCCAGATGAGTGTCTGGGAAATTTACGTGAGGGTTACTACAAATTCAGCTAGTGATTCCCATTGATTTGAATTTCACTTGTGTTCACGTTGGCATCATTTCTTCACAGATGTGTCACGGGTCTCGAAGACCATCCTCAGGTTTCATGAGTCACTAGAACGTCTCTACTTAGGAAAGCAGTTATATTCACAGTTACAGTTTGCAACAGTGAATGGCGACAGATAGATATCCGCAAAGGGAAAAAAAAAATGGAGAGGAGTCCATGAGAAACCAAGTGCTAGCTTCCGTAATTCAAAATCATTAAAGTGTGCCTAATGGGGTGATTTATAGTGGCTTTGTTGATATATAGTTTTATATATGAATATATATACAGGTTTATTTTGTAATCGTAAGTCTATTAATATAAGAGAAATGTCTCTTCTGTACCTGCTGCCTTGCTTGCTTTAGAGCAGATTGATTCCTTGGTACTACCCTGCCAAGTGGAAATTCTAGTTCTGTTGTTCTGGGATATAATAGCATGTTGAAGTAAGCTCCATGGGGTCACGTTCCCCCCAGCACATCTTTGTTGTGGATTCCAGATGACTGACCGGGAAGTTATCCCGAGGTTTACTCCAAAATCAGCTAGTAATTCTCATTGATTGAATTACCCTTGTGTTCACATTAGCATCATTTCTTCATAGGTGTATCACAGGTTCTAAGACTATCCTCAGGTTTCATGAGTCACTAGAAGGGCTCTGCTCAGGAAAGCAGTCATAATCACAGTGATAGTTTGTAACAGTGAATGGCTACAGATAGAAATCTGCAAAGGGAAAAAACACATGGGGAGGAGTCCATGAGAAACCAAGTGCTAGCTTCCATAAATGAACGTCTTTAAAGAGTGCCTAATGGGGTGATTTATATTGGCTTTGTTGATATATATTTTTATATATGCATATATATACATATTTAATTTACACTCTTAACTGAATTAATATAAATGTCTCTTCTGTACCTGCTGGCTTTCTTGCTTTCGAGCAGATTAATTCCTTTGTACTGCTATGCTAAGTGGAAATTCCAGTTCTGTTGTTCTGGAATTTAATAGCATGTTGAAGTAGGATCTGTGGGGTCAAGTTCCCCCAAGCACAGCTTTGTTCTGGATTCCAGATGACTGACTGGGAAGTTATTGTGAGGTTTACTCCAAAATCAGCGAGTAATTCCCGTTTATTTGAATTACCCTTGTGTTCACATTAGCATCATTTCTTCACAGATGTATCACAGGTCTCGAAGACCATCCTCAGGTTTCACGAGTCACTAGAAGGGCTCTACTCAGGAAAGCGGTCATATTCATAGTTATAGTTTGTAACAGTGAATGGCTACAGATAGAAATCTGCAAAGGGAAGAAATACATGGGGAGGAGTCCATGAGAAACCAAGTGCTGGCTTCCATAAATCAACGTCTTTAAAGAGTGCCTAATGGAGTGATTTATATTGGGTTTCTTGATATATATTTTTATATATGCATATATATACATATTTAATTTGTAATCTTCACTGTATTAATATAAGAGAAATGTCTGTTCTGTACCTGCTGGCTTTCTTGCTTTCGAGCAGATTAATTCCTTTGTACTGCTGTGCTAAGTGGAAATTCCAGTTCTGTTGTTCTGGTGTATAGTAGCATGTTGAAGTAAGGTCTGTGGGGTCAAGTTCCCCCAAGCATATCTTTGTTCTGGATTCCAGATGACTGACCTGGAAGTTATCCTGAGGTTTATTGCAAAATTAGCTTGTAATTTCCATTGATTTGAATTACACTTGTGTTCACATTAGCATCATTTCTTCATAGATGTATCACAGGTCTTGAAGACCATCCTCAGGTTTCGCGAGTCACTAGAAGGGCTCTACCCAGGAAAGCAGTCATATTCACAGTTATAGTTTGTAACAATGAATGGCTACAGATAGAAATGTGCAAAGGGAAGAAACACAAGGGGAGGAGTCCATGAGAAACCCAGTGCTAGCATCCATAAATCAAGATTACTAAAGAGTGCCTAACTGGGTGATTTATATTGGGTTTGTTGATATATAGTCTTAGCTTTCTCTCTCTCTCTGTGTATATATATATATATATATATATATATATATATATACACACACACACACACACACATACATATTTCATTTGCAGTCCTAACTCTATTGATATAGGAGAAATGTGTCTTGTATATTTGCTGCATTGCTTGCTTTTGAGCAGATTAATTCCTTGGTACTGCCCTGCTAAGTGGGAATTCCAGTTCTGCTGTTCTGGAATATAATAGCATGTTAAAGTAGAGACCCTGGGGTCAATTTCCCCTCAGCACATCTTTATCCTGGATTCCAGATGAGTGTCTGGGAAATTTACGTGAGGGTTACTACAAATTCAGCTAGTAATTCCCATTGATTTGAATTTCACTTGTGTTCACATTGGCATCATTTCTTCACAGATGTATCACGGGTATCCAAGACCATCCTCAGGTTTCATGAGTCTCTAGAAGGTCTCCACTTAGGAAAACAGTCATATTCATAGTTACAGTTTGCAATAGTGAATGGCTACAGATAGAAATCTGCAAAGGGAAAAAACACATGGGGAGGAGTCCATGAGAAATGAAGTGCTAGTTTCCATAAATCAACGTCTTTAAAGAGTGTCTAATGGGGTGATTTATTTTGGCTTTGTTGTTATATATTTTTATATACGCATATATATACAGATTTATTTTGGAATCGTAACTCTGTTGATACAAGAGAAATGTCTCTTGTGTACCTGCAGCCTTGGTTGCTTTCAAGGAGATTAATTCCTTGTTACTGTGCTGCTAAGTGGAACTTCCGGTTCTGTTGTTCTGGATTATAATAGCATGTTAAAGTAGGGACCATGGGCTCAAGTTCCCCCAAGCACAGCTTTGTTCTGGATTCCAGATGACTGACTGGGAAGTTATGGTGAGGTTTACTCCAGGATCAGCTAGTAATTCCCATTTGTTTGAATTACCCTCGTGTTCACATAAGCAGCATTTCTTCATAGATGTATCACAGGTCTCCAAGTGTATCCTCAGGTTTCATGAGTCACTAGAATGGGGCTCCTCAGGAAAGCAGTCATAATCCCAGTGATAGTTTGTAACAGTGAATGGCTACAGATAGAAATCTGCAAAGGGAAAAAACACAACACGAGGAGTCCATGAGAAACCAAGTGTAGCTTCCATAAATCAAAATAATTAAACTGTTCCTAATGGGGTGATTTATATTGGCTTTGTTGATATATACTTTTACATAGGAATATATATATATATATATACAGGTTTATTTTGGAATCGTATTAATGTAAGAGAAGTGTCTCTTGGTGTACCAGCTACCTTGCTTGCTTTCGAGCAGATTAATTCCTTGGTACTGCCCTGCTAAGTGGAAATTCCGGTTCTGCTGTTCTGGAATATAATAGCATGTTAAAGTAGAGACCCTGGGGTCAATTTCCCCTCAGCACATCTTTGTCCTGGATTCCAGATGAGTGTCTGGGAAATTTACCTGAGGGTTACTACAAATTCAGCTAGTAATTCCCATTGATTTGAATTTCACTTGTGTTCACATTGGCATCATTTCTTCACAGATGTATCACGGGTCTCCAAGACCATCCTGACGTTTCATGAGTCACTAGAAGGGCTCTATTCTGGAAAGCAGTCCTAATCACAGTTATAGTTTGTAACAGTGAATGGCTACAGATAGAAATCTGCTTAGGGAAGAAACACACGGGGAGGACTCCATGAGAAACGAAGTGCTAGCTTCCATAAATCAATGTGTTTAAAGAGTGCCTAATGGGGTGATTTATACTGGCTTTCTTGATATATATTTTTGTATATGCATAGATATACATATTTAATTTACACTCTTAACTGAATTAATATAAATGTCTCTTCTGTACCTGCTGCCTTTCTTGCTTTCGAGCAGGTTAATTCCTTTGTACTGCCCTGCTTAGCGGAAATTCCAGTTCTGTTGTTCTGGAATATAATAGCATGTTAATGTAGGGTCTGTGGGGTCAAGTTCCCCCAAGCACATCTTAGTTTTGGATTCCAGATGACTGACTGGGAAGTTATCTTGAGGTTTACTCCAAAATTAGCTTGTGTTTCCCATTGATTTGAATTACGCTTGTGTTCACATTAGCATCATTTCTTCATAGATGTATCACAGGTCTCCAAGACCATCCTCAGGCTTCAGGAGTCACTAGAAAGGCTCTACTCAGGAAAGCGGTTATATTCACAGTTACAGTTTGTAACAGTGAATGGCTACAGATAGAAATCTGCAAAGGGAAAAAACACATGGGGAGGAGTCCATGAGAAACCAAGTGCTAGCTTCCGTAAATCAAAGTCATCAAAGAATGCTTAATGGGTTGATTTATATTGGCTTTGTTGATATGCAGTTTTAAAGATGTATATATCTATATACATGTTTAGTTTGATATCCTAACTTTATTGATATCGGAGAAATGTCTGTTGTATATGTGCTGCAGTGCTTGGTTTTGAGCAGATTAATTCATTGGTACTGCCCTCGTAAGTGGAAATTGCAGTTGTGTTGTTCTGGAATATAATTGCATGTAGAAGTAGGGTCCAAGGGGTCAAGTTCCCCCCAGCACATCTTTGTTTTGGATTCCAGATGAGTGTCTGGGAAATTTACGTGAGGGTTACTACAAATTCAGCTAGTGATTCCCATTGATTTGAATTTCACTTGTGTTCACGTTGGCATCATTTCTTCACAGATGTGTCACGGGTCTCGAAGACCATCCTCAGGTTTCATGAGTCACTAGAACGTCTCTACTTAGGAAAGCAGTTATATTCACAGTTACAGTTTGCAACAGTGAATGGCGACAGATAGATATCCGCAAAGGGAAAAAAAAAATGGAGAGGAGTCCATGAGAAACCAAGTGCTAGCTTCCGTAATTCAAAATCATTAAAGTGTGCCTAATGGGGTGATTTATAGTGGCTTTGTTGATATATAGTTTTATATATGAATATATATACAGGTTTATTTTGTAATCGTAAGTCTATTAATATAAGAGAAATGTCTCTTCTGTACCTGCTGCCTTGCTTGCTTTAGAGCAGATTGATTCCTTGGTACTACCCTGCCAAGTGGAAATTCTAGTTCTGTTGTTCTGGGATATAATAGCATGTTGAAGTAAGCTCCATGGGGTCACGTTCCCCCCAGCACATCTTTGTTGTGGATTCCAGATGACTGACCGGGAAGTTATCCCGAGGTTTACTCCAAAATCAGCTAGTAATTCTCATTGATTGAATTACCCTTGTGTTCACATTAGCATCATTTCTTCATAGGTGTATCACAGGTTCTAAGACTATCCTCAGGTTTCATGAGTCACTAGAAGGGCTCTGCTCAGGAAAGCAGTCATAATCACAGTGATAGTTTGTAACAGTGAATGGCTACAGATAGAAATCTGCAAAGGGAAAAAACACATGGGGAGGAGTCCATGAGAAACCAAGTGCTAGCTTCCATAAATGAACGTCTTTAAAGAGTGCCTAATGGGGTGATTTATATTGGCTTTGTTGATATATATTTTTATATATGCATATATATACATATTTAATTTACACTCTTAACTGAATTAATATAAATGTCTCTTCTGTACCTGCTGGCTTTCTTGCTTTCGAGCAGATTAATTCCTTTGTACTGCTATGCTAAGTGGAAATTCCAGTTCTGTTGTTCTGGAATTTAATAGCATGTTGAAGTAGGATCTGTGGGGTCAAGTTCCCCCAAGCACAGCTTTGTTCTGGATTCCAGATGACTGACTGGGAAGTTATTGTGAGGTTTACTCCAAAATCAGCGAGTAATTCCCGTTTATTTGAATTACCCTTGTGTTCACATTAGCATCATTTCTTCACAGATGTATCACAGGTCTCGAAGACCATCCTCAGGTTTCACGAGTCACTAGAAGGGCTCTACTCAGGAAAGCGGTCATATTCATAGTTATAGTTTGTAACAGTGAATGGCTACAGATAGAAATCTGCAAAGGGAAGAAATACATGGGGAGGAGTCCATGAGAAACCAAGTGCTGGCTTCCATAAATCAACGTCTTTAAAGAGTGCCTAATGGAGTGATTTATATTGGGTTTCTTGATATATATTTCTATATATGCATATATATACATATTTAATTTGTAATCTTCACTGTATTAATATAAGAGAAATGTCTGTTCTGTACCTGCTGGCTTTCTTGCTTTCGAGCAGATTAATTCCTTTGTACTGCTGTGCTAAGTGGAAATTCCAGTTCTGTTGTTCTGGAATTTAATAGCATGTTGAAGTAGGATCTCTGGGGTCAAGTTCCCCCAAGCACAGCTTTGTTCTGGATTCCAGATGACTGACTGGGAAGTTATTGTGAGGTTTACTCCAAAATCATCGAGTAATTCCCGTTTATTTGAATTACCCTTGTGTTCACATTAGCATCATTTCTTCACAGATGTATCACAGGTCTCGAAGACAATCCTCAGTTTTCATGAGTCACTAGAAGGGCTCTACTCAGGAAAGCGGTCATATTCATAGTTATAGTTTGTAATAGTGAATGGCTACAGATAGAATTCTGCAAAGGGAAAAAGCACATGGGGAGGAGTTCATGAGAAACCAATTTTAGCTTTCATAAATCAGAATCATTGAACTGTTCCTAATGGGGTGATTTATATTGGCTTTGTTGATATATAGTTTTATATATGAATATATATACAGGTTTATTTTGGAATCGTAACTCTATTAATATAAGAGAAATGTCTCTTGTGTACCTGCTGCCTTGTTTGCTTTCAAGCAGATTAATTCCTTGGTACTGCCCCGCTAAATGGAAATTCCGGTTCTGCTGTTCTGGAATATAATAGCATGTTAAAGTAGGGACCCTGGGGTCAATTTCCCTGAAGAACATCTTTGTTCTGGATTCCAGATGACTGACTGGGAAGTTATCTTGAGGTTTACTCCAAAATCAGCTAGTAATTCCCATTTATTTTAATTACCCTTGTGTTCACATTAGCATCATTTCTTCATAGATGTATCACAGGTCTGCAAGACTATCCTCAGGTTTCATGAGTCACTAGAAGGGCTGTATTCAGGAAAGCAGTCCTAATCACAGTTATAGTTTGTAACAGTGAATGGCTACAGATAGAAATCTGCAAAGGGAAAAAACACATGGGGAGGAGTCCATGAGAAACCAAGTGTAGCTTTCATAAATCAAAATCATTAAACTGTTCCCAATCGGGTGATTTATATTGCCTTTGTTGATACATATTTTTATATATGTGTATATATACATATTTAATTTGTAATGTTACCTCTTAATATAAGATGAATGTCTCTTCTGTACCTGCTGCCTTCCTTGCTTTGAGCAGATTAATTGGTTTGTACTGCTCTGCTAAGTGGAAATTCCAGTTCTGTTTTTCTGGAATATAATAGCATGTTGAAGTAAGGTCTCTGGGGTCAAGTTCCCCCAAGCACATCTTTTTTCTGGATTCCACATGACTGACTGGGAAATTATCGTGAGGTTTACTCCAAAATCAGCTAGTAATTCCCTTGTTATTTGAATAACACTTGTGTTCACATTGGACCTCACTTCTTCATAGGTTTGTCAGGGGTTTCCAAGACCATCCGCAGGTTTCATGAGTCACTAGAAAGACTGTACTCAGGACAGGATTTATTCTCACAGTTATGGTTTGTAACTGTGAATGGCTACAAACTAAAATCTGCAATGGGAAAAGGCACATGGGGAGAAGTCCCTGAGAAACCAAGTGCTGGCTTCCATAAATCAGAGTCATCAAAGAGTGCCTGATGGGATGATTTATACTGGATTTGTTGATATATATTTTTACCCATGTGTATATTTATAGATATTTATTTTGGAATCCTAACTGTATCGATACAGGAGTAATGTGTGTTCTATATGTGCTTCCTTGCTTGCTTTCAAGCTTGTTAATTCCTTGCTACTGCCTTGCTCAGTGGAAACTCCATTGCTGTTTTTCTGTAATAAAATAGCATGTTTATTCTGGGGCCACAGGGTGAAGTATAGCTTAGGAAATGTTTGTTCTGGATTCCAGATGACCGTCTGGAGAATTTTAAGTGAGGCTTACTCCACGTTGAACTAGTAATTCCCATGTTGTTTGAATTACATGTGTGTTCACATTGAGCAGCATTTTTCACTGGTGTCCTAGGGTCCCCAAGATCATCCTCATGTTTCATGGGTCACTAGAATGACTCAGAACTCAGAAAAGCTGTTATACTCAAATTTGTGTTTTATTATAGTGAATGGCTACAGATAAAACTCTGCAAAAGTAAAAGGCACATGGGGAGGAACCCATGAGGACCGAAGTGCCTGCTTCCATAAATCAAAAGTCATCAAAGAGTGCCTGATGGGGTGATTTATATTGGCTTTGTTGATATATAGTTTTATATTTGTATATATGTACATGTTTAATTTAAAATTTTAACTCTATTAATATAGGAGAAATGTCTGTTGTATACCTGCTGCCTTGCTTTCAACCATGTTAATTCCTTTCTATACTGCCCTGCTCAGTGAAAATTCCAGTGCTGTTGTTCTGGAATACAATAACAGGCTGAAGTAGGGGCCATGGGGTCAAGTTTACCTTAGCAAATCTTTGTTCTGGATTCCAGATGACTGTCTGGGGAATTTAAGGGAGAATTACTCCACGTTCAGCTAGTAATTCCCATGGAATTGAATTACATGTGTGTTCACATGGTACACCCTTTATTCACTGGTGTATTAGGGATCCCCAAGACCATCCTTATGTGTCATGGGTCACTAGATGGAGTCAGAACTAAGAAAAGATGTTATAGTTCCAGTTATGGTTTATTATAGTGAATGGCTACAGATGAAATTCTACAAAGGGAAAAGGCACATGGGGAGGAGTTTATGTGGAACCAAGTGCTAGCTTCTGTAAATTAAAGTCATCAAAGAGTGCCTGATGGGGTTATTTATATATTGGCTTTGTTACTACATGGTTTTATGTATGTATCTATATACATATTTAATTTGGAATCCTATCTGTATTAATATGGTATAAATGTCTCTTGTATACCTTCTTTCTTGCCTATTTTCGAGCTGGTTAATTCCTTGCTATACCTCCATTCTTAGTGGAAATTTCTGTGCTGTTGTTCTGAAATTCAGTAGCATGTTGAAGCAGGGGCCGTGGGGTCAAGTATACCTCAGTAAATCTTTGTTCTGGATTCCAGATGATTGTTTGGGCATTTACATGAGGATTATTCTATATTTAACTAATAATTTGTAATTTCAATTACATGTGTAATCTTATATGTATATGTATTTAATTTGGGATGCTGACTCTATTAATGTAGAGGAAATATCTCTTCTAAATCTGCTTGCTTGTCATCTTAAAGTTGGTTGATTCATTGATATTTCCCTGAAAATTGAAATTCTGCTGCTTCTAAATGACATGTTAAAGTAGAAACATGGGTCAAACTTCCTTGATGTAATGCCTTTGAAGACCTCAACAGATCTTTTTCCTGTGTTCCAGGTGAACTGTTTGGGGAATATAGGTGATAGCGCTTTCAGCAACTAGTCAGCAATTGTATTATCTGAATTGGTTAAAGAGTGGTTTGGGGCATTTTGGGAACTGCCCTGACTGCATCAGGCTGATGGAAGAAATAAAATATTGTGCTTAATCTTCTGTTACTTGTGTTTTCTATTTTATATAGCTGATAGAATCCTTATAAGGAGTAAACTTATTTGATTATCTGTGTGCTGTTTTGACTTAAAGTCAAATCATAACTTACTCTTGACATAAAATAAGTAAAATTTGTCTTATGTGTCACCAAAAGCACAAATGATAAAAGAAAAAAAGTACCATAAATTAAATTTAGTAAAATTAAAATATTTTGTGTTTCACAAAATGAAACAATCTTTGATGGTTATGAGGGAGGTGGGGGGCACTAAGTAGACAATAGATAAGTGGTAACTTTGGTGAAGGGTAAGACAGTACACAATACTGGGGAAGTCAGCAGAACTTGTCCAAGGCAACATCATGGAAGCTCCATGGACATATCCAAACTCCCCGAGTGACTAAATTACTGGGCTGAGAGCTGTGGGGACCATGGTCTTGGGGAACATCTAGCTCAATTGGCATTCTAAAGAAAATGTTCTACATTCTAATTTGGTGAGTAGCATTTGGGGTCTTAAAAGCTTGTGAGTGGCCATCTAAGATATTCCACTGGTCTCACCCCGTCTGGAGCAAGGGATAATGAAGAAAACCAAAGATGCAAGGGAAAGATTAGTCCAAAGGACTAGTGGACGACAAGACTCCACCAGACTAAGTCTAGCACGCCTAGATGGTGCCCGGCTACCACCACTGACTGTTCTGACAGGGGTCACAATAGAGGGTCCCTGACAGAGCTGGAGAGAGATGTAGAACAAAATTCTCACAAAAAAATAAAGAAAAGAAAGAAAAAAAAACAGACTTACTGGTCTAACGGAGACTGGAGAAACTTAGAGAGTATGACCCCTGGACACCTTTATAGCTCAGTAATGAAGTCACTTCTGAGGTTCACCCTTCAGCCAAAGATCAGACAGACCAATAAAACAAAACAGGACTGAATGGGCATACCAGCCCCGGGGCAAGGACTAGAAGGCAAGAGGGGACAAGAAAGCTGGTAATGGGGAACCCAAGGTTAAGAAGGGAGAGTGTTGACATGTTCGGGGTTGTTAACCAATGTCAAAACAATATGTGTACTAACTGTTCAATGAGAAGCTAGTTTGTTCTGTAAACCTACAGTACAATTAAAAAAAAAGGAAAAATAAAAAAAGAAAGTGAAAAAGCAACCCACAGAATGGGAAGAATGTATTTGCAATATCCCACAATTCAAGAACTTGCTTTCTGTTAGTCACAAAAAGTGTCTGTTGGACCCAGAATAATACAGTAAAACCTGTCAAAGCTGGAAACTGTGTAAGGTGGAGACGTGTCAGAGAAGGAAAACTCAAAATATTTTCCCACTAATAGTGATAGAAAAGTGCTAAGACTGCACCCTGTCAAAGGCGGAAAACTTGTGAGACCCGGAAAAAGAAGGCAGTCCTGTCAAGTTACAGCTCTCACAGGTCTCACTGTAGTTGATATCAGCTGAGTATGCTAGAAATTGTAGTCCCTGGGTGGCGCAAACTCTTAAGCACTCGACTACTAACCAAAAGTGTAGTGGTTCAGACCCACCTAGAGGTGCCTTCGAAGATAGGCCTGCTTCCAAAAAGGTCACAGGCTTGAAAACCATATGGAACAGTTCTACTCTGCACATATGGGATCACCAAGAGTCGGTATGGGCTTGATGGCAACTAACAATGATAGTCCCCCCAACACTAGACAAATAATGAATTTAAAAAAGAAATCCCTGTGGGTTCTTTCTGCTAGTCAATGGTCCCTTTACAAACTTGGTTCCTTCATGCTGATAATTTCCATAGTAAAGATGATTCTTATGGCTTGAATTGGGTCCCCCAAAATATGTATTGTAACTTAACCCCTATGCTTGTGGTGGAGCCCCGGTGGCGCAGTGGTTAAGAGCTCAGCTACTAACCAAAATGTCAGTAGTTCTAATCCACCAGCTGCTCCTTGGAAACCCTATGGGGCAGTTCTGCTCTGTCCTGTAGGGTCACTATGAGTCAGAATCAACTCCACAGCAAGGGTTTGGGTTTTTTTTAATACTGTGGTTATAATCCATTTGAGAATGAGTTCTTTTGATAAGTTAATGAGGGGGTATTTGTGTAGGGTGTGTTTTAAATCCACCTCTGTTGAGATATAAAAGGGCAGATTAAGCAAGCCAGTAAGCACAAATGGAGGGGAAGATACCTGCTACGTGATCGCCAAGGAATAGAAGCTGAAAAGAGACAAGGACTTTCCCCCAGGGGAAACACAGAGAAAGCCTTCCCCTGGAGGTGGTGCCCTGAATTCCGACTTCTAGCCTTCTGTTAGTTAAAGCCACTTGTGGTATTTCTGTTACAGCAGCACTAGATAACTAAGATAATGAGCTTTGCCTCTCCTCTACATTACTAAAACATTAGTATCTCCTCTTCCACACTGGTTTTATCCACTACCCCAACACCCAAATAAGCCTGACACATTCTTCACACTATAGTTTGAATAATCATTTTAAAATGGAATCTGATTGCATCAACCAACAATCTATTCAAACTCTATCAGCCTTTCCAGTTCATTATATTTATTATCTGCCCTTTTCCAACTCTCTTAGTATTATCTGCATTGTCTCCCCATGGGACTCAACTATATTAAATGATACAAAGAAACAAAATATAGAGTTTACATGAAGCATTGTTAATGTTATAAGGGGTGATGCTAAAATATGGAGAATACAGTCCAGAAAGAAGAACTACTGAATATGAGAGTTAAACAGTTTAAATATAAGAAGGCTCAGGATGTCCCTACCCAGTATACGAAAGGAAGGACCTCTAGATTTTTTTTTTTACTGTAACTTTCCTAAGGCAGGATATGTTTCGTAGTCATATCCACATCACTAGCGTCTAAGTGTCTTTCTCAATAAATGCTCTTATTAATAAAAATTAAGGAGCTGACATTTCCAACAGGAAAACACCTAGAAAATTCAAGGGCATAGCTAAGAGAAAGATGAAAAGGATGACTCTGTTTATCACAAGTAATAGAACTTATTTATCTCTAGACTCATGACTTCAGCAAAGATGATCTTCACTGATACACATTTTTCTGATTCATATGTTCCCATTTCAGTTTTTTGACATTTCTTTCATTTAATTTTGCCTTTAAATACAATATGGCCCTCTCTCCTCAGCTAATAATCGCTGAGTAAGTGGAACTAATTTAGTCACCTAAGAATCCCTCTACTTGGGCCCAGCACTTAATAGATGGTAAATGCATGTATACTGAATAAAAAGCACAACGAAGTAAAATATTTGATAATTTTCATTAGATCACAGGTAAAGATTTCTGTTCAATGGCAGTCACCTTCGACATAGTTTTTTGATAGGACATGTGATATTTGCAATATCTAAAGCAGACAAGGAATTAGTATCTAAATTACATAGGAAACTACTACAGATCAACAAGAAAAACTCATAATCTCCAAAAGAAAAATGACCAATTCACACAACAGGAAATCCAGAAAGTGAAAATAGGATATGTGGAGCTGCTCAAAAGTCACTGCTAATCAAAAACAGGTCAATTGAAACAATGAATTATTGCTTTAACAGTAATAGAATGGCAAAATTTAGGAAGTTGAATAATGTCAAGTTTTAGTGGCAATGTGGAGGTGTGGAGATGTCCTTTTTAAATTTTTTCCCATACAAAAATTTATACATACATTGTTATGTGATTCTAATTGCTCTCCCCATACTGTGACAGCACATTCCTCCTTTTCATCCCTGATCCCCCATGTCCATTCAACCAACTCCTAACCCTCTCTACCTTCCCATCTTACCTCCAGACAGAAGCTGCCCGTTTAGTCTCTTGCATCTACTCGAGCTAAGAGGCACACTCCTCACGAGTATCGCTTTATGTCCCACAGTCCAGTCCAATACCTGTCTGAAGAGTTGGCCTCGGAAATGGTTTTAGTCCTGGGCTGATAGAAAATCCAGCGGGAGGTGTCCTTTTCTGCTGATACAACCATTCTGTAGAGCAAACTGGCAATACTTTGTCAAATTCAATGAATGTGACTTATGACCCAGCAATTCTACTCCTGCATATATATCCCAGGGAACTTCTTTCATAGGTCCACAAGGGGAAATGCAAGATGATGTGCATTGCTTCATTATTTGTGCAGCATTGGAAGCTACCTGGGTGTCCATCACTGGGAGAGTGTATAGTGAAAAACTTACAGAAATAATTATTATGCAGCAGTTAGAAACAACTGATTAGAAATTCACATAGCAATGCAGAGGAATCCTAAAATAAGGCTCAGTGAAAAGTACTATTTACATAAATTGAAAACACATGCTCATAAGATAAAGCTACACATTTTGCAATAATATTTTCAGGTAAAAAGTTAAACATCAAATACATTAGAATTGACTATGGGGAAAGGGAGAGTGGAATCCATGTTTGGAGATAGAAAAGGATTAAAAATAAAAGTTTAGTGAATACCATTTTTAACTGGATGTGTTTAATACAAGAATACAGAAATTCTGTAATCTTTTGCTTATATGTACCCAAAATGAATCAGGATTTTAATGAATACTGTGTTTATGTGTGTGTAGACATATATATCTTTTTTGTGATTCTGTGTTCTCTGTAGGAGGCTCAACATGTCTTTTAGACTCTGGACTTTATAGAAGTCTATCTCATAGAGTTTTCTTTTTTTAAGAAGAAGACTAATTATTTTTACTTAAAATAGATGTTTGTTAAAATAAGAATATCATACTGTTCTGATAGAGTTTAGTTTGAGCTTCCAGTGACAAAAGCTCTGGGTTTCTGATGATCTGCTCCTGTAAAGATTGTTGTTATTGTTGTTGTTAGGTGCCATCTAGTCATTTCTGACTCGTAGCGACCCTATATGTACAACAGAATGAAACACTGTCAGGTCCTATGCCATCCTCACAATCGTTGCTATGTTTGAGCCCATTGTTGCAGCCACTGTGTCAATCCATCTTGTTGAGGGTCTTCCTCTTTTTCGCTGACCCTTTACTTTACCAAGCATGATGTCCTTCATCAGGGACTGGTTCCTCCTGATAACATGTCCCAAGTATGTGAGATGAAGTCTCGCCATCCTCAAGTCTAAGGAGCATTCTGGCCGTACTACTTCCAAAACAGATTTGTTCATTCTTCTGGAAGTCCATGGTATATTCAATATTCTTTGCCAACACCATTATTCAAAGGCATCGGTTCTTCTTCAGTCTTCCTTATTCATTGTTTAGCTTTCATATTGCACTGGGCAGATCTGCTGGAAAAGACCTCTTTAAACTGTTGAAAAGCAAAAATGTCACTTTGAGGACTAAGGTGCACCTGACCCAAGCCATGGTATTTTCAATCTCCTCATATGCATGCGAAAGCTGGGCAATGAATAAGGAAGACCAAAGAAGAATTGATGCCTTCGAATTATGGTGTTGGTGAAGAATATTGAATATATCATGGTCTGCCAGAAGAATAAACAAATCTGT
Source organism: Dugong dugon (assembly GCA_030035585.1). Classification (NCBI taxonomy): domain Eukaryota; kingdom Metazoa; phylum Chordata; class Mammalia; order Sirenia; family Dugongidae; genus Dugong; species Dugong dugon. The sequence continues at coordinate 149,802,755 of CM057483.1, forward strand.
CTTGGAAGAAGTACAGCCAGAATGCTCCTTAGAAGTGAGGATGGAGAGACTTCATCTGACGTAATTGGACATGTTATCAGGAGGGACCAGTCCCTGGAGAAGGACATCATGCTTGGTAAAGCAGAGGGTCAGTGAAAAAGAGGAAGACCAAAGAGATGGACTGACACAGTGGCTGCAACAATGGACTTAAATGTAGCAATGAGTGTGAGAATGGCACAGGACCAGACAGCCTTTCGTTCTGTTATGCGTAGGGTTGCTTTGAGTCGGAACTGACTCAGTGGCACCTAGCAACAACAGTGCAGTTTCACTGAGCCCTGAGATATTACTGGTCAAGACATGACTGACCCCTACTTGCTTGTTCCCTCTGCTCCGTAACAAAGGCAAAGGGTAATGGGTAGCAGAACCAGCGTTGTTGTGAAGATCAAGAAAAGAATAAAGTCTTTGTTCATATTGAAGTATCATACTGTATTACATTTCTTTCAATGACTGCCATCTTAGAGAGCACGAAAAGTGAAATAGACCTTATAGACAAAATGATTATAGTTTTAAGGGGTTGTTTTTGCCAGAGAAAGCCCAAGTTTGGCAAACAGGGGTCTATAATTATTTCACCACAGTAGTGATTTCTCTATCCTAACCCATCCACACCATATATTTTTCAGGTACACTCATGGAAAGAAGTGGGCAAGAGAAATTCCCCTGATGGACATAAGGTTGATATATGCAAAGCAAAAGTAAACTAAAATCACTGTATACAATACAGAAAAGAAAAAGGAGGGAAATACGTATTACCCAATCCCACAACTCACAGAAAACCTTTTGGTGAGTGTCTTAGGCATCTAGTGCTGCTATAATAGAAATACCACAAGTGGATGGCTTTAACAAAGAGAAATTTATTTCTTCACATTAAAGTAGGCTAAGAGTCCAAATTCAGGGCATCAGCTCCAGGGAAAGGCTTTCTCCCTCTGTTGGCCTTCCCATCAATGTTCCCCCGGACTAGGAGCTTCTCTGTGCAGGAACCCCAGGCCCAAAGGACGCGCTTTGCTCCTGGCACTGCTTTCTTGGTGGTATGAGGTCCCCGATTCTCCACCTGCTTCCCTTTCCTTTTATCTGTTACAAGAGATAAAAGGTGGTGCAAGCCCCACCCAAGGGAAACTCCCTTTACATTGGATCAGGGATGTGACCTGGGTTAGGATGGTGTTACAATCCCACCCTAATCCTCTTTAACATAAAATTGCAATCACAAAATGGAGGACAACCACACAACACTGGGAATCATGGCCTAGCCAAATTGATACACACATTTTTTGGGGGACACAATTCAATCCATGACAGTGAGTTTTCCTGCTCTACATTATTTATTTAAAAATGATATATAATTTTGTAGATCTGAGGTCACATAATGTATAGATTTGTGTATTCAGCTCATTTTGCTTAGCCTTATAATCTGAGTATTCCTCCATGTCATTAAAAATTCCCTTACTGCTTTCTAAGTTATGGGAAATTCATTTTTTTTTTATCTTAATGATTCAACAACAGTTAACAACAACAATTATGTAAAAAGTATAAATTGTTTTTAATTTTACTACTGCTAATTTTAAGTTTTACTAACACTTTAATCTATATTTCTTCAGTTATTTCCACATCACCTATAAGTCTTCTTTGTTCCTGAAACGTGCCTGGCATGTTCCCTCCCCCGACACATTCACATTTACTGTTTTCTCTGTCCTGATTGTTCTGTTCCCAGACACTTGCACTCGAATGTTACCTTCTCAGTGAGGACTTACCTGTACAACCTATTTTAAATTGCAGTCATGAAACAACAAACTCTCTACTCACACCACCTCTATCCCCTTCGTGCTTTATTTTTCTTCATATTATTACCATCTAAAATAAAATGTGGAGCCCTGGTGGTGCAGTGGTTAAGAGCTCGGCTGCTATAATGGTTAAGATTGTGTGTCAACTTGGCTGGGCCATGATTCTCAGTGGATTGGCAGTCCTATGATGTTGTTATCACCCCCATGATGGTATCTACCATGATGGTAGCCAATCAGTTGAAAGGGAGTTTCCTTGCGCATGTGGCCTGCATCTGAATATAGGTGGACGTTCTGACTTTTGCCTGCTCTGGATCCTGCAGCTGGCTTCTGTTTGTCTGACCTCCAGTTCTTGGGGCTTGAGCTAGCAGCTTACCTGTGGTCTTGCCTGCCGATCTTGGGATTTCATTGATCTTCACAGCCTGTGAGCAAGAGCCCTGCTCTCCGACCTGCTGATCTTGAGTTTGCCAGCCCCTGCAGCTACATGAATCAGGAGAAGCCTCCAGCCTGATCCGAGACTTGGGATGTTCCAGTCTCTGCAACCGTGTGAGCCATTTTCTTGCTAAAAATCTCTCTCTCTGTATATATTTATACGCTTTACTGATTTTGCTTCGTTAGACAACTCAGCCTAAGACAGCTGCTAACCAAAAGGTCAGCAGTTTGAATCTACCAGCCGTTCCTTGGAAACCCTATTGGGCAGTTCTACTCTGCCCAATAGGGTCTGTACGAGCCAAAATTGACTTGAAGGCAATGGGTTTGATTTGATTTGTATCTCCACTATCTATAACAGTGTCTGCTGTATAGTAGAGGTTCAATAACATAGCTGTTAAGAGCTCAGAATTTAAATTAGACAAACCTTGGTTGAAATGCTGGATCTATTTACTTAGTAGTTGTGTTACTTCAGACAAGTAATCTTAGAGTTTATATCTGTGAAATAGAGATAGAAATAATAATGTTATGGGGTTGTTTTAGATCATTAAATGTGTTCATTTTTATAAAGTTCTTAATATAGTACCTAATTTGCCATAAACTATTAATAATTGGTAACTTGTCATTATTAATCAACAGTATAGTTTTTGTAATTAGATGAAATGTTTATTTTAAAGGGCAAAAAGAGATGAAATCCAATAACTCAAACATATATGTTGTCTTAGTCATCTAGTGCTGCTGTAACAGAAATACCACAAGGGGATGGTTTTAACGAAGAGAAGTTTATCTCCTCACAGTCAAAGTAGGCTAAAAATCCAAATTCAGGGTGTCAGCTCCAGGGGAAGTCTTTCTCACTCTGTTGGCCTTCTCATCAGTGTTCCCCCGGACTAGGAGCTTCTCGGCACAGGGACCCCTGTTCAAAGGACGCTCTGCTCCTGGCACTGCTTTCTTGATGGTATGAGGTACCCCTGTCTCTCTGCTCAGTTCTGTCTTTTATATCTCAAGACATTGCCTCAGGGTACAATCCAATCTTGTAGACTGAGTCCTGCCATACTAACACAACTGCCACCCATCCTCCCTCATTAACATCATAGAGGCAGGATTTACAACATATAGGAAAATCACACAATACCAGGAATCATGGCCCAGCCAAACTGATATACACATTTTTTGGGGGACATAATTCAAACCATTACATATGTTAAATGATAATCTCTCTTCTCTGAACTTTAAAACAGTGGCATTTCAGTGTGAGTTCTACTCAGAATTCCCCTTACAGACACAGCTGCTCTAGGAGTTCAGGCAATATTTTTGTTCTGAGTTATAAGAGTGTGGATTAAAAAGGTGTTTATTATAGTTACCACAAATGCATTTTTTTCTCGTTTTAAAAGATCTATATGATTATTATAAATAATACGGAGCAGATAGAAGCATATAAGGAAAAAAAGCCAGAGATAATCACTAGTATAATTTATATATTTCCTTCCAATATTTTTCAGACTGTATCTTTAAAATCTGAAAACCGTTGCCTTCAAGTCGATTCCGACTCATAGCCACTCTACAGGACAGAGTAGAACTGCCCCACAGGGTTTCTAAGGAGCAGCTGGTGGATTCGAACTGCTGACCTTCTGGTTAGCAGCTAAACACAAACCACTGCACCACCAGGGCTCTTAAATAATATATATAATCATTATTTGATTAAAGCAAAATAACATCTTTGAAATAATGATTTTGAGTTGTTTAATAACTTAAATAATAATATGAATGTATTGCTTAATTGAAAGAAGCATTTAAAACATACTAAATAAAATTTACTGAAGTTCAAGTTTTCAATAAAGTTAGAAAGAAGGAATCATGCAGTATAAGACAAGATCTTCTTTTAAAATTACCTTGTATAGCAGCAGACTGAAATGATATTCCTACACAAAGTTTAATTAAATAGGATTTTTACTGGAATAACCATAGACCACTACATAATGAGCATTTTAATCTAATTTATTGCATTTTCATCTAAAACTTTTAAAAATGCTAAGCATGTAAGTGACAGACTAACCAAGGAGAATTACAGTCCTACTAGTTGTTTTAAAGTGCATGCAAGCCTGTCAGCCAGTTTTCAATCTATAGTACAGAAGTCAAATGCACTCTAGAGATATTCCTTAATGGCATTTTCAGGCAAGTTCATATTATTGTACAGTAAACTAAACAATTTGATGACCAGCACATTTAGAATATATATTATGTAATTTCAGAGATCTTTGAAAATGCAGGGGTGCCCTTTAAATGCTAAATAGTATTTTGGACTTTCCTTCTTAAGAAAGATGGAAAAAAATAACTTGCAGACTTTTTTTTTCCCAGTGAGGAAAAAGTACAGATGAAATTTTAAGTGTAAATTTCATTCTTTCAGCAATTACTTCAATAGGCTTAAAAACATGTACAAAAATACTTAAATGGATGGTGAAAAACATTTAAATAGATGGTAAAAAAGAGCGGTTGGAACTTGGTTGTCATTAATTTGTTAACAATTATCCACACATCAATGTTATCAAGTGACTTTATGGAAGGCAAACCAGGTCTCCATCCATTAAATAACTTTATAAATGTGGCATTGAATTTAAAAGGATTTTACTTTATGTTATTCAAATGTATTAAAGCAGATTAACTAAGCTATTAACTGTGTTTTAAATAATGCCATATTTTAAATAATGTTGCCCTGAGCCATTTTAATATTATGGCAAGAATACTGTAGTATTTATCAGAATGAAGTGTGGTGTTCAGTACAGTTATCATTATGTTCTTGAAAAATTTTTTTCCCTTAGATTCTATGATTTTTACTGTGTTTTTCTCATATTTCTCTTTCTTTGTCTAACCCTTTTTTCTATATCTTATTTTTTGACTCCTCTGCTTCCCAAATCCATTAATGTTGGTTTTAAATAAGAATCTTCTCTCTGTATTCCCTAAGTGTCTCCCTTGAATTTTTTTTTATCAAATCTCTTCACTGTATTTACCAAGTATATGCAGACAATAACCAATTGTTAGTCTTTTATCCTAGTCTTTTTCCAGTGGCCCATTTCTAATTCCCAACTCTTTTTGTCCTTTCCCAGTTAGTTCGCCACTGGGTTTCAGAAATCCATCTGAGATATCTTATCAATCTCTTCTCTTCCCTCTAATATCTATTGCTGTAGCCATAAATAAGATGAGTATATTCCATTGGTCTAGAAAGTGCTGTCCAATAGAACTTTATGGGATAATGGAAATGTTCTATATATGTGTTGTCCAGTATAATAACCATTAAGGGGCTATTGAACACTTGAAATGTGACTAGTATAATTGAGGAATTTTTAATTTACTTGATTTTAATTAATTTTAATTTAAATCTGAATAGGTAGAACAGCAAAATTACAGAGTATCTGCAGTAGGCTCTGAACTGATCTCAGAAGTCCCAGGATATGTATTTCCAATCTGTCTTAAACACATGAAAGTATACATATCATGCTACCACTTAAGGACTTTCAATGTCTCCTCCTGTGTTACTATTTGGAGTCTCTTGGTGGCACAAATGATTAAGAGCTTGACCACTAAATGAAAGGTTGGAATTGACTGGATGGCAATTTTTTTTCTGTTACTAAAGTAAATACCACCACTTGTCTATCAGTTTGTCATACTGTGGTGGTTTGCGTGTTAATGTGATGCTAGAAGCTATGCCACCGGTATTTCAAATACCAGCAGGGTTACCCATGGTGGACAGGTTGAGTGGAGCTTCCAGACTAACACTGGGAAGAAGGACCCGGCAATCTACTTCTGAAAAAATTGGCCAGTGAAAACCTTATGGATAGCAGTGGAACATGTGTGATATAGTGCTGGAAGATGAGCCCCTCAGCTTGGAAGACACTCAAAATATGACTAGGGAAGAACAACCTCCTGAAAGTAGAGTTGACCTTAATGACATGGATAGAGTGAAGCTTTTGCAACCTTCATTTGTTGATGTGGCATGACTCAAAATGAGAAAGAAACAGCTGCAAACATCCATTAAAAATTAGAACTTGGAATGTAAGAAGTATGAATCAAGGAAAATTGGAAGATGTCAAAAATAAAGTGGAATGCTTGAAGACAGGTATCGTAGGCATTAGTGAGCTGAAATGGACTGGTATTGGCCATTTTGAATCAGACAATCATATGGTCTGCTATGCTGGGAATGACAAGTTGAAGAGGAACAGCCTTACATTCATCATCAAAAAGAACATTTCAAGATCTATCCTGAAATACATTGCTGTCAGTGATAGGATAATATCCACACGTCTTCAAGGAAGATCAGTTAATACGATTGCTATTCACATTTACACACCAACCACTAATAACAAAGATGAAGAAACTGAAGATTTTTACCAACTTCCACAGTATGAAATTGATCAAACATGCAGTCAAGATGCATTGATAATTACTGATGATTGGAATGCGAACGTTGGAAATAAAGAAGGATCAATAGTTGGAAAATATGACCTTGGTGATAGAAACAATGCCAGTGATCACATGACAGTTTTTCAAGACCATTGACCTATTCATTGAAAATACCTTTTTTTCAAGAACATAAATGGTGACTATACACATGGACCTCGCCAGATGCAATATACAAGAATCAAATTGACTACATCTGTGGAAGGAGATGTTGGAGAAGCTCAATATTATCAGTCCTAACATGACCAGGGGCCAGCTGCAGAATAGAGCATCAGTTGCTCATATGCATGCTCAAGTTGAAGCTGAAGAAAATTAAAACAAGTCCATGAGAGCCAAAGTACCACCTTGAGTATATTCCACCTGAATGGAGACCAGCTCAAGAATATATTTGACATATTGAACACTAATGACTGAAGATCAGATGAGTTGTGAGATGATATCAAGGGCATCATACATGAAGAAAGCAAGAGGTCATTAAAAAGACAGAAAAGAAAAAAAAAGAACAAAATAGATGTCAGAAGAGACTCTGAAACTTGCTTTTGAGTATAGAGTAGCTAAAGTGAATGGAAGAAATGATGAAGTAAAAGAACTGAACAAAAGATTTCAAAGGGCAGTTCGAAAAGACAAAGTAAAGTATTATAATGACACGTTCGAAGACCTGGAGTTAGAAAACCAAAAGGGAAGAACAAGCTCGGCATTTCACAGGCTTAAAGAACTGGAGAAAAAATTCAAGCCTCGAGTTGCAATACTGAAGGATTCTATGCGAAAAAAACTGAATGGCGCAGGAAGCATCAAACGAACATGGAAGGAATACACAGAGTCATCGTACCAAAAAGAATTGGTCAACATTCAACCCTTTCAGGAGGTAGCATATGTTCAAGAACCAATGGTACTGAAGGAAGAAGTCCAAGTTGCACTGATGGCATTGGTGAAAAACAAGGCTACAGGAATTGACGGAATATCACTTGAGATGTTTCAACAAACGGATCCAACACTGAAAGCACTCACTTGTCTATGCCAAGAAATTTGGAAGACAGCTACCTGGCCAATTGACTGGAAGAAACCCATATTTGTACCTATTCCAAAGAAAGGTGATCCAACAGAAAGTGGAAATTATCAAACAAGATCATTAATATCACACATAAGTAAAATTTTGCTCAAGGTCATCCAAAATTGTTGCAGCAGTACATCAACAAGGAACTGCCAGAAATTCTAGCTGGATTCAGAAGAGGACCCGTGAATGAGGGATATCATTGCTGATGGCAGATGGATCTTGGCTGAAAGCAGAGAATACCAGAAAGATGTTTACCTGTGTTTTATTGACTATGCAAAGGCATTTGACTGTGTGGATCATAACAAATTATGGATAACATTGCAAAAACTGGGAATTCCATAACACTTAATTGTGCTCATGCAGAACCTGTACATAGATCAAGAGACAGTCGTTTGAATAGAACAAGGGGATACTGTGTGGTTTAAAATCAGGAAAAGTGTGCATTAGGGATGTATCCTTTCACCATACTTATTCAATCTGTATGCTGGGCAAATAATCCTAGAAACTGAACTATATGAAGAAGAACGGGACATCCGCATTGGAGGATGACTCATTAACAACCTGTGATATACAGATGACAGAACCTTGCTTGTTGAAAGTGAAGAGGACTTGAAGCACTTACTGATGAAGATCAAAGATATAGCCTTCAATATGGATTACACTTAAACATGAAGAAAACAAAAATCCTCACAAGTGGATCAATAAGCAACATCATGATAAATAGAGAAAATATTGAAATTGTCAAGGATTTCATTTTATTAGGATCCACCATCAATACTCAAGGAAGCAGCAGTCAAGAAATCAAACGATATATTGCATTGGGCAAAGCTGCTGCAAAAGACCCCTTTAAAGTGTTAAAGAACAAAGATGTCACTTTGAGGACTAAGGTGTGCCTGACCCAAGCCATGGTATTTTCAATCACATCACATGCATGCAAAAGCTGGACAATGAATAAAGAAGACCCGAGAAGAATTGATGCCTTTGATTTATGGTGTTGGCGAAGAATATTGAATATACCATGGACTGCCAGAAGAACGAACAACAAATCTGTTTTGGAAGAAGTACAGCCAGAATGCTCCTTAGCAGCGAGGATGGCAAAACTTCATCTCATATAGTTTGGACATATTATCAGGAGGGACCAGTCCCTGGAGAAGGACATCATGCTTGGTAAAGTAGAGGGTCAGTGAAAAAGAGGAAGATCCTCAATGAGATGGATTGACACAGTGGCTGCAACAATAGACTGATACATAGCAACAATTGTAAAGATGGCCCAGGATGGGGCAGCTTTTGTTCTGTTGTACATAGGATCACTATGAGTTGGAACCAACTCAATGGCGCCTAACAACAACAACAAAGTAAATAATTTTTACCATGAAGTCAACTGGGACTCATGGCAACCCCATGTGTGTCCAAGTAGAACTGTACTCAATAGGGTTTTCAATGTACATTTGTAGCACATATACATTTTTCAGAATTAGATTTCCAGGCCTTTCTTCCAAGGTGCCTCTGGTTGGACTCGAGCCGCCAACCTTCTGGTTAGCAGCTGAGTGTGTTAATAGTTTGCAACACCCAGTTACTACTTAGTCCAAATTCCATAGGCTCACGTATAAAGTTCTTGATCTGGTTCCACCAAACTTTTCCAGTCAAGTTTCCATTAATCCTGTTCTCAATGCTTCAGTCTATTTAAATTGAATTCTCTGTGTTTGGGTTCATAGTTTAGACCTTTTTAATATCATAATTTTTCTCATATCAAATTCTCTTGTATAAATCCCTTGCCCCAAACTGCATTTCCAAATCATCTTCATTGTTAAGTTTCAGCTTACCTTGCCACTTACTTAGTGAAGCGTGTCCTAATTTCCCTAGCTATAACCAAATTATTTCTCCACTGAATCAGTCTAGTTATCTATCTTTATTTCTTTCTGGCATATAATTATTTTCTCCTTACGTAAAGATATACACTCTTTGAGGTCATGTTTCATATCTGATTTATTCCATTATCTTCTGTCATTGGCCTAGTTTCTTGCATGTAGAACATTCAAAATAACTGGTTATCAAATGAATGGATTAAATAATAAATAATTGAATGAATCTGGACATGTGAATTTGAAACTTTTATTATCATCACCAAAACATTTCAAATGAAGGTAATTAAATCATTAGATAAATGTGGATTTATAAAAGGATATATCCTGTGTATGGAGATAAACGTTATAGACATACTCCCAAACATGCAAATAGTTTCTCCAGTTAAAGCTGAGTTGTTTGAGTATGTTACACAAATCACTTTATCTTTTTATGTCCATATGTGGCACATATACATTTTTCTCTCATATGTCCTTCAAAAAGGAATTTTTATTTTTGTGGGTAATTAACTTTGTTCTACACTTTACATCCCACATGTAGAGTAATCGTATGCATTCTAATTATATGCCACAAAACAAAACATTGTGTGAAAATATTTATTTTAAACCAGAATATTATGTTGAGTTGAGAGATTTTCCCATCATGAACATTTGTTTGCCATCTGTATTCAGTCCAGACAAACTGTTCATTACTATTATTGAAACTTGGATAGTGGACACCCTACCCTTGGAACTATTAAATTATGACAGTCAACAATATATTAAAAATCTGATGCTCTAGTATTTTGTGAGCTTTCTCTGGAAAATCCTGAGAAGTTCACTTATTTTCAAAGAAACATTAGTCCTAAGTCACTAACAGTTATATTAATATTGTAAACACAATCCAAACAGTCTGCAATACATTCTTTTCAGTAATAAACTTTGCTTGATTTTTTTCTTATTAACAGAAATCAATGATTCTACTGTAAATAATATTGGATGACAAATTGCACTAAAGGTGGCATTAGACAGGATTCAATTGCTAAAGGAGCCTCACAAGACCAACAATGACAAGGTTTACAAATCTAAACCTTCATTGTAGGAAAAGTCTACAATAAGGCATTAAAGTCAAGGTGTAGATCAAAGGCTGACTCCAAGGAAGAACCTGGTGTAAGCTTCTATTGTCTTCCCTTTTTAAGGGCCATGCAAGGATGTGCCTTTTCTCTCAGACCAGGTACAAACTTTTCTCTCAAATCAAGAACCGCCTGTGTGTGCACAGAACCCCACAGAACCAAGAAGTCTAAAATGGAGTCTCATCCAGAGTTTCTTATGCCCTGACGGTCACAGAGGCATATCCCTGCTATGTAACCAACCTTAATGGCAGAACCCTCCTGGGGCATCACCAAGACCAGGTGCAAATCAGCAATCCCACTTATCAATAAATAATGCTGACACACTGGTAGAAACCAACTCAAAACTTCTCAGACCCACAGTTACAAAATAACACTAGTAATCAGTGTCATCTTGGCCAGGGTCAATACTGTGCAGATACTTTTCATATTTCAATAAAACAACTCAAGCCAGCCCCAGGCCTGCTGGAAGAAACGCTCACAACTCACAGACCAAACTAATAAGAGCCATTTCTTGCAACACATAAGAGTAACAAAGGATTGTTACTGTTGTGTGCCATCCAGTTGATTCTGACTCAGGATTAGTATTCATAATATATATGGCGAATGTATGAATTAGAAAGAGAAAGACAACCCAATAAAAAGGAAGAAAAACTTCAGCTTTTTTTTTTTTAAAAAAAAAAAACAACACATAAAAGCTCATTAATAATTTTGGAGTGGTCAAAAAATGCAACACTCAGATTGTCAAATTTTTCAAACGTCTGATAGATACGTTTCAGTGAGATGCTTGCAAAACAAAAGCCCTCATATGCTGCCTTGGTAGTATAAAATGATGCAATCACTTAAAAGAACAATTTGGCAAGCTTTACAGTAGTTAAGGATGTTCATATTTTAAGATTAACTATTCAACATATAAAAATATATCTTAGAAAAACTAGAATAGACAAATGGAGAAATATTTGCATGCTTATTTAATGCATCATTGTTTGCAATTGTGAAAAAATAGAGACAATATACTGCCTACACAAAGAAGAATAGACTAAAGATTATCTATTTCTTCAATAGAGTGCTCAGCCAAAGTTAAAATGAGTGAATAAATACTGCATATATCATGAGTCAGGAATGTCATGTTATACAACTCCAGGATGTTGCATGTTCTATTAACACTAAAATTTAAAAGCATAAAGTTGAGTGAGAGAAAAGCAAATTTCAGAAGCATACAAATGATATTGAATTACTTCTCTGAAGTTTAAAAACACAGAAAATGTATAACACATTGTTTATGGATCCATACAGTTATAATAAAATATAAAGCTTAGAAAAGATAAGCAACGACTTCTGGATAGTAGCTACCTTTGGGGAGATATCTAAGGAATGTTCTCATTGAGAGGTCCAGAATGATTTATTTCTTTAAAAACAAGGACTTGTAGTAAATGAGGCACAATCTAACTGTTATTTAAATCTGGGTGGTGTTTTCAGAGCTGTTAAGGCATTTCTTCTATGTTTTCACGTTTGAACTTGTTCTCATTTTAAATAACAAAAACATAAAATATATAAATGTTAAATACCTGTATATTGTAGCCAGATATTTATTAAATTATTGGGACATTTACAATAAATAAATAATCAAACATAAAAAAAGAAATAGATATTTCTTTGCTTCTTTAGTAAAAATTTTTAGTCTTATTTTTTATTTTTACAAACTCATACTACCCTTTCAGAAGCCAAGCCCTGCAATTGAGTAAAGCTCAATTAAGCTAGAATGTATGTACCACCCACAGAATTGAATGATTGGCAATAGAATGATCTATATATATCAAAATATCAAAAAGGGTTCTCAAGCAAAGGTCCAATAAGCACTATTTTTACCATATTGCTGTATATACTGTTTGATCGGTACCCCAGAAGACAATTGACACTTGATGGTTTATCCAGAACTTTACATGACTTTGGAGCCCTGGTGGCACAGTGGTTAAGAGCTCACTGCTAACCTGAAGGTTGGCAGTTTGAATCCACCAGCCGCTCCTTGGAAACACTATGAGGCAGTCCCACTCTGTCCTATAGGGTCTCTAAGAGTCGAATCGACTCGATGGCAACGAGTTTGGTTTTTGGTTTTAAGCGATTTTGCAATCCTTTAGAACAGACTGATCATGCAGTCATGTTAGTAACACTTTTCTGAGTGTGCATCATAAACACACATACACATGTTCTTTTGCTTATTTTTTAAAATTTTATACTTGTATTAATGTTTCAGGGAGTCCCTGGGTAGCAAAAAAAGTTGAATTCTTGACTACTAGCTGAAAGACTGGCAGTTTGAACCCACCCAAAGGCACTTCAGAAGACAGGCCTGGTGATCAGCTTCTGAAAGGTCACAGCCTTGAAAACCCTATGGAGCAGTTCTATTCTGCACGCACGCGGTCTCCATGAGTCGGAATCTACTCAGGGACAACTAACAACAACAACTAATGTTCCAGTACATTGTATTAGTTACAAAACATATACAAAGATTAGAAATATAGCATTTTTAAGATAAAGATTAAATAAACGTTATTTCCACAAAGATTTTTTTTGTGAGTGTCCAGTCAGACTAATCTGTGAGTGAAAAGATAATGGTCTTTTCAAAACAAGTTGGTAAGAGAAACAAATGGAAAATCCTGATTAGATTCTGTCACTGAAATTCTTAACTTCTGTTTGAAGTTAAAAAAAAAAAAATTAGATGCTATAAATGCTTCAATGTGTGCTATCCCTATGAGATCTCACTTTGGGAGTCTGAGGATTATGGGATTGGGTAACCAGAGGAATGAATGTGGTAGAAATTAGCAGGTCTTCAAAAGTAATCCAAGTAGCTGATAGAAACTGGTGCATAAATCAAGTAAATATTGAGCACAAAACATACAGAGGGATAGGATTGTGTTAATGTTATGTATTGGAGAAAAAAATACACTAACAGGTCCCTTCCTCAAAGATGTAGAAGTGGACACTATTATAGGGCATTTGTGGGACAGACATATAAGGAGGATCTTCAATTATACTAGCAATATTCTAATAACTTAATTTTCTTTCAGTTCTCCTGAAAACTAATAAATTTAATAAGAAGACATTCTGGAATTTTAGCTATTTGCCATCCACTAATAACGTTTTCCTGAAACAACTTTAAAATTATATCCGAAACTTCTTTGTTACATGCATTTCCATGTAAGATATAACCTACTTATCCAATATTCATAAATGTGAGCATGAAATGCAGAAAGAGTAAAATACCACGTAGCTTCAAGAAAAAAGGGAGGCTTTCTCAGCAAGACACAAGAAAGGAAGAGTCAATGACTTCTGCATAAAGGGAGCTTTCCTCTTCCCTAAAGCTAGGATGGAGCCCTGCTGGCATGGTGGTTAAGAGCTCAGCTGCTAACCAAAAGGTTGGCAGTTTGAATCCACCAACCGCTCCTTGGAAACCCTATGGGGCAGTTCTACTCTGTCCTATAGGGTTGCTATGAGTCGGAATTGACTCCATGGCAATGGGTAAATGGAGATGCACTATAATTACCACCTTACTCAGACGAACTTTAATGGCAAACAGGAGCATCTGTAATACAAAGGCAGTAGGCAGAAAAAAAAAAAAAAAAAAAAAAAACTTGTCCCAGGTAACCAAACACATGCATTTTCATGGGACATGTTGGCGCATTCAAGAGTTTGTATGAACGTGTGAAGCGACTGTTAAAACTAACCACAGATGTTCCAGTTTTGATTAAGTAAAGAGATTGAAAATTTCCCCAACTTGCTAGAGAGATCATGATAAAAGATAGTGGTCTTTCAACACAAACTGGCAAGACAGGCAAAAAAAGGAAAATAACCATAAGACACTAAAACAATGGGGAGGAAAAATAAAAGACTGTGACTAGGTCCTATACAGAACTATTTATCTTGGTTATCACTGGAGGAAAGTCTCATGAACTGTTTACTGAAGAGGATTTGGAGGTTAACAAAAGAATCTCACTGCAGCATTCCTCAGTACTGCTAGAACCACAGTTCCAAAAAAAAAAAAAAAAAACTCAAGAAGAATTTTACATGGAAATATAATCTAAGGCAGAAGTCGGTAAGCTATATCTTCTACTGGTCAGATCCAGCCCATGGCTTGTGTTTGTAAATAAAGTTTTATTGGAACACAGTCATGTCCATTCATTTATAAATTGTCTGGGACTGCTTTCAGGATACAATGGCAGAGTTGAATAGTTGCAGTAGAGATTGTATGGCCTGTAAAGTCTAAAATATATAGTCTCTGGCCCTTTACAGAAAATGTTTGCTGACCTTTGATCTATAGTCCCCTAGGAGAGATTTTACCAGTTGCCATCTAGTTGATTCCCTGGGAGAGATACACACTACTAAAGTCTCTGAGAAGACATGTAATTAATATAAATATATTTAATGACTAAATAAATGCATTTATTTTATGAGGAAACAATTTTTACAAACAGTTAAATATTCCCCTTGTGTATTTTATTCTGAATGTCTGTGTTGTATGTGTGTATCTATATAAAACCATTTGGTAAGTAGTACATAGTTCATTCCAGAATACAGATTCAGCCATTCTGCATTAGTCGTTTGGGATTTCTTTTCTCAAGTTTAAAATGAATTTCATCTTCAGTGTTCCACCATTTGAATATTTCTTCAGACTCTAGGATCTAAAATATAATCCAGTTGAAATTTTCTGTTAAGATGCTTACAGGCAGAGAAGCAGACTAAGTAAGAAGCACTTTTCCAAAAGGTTGCATTCACTATTTTTTGTTTGGTCCTGTTGTGCTACTTACCACACATGAATAGCCTGTGAAGGGCACTGAAGATCATAAGCCAGTCAGTTTAGCTTTAACTTTATTTTAAAAGTATAGCTCACATAAAGCAAAAACAAAAACAAAAACAAAAAACAAAACAAAACAAAACATTGCAGTCAAGTCAATTCGACTCATAGTGACCCTATAGGACAGAGTAGAACTGCCCCATAGGGTTTCCAAGGAGCGACTGGTGTATTTGAACTGCTGACCTTTTGGTTAGCAGCCGAGCTTTAGCCACTGCTCCACCAGAGCTCCATAGCTGTCATAGAAGTACCCAAAATCATTTACTAGGACATTTCATTTTCATAGTGGAGTTTCCCTTGTCTCCTTATTAAAATGTTCCTATATACCACTTCTTTGTATCTCTCTTCAGGTCAAAATGTCTGCACAAATGTCCTTGCCTCCTTAATGTTGTTGTTTATCAATAAACCAGAATGATCTTTTCACTTCGTTTGTCTCTTCACTAGCTACTTTAATGGAAGGCTCAAGTGTTGAATGGATAATTTGCCTGCATCATGTAACTGAGTGGAATGGATATATAGTGTTCATAATAAACAACTTCATAAGAATTTGGTCCAACCTTTTCTTCCCCAGTCTGCATTAGTGCTTGCTTTGGTCCCACTTTAGAAATGTATTAATTTATTGTCTTTAATATGTCATTTAAAAACGCATGTGCCATGTGTAAAGTTGACTCCATAATATCTTTATATGAATGAATATTATAAATGAGGGAGGTCTTGAGGAGCTGGTACGTGCTATAGATGTAGAGTAGTTTCAACAACAGTGGCAAAATGGCAGGATTAAGTCCAGGATACCATGGGTAACAAGGAGATGATGGGTACTGGGATGTTCTGATAGCACAGATAAACTGAAGAGGTTAGAAATGGCACATAATCTTTCCTGCTTTACAATTCTGCCTAGGGCCAGATCTGCTCAGGAAAGCAATATGTCTGCTTTATTTTCCTGGAGAGAAAGAGAGAAGTTAAAAGAGAGAGAGAGAGCAAAGTAAACCCTCCCATCAGTAGTTGCTCACTACTTCAGGAATCTCTAAACCATTTCCTATGACTATTTCCTATCCTGGTGCTTTGTATCTTTATTTTGCCTTCTTGGATCCCATGTTATTTCTACTATTTAAATAGTTTCTTCAAGAAGGGTGTTTTCCTAAATGAGATTACCACGACAGTGTGGCCTCTGGAAGAATTATTACATTTCTCAACATTCTTGGCTTATGGCTGCAAAATTTCCCATTATGATGCATAAAACGTGTACACCAAGGTAGAATTCTGTGGACCATTGGAGGAGTCTCTTTGCACAACGACTAAATAAAAGGAAGAGATAAGTTCCTCGGGGAGACAATAAGCAATTTGCTACACTTTTTCTTTTTTGGTATAAAAACTGATTTGTCTGCCTATGAATTAAATAACCCCCTTACCTTCCAAATAACTGTTAAATATTTATTTCAAGTTATATTACATTGACTAAGTCCTAGGAAAAATGGTAGTTAGTCATTTTTAAAAGAGGAATATTTTTATTAATTTATTTGCACAAATGCCTCACAACCTTGGGTCACAAAGGTCCAATCCCACCCTGCAGCTATTCATTGACCCAAAGTAGCAGCTTTGTCCATGAATGGACCACTTGCTAGTAGTGGTTCTTGGGATACAGAAAGACTATAGTGGTAGAAAAAGGAATAGCGTAGATATTTTAGAATCTTCAGAGAGGATGCATCTGATAAAATGCATGTTAATGAAACTGACCTGTTATAGTCTGTTTTTTTGTTGTCCCTATGAAAATTGTGCCATTTATGCCCGGTGAGCACAATGCATAGTTGTGCTTTTAGCTATTCTGCTTCATCTGAACAGTTCTTTTCTTCTCTTCCTCCTTTTTTTTTTAATGAAGGCTTAACAAAAAATTACTATTATTAATTTACTGTGTCTTGGGAACAGTTACTGTGAATTCAAATGCACATTTCCTTAATTTAAAATAAAAATGAGAAATATACAAAATGATTGTATTTCATTATGCAAATTTAGTTTTCTTCCTTGCTAAAAAGATTTGGTTATTGCTTTTGCTTCAAACAGAACACAAAGGAGGCATGAAATCTCCCGTTGCTTTTTTCACAGTTGAAAACAACATTGAGTATTAACACAGTCATTAATATTATATACAAGCCTTAATTCAGTTGGTTATTGATTTGTGTGGTACCACACAATAAAGAAATAGTAACTATTTGAAAGAGTCTGCTGCAGAGCTATGATAAAAATCACCATAGACTATTGGCTTGAGTTAAATATACTAGAGATTTCTTTGCTCAACAATATAATCAACAGGTATTAGTTATATGCTTAGGAATTTGAGCTACTTTTTATGTTGCTCCATGGATGATTAGTAAAAGAAATGGTTTGAACTTTATTCAGCATATACAATTTCATTATTCTCTTCATGTGGTAAAACACTAGTTTGAAATCAAATATGAACTTTAATTTTATATTGAAGAAATTTAAAAGTCAACATTTCTTGGATATGACCTAAAGTCATAACCAGGGAATTCACAGAAAGAATCCAGCCACGTTAATATTTATGTAAATTTAAAATGGTATTTTCATTTACAGCATAGATTTTTCATTACGAAAAAATGACACTATGCCTTGAAAAGATGAGCTTTTTGAAAATAAAAGTTGTATATCAAAATTTTTATTTCAATTTTTGTGAACCAATCTTTATTTGATATTTATTTTAAATCAAGGAAATGTGCATTCTAATTTAAAGCTTTATGAAATTACTCTCAGTTGTATCTCTATATGCAATTTGCTCTCCCGTTATAATACAATGGCACTGTGTTTCTAACAGAAAGCAATATTTTGAAAAATAATTTTCATGTTAATCACATCAAATCAGCAAATGAAATGCCTTTGAATTTCCAGCATCTGTGTTTTTCCTTTCTAAAATATGGCATGGTAAAGTGCAGTAATATAAGACCACTTTGGATACTGTAGACCAGTGGCTCTCAAATGGGAGTGTTTTTACCCCAGAGGATGTTTGGCAATGTCTGAAGACATTTTTGGTTGTTACATTAGGGGTTAGAGATGGTGGTGGTGCTACTGGCATTTAATGGGTAGAAGAAACAAACAAACAAAAAAAATAGGCCTGTTGCCTTCGGGTAGATTCTGACCCATAGCGACCCTATAGGACAGAGTAGAAATGCCCCGTAGGGTTTCCAAGGAGCAGCTGGCAGATTCAAACTGCCGACCTTTTGGTTAGCAGCCTTATCACTTAACCACTGCGCCACCACTAACCTCCATTTAATGAGTAGAGGCCAGGAACGCTGCCAAACATCCTACATTACATAGGACAGTCACCACAAAGTACTTTTTGGGCCATAATGTTGATATTGCTGCTTTACTTCAGGTTAAGAAACCCTGCTGTAGAGCAATGCTGTCCAAGAGAAATATGTGAGACACAAATGACAGCCACAGATGTAATTTAAAACTTTCTAGTGGCCACATTAAAAAAATAAAAAGAAAGAGGTAAAATTATTCTAATCATATATTTTATTTAACCCACTATATCTAAAGTACTATCATTTTGACATACATTTAATATAAAATAGTAAAGATATTTTATGCTTTTAGAAATCCAGTATATATTTTATATTTTACAGCACATCTCAATTCAGACTACTCACATTTCAGGTGCTCAATAGCAACTTGTGACTAGTGGTTACTGTACTGGGCAAGGAAGATTTCCTTTATTTCTACCATCACCACTATTCCCCCATATCTTACATATATAATAATAATAAAAATAGTAGTCTAAACTGAGTCATGCCACTAAGTAAGAGAGTAGTGTTTTCTTTTGTGCATCAAAGGATCTTATGCAAAGGTCTTATTAAGATTAATACTTTCATATTAATGTTAAATCTCATCTTTAACATTATCACTTTTTAATAACATTTAGTCACAAAGTCAGAAGAAATATTAAGAGAATGTGTAATCTCCACTTCAATTCAGCAATTCTATCATTTACACTGTCAAGCCTGTCGGGCTATCAGAGCCCAAGGTCAGTTTGATGATACAAAACAATAAAAAGTGGGGAGGGTGGGAGACTTTTCTAAGAGGAATCCTAAATACAACTTTTTATTTACTGGAAGCAATTCTAGTAAATTAAGACAGCCCAAACTTTTAAGCAGATTTCTCTCTTTTGAAGTTAAACATATTATACCATATTGGTTGTGCTTTGCTCCAGTTTAAGGTGACACTGGGTGCTCAGGAAAAGGAGTCTGTGACTGGTGGCTTAGAAATGATGCTATTAGGTCAAAATAATCTCCTTTTTTAAATAAGGCTAAGGAGCCCTGGTAGCACAGTGGTTAAACACCCGGCTGCTAACCAGAAGGTCTGCAGTTCAAACCCACCAGCCACTCCTTGGGAGAAAAATGTGGCAGTCTGCTTCCGTAAAGATTTTCACCCTAGTAAACCCTATGGGGGCAGATCTACCCTGTACTATAGGTTTGCTATGAGTTGGCGTTGACTCACCGGCAGTGGGTTTGGTTTTCATTTTTTTAAATAAGGCTATTATGGAATTAACTCTGCTCTGGGAATAGGCAATAAATTAAGTTTATTGAATGAGAAGATGTTAACCAGAATCCTGACAACAGATACAGGAAGTTAGAAGCTCATCTTTTCTTAGCTTTTTCCTCCTGAAAAATATGAAATTAACATAAATATAAAATAAATATAAGAAGTGTCATTTTAATTGCTTTTTAAAAGATGTAAACAATCTCAAAATAAAATTAAAATGTTGTATTTTAGCCTACAGAAAACGTAAGCAAATTGTTTAAATGATTTAATCTATTGTTGAAAACTCTTGCTCTACTGTGAATGGTTGTTGTTGTTAGTTGCTGTCCAGTAGGCTTTGACTCATAGCAGCCTTATGTATAACAGAACAAAGCCTTGCTCGGTCCTGCACCATCTCCATGATCTGTGATATGTTTGATCCCATTGTTCAGGTTATTGTGTCAGTCCATCTCATTGAGGGTTTCACTCATTTCTCTGACCCTCTGCTTTACCAAATATGATGTCTTTTTCTATTGATTATTCTTTCCTGATGACGTGTCAAAGTGAGCCAGAGTCTCACCATCCTCGCTTCTAAGGAGCATTCTGGTTGTAATTCTTTTAAGACTAATTTGTTTATTCTTCTGACAGTCCACTGTATATTCAATATTCTTCCCCAACACCACAGTGTGAATGCATCAATTCTTCTGTCTTCCTTTTTTATTGTCCAGCTTTTCCACGCGTATGAGGCGATTGAAAAGACCATGGCTTGGGTCAGGTGCACCTTAGTCATCGAAGTGACGTCTTTGCTTTTTCATGCTTTAAAGAGGTCTTTGCGGGAGATTTGCCCAATGCAATGTGTTGTTTGATTTCTTCACTGCTGCTTCCGTGGGTGGTGATTATTGCTCCAAGTAGAATGAAATCTTTGACAACTTCACTTTCTTGTCCATTTATTCTGATGTTGTTTAGTGGTCCAGTTGTGAGGATTTTTGTTTTCTTCACTTTCAGGAGTATTCCATACTGTAGTATTCCAGACTGTAGTCTTTGACCTTCATCCATAAATGCTTCAAGTTGTCTTGATTTTTGGCAAGTAAGGTTGTGTTATCTCCACATCCCAGTTTGTTAATGAATCTTCCTCCAATCCTAATGCCGTGTTTTTCTTCATATAGTTCACCTTCTTGGAATATTTGTTCAGTATGCAGATTGAATAAGTATGGTGAAAGGATACAACCCTGATGCACACATTTTCCAATTTTAAACCACACAGTACCCCCTTGTTCTGTTCGAATGACTGCCTCTTAGTCTATGTACAGGCTCCTCATGAGAACAATTAAATGTTCCGGAATTCCCACTCTTCATAATGTTTTCCTTAATTTGTTACGCTCCACCTAGTCAAATGCCTTTGCATAGTTGACAAAACAGAGGTAAGCATCTTTCTGGTATATATGGCACTTGGGGTGAATTTGAAAAACATATATTATGGTTCATTAAGTAACTTATCTTAATTTTAGTACTTTTTCTCCCGTGCAATCACTTTCAAATGGCCAGGAATTGTGGGAAATTTCTGGATCAGCTTTGAAAAGGTAGCAGTAATGCTTGCAAATTTGAGATATACTTGATATAAAGAAAAGTCTTTGAATTTCTCTAAAACACATTAAGAAAGTTCTCATCTCAAAAAAGATGGGAACCTTAGAATTGAGAAGAACAGATTGTCAAATGAAACATGATGGTGGGTGGTAGAATTTGTTTTTAAATATAGTTATCGACTCTTCAATAATTGTTGCTGAAAATGTACCATCTGCTTTAAAAGAATAATCATTTGTAGCATATCATGCCAATATATTCATCAGGATTGAGTTTAATGTATTTTGGAAAATTCTATTTACCTAGATTTATTAAGTACAATTGGTCAGTTTGCTAGGGCAGTATTAGAAACTTTCCAGTGAACCATATGTTCTTTCAGCTAGGTGGTCCTATAAAATCTGGCTTGGAATCACTCCCTCAGCGCTCTCAGAATTCTTCGATCCGAGAACAAAGAGATGTCTTGTAAATGAAGATACATTATAAGAGTTGTAGTATTGGTCAAACGGATGTCTTAATGTTTGGAATATTCTGGGGGAAATTAACTTTCCTAAATATATATTGTCAGAGTTTGGTAAATATCTACCAAGTAGGCTATGTGTATCTATAGTGTACATTAGCCTACTATAAGAATGTAATCAAAAACAAATGGAATAGGCAATATTAAATTTCTTTATGTTTTATACAGAATGATGTAAATCTAACGTATTTTTAATTTAATGGAAAGATTATTCAACTTTGAAATAATCCTCCACTAATTTTTGATAGCTTTCTTCCAATATCTATCAATCTTGCTTCTCTATTGCTTGTCACCATTTTATAGTGATAACATTTTGTGTTACATGTAATACATTCAGTTTTTCACAATGTGTGAAATAAAACACGTTCTAGGCAGATAATAATACTAGGTAATATGCTACATGTTTTGGTCTGTTCTTTTAAAGTTCACCTAACCAGCATCGCTTGTTAAAACCTTTTTTTAAAATTCCCTTTTAATTAAATATGATTGATTCTTATTCTGTAATAAGCATGTATTAATTTTATCTTGAATTTTATTGGCACATATTTTTATCTAATTCTCCTTTGACTATTCCCTTCCCTTTACAAGACAAGCACTCTTAAGGGCAATGACTGTCCTTTATTCTTTTATATAATCTTTCTTGAATCTAGTATGTGTTACATATAGTAAGCTCTCAATCAATATTGATTTTAATTATGTTGAACACTATGTTTCTACCCGTTTTGAGACTAATTGGCTGCCATGTATTAAGGAAGGAATTTAATACACAACTCATTTTTCAAAAAGAAACCAGCCAGATGGATATTTTTTTTTTAAGTAGTTGACACTTTTATATTTATTCCATGTGACATGTGCTCTTTCTGTCACATCTCTCACTTTAATGAGTTGATAATGTCACCAAATGGTTTTTGGCTATATCAGAACAGGTATGTGTAGGAAGTAACTAGAAATCCCTTATGAATATCTACAAATGCCAAATGAGTTCCTAACATGGAGGTTAGGGAAAAAGAAGAGAACATCTGAATTAATGAGAAAAATGAAGGCACACTCCTTGGTAGAGCAGCAATGGAATGTACCCAGAGCAATGCAGTGATCCCCTTCAGAAACACAGCTGTCTAGATTTAAGATATACTAAAAAAAAACCCATTGCCATTGAGTCAATTCTGACTCATATACATATATATATACACACACACAAACATATACATACACATATGTAATATTTTATCTAGCCTTTATTCTTTTCTCACTTAAAAAAAGTATCTAGCTTGTTCTAGTATACTTACTTACATCTGAATAGTTGGTTTTACTACTGAACATTGAAGAATTTTAAAAATACAAATATATTATTTAAGCTACCTACAGCAAATACAATTAGTCTCCAGGCACTAACTGTAAGACTTGTCTCTGGTTACTAAAATCCAGCAAACTTGGAGCATTCACTTTCTATTCTTCTATTCCAACCCAAAACCAAACCCATTGCTACCGAGTCGTTTCTGACTCATAGTGAACCTGTAGAACAGAATAGATCTGCCCCATAGGATTTCCAAGGAGCAGCTGGTAGATTCAAACTGCTGACCCTTTGGTTAGCAACAAAATGCTTAACCACTGCGCCACCAGGGCCCCCATTGTCCTATTAGTTCTTACTTAGTTCTTAGTGCCTGTATGACCTTGGCAAGACATTTAACCTGTGTCTCAGTTTCCATATCTGTGAAGACAGAGATGCGTATGCCATATGCTTTCAGAATTCTTTACTCTGAATGTGTTTGTGTGTGATGATGTGATTATGAATAAGTCAGCCTTGGTTTGATTTTCTTGTATACCACTTATTAGCTCTGTTGCCTTGCACAAGTTATTTAGCATGCTTAAGATTCAATCGCATCATTTCCAAAACCAGGATAGTACCAGGCATGTGTTGTGAGGATTAAATAAAAACATGGATGTAAATTACTTACGGTACATAAAAGCACTCAACTTTTAATTACTATGATGATGATTTTTTTTAAATTGTAGAGTGTGGAAGATTCAAAGTAAAAAATAAACGAGCTTTTTTGGGGGGAGAATATATAATCTAGATGCCATCAAAATGCCTTAAATACTATTGTTTGGTTTTACTACAAACTCTTATGTTTGCAATAATGAATGAAAACTCTTCTGGTTCATTTCTTAATCATGCTCCCAGTTTGAATATAAAAAAATAAAAAGAAAGATAGAATATTTTTATTACATATTAGTTATTGTATGAAGAAGGAATTTCTAAGTATATAGAGTGTCAAGAGCTGAAATAATTAATCAAGCAAAAATAGGATTTGAGCCTTTTTAAGGGGTAAGTCAATATAAAATGCTCATTTAAAATGGCTATAAATAGTCAATATAAAATCTCTATAGATATTTTAGAGTAGTCCAAATCTTTGCTCTCAAGAAGTTTACAGTCTAGTTATCAAGGGAAGAAATAAACAGTAAAAGCATTATAATTCAAAGTGATTGATGATAAGTACAGATGTTAATAATTACTGGACTTTGGACAAGGGAGAGAACAGCATGTGCTTGGGTGATGAGAAAAAAAGCATAGATAAGGGATAGACCTTCAACTGAACATTGACAAAGGGATACAAACCAAACCAAACCCATTGCCATCGAGTTGATTCTGACTCATAGCGACCCTACAGGACAGAGTAGAACTGCCCCATACGGTTTCCAAGGGGTGCCTAGTGGATTCAAACTGCCGACCTTTTGGTTAGCAGCCATAGCTCTTAACCACTACGCCGCCAGGGTTTCTGACAAAGGGATAGAGTTGCAATAAATAAAACAGTAGTGTACGTGAAAGGGATCCCTGGTGGTGCAGCGGTTAAGCGTTTGGCTGCTAACCAAAAGGTTGGCAGTTTGAATCCACCAGCTGCTCCTTGGAAACCCTATGGGGCAGTTCTTATCTGTCCAATAGGGTCACCATGAGTTGGAATCGACTGAACGGCAACGGGTTAGGGTTTTTTTTTTGGTACATGAAAGTGGGAGAATAGCATGAGTATTGGAACGGGAGTGAGAAAGACCATGATGTGTTTATGGAACAATGGATAGATCAGTTTGAAGAGGTTAAGGAGATAAAGCTAAGACCCTTACATGCCAGTTTAAGAACTGAAATTTTCCCCACAAGGGAAGTAGACCAGACCAAACCAAACCAAACGCGTTGCCATCGAGTCAATTCTGACTCATAGCGACCCTGTGGAACAGAATAGAACTGCCCTGTAGAGTTTCCGAGGAGTGGTTGGTGGATTCAAACTGCTGTCCTTTTGGTTAGTAGCCACAGCTCATGACAAGTCAGAGAAAAGTGTTGCAATTTTAACATAGAACTTCAAGCACTTTGGAGAAGTGTGTCTTGCCTTTTAGAGACACAGCAAGAAGGCCAGTGTGACTAGAGTGGAGTGAGTGAAGTGAGATTGTTAGGAAATGAAGATGAAGTCAGAGAGGTAACACAGGGGTGAGGGTATCCAGATCTTGAAGGGTCTTTTCTGATCATGTTAAGAACTTTTAATTTAACACTGTGCGAAATGGGGAGTTGGGGGCTTTTGGACAAATATGTGATATGTGGCTTGCTTACAATGGATTATTCCAATTGTTGTGCTGTAAATAGTCTACAGGAGAGAGCAAGGGTGGAAGCCAGGATACTGATTAGGATACTGACCCAGGAAACAAATGATGTGGCTTGGAGCAAAATAATAGCATGGGGAATGGTGAGAAGTGGTGGGTAGTAAATGTATTCTGGAGGTAAAGCAACAGAATTTTCTAACTGATTTGATGTGAGTTGTGAAAGAAATAGGAGTCATGGAAGACTTCAAAATTGTTGGCCTAAGTAAGTAAAAGGATGAAATTGACCTGAGCAAATGGAGAGTCTGTGAGTGAATAAAGTTGGGGATGGGTGGGATACAGAATTTCTCATTTAGGGGCATGTAAGTTTTGAGATATCTATTAGATATCCAAGTGGAGATAACAAATTGACATTTGGATATATGGGACTGGGGTTCAGGAAAGAAGCTCAGGCTAAAGATATAAATTTGGGAAGCAAGGGTATATAGATGAATTTCAAATTCATTAGACTATATGAGGTCAACAAGGGAGTGAGTTTATATAGATAAGAGAAGAGGATCTAGAACTGAGACCTAGAGCACGCCTACGTTAAGTGCTTCAAGTTAATAGGAGAAATCGGGAAAGGCAACTTTAAGTTGCAGCCAGTGAGGAAAGAGGGAAGTCAAGGAATTGTGATGTCATGGAAACCAGGAGAAGAAAGTGGTGGTAGGGGTGGGGATGGGGCATTGGAGGAGGGATGAATGTGTCAAATGTAAATGGAGAATGGGAAATTGAATGAGAATCTCAGATTGACTGGACACATAGGAAAATTAGGAGGGGTAGAGGTAGTGAATTTGTTTTAATATGCTGAGACAATCTTATCTGTGGGGCACATAGATGATGATTTCTAGTGGAGGAAAAACCAAACCAAACCCACTGCCATCAAGTCATTTCTGACTCATAGAGACCCTATAGGACAGAGTAGAACTGCCCCATAGAGTTTCCAAGTAGCACCTGGTGGATTCGAACTGCCGAACTTTTGGTTAGCAGTTGTAGCTTTTAACCACTACACCACCAGGGTCAGTATCCATATTTTCTATGCATTTCTTATCATTGTTTTACCACGAGTTATTATAATCATTTATGTGGGTTTTCCTCCACTGTACTAGGTGCTGTTTAATGGTAGAGGCAGTGTCTTACGTGTTTGTATGGCTAATACCTTACATTATGTTTAGCAGAGGCTAGATATATCTTCGTTGAAAAAAAAAGAATGGATAAGTGATTGAGTAAACAGGTAAATAGATAAATGGATGGAGAAATAAATAAACAAAAGTTGGAAATGCAAAATTGTAGCTTGAGAAGTAGGTCATGTATAAACATAGATGATCACTGTATCTGTGTTTATGACATTCGCCTAACATGATGGTTTGGGGTGGTAACATTGTCCATGCTGAAGATCAGAGCTTTTATTCAGGTAATCTCTACTCAAGTGTGGAAGTTAATTACAGATCTCCTGGAATATTAGAACAGTCTGAGATAGTTATCAAGTCCTACATGTAAATATAACGTGTAATTATCTACTGGTTATATATTGTAAGATCTGGAATAATCTAGAAAGATTATCTAGAACAGCACTGTATAATAAAGATATAATACAAGCATAAATTCTAGCCACAAATGTGATTTTAAATTTTCTAATAGCCATGTTAAAAAGATAAAAAGAAATAAAATGAAACAAACACAGTAAAATTAATCATTATAATAGCTTTGTTTAACCCAATATATCCAAGATATCATTCCAAAAAGTAATTTATATAAAATAATTGACACTTTTCTTTTCTTTTTAGGGACCCCTGGTGGTGCAGTGCTTAAGTGCTCAGCTGCTAACTGAAAGGTTGGCGGTTCGAACCCATCAGCTGCTCCACCAGAGAAAGGTGTGGCAGTCTGCTTCTGTAAACACTTATAGCCTTGGAAACCCTGTGGGGCAGTTCTACTCTGTCTTATAATAAGGTCACTATCAGTTGTAATCAACTCGATGGCAGTGGGTTTTGGGAACTGACATATTTTATATTATCTTTTACAAAAACTTACGTTTGTAAGTTTTTGAAATCTTGTGTATATTTTACACTTACAGCATATTTCAGTTTGGACTATCCACATTTCAAAAGCTCAATAGCCACATGTTTCTAGTGTCCACAATATTGGGTAGCACAGATCTAGAAACTCTAGAGGAGATAGTAAAGTAAGGCAAACTTAAAAATGAACATGTCTTTATTTTTATCATCAGTGCTTCAAAATTGTATTGTCTTGCTAAACCATGCAGTGAAATCTGGGGCAGGAGCCCGTTTTCAAACTATTTTGTCTCTAATCCAAATCAAACATAAGTCTTGGGTATTTAAAAAAGAGAATGCTTCTGTGTTGTGTGCATGTGTGTGTATGTGCACGTGTGTGTGTAAACTATGTTTATGAGCTTGGAAATTATTTCAAAATTATTTCCTAAATTAAAATTATTATTTTAGTGCCACAATCACTGTCTTTCCTAAATATTTGCAATCTCACTCTAAAGTACTAGTCAAGATACATGCCAATGTTGAACAACTAGTAAAAGTAGTACAATTTGGAGGCTTACATGCTATACAAAAAATCACCAGTTAAGGATTGTACAGCAAAAACATGTGGCTTGTATTTATTTATTTATTGGTTTTTACTGGCCAATGATGGTCTCTTTTATTCTCTCAATATATCAAACTCAAACTTCATTTTTAGTTAAACTGTAACTTCAGTAGACAGCAATATAAAAAGAACGATTTTGTCACATAGACTATTTTCCATTTAGTCAACTATTTCTAGCTGTCTCAATTGGGACGGATACATTTACATAACTGGCTATGTCTGAGCTTTCTTTGCCAGCAGCTTTAGATCTTCAATGCACTTGGCAATTATCTCCTTTTCCTGCTGTGTAGAGATACACTGCACCACGTTCTTCTCCACCCTGTTTATCATGTGCTCTTGTTCCTTTCGACACATCATATTCTGCACAGAGATCTAATAGTCCAGGCGATTCTTTACCTCCTTGTATACTCTGTGCAGCCATTCCCCCGTAAGTAAACCTCAAGGCCATTGCAATATTATTCTTCTGAACATCAAAAAGGTAATGGCATTTCTGAACCAGTGCCTGCTGTTCCTTCTCGAAATCAATTGCATCTTGGATGTTTTTGATGGAAGCCTGCTTCATCTCTTCTAGTTTGGCAATTTTTTTCCTCATTGAGTTTATCAGCAAATTTTCCAACAGAGACGCCATATTTTTTTTAGTTCCATAGATGAATAACCCTATTGTTGATATGGTAGTGGTGGTTTCTGTGGTAATCACATATATTTCTTTGGACAGAAAATACAAGATAAGCCCAGTTCCAAGCATGTAGGGTCCTGTGACACCAGTTTTAGGATAAAGGAACTGGAAGAATTCCTCAGGGATTAGCTCAAAGTGAACTTTTCCTCCATATTCAGGAAGAGGTGGTACAGGTGCAAGACTTGACTGCCCTGTGTGAAAGATCCTTGTTGCCTGCAATACCTCTGGACCTAGGAGGGCTGCGTTCTTCAGAGAGGCGGCCGCTGTGGCACCAGCAGAAAGTACCACCGGGGACAACATGGTCAGAGAGGATCCAGGTGGTGGTCTTACCGTCCCTGTGACCCCAACGGGTGAGTCTGTCAGTGACAGTAGCAAGATGGCCGCTCACAAGTATCGCAACATGTGGCTTTTAATCGATCTATTTCCTGTCTGGCAATTTTTTTTTTTGGCAAAAAAATCTAAAACTATGTTAGTTGTTAACATAGTTATTATAATCATTGATGTTGGTTTCCCCCCACTGTACTAGGTGCTCTTTAATGGTGGGGCAGAGTCTTAAACAATTCATTATCACACCTTATGAAATTGACCTTAGTTTCCTTAGTGTTTTGAAAAAGCTCATATGATTATACACGTTTTTATGGCATTAAAATTCCATGTTTATTTTTGTTGTTGTTATTCTCAAATTAACTTAAAGTTTAGATGCCTTGAAACTGAGACAGTTTATGGTTCCAGAACCAGTGTATGGTGTATGCCTCATCCATTGAAGAGTAAGCTATATGGTACATAACTGTGTTTGTAAGATTCACTCCTCACTGCCCTTGAAGAATATGAGTTATGGAAATCAATTAATTGGGGACAATGTTGGTGATGTTTCTCATATATTGAAATCACTGCTGTTGTTGGCAGAATAATATAAAAAGCACCTAGCTCTGGCAAATTCAGTTAGTCACTTAATTTATGCTATGCCACAGAATAATATGACAAAAAATAAGACAAGCATAATTCTTGGATAATGTCACCATGATTCCATCTCATAAAATATAATTTAACTTTTCTTTATTAGAGTTGAAATGTCTTTATGAATGAAATTATTTCCCCTTCAAGGCCAAAACGCATATTGTATCTACTTTATGGATATTTCCAGAAGTACACTAATGCTAATTGATCTGGCAGCAAAGCAATATTTAGCAATGTTAAATAATACACAAATGTATGTGTGTAGTTTCTAATAACATAATGTCATCTTAGGCTGCACTAAAAGAGCATTATATCCACAAAAAGATGAAAAAATAATAGATTTCCACTATATTTTATTTGTTCAGAGACTATTTGAAATACTAAGTTGAGCTTTTAAAAAAATTTTATTATTAAAAATGTGAAACATACAGAAAGGTAGAAAGAATACCTATATACCTTTATATACTTATATATCTATATATACCTGTGTATACACTGAATACCTATGTATTTACCCCCTAAATTTAACAATTGTCAACATTTTACCATATTTACTTCATCTTACAATGTATAAAATTTGTGACTGAACTATTTCAGAATTAATTACGATATTCTAATACTTCAAATCTAAATACTTGAACATGAATTTCAAACAAAAAAGGACATTCTCCTACACAACCACAGTTCATTACCACATCTTACGAAATTGACCTTAGTTTCCTTATATCATCTAACACCCAGTTCATATTCAAGTTTTCCCCATCATTTAAAATATTCCTTTTATAGCTTTTTTTTGTTTTAAATAAACCAAAGTACAATCAAAGATCACATATTACATTTGGTTGCTGATATCTAAGGCTCCATAAATCTAGAACAATCCCCCCCTCCATTCCTTTTTTGTTTTCACAGCGTTAACTTTTTTTTATTGTGATAAAAAATAGAACATAAAATTTTCCGTTATAGCTATTTAAAGTGTAAAATTCGGTGGCATTAATTATATTCACAATGTTGTTCAACCATCATCACTATTTATTTTCAAAATGTTTTCATCACCACAAACAGAAACTCAATACCCCTTAAGCAATGACTTCCCCTTTCCTCCTGGTTACCACCCTGGTAACCACTAATACACTTGTCTCTATGCATTTGCCTATTCTAGATATTTCATATAAGTGGGATCATATAATATTTGTGCTTTTTTGTTTAACATTTCACTCAGCATAATATTTTCAGGGTTTATCCATATTGTAGCATGTATCAGAACTTTATTTCTCTTTATGGCTAAATAATATTCCATTGTATGTGGTCGTGCCAAAGGTTAAGCACTCAACTATTAACCAAAAGGTTGTAGGTTTGAATCCACCCAGAGGCACCTCAGAAGAAAGGTCTGGTGATCTGCTTCCAAAAGGTCACAGCCTTGAAAACCTTAGGGAGCACAGTTCTACTCTGCAATGTATGGGGTCACCATGAATCAGAATCAACTCAATGGCAATTGGTTTGGTATGTATATACCAAATTTTGTTAATCTATTCATCTGTTGATATAAATTTGAGTTATTTCCACCTTTTGGCTTTTGTGAATAGTACTGCAATGAATATTCAAGTCCTTTGCCCATTTTTTATTTGGGTTATTTGTCATTTTGTTGTTGAGTTGCTGGAGTTCTTTATATAATCTGGATATTACAACTTTATCAGATATATAATTTCCAAATATTTTCTCCCATTTTGTAGGTTGTCTTTTCACATTCTTGATAAAGTCTTTGATGCACAAAAGTTTTTAATTTTGATTAATTCCAATTTATCTTTTTTTTTCTTCTTTTGTTGCTTGTGTTTTTGGTGTCATAGATAAGAATCCATTGCCAAATACAAGGTCCTGAAGATTTATTCTTATGTGTTTTTTTTTTTTTTTTTAGAGTTTTTTATGTTTTATCCCTTATATTTAGGTCATTGATCTAAACTGAGTTTTGAGCAATGTATCTTGACTTATAAGTTCTTATATTCATAAATAGATTGACATGCATTATTATTATTATTGTTACATATAGATTATATAAACATTATGAATTAAAAATTATTTCAAAAATATTTTTTCGCATTACAGTATATATAGTACTGTCTTAAGTATATGCCAGGTACTTAAAAAACACTTGCCAAAATACTTCTGCCTGGGAAGTGCTTTTACATCTTACCAAAATTGAAAAGTTTAGAAACTGATAAATCTGTTGAGTGGTAGTGGAGTCCTGGTGGATAATAACGTGGTTTAGGAGTAAATCAAAAGGTAATTTAAGAACAGCTGTGTCATTCTGCAGTGTATAATCTTGACCAAGTAATTTTAAACTTCTAAGCCTTAGTTTCCTCAGTTGAAAAGTGAAGACTAGGGAGTCAAAAAACCTTATACTATTAACATTTTCTATAAATATAGTGGAGTCCCTGAGTGCTGCAAACAGTTAACACATTTGTCTGATAACATAGAGGTTGGAGGTTCAAGTCCACCCAGAAATCCCTTGGAAGAAAGGCCTGGGATTTACTTCTGAAAATTTAGCCATTAAAAACCGTATGCAGCACAATTCTACTCTGACACACACGGGGTTGCCATGAGTTGGAACTAACTGAAAGGCAACTGACTTTAAAAAAAAATAAACATAACATTTTTTTCCCCCAGTGATACTATCAATTAATGTATCTGATTAAAGATATACTTGATTATGTATTTGTTTAAACAAGGTACTTTTTAAACCATTGTCAAATGTATACACTATTATTTTTAGCAAGATATAAATTGTTATAAAACTTATCCTAGTATACAGGTCTACAATATAACTTATCCTAAAACACAAAATTTGCCATCATGCTAGTTCCCTTTGTTGCATCAGAAATACTCCTTTTCCTGTTTTTGCAATATTAATTTTAATAATTTCATATAATTTTAACTCTGAAAGGAAATAAGTTAAAGAAAAATGTTGAAAACTATCCTAGTCCTAATAATATATTGAATATGTAGTCTCAAGCCTTCAAATTTGCAGCTGTCTTTTATTTCCCTTTCTATAATGATATTACTTTTAAAATCAGAGAAAACATGGCAAATGTTGATGTAATGAAAAGGCACTTCATTTACTTCCTATTTCATTACATTTTAACCAATATTGTTAACTTTCTGCTCTCAATTAATTCATAGATATAACGTTTTCCTTTCTCCGTATGCCACTGTACACTGAATATGTTTGGTTTTCCTCATGGGCTAGATAATTACAAACACCACATGAAGTACGGAAGAGATACTGTTTTGATGAATGTCTCTATATGTTTCCTCTATAAAGATACCCTCCATGATACTGTGAAACTTAATTCATTTTTAAATGTAAAAACTTTTTTTTGTATTTTCTGGTAAAAGATTTAAAATTACAGTTGTGGAGTACATAGTAAATTTCTGCAAGGTAAAATTTAGGAAGTGTAATTTAATTGTTATTCCAAAGAAAATTTTATTTCCACATAGTATTATAAAATATTTACATTTCATATATGTATTTATTATATGTGATAATAAACTTTAGAAAGGAACTTTGCAAGTTGAAAGAGGCAGAGGAGAAGTGAATTCCAACATCCTTATCTTTGTGATGGAAACCCTGGTGGTGTAGTAGTTAAGAGCTCGGCTGCTAACCAAAAGGTTGGCATTTCGATTCCAACAGGCGGTCCTTGCTTCCCCTATGGGGCAGTTCTACTCTGTCCTAGAGGGTCACTATGAGTCGGAATTGACTCGACAGCAATGGGTTTGGTTTTTTTTTCTTGTCTTTATGATATAAAGAACATTGTTGCTTGTCGTGTATTGAAATCATACTCATTTGAGTGATCAAATTCTCAAGGTTAGCCATTGTTACTTCTGAATTAAACTATGTTAAAAGTCAAGGACTGCAGTTATTCGTGCTCAGCTAAAGCTAAGAACCCTAAGGATTTCTATCACTTTCTCCATTTGTGTTCTTGACACTAACTGCTTCTATTTCCAGTGGTCACTCCATCTCTCTGATCTATTTTAAATCTCTTCCTTGCTAGAGGTATCTTCTTCCAGGTTATAAAGATGTTCTATTCTTTTTAACTATTAAAATAATAACAATAATAAATGTGCACCCCACAACTTTCTTTGTCTGACAATTTTTTAACTCTCTCAACTCTTAAAACCAAATGTTGGGACTTGAGGAACCCAGTGAACAACAGCTATGTCTTCTCCCCAATTTAGAGAAAATTGAGAAATGTTCACAGAAGATAAATAAAATGGAAATGTGGTCTTATTTCTCCTATAAGTAATCAATGATTTATTATTATCTCAGCATTTCTTACAATGCAGTACAAAACATTACCTGTTTACCTTACCTATTTCACCTCTCGCCAACCAGCATCACACCTACCTCACCTAGACCAAACCGAACTGCTCTCTCTGGTCTTCAGTTGGATTATGTTCTCTCTTCTCTAGGCCATGTTTTTTTATACAATGCCACCTCAGCCTGGAGCATTCTTTTCCTCTCTGCGCCCTTACTTGATTATGGAATTGTCTGATCTCACACAGCTCACACAGAGATTCTTAGCATTTTTCATGTCATGAGCCACTCGGAATTATGTTTTTAAATCCATAAAGAAAAATACACAGGATTACAAAGGAAACTGGTTACACTGAAATATAATCATCAAAAAATATTAAAATATGGGGTATATGTCCTCATTAAACTCATTAATTTCAAGTAGTAATAAGCTTTATGTGATATGAAAAAGAAATATATATATCACTTCTAATACTGATATAAGAAGCCCTAGTGGTGCAGTGGAGCCCTGGTGGCACAGTGGCTCCTAACCAAAAGGCAGGTGGTTTGAATCCACCGGCTGCTCCTTGGAAACCCTATGGGGCAGTTCTACTCTGTCCTATAGGGTCACTATAAAGTTCTACTCTGTCCTATAGGGTCTCTATGAGTTGGAATCGACTCCACTGCAACAGGTTTGGTTTTTGGTTTGGTGGTGCAGTGGTTAAAGAGCTAAGCTGCTAAGCAAAATGTCAATGGTTTGAACCCACCAGCCACTCGGCAGGAGAAAGATGTGGCAGTCACCTTCCGTAAAGAATACAGCCTTGGAAACCCTATGAGGCAGTTCTACTCTGTCATATAGGGTCTCTATGAGTTGGCATTGACTCGATGGCAGTGGGTTAATACTGATATGCTACTGGTACTGCTAGTATTACTGCAGTTTGTGCCTACATTTATAATTTAGGAAATACATAATTTATTTACAGGTTGATTTTATTTTTCCCAGATGAGTTAAGGGACTCTTGAATCCTATCCCAGGTGATCTGTTGACCCCAGGGTAGAAATTTCTGTATCTCTCTTGAGGCCTTCTATAACCTCCCAATTCTAGATTAGATGTGCATTCTTTATTATCCCAAGGTAACTGCCATCACCTATTTTTATATAACTAATAATCACACTGCAATTACTAATTTAGTTTTGATTCTTCTAGGAGACTTAGAGAGGAAGGGACCTTTTGTATCTTTTTCATGAATGTAACTCCAGTTCCTAGTACTCCTGATGTAGAGTTTGTGAATAAGTAAATAAAATGCATAGAAATTTGTGGCTCACTAAATGTTGATTCCTACTTATAGTAAAAGGAGGGAAAATGTACAAAGATATTTTCTTTTCCTCTTCATTGTCTTTTTTTTTTTTGTCCTTACTTTCTTATGAATAGAGTCATTAGAGATTCATATCGGTGAGTTTCTCAGACATGGCAGTGATGATATAAATACTTTATTAAGGAAAACTCAATAAAACCTCATCATCTTCTGTGGTGAAAAATGAAGAGAAGAAAAATCATTCTCTGCATTAAAAAAACTGCATAATTTATACACTACTCTATCTCTGCCTAAAATTGGCTATACATTTTCTCTTCACAGGTATTATCTAATTTTATTGATATCAATTTATCAGGCCTCCCCATGGAGTTTTGTTAAAATATGAATACATAGTTTTTGAATTTCCATTTATGAGATCAGTATCTTTCTTACTGTTTATCACAGAGCCGTTCCTGACCTTTGATTTCATTCTATCTTCCCTCTCCTCGTCTATCATAGATAGAGCCAGCACTAAAAGTTAGTGAGTTTTAGCTAAACAGAGAAGCAAAGTATCTAATATTTAAAAACAAAAACCAGTTGCTGTCTAGTGAATTCAGACTCATGGTGACCCCATGTGTGTCAGAGTAGATCTGAGCTCCATAGGGTTTTCAATGGCTGATTTTTCAGAAGCAGATTGCCAGGACTTTCTTCCAAGGTACCTCTGGGTGGATTCGAACTGCCAACCTTTCAGTTAGTAGTCCAGCACTTAATAGTTTGCTCCACCCAGGGACTCCTGTCTAATATAAAGTAAGTGTTTAACAAAGTTTAAATTTTAAACTTCATGCTGGGACTCTACTCTTTACCAAATTGGTAAGCCTCCCAGTTGAAGTTGGGGATATATTTTGCTATAGTATGTAGAAAAACTATAAGTTTTGTATGATTAAATATATCTGTGATACTTTAGCTTATATGATCAATATCTAGTGTCAAGTCATTGCCCAAATATCATAATGGAGGGCTTCTAATTAGCTGACAAGAGTGACAACATACATCTCTGTCACTCAAAATTCCACCCCCCCCCCCCACATCATACAGAGAAGAAGGGAAAGATAAAACTAAAGTGGTATATATGGTGTGGTGCAATAGTTAAATGCTCTGCTGCTAACAGAAAGCTTGGTGGTTCGAACCCACCAATCGTTCCACGGGAGAAAAGACATGGCAATCTGCTCCTGTAAAGATTACAGAGTAGGAGACTCTATGGGGCAGTTCTACTCAGGCATATAGGGTTGCTATGAGTCTGAATTGATTCGACAGTACACAAAAACCACAAATATATATATATATATATATATATATATATATATCTCCACCACTTGTCTGTCAGTTTGTCATGCTATGGTGGCTTGTGTGTTGCTCTGATGCTGGAAGCTATGCCACCGGTATTTCAGATACCAGCAGGGTCACCCCTGGTGGTCGGGTTTGAGCGGAGCTTCTAGACTAAGACATACTAGGAAGAAGGACCTGGGGATCTACTTCTGAAAAAAACTAGCCAGTGGAGGCCTTATGGATAGCAGCAGAACATTGTCTGATATAGTGCCAGAAGATGAGCCCCTTTGGTTGGAAGGCACCAAAAATATGACTGGGGAAGAGCTGACTCCTCAAAGTAGGGTTGACATTAGTGATGTAGAGGGAATAAAGCTTTGGAGATCTTCATTTGCTGAGGTGACAAGACTCAAAATGAGAAGAAACAGCAGCAAAAATCCTTTAGTAATCAGAACGTGGAATATATAAAGGACAATTAGAAGTTGTCAAAAATGAAATGGGAAGCTTGAAGGTTAGTATCCTAGCCCTTAGTGAGTTGAATTGGCAATTTTGAATTGGACAATCATATGGTCTACTTGCTGGGAATGACAAATTGAAGAGGATGGGCTTGGCATTCATCGTCTAAAAGAATGTTTCAAGATCTATCCTGAAGTACAATGCTATCAGTAACAGGATAATATCCATATGTCTATAAGGAAGACAGGTTAATACGATTACCACTCAAATTTACACACCAACCACTAATGCCAAAAATGAAGAAATTGAAGATTTTTACTAACTTCTGCAGTCTGAAATTGATCAAACATGCAATCAAGATGCACTGATAATTACTGGTGATTGGAATGCAAAAGTTGGAAACAAAGAACAAGGATCAGTAGTGGAAAATATAGCTTTTGTGACAGAAACAATGCTGGCGATCACATGATAGAATTTTGCAAGACCAGCACTTCTTCATTGCAAATGCCTTTTTTCAATAACACAAAAAGCGACTATACACTTGGACCTCGCCAGATGGAATACACAGGAATCAAATCAATTATATCTGTTGAAAGAGAAGATGGAGAAGCTCAATAATATCAGTCAGAACAAGACCAAGGGCCGACTGTGACACAGACCATCAATTCCTAATATGCTAGTGCAAGTTGAAGCTGAAAAAAAACAAGTCCACAAGAGCCAAAGTATGGCCTTGAGTATATCCCACCTGAATTTAGAGACCATCTTAAGAATTGATTTGACACATTCAACACTAATGACTGAAGACCAGACGAGTTGTGGGATGACATCAAGGATATCATACATGAAGAAAGCAAAAGGCCATTAAAAAGACAGGGAAGGAGGAAAAGACCAATATGGATGTCAGAAGAGACTCTGAAATTTGCTCTTCAACATGGAATAGCCAAAGTGAAAGGAAGAAATGAAGAAGTAAAAGAGCTGAACAAAAGATTTCAAAGGGAAGCTTGAGAAGACAAAGAAAAGTATTATAATGAAATGTGCAAAGACCTCGAGTTAGAATACCAAAAGGGAAGAACGCGTACGGCATTTCTCAAGTTGAAAGAACTGAAGAGAAAGTTCAAGCCTCGAGTTGCAATATTAAAGGATTCTATGGCAAAAAATTGAAAGAAACAGGAAGCATCAAAAGAAGATGGAAAGAACACTCAGAGTCACTGTACCTTAAAGAATTGGTCGGCATTCAGCCATTTCAGGAGGTAGCATATAATCGGGAACTGATGATACTGAAGGAAGAAGTTCAAGCTGCACTGTAAGCACTGGTGGAAAACAAGTCTACAGGAATTGACAGAATACCAATTGAGATGTTACAACAAATGGATGCAACACTGGAAGTGCTCACTCTGTACGCCAAGAAATTTGGAAGACAGCTAGCTGACCAACTGACTGGAAGAGATCCATATTTCTGCCCATTCCAAAGAAAGGTGATCCAACAGAATGCAGAAATTATTACACAATATCATTAATATCACATGCAAGTAAAATTATGCTGAAGATAATTCAAAAACTGTTGCAGCCGTACATCAAAAGGGAACTGCCAGAAATTCAAGCCAATTCAGAAGAGGACGTAGAGTCAGGGATATCATTGCTGATGTCAGATGGATCTTGGCTGAAAGTAGAGAATACCAGAAAGGTGTTTACCTGTGTTTTATTGACTATGCAAAGGTATTGGACTGTGTGGATCATAACAAATTATGGATAACATTGCAAACAGTGGAAATTCCAGACCACTTAATTGTGCTCATGAGGAACCTGTACACAGACCAAGAGGCAGTTGTTCAAACAGAACAAGGGGCTACTGCATGGTTTAAAGTCATGGAAGGTGTGCGTCAGGGTTGCATCCTTTCACCATACTTATTCAATCCGTGT